>CM076571.1:242007643-242627295 GCA_034641835.2 Pinus albicaulis
AGTATGAAAACTGGAATGGTGCACATCATGGAAAGATAGAAGGTGTAGGTGGAAACCTCCTTGCTGTGCTATGGCCTCCTCAAGGTAGGAGTGATGACATGCATGGGAAAATTTTGTCCCCAATGATGATCCTCTCATCCATGCTATCATCCAAATAGAAATCTCAACCCCTGGTATATGCAATGTGTTGGGGCTGAATGGAGAGTTGGGCTTTTGACTCCCATGGTGTTTCTCCCTCCATTTGTGGTACATATGGGGTTTCTTCTATCCTTGGGCTGAAACGGTATGGCCTCCAAGAATGTCCCAAGCTTCACCATAAAGAAAACCAGCCATGAAGTGCCCCCTCAAGTTCTCCAAGCGGTTTTTCCCACAACGAGAGAAAATTAGTAATGTGGCAATCATGGTTTGCCCATGGTGTCTCCTGCAATATGAAGCATGTACAATGGGGAGAGTCATGATCCCAACGGGCTGTCCCAAAACATACAAAACTCTCAGAATAGTGTTCCTTGTGAATGTATAAACATCAGCATTACAAGGAGGCAACATGAAATAAAAATAAGTTGTCATAAGAAAACTAGAGAGTGGGTCACTGCTCCACTCATGGGACCAACGCAGTGCACCTCTTACCTTCATCAAAACTAAAAACAACAAGTGCTTTCCCAGCCACTTGTTTGCTGCCACAAACATCTCATAAGGTGAAAACATGAGAGTACAAATTGGTGTCAATGATGCACACAGAGAAATATGTGGCTTCCCCCACAAACCATCATGAAAATTGCCACTCCCATTACTGCAATGGGCCACAAGTACATCATAATAAGGAGCATAAGGAGATATTATCATCCTTATCCCATCAAGTTTTCCATATAAATTAAAGAAAGGTAAACCAAAATGAAAACATATACCTTCTTTACCATGCACTCCAGTCCTTGAGCTGAAATGGCTCATCTGAATGCTCTCCCTCACCTCTAATGAGTAGGGAAATGGTTGTTCCAACCTCTCAAAAATAATTAGGGCTATGCATCTTTCCATATGCTGATATAGATCATGTTGAATTCCCTCCAAAATGAACTCTTCTAGCAAAGCAAAATATGAATCAAAGTGCATAGCTAGAAAGTCCTCATGTGCTACATGCAATAATTTATCCTTGACACTAGAAGCTCTAGTCAAGAATATCCTGCCATCGGTATAGATGACTATCTCATCAGCCATGTACCTTTCATCTCTATCTGGGTCATCAAGATTCATGCATGCATCTAGATCCTGGGAATACTCTACTAAAAGTTGAGATCTCCAATCTGGATCTACCCTCCTCAGAGACAACGCTGGTAATCTGCAATGTCGTGCTCCCCTCATGCTGCTGCTTGCTACTTTGACATCCCTCATGCCAAATTCATCCTCTAAAATTCTTCCATGCCCATCATGTAGCTGCTCATGCTCAAATAATGAAGGTGTCCCTTGGAATTTGGCCTCCCATGAGAAGCTGTCATCCAAAAGGAATCTCCCAAGCTGGGCCAAAGTAAGCATGAGTGGCCTCCATCCACTCCCATGTATGAAAGAGTCCTCCCTCAAAGGAAGTGTCCTCCTCCTCTCCAAATCTTTGGAACAATCATCCTGTATCATGACGATGCCATCCTCCATCCCTGCAGCAAACTCTGTTAGCGCAGTATAACTGATGAGAGTGGGTGATAATGAAAATGGGAGAGTGCCTCCCTCCTCCTTGGGTTTACCCCAAACTCTCTGCACTGTGCTGGACTCCTCCAATGTCTTCACCTCTCTGGAATCCAAGAGTGGTGAATCAAATGACAAGATGCCCCTCATCAACTCTAGATCAGGTGGCCTTCCAGGTGGAATGCCTCCATATAGTGATACATCAAGCTCGGAAGTGGACTGTATGTATGAGTGGACTAATTTTTCCCTCTCTTCACTGTGTTGTATAGTCTCCTTATCTTGTGAAAATACTTTCTGAAATGGATAAGGGTGTATCAACCCTTGATGCTAATCCTTCTCTTCCTCCTCCACCTCACAATCCCTAATAGCTGCTACATATGACTCCGAAATTGTGCCATGGTTCCCACATGTTAAAATAATTGGAACCCCTTGTAAAGACACATTAAGGGCTCCCCTAATGGAAGAAATGGATCCCCTTTCACCTCCATGTGGTGATGGATCTCCTCCCAGTATGACAGCGTTGTTAGATCTCATATGCTCATCCTCCCCATCAATAAATGAGATTACCTCATCAGCAAGGAGTGACCCTAGATATTGGTCATCTCTTGAAGGAAGTACCTCCATGAATTCACAAATGGAAGAGAGCCCTTCATATAATAGGGATATTTCCCTTGGCAAGCCATCATACATGTTTTCATCCCCTTCGGAAGTAAGGAATGGAGTTGGTTTTATGGTTCCACCAGACGCATGCAAAGTGTTTGAAGTTATGATACAGGATGATTCACATTGACTTCCATCAAACTTATTCACCAAACCCTTAGTGAATTCATCATATACATTTACATGAAAATATGAAACATAATTTTCAAACAAACAATCATGAGCCATACCTTTGAGTTGCAGCGCTGCTCTTCCAATGGCCTCATCTCCTTCCTCCATCCTCCCGGTAGTGCAAGTGGGAAATGGAATGTGTTGTGGATCTACATTTGTGGCTGAATTCTTACACCCAACATGGTCACAACTAGGGCTTTCTTCATCCACAAACCCTCTCCGAAAATATTTCTAATTTTCCCTTTCTTTCTCCTCAAGGTCTTCAATGATACCCTCAAGGTTCTGGAAAAGAAGAAGGGAAACCTCCTCTTCCGTCATTCCTCTTTTCTTGTTTTCTCTATACATCTCCTCTTATAAATGAATAGCTTCTCCTTCTATTGGAATATTATCTTGGGCTACACGGACTGAGCCAAGATTGATGCTCCGATACCACTGTAATGTTCCTTTTTGGGGAATTTCTGAAATATGGTCCTCAAGGAAGTTGTATAAGGGAGGAAGTGTAAAAATAAGCTGAACCGGGACTTGGATCCCCTTTTTAACTCATTAGAAACTTCTCTTCCAGAATTTGAGCCCAAATAAATGAGCCTAGAGAGGTTATTCAGATCTCCCCAAACTAGGTCCCTTAGAAAAATGCTCAAATAGAGAGCCTACGGCAATACATGAACACAATCATAAAAATATGAAAAAATGAATGCAACATAAGATGAAATATATTACATCCATCATGTAAATTAATATACCAGCAACAATATACATAAATATCATGAGGAATAAACCCCTTATGCAATGGGAATCAACCTCCAAAGATTAATACATGAAATACAAGAGATGCAACAACTGCATTAAATGGAAAGCAATGACTGCGTTGTATATAGGAGCGTAGCTGCTGCTATAGATGTGAATATAGGAAATGTGACTGGAATATACAAATGAATTCCCAAGCATAGAAGAATGGGCTCCAATACAAGATTTCTATCCAATCTAGGAGAGATTGCTAGAAATGCCGAAAAATGTACAATGTGACAAATGACTTGTCACTACAACTGAACCAAAATAAGAATGAGGCTATGGTAGATATGAAATAATCATGCCCTCCTCTGATAATGTTCTTAAGCAAAGGGTTTATCCCCTTTACTAAAAGAACACTCTTCCTGACAAGCTCTAATGGCTCTCCCAGCAACTGTCCACACAAATAACACAGTTTTTGCCCTAGATTGCACTGTTAGAGATGGTGAATGATTGGCCTAGTGCCAAAGATCTGAAATTAAGCCTGGAAGTCTCCTATGCTACTCCTCCAAAGAATATGCAAGAACTCCATTGAATAACAAGCCAAGAATGACTCTGAGAGTTCCTCTGTTGTTGATCCCAGCAACACAACGTTTTTTGCCCAACATAATAACGTTGTAGCTGAAGAGGTAAGCTTGGCCAAATGCCAAAATGAGTAAATGAAGCTCAAACCCTCTCCTTCCTTGAGGATGAGGAAGGGATTCCTGACCAAGAACACCCTTGGGTTCAAGAACAATACAACCCTGCGAAACAGCCCGGGGATGCAAGTCTTTGCAGACCCAACAAAAATAATAACCTAATGCATAATCAAAATGGGCTGCCATCTCCTCCTTATAAAGAAAATGAACTCTTCTCACCATGGGTCCCATTCACACTTGCCACCTAGCTCAAGCAAGTGGAGCCTCCACTAAAACTGCGTTGTCCAAGTAGGTTCAATGTATCTAGAAAGTTTTAGTTGACTTGGTCAAAATGATTAGATCAAGCATGATCCAATCATGTTCACACCATGTGGTGCTGAAATCAGTTGCTTTATTATTCCTCCTTTCATACAAGGAGTGTTATTTCTCCATCTAAGGGGGTTAAGGGGTGTCCTTACCCATTTTATTCAACAAAATGAAATTATGCTAATTATAATGTTCCTTTTAGCTTGAGGCTAAAAATTGGGAACATTACATTGGAATCTTCCAATAATCCCAACTGCATGCATAATGTGTGCTCCTGTCCCGATTAGGTAAAGCAGACTTCCAATCAGCAATCTATACTCTAGTTGATTCACCATGGGAGAATCATCGCGAGAACTGAGTTTACATCTAGTTACCATTGGAGTACTCACAGGTTTTCAGTCGTCCATCCCATACTTCTTCAAAATTTTCTTGAGATATTTTTCTTGTGATAGAAATATTCCATCTGTTGCGCGTTGTATGTTGCGTCGGGCGTAGCTGGGGGGTCACGAGGGGCGAAGCAGTCCCCATCGTTGGGGTCCAGGGCAGCGCCCCGGCCAAAATTTGTTTTTTGTGCGGACCCACTCATAGGCGGATCCGCCCATGGTTTTGTGCATGGTTTTGCACATGGTTTTGGGGTTCGATGGTTTTCGGCCCCTGGTATTTTGTAGATCCGGTCAAGGGAACTACGGTTATGTTCTAATCCACGGTTAATGGATTGGGGTTTATGTATGCTTCGGCATGTATATATATGTGTTGTAACACTAAAAGGAATATAATGAAAAATCAAGCTGGTCGTCCCGATTTGGGATCCAGGGGAAAAATCTCTGTGTTTATCTGTTTTATGTTTTATGCTCTTGCTATTGTTTATTTTCTGTTATAAGAATCATGTGTAGATATTTCTGTTCAGGGTTAAAACCTACATTTGGTATCAGAGCTATTTCGGCTTCAAGGGGACGCCTTTGTTGTTGAGGGTTTTTTGCTCGGGCCTGTGGTAGACCCTGTTCAGTGGGAGATCTGCGAGATCGATTCTTGCGGTGAAAGAAGATGGCGAGTGGCGGAAAGATAGAGATCGAGAAATTTAATGGTCAGAGTTTTGAGTTGTGGAAACTCAAGATGGAGGATCTACTGGTGGATAAAGATCAGTGGATCGCGGTAGATCCAGGTACTAAACCAACGACAATGTCAGATGAAGACTGGAAGAAACTGGATCGGAAGGCCAAGAGCACAATACGGTTGTGTGTGTCAGATTTAGTATTGTTGAATGTATCTGGGGAAACTACGGCGAAGAATTTGTGGGAAAAACTTGGGACTTTGTACCAATCTAAGTCTCTGGTGAATAAGTTGTTCCTGCGGAAAAAGCTGTATAACCTGAGGATGAAGGATGGAGACTCGGTGACAGAGCATCTGAACGCCTTCAATACTATGGTAAGTCAACTATCATTTGTTGATATTAAAATCTCGGATGAAGATAAGTGCATCAGTTTGTTGTGTTCTCTACCAGACTCGTGGGATAGTCTGGTTATTGCAATAGGTAGCAACACAACTACCTTGAATTTTGATGACATTGTCTCAGCCTTGCTGTCGGAGGAAATGAGACGGAGAAATATGGAAATTGATGGAGATGCTATTTGTACGAGAAGGTCTGAAATATAAACAAGAATAAGGTTTGGAGTGGGAGATCTAAATCTAGAGGGAGATTTAAATCTCCTGGAAAGTTTGTAAAGGTGTGCTAGAAATGCGGAAAGGAAGGGCACTCTAAAAAGGATTGCAGATCTAAATCTCCTGAGAAAGGAAACGGATCTGATGATGCTCCTTCCGTAGAGACAAAAACCACCTCGGATGAAGGTGGGGCTGTGTATTTGGCTTCTTCTTCAAATACACGGTCGTCAGAGTCATGGTTGGTGTCAGTGCATCCTTTCACTTCACTCCCCATCAAGACGTTCTATGATATGAAATAGATGGTGGTGATGTCTTCCTAGGGGATGATAGGAGGCCCCGGGAATCATCGGACGTGGAAAGGTCAAGCTGGAAATTTTGCAAGGTGGAAGGATTAGAACACTTCTTGGCGTTCTGCATATTCCTGCATTGGCCAGAAATCTGATTTCTGTAAGCAAGATGGATGATGCAGGTGTAAAAATGGTGTTCGAGAAAGATGCCTGCAAGATGGTTCGGGGAGCACTGGTATTAATGCGGGGAGTTCAGACTGGAACTCTGTACAAGCTACAAGGTAGCACTGTTATTGATGGGTGTAATAGTTATGTGGTTCCTGAAAGTGGAGCGGAAAGCCTAGCTGTCTCTGGAGAAAAGACCATTCTATGGCATCAAAGGCTTGGACATATTGGAGAGAAGGGCCTTCGGATACTACATAGAAATGGTATGGTAGAAGGTATGTCTAATTTCTCTCTGGATTTCGATTTATATGAACATTGTGTATATGGGAAGCAGAATCGGGTGAGTTTTCCTTCTGGTGCTAAGAGGGCAAACAAGATATTAGAACTTGTGCACAATGATGTGTTTGGACCTGTGTCAGTTCCATCACTAGGAAAATCTGTGTACTATGTTTCATTCATAGATGATTTCTCAAGGAACACATGGATATATTTCTTGAGGAAGAAATCTGAAGTCTTTGACAAATTTAAAGAATTTAAGGCTCTGGTGGAAAATCAGACAGAGAAGAAGATAAAGGCGTTGAGGACAGATAATGGTGGGGAGTTCTGCAAGAAGGAATTTGAAGAGTTCTGTAAGAAGTGTGGTATAGCACGACAGAAGACTACTCCATACACACCGCAGCAAAATGGAGTTGCAGAAAGAATGAACAGAACACTGATGGAAAAGGCAAGAAGCATGCTCAGTGGTACCGGGTTAGGACAAGAATTTTGGGCAGAGGCAGTGGAGACTGCATGTTACTTAGTTAACAGATCACCTTCATCAGCGTTGGAGGATAAGACCCCACATGAGGTATGGACTGGTAAGAAACCCTCTATTTCACATCTAAGGGTATTTGGATGTGATGCATATGTACATGTTCCAAAAGAGAAAAGGACCAAGTTGGATAATAAATCTGAAAGGTGCATCTTTATTGGGTATAAGGATGGTTTAAAAGGTTACAAGCTTTGGAACCCGAAAACAAGGAAGGTTGTGTATAGCCGAGATGTGGTGTTTAGAGAGGTGAAAGATGTTGTTAAACATGAAATCATACCAAAGGAACCTGAGAAGATAGAGTTTGAGCTAAAGGAGGATGAATCAGACTCTACAACAGAAGAAGACTCAGAAGATGAAGAGCCACAAACTCCGGCTTTAAGAAGATCAGTTCGGGAAAGAAGGCAACCAGAAAGGTATAGTCCATCTGCTTTCTGTTCAGGTTTTGCCTTAACTATAACTGATGATGAACCCAGAACTTTCAGGGAGGCAGTAGATTCAGAGGATGGAAAACTCTGGAAGGAGGCCATGGTTGATGAAATGGCATCCTTGCACAAAAACGATGCATGGGATCTGGTGGAGTTGCGGGCTGGAAGGAAGCCCATTGGGAGCAAATGGGTGTTTAAGAAGAAGATGAATGTAGAAGGCAAGGTGGAGAAATACAAAGCTCGATTGGTAGCGAAAGGTTATTCCCAGGTGCTGGGAATTGATTTTGGTGATATTTTTTCTCCTGTTGCCAAAGTTACTTCTATTAGATTACTTTTATGTTATTCTTTGCTTTGGCTGATTTTGAGATAGAACGGAGATGGATGAAGACAACATTTCTTCACAGGGATCTAGAAGAGGAGATCTACATGAAGCAACTTGAAGGCTTTATGGTGAAGGGTAAGAAAGAACTGGTATGTAGGTTGAAGAAGTCTTTGTATGGGTTAAAACAATCACCAAGGATGTGGTATCAGAAATTTGATACCTATATATGAGGACTTGGCTTCACCAGAAGCAAGGAGGATCACTGTGTTTATTTTAAATTAATTGGTGACCGTGTTATTTATTTGGTCTTGTATGTGGATGATACGTTGTTGATTGGAAATGACAAAGAAATTATCCAAGATTTGAAGACCCAACTGTTCTCCAAATTCGACATGAAGGATCTGGGTGCTGCAAATTATATTTTGGGAATGGAAATTAAGAGAGATCGGGCAAAGAGGAAGCTCTGGTTAAACCAGAGGAAGTATGTCGAGACTATATTGCAGAGGTTCAATATGCAGGATAGTAAACCGGTGAATGTTCCTATTCCTGTAGGTGTAAAGTTGTCTGCTGAACAGTGTCCCAAGACACAAGAAGAAGAGGAGTATATGTCTCGTGTTCCATATGCAAGTGCAGTGGGTAGCCTAATGTATGCAATGGTCTGTACTAGACCATACATTGCACATGCAGTGGGAGTATTGAGCAGGTTTATGTCAAACCCAGGGAAGGAGCATTGGACAGCAGTGAAGCGGGTTTTGAGATATTTACGTGGCACTAGTGATTATGGCTTGTGCTACCAGGGAAGACCAGGATTGGAAAGAATGTTGGACATTCGTGGTTTTGTTGATGCAGACTGGGCTGGAGATCTGGACCAAAGAAGATCTACAAGTGGGTATGTGTTTAGCCTATTTGGAGGCGCAGTCGGTTGGATGAGTAAAAGACAGTCTGTAGTGGCTCTTTCAACTACAGAGGCAGAATACATAGCAGCCACTCATGCAAGCAAGGAAGCAGTTTGGTTGCAGAGATTGTGTTCGAGTATGGGGTTGGTACAACAAGCTATAAGGATAGACTGTGATAGCCAAAGTGCAATTTTCTTGGCTAAGAACCCTGCTTACCATTCAAAGACAAAGCACATTGATGTTCAATATCACTTTGTTAGAGATATGGTTGAGGCTAAAATGGTGTTACTGGTAAAGGTGGACACTTTGAAGAATGTTGCAGATGCATTGACGAAGTCTGTGAGCACTCGGAAGTTCTCTTGGTGTAGAGAAACAATGGGTGTTGAAGAATTGGCCCAATGACTAAGCTCTCCTGTGGCCCCCTGTGGAAAGAAAACAACAAGTGGGAGAATGTTGGGTATGTGTTATATTCTTTCCACGATTAGCCCCACGCGTTGAATGTTGCATCGGGCGTAGCTGGGGGGTCACGAGGGGCGAAGCAGTCCCCACCGTTGGGGTCCGGGGCAGCGCCCCGGCCAAAATTTGTTTTTTGTGCAGACCCACTCATAGGCAGACCCACTCATAGGCGGATCCGCCCATGGTTTTGTGCATGGTTTTGCACATGGTTTTGGGGTTCGATGGTTTTCGGCCCCTGGTATTTTTGTAGATCCGGTCAAGGGAACTACGGTTATGTTCTAATCCGGGGTTAATGGATTGGGGTTTATGTATGCTCCGGCATGTATATATATGTGTTGTAACACTAAAAGGAATATAATGAAAAATCAAGCTGGTCGTCCCGATTTGGGATCCAGGGGAAAATCTCTATGTTTATCTGTTTTATGTTTTATGCTCTTGCTATTGTTTATTTTTGTTATAAGAATCGTGTGTAGATATTTCTGTTTAGGGTTAAAACCTACAAATTCATTGGCAATTCTCCAAGTTTACCATCTGACTACATGCAACACTTGTACACTCAAGACTAGTCTACAATTGATGTTACATTTCCTTTGAATCTCCACCACAACTGGGGAACTCAAATTCTATGCATGCACTAGCTATTTTGGGTTGATTGATCAGTTAACTAGATGACCATTAAGTTAGACTATTGTCCCACTGCGCAACTAATCTTCCATGAGTTCTTCCAACATTTAGAACTAGTTTAAGTAAAAAACAACTTGAAATAACTGATCTTGATTCCTACAAATTAGCAAACACACATGTTTAACTTAACCCCAACTCCTCTAACTCGAATTTAATAAGCTAACTGAGTCACAAGAGTCATTTCACACAATTTAATAGCATCCAAGATGTTTTTTGATGTGGAAATTCGAATTTTATCAATTTGACCAAAGTAAAGTCAAATAGAGACTTTCTTGTTGCATTTTTCAACACTCCCTCTCGGCGAAAGATATCAATATCCTACTGCACCTATGGAACTTGAACTTCCTCTTCTTAAAGCCTTTGTAAAAATGTCGGCGTCTTGTTCCTCTGTCGAATGTATTGTAGAAACAACATTATGTGCCTGCGCAAAGAGCCATTGTAATGGTGATACGGATATCCACTTATGCTTCGATCGATCATGAAATACAAGATTCCCATAGAAGACTTGTAGCAACTTTGATTATCCACCAGATGAATCCGGTTGGATCCATCCTCTAACAATAGTCCTGATATCTTTCTCATCCAAATTGCCTCACATGTTTCTTGACGTGCATCCATGTATTATGCTTCTGTCGAGTTGAGTGCCATAAATATTTTCTTACTGTTGTACCAGGAAACTATCATGTAACCAATGTATATTTTAACCCTGTACAGAAATTACTTGCAAACGAATTCTTAAAACAAAAAAATATACAATGGCAAGAACATAAAACTAGATATTTTCCCATGGATTCCAAAATCGAGACTATCAGATTGATTTTTCCTTATGTTCCTTTCAATGGTACAATACCTATATATACATTTCGAAGCATTCATAAACACCAACCCATAACCCTAGATTAGAACATAATCGTAGTTCCCTTGACTGGATCTACAAAATACCATGGGAAGAAAACCATCATGCCCAAAACCATGTGCAAAAATCATGCACAAAACCATGGGTAGGTCCACCCCCCATCGTTGGGTTCGCATTAAAAAAAAAAAAAAAAAAAAAATCTCAGGTAGCTACCCTAGACCACATGCATGTTGAAAATGCAGCAAGAAATTCCTAATTTAATTTTCCCTTGATTAAATTAGGAGAAATTTGAATTTCCACATCAACAGACAACTTAAATGAGTTAACTGTGGTGATATAGTTGTTATCACTCAGTTAAATTAGTTAATTCGAGTTGGGGACATGGACTTGATTTGTGTAGAATGATTCCTAAATTATAAGATCCTAGGTTGAGTTAATTTCAGTTGTAACAATTTAATTTAGTTAAATTGAGTTATGGCTAGTTAAACGAGTTCTAATTATTGGAGGAACTAGTGGAAGGTCTAGCAGTGGGGTGTAACTTCAGTATTTAACTAATTAACTCAGCAATCAACCTAAATTAACTCATGCATGCATAAAATTTAAGTTACCTTGTTGAGATTGGAATTCAAGGACAATCTACTGTCAATTGTAAACTATTCCAAATTATATAGGTGGTGCATGGAGTCAGACATTGGCCTAAAGGAATTGCGCAATCCATATTGAGGAATTTCCTAATCAACATGGGCCTAATTTCTCAAGGAATAACGCAAGGAAATAGGAGCTTGGAAAGTTGATAAATTGGATAAGTATTGGCTAGAGTCAGTCAATCAGGGAGAGGATAGAAGATACAGGTGCAGGTTGTGGTCAAGCTTGAGCAAGCATGTTGTATTCATCCAAATTATTTGATTAATGCAATATAGATAGGAAGGGGTTTTGAGCATTTGTTTTCCCCTAAATAAATATTTGTGTATGTGCGTTGAGTCATGAAGCATGTTTTTTATATGTGTTCTCGATCTTGAATTTTATTTTCAATATGAGTAGAGTAGATTTGTGTCTTATGTTTTAGTAAATTACATGAGAAGTTTTGAATATACATTAAAATTCTACCTGGTATCAAAGCTAGATTCATAGTAGAGAAGAGATTTTGAAGTTTTCTTTGAAGGAAATTCGAATTTGAAGATCAATATTATAGGGTTTCTCTAGGATTGAGAAGATGGCTTTCAATGGACTTAAACTCGAGTGTGTTTTTGAAGGAATCACAAACTTTGTGGCATGGAATATCTGCATAGAGGCAATATTGGATGACACTGGGTTGCTAGTTTACATCAAGAGACATGTAGAAAAACCCCAAGCATAAGATGTCTAGGGTATCGCTTAATGGAAGAAGGATGTGGCCAAAGTGAGGAGAATCATATTGGAGAGATCACAAGATCATATTGTCTCAAATCTCCATGAGAAAGAAACTATGTTCGCAATGTAGAAAACACTGACAAAGTTGCTCAAGAATGGTAGTGACCACAGGACGTTGGCACTGAAGGATAAGCTTCAAAGTATCAAGATGCAAAAGCCAATTCCACAGTACTTGAGCATGTTTACATAGTGTCGTGATGAACTTGGCAGGGTTGGCATTAATGTCCCTAAGGAAGACTTGGTAGCTCTAGCCCTTTTGGGGCTTCTCAAGACTTGGCGTAGTTATCAAGATTTTGTCAATGGTAGAGAGAAATTACCAAGTTGGGAGTGATTATGGTTTGATCTAGTGCAGGAAGAAATAGGGCGGAGTAACAAAGATGTGACTTCATCCAAGGGCAAGGATGAGGATAATTGAGCCTTGGATGGAAAGGAAAATAAAAGGAAAAGGAAGAAATCCTAATGCAAAGAAGAATATAGTCAAGAGAGCAAGAAGAAATACTTGTTCAAAATCAAGTTCTTTCACTGTCATGAATTGGGACACTATGTCTCCCTCCTCCTTGTGTTTACCCCAAACTCTCTGCGTTGTGCTAAACTCCTCCAATGTCTTCACCTCTCCAAAATCCAAGAGTGGTGAACAAAATCACAAGATGCCTCTCATCAACTCTAGATCAGGTGGCCTCCCAGGTGGAATGCCTCCATATAGTGAGACATCAAGTTCAAAAGTGTATTGTATGTATGAGTGGACTGATTTGTCCCTCTCTTCACTGCGTTGTACAATCTCCTTCTCTTGTGCAAAAACTTTCTGGCATAGATAAGGGTGTATCATCCCTTGATGTTGATCCTTCTCTTCCTCCTCCACCTCACAATCCCCAATATCTGCTACATATGACTCAGGAATTGTGCCATGGTTCCCACATGTTAAAATATTTGGAACTCCTTGTAAAGGTACAAGGGCTCCTCTAATGGAAGAAAAAGCTCTCTTTTCACCTCCATGTGGTGATGTATCTCCTCCCAGTGTGACAGCACTATTAGTTCTCTTGTGCTCACCCCCTCCATCAATAAATGAGAATACCTCATCATCAAGGAGAGACCATAGATCTTGGTCATCTCTTGAAGGAAGCACCTCCATGTCTTCACAAATGGAAGGGGGCCCTTCACATAATAGGGATCTTTCCCTTGGCAAGCCATCATACATGCTTTCATCCCCTTCGGAAATAAGGAATGAAGTTTGTTTTATGGTTCCATCCAATTCATGCAAAGTGTTTGAAGTTATGATACATGATGATTCATGTTGACTTCCATCGGATTTCTTCACCAAATCCTTGGTGAATTCATCATATGTTTTTATATTTGCGTGACAATATGAAACAAAATTTTCAAATCCACAATCATGAGCCATACCTTTGAGTTGCAGCACTGCTACTCCAATGGCCTCATCTTCTTCCTCCATTCTTCCTGCAGTGCAAGTGGGAAATGAACTGCGTTGTGGATCTGCATGTGTGGCTGAATATCCACACCCATCATGATAGTAGCTAGAGCTTGCTTCATATTCAAACCCTCTTAGAAAATTTTAGCAATTCTCCCTTTCTATCTCGTCGAGATCTTCTATGATAGCTTCCATAGTTTGGAAAAGAAGCAGGGAGATCTCCTCTTCCGTCATTCCTCTTTTCTTGTTTCCTTTGTACATCTCCTCTTCTAAGTGAGGAGCTTCTCCTTATAATGGCATATTATCTTGCGCTGCATAGGCTGAGCCAAGATTGATGCTCCAATACCATTGTAATATTCCTTTTTCAGGAATTTGTGAAAGATGGTCCAAGGGGACGCTGTATAAGGAAGATGGCGCACAAATAAGATAAAAGGGGACTTGGATCCCTTATTTAACACATTATACATTACTCTTCCATAATTGGAGCTCAAAGAAATCCCTCTAGGTGGGTTATACAGATCTCCCACACCTAGGTATCTTAGAACAAGGCTAAAATTGAAAGCCATAGCAATATACGAGCATAATCATGAAACTCTGCAAAACCGAATATATAAATAGAGGGAATATAATGCGGCCATCATGTTCATTAATATATTAGCAACAATATACAGAAATATCATGAGAGACAAGCCACTTAAGCTTTAGAACCAATCTCCAATGATTAAATTATGAAATACAAGAGATGCTAAAACTACACAAAATGTTGGAGAGCAGTGACTGCGCAGTCTATGTAGGAGTAGTTGCTGCTGTAGATGTGCATACATGAAATATGGCTGAAATATACAAAGAAATTCCCAATAATAGAGGAATGGGCCTCAATGCAAGATTTCTAGCCAATCTAGGAGAGATTGCTAGAAATGCCAGAGGATGTACAATGTCACTAAAAACTTGTCACTGCAACTAAATAAAAATAATAATGAGGTTGTAGCAGATCTAAAATAATCATGCCCTCCTCTGATAATGTCCTCAAGAAAAGGTTTGATCCCTTTTACTCAAAAACACTCCTCCTGATGAGATCAAATGACCCTCCCAACAATTGCCTGCATAAAATAACGTAGTTCCAGCCCTAGACTGTGTTGTGAGATATGATGAATGGTTGGCCAAGTTACAAAGATTTAAAAATAAGCCCTGGAGTCTCCTCTACTGCTCCTCCAATGAATAGACAAGCCCTCCACCGAAGAACAAGCCAAAGAATGACTCTATGATTTCCTCTGTTGTTGCACCCAGCAACACAACGTTTTCTTCCTAACAGGAAAACGTTGCAGCTGCAGGAGGAAGCTTGGAAAAATTCTGGAATGAGGAAATGGAGCTCAAAACCCTCGCCTTCCTTGAGGATGAGGTAGGGATTCCCGACCAGGAACACCCTTGTGCTTAAGAACACTACAACCCTGCTAAATTTCCTGGGTATGCAAGTCTAAGCATACCATACGAAAATGATAAACCAATAGCATAATGAAAATGGGCTACCATCTCCTCTTTATAAAGAAAATGAACTCCTCTCACCATGGGTCCCATCCACATTTGCCACCTAGCTCATGCAAGTGGAACCTCCTCTAAAACTGCATTGCCTTGTCATGGATATTCCTCCTCTTGGATAGCATTGTTGACTTAGTCAAAGAAGACTAAATCAAAGTGATCCTGATGATATTCACACCCTTAGGTGCTTAATCCAGTTGCTTATTTACCCTCCTTTCACACAAGGAGTTTTATTTCTCCATCTAAGGGGGTTAAGGGGTCTCCTTACCCATTTTATCCAACAAAATAAAAATATGCAAACTATAATATTCCTTTTAGATTGAGCCTAAAATTTGGGACATTACAGTCCTCCCCTCCGACATGTTGATTGTCCTCAAGAAACTGCATATAGAGAACAAAATTTCTCCCCCTTTTCTTTTGTGGCCTCCTCATCAACAATCTCCACCACTGCTTAATATATCCTGCAACAAATTTGTCCTCCAACGCTTCCTCCCAACTATGAAAACTGGAATGGTGCACATCATGGAAAGATAGAAGGTGTAGGTGGAAACCTTCTTGCTGTGCTATGGCCTCCTCAAGGTAATAGTGATGACATGCATGGGAAAATGTTGTCCCTAGTGATGATCCTCTCATCCATGCTATCATCCAAATATAAATCTCAACCCCTGGTTTATTCAATGTGTTGGGGTTGAATGGAGAGTTGGGCTTTTGATTCCCAAGATGTTTCTCCCTCCATTTGTGGTAAATATGGGGCTGACTCCATCCTTGGGCTGAAATGGTATGGCCTCCAAGAATGGCCCAAGCTTCCCCATCAAGAAAATCAGCCATGATATCCCCCCTCAAATTCTCCAAGTGGTTTTTCCCACAAGAAGAGAAAAGTGGCAATGTGGCAATCATGGTTTGCCCCTGTTGACTCCTACAATTTAAAACATTTGCAATGGGGAGAATCATGCTCCCAATGGGATGTCCTGATACCTCTAACACTCTCCAATTAGTGCTCCCTATAAATGTATAACCATTAGCAATACAAGGAAGCAACATGCAATGAGAACAAGCTGTCATAAGACAACTAGAGAGTGGGTCACTGCTCCACTCATGGGACCAACGTAGTGAGCCTCGTGCCTGCATCATAACTAAAAAAAAAAGTTCTTTCCCAGCCACTTGTTTGCTGCCACAAACATCTCATAAGGTAAAAACATGAAAGTACAAATTTGTGCCAATGGTGCACACCAGGAAGTATGTGGATTCCCCCACAAACCAGCATCAAAATAGCCACTCCCATTGCTGCAATGGGCCACAAGTACATCATAATAAGGAGCATAAGGAGATGTGATCGTCCTTATCTCATCAAGCTGCCCATATAAAGTAAATAAAGGTAAATCAAAATGAGAGTATATACCTTCTTTACCATGTACTCTGGTCCTTGAGCTGAAATGGCTCATCTGAATGCTCTCTCTCACCTCCAATGAGTAGGGAAATGGTTGTGCCAACCTCTCTAAAATCATCTCAGCTATGCATCTCTCCATATGTTGATATATATCATGTTGTATGCCCTCCCAAGTGAACTCCTCTAGCAAAGCAAAATATGCATCAAAGTGCATAGCTAGAAAGCCCTCATGTGCTGCATGGAGTAGTTTCTTCTTGAGCTCAGAAGCTTTGGTCAAGAATATTCTGCCATATGAATAGATGACCACGTCCTCTACTGTATATCTATCACCTCTACCTGGGTCATCAAGAATCATACATGCATTTAGATCCTTGGAGTACTCTACTAAGAGTTGAGACCTTCAATCAGGATCTATCCTCCTCAGAGACAGTGCTGGTAATCTGCAATGTGTTGCTCCCCTCATGCTGTTGCCTGCTACTTTGACATTCCCCATGCCAAATGCATCCTCCAAAATGCTGCCATGCCATCATGTAGCTGCTTATGCTCAAATAGTGATGGTGTCCTTTGGAATTTGGTCTCCTCTGAGAGGTTGTCATCCAAAAGGAATCTCCCAAGCTTGGCCAAAGTAAGCATGAGTGGCCTACATCCACTCCCATGTGTGAAAGAGTCCTTCCTCAAAGGAAGTTTCCTCTCCAAATCTGTGGAGCAGTCATCTTGCATCATGAATATGAAATCCTCCATCCCTGCAGCAAACTCTGTCAGCGCAGTATAACTAATGAGAGTGGGTGATACTGAAAATGAGAGAATGTCTCCCTCCTCCTTGGGTTTACCCCAAACTCTCTGTGCTGTGCTAGACTCCTCCAATGTCTTCACCTCTTCAGAATCCAAGAGTGGTGAACCAAATCACAAGATGCCCCTCATCAAGTCTAGATCAGGTGGCCTCCCAGGTGGAATGCCTCCATATAGTGAGACATCAAGTTCAGAAGTGGACTATATGTATGAGTGGACTGATTTGTCCCTCTCTTCATTGCGTTGTAAAGTCTCCTTCTCTTGTGCAAAAAATTTCTGGCATAGATAAGGGTGTATCATCCTTTGATGCTGATCCTCCTCTTCCTCCTCCACCTCACAATCCCCAATAACTGCTACATATGACTCAGAAATTGTGCCATGGTTCCCACATGTTAAAATATTTGGAACTCCTTGCAAAGGTACAAGGGATCCTCTAATGGAATCAAAAGCTCCCTTTTCACCTCCATGTGGTGATGGATCTCCTCCCAGTGTGACAGCGTTGTTGGTTCTCTTGTGCTCACCCCCTCTATCAATAAATTAGAATACCTCATCATCAAGGAGAGACCCTAGATCTTGGTCATCTCTTGAAGGAAGCACCTCCATGTCTTCACAAATAGAAGGGGGCCCTTCACATAATAGGGATCTTGCCCTTGGGAAGCCATCATACATGATTTCATCCCCTTCGGAAATAAGGAATGGAGTTTGTTTTATGGTTCCATCCAACGCATGCAAAGTGTTTGAAGTTATGATACATGATGATTCAAGTTGACTTCCATCGAATTTCTTCACCAAACCCTTGGTGAATTCATCATATTTTTTTATATTTGCATGAAAATATGAAAAATAATTTTCAAATCCACAATCATGAGCCATACCTTTGAGTTGCAGCGTTGCTACTCCAATGGCCTCATCTTCTTCCTCCATTCTTCCTGCAGTGCAAGTGGGCAATGGACTGCACTGTGGATCTGCATGTGTGGCTGAATGTCCACACCCATCATGATAGTAGCTAGAGCTTGCATCATCTCCAAACGCTCTCATTCTATAATTCTCCCTTTCTATCTCCTTCAGATCTTCTATGATAGCTTCCATAGTTTGGAAAAGAAGCAGGGAGATCTCCTCTTCCATCATTCCTCTTTTCTTGTTTCCTTTTTACATCTCCTCTTCTATGTGAGGAGCTTATCCTTCTAATGGCATATTATCTTGGGCTGCACAGGCTGAGCCAAGATTGATGCTCTGATACCACTGTAATATTCCTTTTTCAGGAATTTGTGGAAGATGGTCCAAGGGGACGCTGTATAAGGAAGATGGTTCACAAATAAGATAAAAGGGGACTCGGATCCCTTATTTAACACATTATACATTACTCTTCCAGAATTGGAGCCCAAATAAATCCCTCTAGGTGAGTTATACAGATCTCCCACACCTAGGTAACTTAGAACAAGGCTCAAAGAGAAAGCCATAGCAATATATGAGCATAATCATGAAACTCTGCAAAACTGAATATATCAATAGAGGGAATATAATGCAGCCATCATGTTCATTAATATATCAACAAAAATATACAGAAATATCATGAGGGACAAGCCACTCAAGCTTTAGAACCAATCTCCAATGATTAAACTATGAAATACATGAGATGCTACAACTGCACAAAATGCTGGAGAGCAGTGAATGCGTAGTCTATGTAGGAGTAGCTGCTGCTGTAGATGTGCATACATGAAATATGGCTGAAATATACAAAGAAATTCCCAGTAATAGAGGAATGGGCCTCAATGCAATATTTCTAGCCGATCTTGGAGAGATTGCTAGAAATGTCGGAGAATGTACAATGTGACAAATAACTTGTCACTACAACTGAATCAAAATAAGAATGAGGTTGTAACAGATTTGAAATAATCATGCCCTCCTCTGATAATGTCCTCAAGAAAAGGGCTGATCACTTTTACTCAAAAACACTCCTCCTGATGAGATCAAATGACCCTCCAGCAACTACCTGCATAAAATAATGCAGTTCCAACCCTAGACTGCACTGTGAGAGATGGTGAATGGTTGGCCAAGTGCCAAAGATCTGAAAATAAGCCTAGGAGTCTCCTCTGCTGCTCTTCCAATGAATAGACACGCCCTCCACCGAAGAACAAGCCAAACAATGATTCTATGAGTTCCTCTATTGCTGCACCCTGCAACACAATGTTTTATGCCTAACAAGAAAACATTGTAGTTGCAGGAGGAAGCCTGGTCAAATTCTGGAATGAGGAAATGGAGCTCAAAACCATCTCCTTCCTTGAGGATGAGGTAGGTACTCCCGACCAGGAACACCCTTGTGCTCAAGAACACTACACCCCTGCTAAACAGCCTGGGTATGCAAGTCTAAGCATACCATATGAAAATTATAAACCAATAGCATAACGAAAATGGGCTGCCATCTCCTCCTTATAAAGCAAATGAACTCCTCTCACCATGGGTCCCATCCACACCTGCCACCTAGCTCATGCAAGTGGAGCCTCTTCTAAAACTACGCTGCCTTGTCTTGGAGATTCCTCCTCTTGGACAACGTTGTTGACTTAGTCAAAGATGACTAAATCAAAGTGATCTTGATGATATTTACACCCTTAGGTGCTTAATCCAACTTCTTATTCACACTCCTTTCACACAAGGAGTGTTATTTCTCCATCTAAGGGGGTTAAGGGGTCTCCTTACCCATTTTATTCAACAAAATAAAAATTTGCAAACTATAATGTTCCTTTTAGCTTGAGGCTAAAATTTGGGAACATTACAGTCCTCCCCTCGCACATGTTGCTTCTCCTCAAGCAAATGGATAGAGAGAAAAAAAATTCTCCCCCTTTTCTTTTGTGGCCTCCTCATCAACAATCTCCACCACTAATCAAGATATCCTGCAACAAATTTGTCCTCCAACGCTTCCTCCCAAGTATGCAATCCAGAATGGTGCACATCATGGAAAGATAGAAAGTGTAGGTGGAAACCTTCTTGCTGTGCTATGGCCTCCTCAAGGTAAGAGTGATGAAATGCATGGGAAAATGTTGTCCCCAACGATTATCCTCTCATACATGCTATCATCCAAATAGAAATCTCAACCCCTGGTTTATGCAATGTGTTGGGGTTGAATGGAGAGTTGAGGTTTTGATTCCGAAGATGTTTCTCCCCCCATTTGTGGTAAATATGGGGCTGCCTCCATCCTTGGGCTGAAATGGTATGGCCTCCAAGAATGACCCAAGCTTCCCCATCAAGAAAATCAGCCATGAGATGCCCCGTCAAATTCTCCAAGTGGTTTTTCCCACAAGAAGAGAAAAGTAGCAATGTGGAAATCATGGTTTTCCCCCGGTGTCTCCTACAATTTAAAACATGTAAAATGGCGAGAATCATGCTCCCAATGGGCTGTCCCAATACCTCCAACACTCTCCAAGTAGTGCTCCCTATAAATGTATAACCATTAGCAATACAAGGAAGCAACATGCAATGAGAACAAGCTGTCATAAGACAACTAGAGAGTGGGTCACTGCTCCACTCATGGGACCAACGTAGTGAGCCTCCTACCTGCATCAGAACTAAAAATAACAAGTGCTTTCCCAGCCACTTGTTTTCTGCCACAAACATCTCATAAGGTGAAAACATGAAAGTACAAATTGGTGCCAATGGTGCACACCAAGAAGTATGTGGATTCCCCCACAAACCAGCATGAAAATAGCCACTCACATTGCTGCAATGGGTGACAAGTACATCATAATAAGGGGCATAAGGAGATGTGATCATCCTTAGCTCACCAATCTGCCCATATAAAGTAAAGAAAGGTAACTAAAAATGAGAGTATATACCTTCTTTACCATGTACTCTGGTCCTTGAGCTGAAATGGCTCATCTGAATGCTCTCCCTCACCTCCAATGAGTAGGGAAATGGTTGTGCCAACCTCTCTAAAATCATCTCAGCTATGCATCTCTCCATATGCTGATATAGATCATGCTCTATGCCCTTCCAAGTGAAATCCTCTAGCAAATCAAAATATGCGTCAAAGTGCATAGTTAGAAAGCCCTCATGTGTTGCATGCAGCAGTTTCTTCTTGAGCTTAGAAGCTTTGGTTAAGAAGATTCTACCATATGAATAGATGACCACATCCTCTACTATAAATGTTTCACCTCTGCCTGGTTTATCAAGAATCATGCATGCATCTAGATCCTTGGAGTACTCTACTAAGAGTTGAGACCTCCAATCTGGATCTATCCTCCTAAGAGAGAGTGCTGGTAATCTGCAATGTGGTGCTCCCCTCATGTTTTTGTCTACTACTTTGACATTCCCCATGCCAAATTCATCCTCCAAAATGCTTCCATGCCCATCATGCAGCTGCTCATGCTCAAATAGTGATGGTGTCGTTTGGAAGTTGGCCTCCCTTGAGAGGCTGTCATCGAAAAGGAATCTCCCAAGCTGGGCCAAAGTAAGCATGAGTGGTCTCCATCCACTCCCATGTGTGAAAGAGTCCTTCCTCAAAGGAAGTGTCCTCTCCAAATATGTGGAGTAGTCATCCTCCATCATGAATATGCCATCCTCCATCCCTGCAACAAACTCTGTCAGCGCAGTATAACTGATGAGAGTGGGTGATACTGAAAATGAGAGAATGTCTCCCTCCTCCTTGGTTTTATCCCAAACTCTCTGCGCTGTGATGGACTCCTCCAATATCTTCACCTCTCCGAAATCCAAAAGTGGTGAACCAAGTGACAAGATGCCCCTCATCAACTCTAGATCAGGTGGCCTCCAAGGTGGAATGCCTCCATATAGTGAGACATCAAGTTCAGAAGTGGACTATGTGTATGAGTGGACTGAGTGTTTCCTCTCTTCACTGCGCTATACAGTCTCCTTCTCTTGTGCAAAAACTTTCCGGCATAGATAAGGGTGTATCATCCCTTGATGTTGATCCTTCTCTTCCTCTTTGACCTCACAATCCCCAATAATTTCTACATATGACTCCGGAATTGTGCCATGGTTCCCACATGTTAAAATATTTTGAACTCCTCGCAAAGGTACAAGGGCTCCTCTAATGGAAGCAAAAGCTCCCTTTTCACCTCCATGTGGTGATGGATCTCCTCCCAGTGTGACAGCGCTGTTGGTTCTCTTGTGCTCACCCCCTCTATCAATAAATGAGAATACCTCATCATCAAGGAGAGACCCTAGATCTTGGTTATCTCTTGAAGGAATCACCTCCATGTCTTCACAAATGGAAGGGGGCCCTTCACATAATAGGGATCTTGCCCTTGGAAAGCCATCATACATGCTTTCATCCCCTT
Source organism: Pinus albicaulis (assembly GCA_034641835.2). Taxonomy (NCBI): domain Eukaryota; kingdom Viridiplantae; phylum Streptophyta; class Pinopsida; order Pinales; family Pinaceae; genus Pinus; species Pinus albicaulis. Next base: position 242,030,276 of record CM076571.1, read on the forward strand.
CAGAAATAAGGAATGGAGTTTGTTTTATGGTTCCATCCGATGCATGCAAAGTGTTTGAAATTATGATACATGATGATTCATGTTGAATTCCATCGGATTTTCACCAAACCCTTAGTGAATTCATCATATGTTTTTATATTTGCATGAAAATATGAAACAAAATTTTCAAATCCACAATCAATAGCCATATCTTTGAGTTGCAGCGCTGCTACTCCAATGGCTTCATCTTCTTCCTCCATTCTTACTACAGTGCAAGTGGGAAATGGACTGCGTTGTGGATCTGCATGTGTGGCTAAATGTCCACACCCATCATGATAGTAGCTAGGGCTTGCTTCATCTTCAAACCCTCTCATAAACTTTCTGAAATTCTCCCTTTCTATCTCCTCGAGATCTTCTATGATAGCTTCCATAGTTTGGAAAAGAAGCAGGGAGATCTCCTCTTCCGCCATTCCTCTTTTCTTGTTTCCTTTGTACATATGCTCTTCTAAGTGAGGAGATTCTCCTTATAATGGCATATTATCTTGGGCTGCACAGGCTGAGCCAAGATTGATGCTCCAATACCACTGTAATATTCCTTTTTCAGGAATTTGTGGACGATGGTCCAAGGGGACGCTGTATAAGGAAGATGGTTCACAAATAAGATAAAAGGGGACTCAGATCCCTTATTTAACACATTATACATTACTCTTCCAGAATTGGAGCCCAAAGAAATCCCTCTAGGTGAGTTATACAGATCTCCCACACCTAGGTAACTTAGAACAAGGCTCAAAGAGAAAGCCACAACAATATATGAGCATAACCATGAAACTCTGCAAAACTGAATATATAAATAGAGGGAATATAATTCAGCCATCATGTTCATTAATATCTCAGCAACAATATACAGAAATATCATGAGGGACAACCCACTCAAGCTTTAGAACCAATCTCCAATGATTAAACTATGAAATACATGAGATGCTACAACTACACAAAATGTCGGAGAGCAGTGACTTCGTAGTCTATGTAGGAGTAGTTGCTATTGTAGATGTGCATACATGAAATATGGCTGAAATATACAAAGAAATGCCCAATAATAGAGGAATGGGCCTCAATGCAATATTTCTAGCCAATCTAAGAGAGATTGCTAGAAATGCCAGAGAATGTACAATGTGACAAATAACTTGTCACTGCAACTGAATCAAAATAAGAATGAGGCTATAGCAGATCTGAAATAATCATGCCCTCCTCTAATAATGTCCTCAAGCAAAGGGCTGATCCCTTTTACTCAAAAACACTCCTCCTGATGAGATCAAATGACCCTCCCAACAACTACCTGCATAAAATAATGCAGTTCCAGCCCTAGACTGCGCTGTGAGAGATGGTGAATGGTTGGCCAAGTGCCAAAGATCTAAAAATAAGCTTGGGAGTCTCCTCTATTGCTCCTCCAATGAATAGACAAGCCCTCCACCGAAGAACAAGCCAAAGAATGACTCCGTGAGTTCCTCTGTTGCTGCACCCAGCAACACAACATTTTCTGCCTAACAGGAAAACGTTGCAGCTGCAGGAGGAAGCTTGGCCAAATGCCGGAATGAGGAAATGGAGCTCAAAACTCTCTCCTTCCTTGAGGATGAGGTAGGGATTCCCGACCAGGAACACCCTTGTGCTCAAGAACACTACAACCCTGCTAAATAGCCTGGGTATGCGAGTCTAAGCATACCATATGAAAATGATAAACCAATAGCATAATGAAAATGGGCTTCCATCTCCTCCTTATAAAGCAAATGAACTCCTCTCACCATGGGTCCCATCCACACTTGCCACCTAGCTCATGCAAGTGGAGCCTCCTCTAAAACTGCGCTGCCTTGTCATGCAGATTCCTCCTCTTGGACAACGCTGTTGACATAGTCAAAGATGACTAAATCAAAGTGATCCCGATGATATTCACACCCTTAGGTGCTTAATCCAGCTGCTTATTCACCCTCCTTTCACACAAGGAGTGTTATTTCTCCATCCAAGGGGGTTAAGGGGTCTCCTTACCCATTTTATTCAAAAAAGTAAAAATATGCAAACTATACTGTTCCTTTTAGCTTGAGGCTAAAATTTGGGAACATGACAATTATGCCCCTATTATTCAGGAATTTATCTCCAATTCATTGGCAATTCTCCAAGTTTATCATCTGACTACATGCAACACTTGTACACTCAAGACTAGTCTACAATTGATGTTACATTTCCTTTGAATCTCCACCACAACTGGGGAACTCAAATTCTATGCATGCACTAGCTATTTTGGGCTGATTGATCAGTTAACTAGATGACCATTAAGTTAGACTATTGTCCCACTACGCAACTAATCTTCCATGAGTTCTTCCAACATTTAGAACTAGTTTAACTAAAAAAACAACTTGAAATAACTTATCTTGATTCCTACAAATTAGCAAACACACATGTTTAACTTAACCCCAACTCCTCTAACTCGAATTTAATAAGCTAACTGAGTCACAAGAGTCATTTCACACAAGTTAATAGCATCCAAGATGTTTTTTGATGTGGAAATTCGAATTTTATCAATTTGACCAAAGTAAAGTCAAATAGAGACTTTCTTGTTGCATTTTTCAACACTCCCTCTCAGCAAGAAAGGGAATATCAACCAATCCTACCCTGCACCTATGGAACTTGAACTTCCCTCTTGCTAAAGCCTTTGTAAAAATGTCAACGTCTTATTCCTCTGTCGGAATGTATTGTACCAACATTATATGCCTCTGCACACAGTCATGTAAATGGTGATACCGGATATCTATATGCTTCGATCGATCATGAAATACAAGATTCCCATAGAACTTGATGCAACTTTGATTATCACAATAGATCACAGTTGGATCCATCCTCTAACCAAACCGTCCCACAAGTATCTTTCTCATCCAAATTGCCTCACATGTTTCTTGACGTGCATCCATGTATTATGCTTCTGTCAAGTTGAGTGCCATAAATATTTTCTTACTGTTGTACCAGGAAACTATCATGTAACCAATGTATATTTTAACCCTGTACAGAAATTACTTGCAAACGAATTCTTAAAACAAAAAAATATACAATGGCAAGAACATAAAACCAGATATTTTCCCATGGATTCCAAAATCAAGACTATCAGATTGATTTTTCCTTATGTTCCTTTCAATGGTACAATACCTGTATATACATTTCTAAGCATTCATAAACACCAACCCATAACCCTAGATTAGAACATAATCGTAGTTCCCTTGACTGGATCTACAAAATACCATGGGAAGAAAACCATCATGCCCAAAACCATGTGCAAAACTCATGCACAAAACCATGGGTAGGTCCACCCCCCATCGTTGGGTTCGCATTAAAAATAAAAATAAAAAAAAATCTCAGGTAGCTACCCTAGACCACATGCATGTTGAAAATGTAGCAAGAAATTCCTAATTTAATTTTCCCTTGATTAAATTAGGAGAAATTTGAATTTCCACATCAACAGACAACTTGAATGAGTTAACTGTGGTGATATAGTTGTTATCACTCAGTTAAATTAGTTAATTCGAGTTGGGGACATGGACTTGATTTGTGTACAATGATTCCTAAATTATAAGATCCTAGGTTGAGTTAATTTCAGTTGTAACAATTTAATTAAGTTAAATTGAATTATGGCCAGTTAAACGAGTTCTAATTATTGGAGGAACTAGTGGAAGGTCTAGCAGTGGGGTGTAACTTCAGTATTTAACTAATTAACTCAGCAATCAACCTAAATTAACTCATGCATGCATAAAATTCGAGTTACCCTGTTGAGATTGGAATTCAAGGGCAATCTACTGTCAGTTGTAAACTATTCCAAATTGTATAGGTGGTGCATGGAGTCAGAGATTGGCCTAAAGGAATTGCGCAATCCATATTGAGGAATTTCCTAATCAATATGGGCCTAATTCCTCAAGGAATAATGCAAGGAAATAGGAGCTTCGAAAGTTGAGAAATTGGATAAGTATTGGCTAGAGTTAGTCAATTAGGGAGAGGATAGAAGATACAGGTGCAGGTTGTGGTCAAGCTTGAGCAAGCATATTGTATTCATCCAATTTATTTGATTAATGCAATATAGATAGGAAGGGGTTTTGAGCATTTGTTTTCCCCTAGATAAATATTTGTGTATGTGCGTTGAGTCATGAAGCATGTTTTTTATATGTGTTCTCGATTTTGAATTTTATTTTCAATATGAGTAGAGTATATTTGTGTCTTATGTTTTAGTAAATTACATGAGCAGTTTTGAACATACATTAAAATTATACCTGGTATCAAAGCTAGATTCATAGTAGAGAAGAGATTTTGAAGTTTTCTTTGAAGGAAATTCGATTGAAGATCAATATTATAGGGTTTCTCTAGGATTGAGAAGATGGCTTTCAATGGACTTAAACTCGAGTATGTTTTTGAAGGAATAACAAAATTTGTGGCATGGAATATCTGCATAGAGGCATTATTGGATGACACTGGGTTGCTAGTTTACATCAAGAGACATGTAGAAAAACCCCAAGCATCAGATGTCTAGGGTATCGCTTAATGGAAGAAGGGTGTGGCCAAAGTGAGGAGAATCATATTGGAGAGATCACAAGATCATATTGTCTCAAATATCCATGAGAAAGAAACTATGTTCGCAATGTAGAAAACACTGACAAAGTTGCTCAAGAATGGTAGTGACTACAGGACGTTGGCACTGAAGGATAAGCTTCAAAGTATCAAGATGCAAAAGAATGAACCAATTCCGCTGTACTTGAGCATGTTTACATAGTGTCGTGATGAACTTGGCGGGGTTGGCATTAATGTCCCTAAGGAAGACTTGGTAGCTCTAGCCCTTTTGGGGCTTCTCAAGACTTGGCGTAGTTATCAAGATTCTATCAATGGTAGAGAGAAATTACCAAGTTGGGAGTGATTATGGTCTGATCTAGTGTAGGAAGAAATAGGGCGGAGTAACAGAGACGTGACTTCATCCAAGGGCAAGGATGAGGATAATTGAGCCTTGGATGGAAAGGAAAATAAAAGGAAAAGGAAGAAATCCTAATGCAAAGAAGAATCTGGTCAAGAGAGCAAGAAGAAATACTTGTTCAAAATCAAGTGCTTTCACTGTCATGAATTGGGACATTATGTCACAAAGTGTCCACACAAGAAGGCAGGCAAGAAGCCCTCAAGAGGAGTGATAGGTGAAGCTTTGGCTTCACAATTCGAGTTGGGCTTCACCCTCATAGCATGCATGGAAATCACAGTGATGGGTTGCGTGTGGTATCTAGATAGTGGTGCCTCATTCCATATGACAGACAATTGAGAATTTTTTAGTTGCTTGGAAGAGAAAGACCTCCAGACGCACATTGAGATGGGAAATGATGGGAAGTATAGCATGACCAATATTGGTACAATTACTTTAAAGAGGGAGTTTAACTCCCCTCTCAAGCTCAAGGATGTGATATTTGTTCTGGGTCTAAAGAAGAATTTGGTTTTCGTCGCGGTATTTGAAGATCGTGGCTACGATATGATATTCAACAAAGGAAAGACATTCCTAAGACACATCTTCATGGGACAAATAAAGCAGATTAGGGTTTGGGTGAAGAGCCTATAAAGGTTAGATGTGGAAGACTGTATTGCTTTGAGCACAAACGTGGAGAAATTGTAAAGCCAAAATTCTAAATTATTGTGAACTCTCACTTCCCTCACAAAAAGGCACCTCATTTCTCATTCACTACATTTATTATACATAATTTTTACTCTGATTTTATTTGATTAATGTAGAGGCTCCTACCTCACAAATATAAGATTCTTGGGCATTGTTTTTCATTGGTTTTTTCAATGTAAAGTTGAAAATTAAATTGGAAAATTTTATACATTCATAATTGATCCACCACATTATTCTTATACCAAAACAAAAACATCCCCAATGAATCACGAGATAATACCCACCGAGAGGCATTCACTATTAAGAAATGCGCGAGACAGAAATTTTGTGCTTTGGAACAACATTATTCTTTCTAGAATCTCAATCTATAAAAACGATTTGTAGTCCACTAAAACATGGAAAGACTCTACATGTATGCTGTGCCACGAAAGTATTCGTTGCATAAAGGTGAAGTAATGTTCCACATGGCCATGGAATATTTTTCATTGGATTGCAATTATGAGTACACTTTTGAAGGATATGACGGAATTCTTACTAGCGTACACGGTCGAAAGAAATCAAAAGGGAGAAAGTCCAGGGATGGGATGAGATAGAACATAAGTATAAAGATGGTGGATATTCATTAAAATTGTTCTGTGAATTATAATTTTTTTAAAGAATAAAATGCTTTAACAATTAAGAATGTGGAAATAGAAAAAATAAGAGAAATATTGTACTTTAACCATTAAGAATGTGGAAATAGAAAAAATAGAAAAATATTGAATACCAAATGAATAGTTTAATATTGGTTAAAAAATGTTAGTGGTATTATTTAAATATTAATTAGTGTATAATTATATAATTTTGGTGTTTGAGGTTATTATTAGTAGACTGTCAATGATTCTAATAATACTATTATATTTTTGTTTTATTTTGTTGTGTTGTTTTTGTGTTTGTTATAATGGATATTTATTTTTTTTGTTTTATTTTGTTGTGTGTTTGTTTCAATAGATATGTGAGTAAGTTGGTTGTGTTTATTGCATTAATAATTATGGGTTTTATAGCTCAATATAAGAAGATATTATGTAATATTATATGACAATAAAAAAATTAAAATAAATAATAAATAATTACTTGCATGTATATGTGTATGAAAACAATTAAAAAAATGAATCGACATAAATTCATTTTAAATACATATCTATCAAGCATGTATAGAGATTTAATTTTTTAAGGTGTAATTTTTGTTACCAAGTAATTAATATAAGGAATGGAATTAAACAATTAAAGAAATAAAAAATTGTCTTAATAATTTCAATCTTATTGGTTTTTTATAGAAGCATAGTTTAAACATTTTACATTTTTTTGTCATTTCTCACGCATATTTTCCAATGGGTTTTGCTTAAAAGCGGGCAAAAAATTATTTGAGTGGAAAATTTAAGTTATTAAATCAGTATAAGTTGAGTGCTTGAAGGGTTTCCCAATGCTCAAATTTTTTTATGCATTCAAAATGCATTTCAAGCAGCAAAAAATAATGATGTCACTAAGAATTTTGTCAGTGGATTCTAGAAAAAAGAATAAAATGTAGAATAGTTAGACTTCACCATGTATAGTTTTGGGTTTAAGATAGATATATGCTAGTAAGTAATTGAAAGTTAAAATCATCTACATGTAGTGATATGACATGCTAATTCATGTATAATATATGTCTTTGCAACTAATTGTGAATTCAAGTATTTTTTAGATTATCTTAAAACTACATTGTATTTAAGATATAGCTATGTTCTTTGTGGATTAAAGTTAATTGAAGTAATCATATTTTCATTATTGTAAATGTATTTATCGACAAAAGTAAAATGTAAAGGATAAATATAGAACATTTTAGGTTTCCCAATGGGGTTGAGATTAGGGGTGGTAAGTAAAGAAATTCACACCCTCAATCAAGGTTCAATTTTTTTTACGTTACAATGTCCATAAGTTTCTCTTTTGTTCTATAAATATATTTATTGACAAAAGAAAAATGCGAAGGGTGGATAGAACATTTTAGGTTTTCCAATAGGGTTGAGATTAGAGGTGGGAAGTAAAAGGATTAAATCCATATGTCAATGTTTAAATCATGTTATGTTATAATGTCCATAAGTTTCTCAAGGGCCTTAAGGTGCACATGGGAGTATCTAGAAGTAGTGGAAAAACATGTGAGGCAAGCATAGCACTACCCCTAGAGACAGGTGAATTAAATCTCACTCCAATATCCTCTTTAAAACTGAACATTTTATAATTGTGAGGTTGTAGTTCAACTATTGTATAGTGGAAGCTTAACTCATATATACCAAGTTCAATTCTCAATATTGTGTTGCTTAAATTTTCTCTCATTTAGACGAATAAGAAATAAAAGAATATATTCCATGAGTTTCATATACTCTTAAAAAAATGATTTAAATAATAATAATTATTATTATTATTATTATTATTATTGTTATTAAATTTCAACACTAAGCAATATGCCAATGCAAAATTTAACATATAAAAACACAATAAACATCCACCCCATCCCTTTAAGTTTCATCATTGTGGCATAACCCATGAACATGCCTATTCATTTACAATATCATAATTTGAAGATAAAATATGTATTTTTCCCTATAAATTTTAGAGAATTATTTTAATGTTTAGGTTCGCTTACACAATAAATTCTGGTAAGATATGTAAGTAATAAATCACATCACAACCAACAACATCATAATAGCCAATAATAGCAACTTTTCTGGTAAGATAAGTAATAAACCAGATTACAACCAACAATGTCATAATAGCCAACAATACAACAACATCATAATAGCCAAAAATAGCAACTTCCTTCAGTTTTGTTCAAAAACCAATAATCACTTTACATTGCAATATTTGGTGAGTATATATGTTCGTAAAAATATTGTATAAATTATTTCATAAATTTTAAAGAAGGTTTAATTAGTTTAGCTATCTTTCTTAAGTATGTCCTCCGCAAGAAAGAAAGCTTTAAGTCATAGCTTTATATACAATCAAGTCTCTTAGATATGTCCTCAACAAGAAAGAAAGTTTTCAGTCATAGCTTTATATACAATCAAGTTCTTTGAAGTTATGAATAGTTATTATTATTAGCAATTGAACCATATTTTATTTAAATATTGTAATTCAAATAGTTATTATCAATAACACTTGATTAATTCTATATCAACAAATGCTTAATTCAAACTCTCAACTATTTCACAAGAAATAATTTATTAAAAATATCATTTATAAATATAAAAACTATTCTTTAAACTTCTATACAAAATTTCCGAAAAAAAAATCAATCAAATTAACTATTTTATTCTCTCTTATACATGATACTCATTTTCTATACATACATGCAAACACATACGTGATACTTGCCATTGAATAAAAATAGTTATATTAACATTAATGTAACATTCCCATTAAAAAAAGAAGAAGAAAACCCTCTATTATTCTACCAAAAAATAGAACAATATTCTATCCATTTTATTGTCCCTTATACATGATACTCGTTTTCCATACATACCTGCAAACATACGTGATACTTGCCTTTGAATAAGAATAGTTATATTAACATTAATGTAACATTCCCATTTAAAAAAAAAAAAATTCCTCTATTATTCTACCAAAAAATAGAACAATATTCTATCCGGTACAAATGTGTGTTACTTACATTTAAGATATCTTCTTCGTTCTTTTCCATTGTTTGTCTTTAGTATTCAATTTGATTCCGAACCCAACTGAAATCATAGTACTCCTTTGTTTTCCAAATAATAATAAATACGATGCTCGGAATACGTAAATGCAAGTAAAAGGCAGGAAAGGAATATTGGCACCCTCCACAATGAATGCGTACGATCACCGTCGTCCAAAGTCGGAGCGGACGAGATTCGATCCACGAATCTGTTCTGTACACAGAATCTGGCGCCGTGCACGTTAAGAAAAATAGATTAAAAAACAAATTCCTGCCCGCAGCGTATTCTCTTTAGGACAGCGAGGGGAATCTATTTTTAGAAGCATTAGGAGAAGCGGACAAAGGTCCTTGTCTTTCTTTTAATTTTTCGTTTTTAACGGGTGGGCCTGACGCTGACATCCTTCCCCATAGCCACGTAAGCATTTTTTTATTTTCTGTAGTAGAATTTGTGAAGTGGGTGAAAATATATATACCTAATTTTTTTTGGGTGATTTTGGACCATTTAGAAAATAGTATGTTTATTTAAAAAATAATTTAATAAAAGTTTTATCTTATAGTTTTTAAGACATGAAACGAATTTGTGAAGTGGGTGAAAATATATATACCTAAATTTTTTTGGTGATTTTTGACCATTTAGAAAATAGTATGATTATTTAAAAACATAATTTAATAAAAGTTTTATCTTATAGTTTTTAAGACATGAAAACATTATTGATTGGTGTCGTCTATCTTGTTTTTATTTTTCTTGTGGATGGCCAAAAATGGTTGGAATTGAACAAAAAAATATTCAAAAAATATTGCAATGGGAATGTTTGAATCCAGTTTTTAATGGTGGAAATGGATTCATCACCATCAAAAACCTCTCGTGCACCCAAAATTTGGAGTTTGACAATTGTAACCTAGATTTACAAAAATTCCTGCCGGATTTTATCAAAATCTTCCCATAATTTTCATGTTTTTCCGGGCAAATTTGAAAGTTGGATAGACTATTGCTTATTGATCTCAACTTAGCAATGCTTCACCGAAAAAGAATGTATTGAAAGTTTTATCCTATAGCTAGCATCCAATGTGTAGTTTTTCCTACATGGTGGGTAAATTCCTAGTGCAATAGAGGTTGCTCAAGAAGGTATGAATACAATTAAGACCAACATACAAAAAGCAACCATGGTGTTAAAATTACAGTGTTCACTTTGGAAATTAGATAATGAATTGTTTGTCCTCAATTTCTTTATAGCCTTAATCAATGGTTTTGCCTTCAATTTTTTCAAGCCAAATGACACCTCTAGGAATACCTTTGATTTTGATCCATTTGTTCTTTGTTGATGATGTGCTTTTATTTTGTGATGGTTCAAGAAGAGATGCCTATAAATTGAGGTTCAAGGCTCATGTTGATTCACATTGATTTTAGTGTCCACTTTGGAAATTAGATAATGAATTGTTTGTCCTCAATTTCTTTATAGTCTTAATCAATGATTTAGCCTTCAATTTTTTCAAGCCAAATGACACCTCTAGGAATACCTTTGAGTTTGATCCATTTGTTCCTTGTTGATGATGCCTATAAATTGAGGGAAATTCTAGATCTCCGTTATATTGCTACTGGAATAAGGGCTAATGTTCACATAACTTATATACCTTTCATTGAGATGGAAGATGATCAAATAAGGGTCTTGCTCCAACTATTTCCTTTCTATAAGTTGAATTTAAAGAAAGCTTTAAGTATTCAATTTTTATTTTAAGCCCAATGTATATGGGATTAATCATTGGAAATGGTTGATAGCTAATGTCAAAACAAGATTTAATCTTTGACGCAATAGATAATTATCTGGGGATGGGAGACATAAATTAGTTAAGTTGTACTAGATATCATTCCAATATATTGGCATGCTTGGCCTTTATTCCTATAGGGGTTCTAGAGAAAATTAGGAAGATTTATTTTAGGTTTTTATGGTTGTCGAATATTTTAAGTGAGAGTATTCCTTTTTTAAATGGAAAACTATTGTGAAGCCTTAATAGAACATTCAACTTTATAAAAAGGCCTTGGGAGTTAAGTGTTTGTGGAGAATAATATGAAACAAGGTTTGGTGTAGTCCAATCATTATAAATCCTACCACAATTGAAGAAAGGATAAAAAATCCTTCCTAAACTATCCACAAATTTGTGTCAATGGTATGGAGGGTCATTGTCTTATCCTTTTGTTTGATTCAGAATTGGTTAATATGGAAGGTTAGGGATGGAAAAATGTAGGAGTTGGATTTTATCATTGGGTTAGTTGTGGTAAGGCATATAAACTCCCTAATGGGTTGATTTTCAATTGATAGGAAAAGGGCATATATAGTTTAGCTCAAGAAACCTATATAGAGCTTACTTCCATACTGTCATAAGACTAAAGCTTGCATATTTATTAGAATTGTATGGCCATGAAGGTGAACTATGGAAAGATTATATACTAAAACTTAAGGTGAATTTTGTTAGAATCATAGGATGAGTTGGCCCAGTCTAAGAATCCAACATTATGAGTGACTATACACCCCTAAGTTAGGACATAAAGCTACGTTTTTCCATGAGAAGCCAGAAGAAATCTAATGGTGGTGGAAACCACTATGGAAAACTAAGGTTCCACTCAAAGATACAAATTCTATATTGTTGGCTATAATGAACAAAGCCCTTACCCAAGAGCTTTTGTAGAAGAGGCATAGGCTCAAGCCCCACAGATGTTCCTTATGAAAAATGGAGGAAAGAATAGATCATCTCATTACTCTATTGTGACTATTCAAGGCAGGCTTGGTGGGATACGTAACCCTTGATATGGGTAAGAGATGGGTGGCATCGAGACTCAATAATTGATTGCTTCAAATATTGGTAGTATCATCCAAAATTTAAACATTCTAAGGATCTTTGTATAATAATATCCTAGGGTATATCACTGTAATATTCCAAAATTTCCATCAGATTATTGGAATATTAGAGTTCTCACTTTTCTTAATTAATTAAGTAAATAAAAGGGTGGAGGGACCCATAAATTCCATAGATGAATAAGATCCACTTTTGGTGTGTGCATGTGGGTTATTAGATAGTAGATATGCATTATGGAGTAGTGGAGCAGTGTATTCATGAAGGAAGAGTGGAGATCATGGAGGCATTAATGAGAAGATCATGGAGCTAGTGGGGGAGTCAAATTAAGATCATGGAGGAATAAAAGTAAGATCATAGAGCAATAATGATGAAGTGATGGAGGAAGTGGTGCATTAAATGCACACATTATGGAAAGAGCGGAGATTAAATGCAGAGATGATGGAGATCATGGAGAGACATCACAGTCTTCATGGAGGCTAGTGGCCACATTTGTAGCACAACTATGAGGTGGGCCAAGGCTAGGGGAGGCTCACAAAGCATAAAACGAAGGTGAAGGCAGCCATAGAACTCAAATTTCATATTTGAATTTCAGATCTTGATTTTCATTTGACATTTCTTTGCACGCTTCAGTTGTTTAGCTAAATCTGTAGTGTTGTTTAGCACACGGGTGTTCCCGAGCGGGAATCCCACCCTTACCATGGGGGACTTCGAGTGCCTACTCTGGGAAGGTTTATATGAACACTCATTCATCATCATGAATTGTTGCCACATTCATCCCTCTCTACAACACATTTAGATTCAATAATTATGCATTCCTTATTGAGGGTTTGAGAGGAGGAAGGTAGTTTCTAGAATTTCAGCTAGGGAATCGGTCGAGGGTTCATCCTTTCATATTTTTCTTATATTTCACTCTTCCAGGAGAAGCTTATTGATATCTGGCATTAGGCCATCATTATACACCTCCATGCAGTAGCAGTTCCCGTAGGAATTGTGCAGTCCAATCATGTATATCTAATGGAGGAAGGAAGTTCCAAGTATTTCAGCTCGAAATCCTATGAGGGATCATCCCCTCACTTTGGTGAGATTATTTCCATCATTCTTGAGCTGAATTGCATCATCTAGAAGTAGGCTATAGCTTCAGCCTCCTTGACAGTGTAGTCCATTCCAGTAGTTGTGTATTCAACAACTGAAACTTAGGAGGAGGAAGGAGGAGCTAGAACTCAAGCTTCTAGCTTAGAGATCTAGAGGAGGGATTAACCCTTCATGAATTGAGATAATTGTATATCATTGCAGCCATCTTATCTTCAGTTCATGCAGTAGATCTGCATACCCAACAGTTATATAGAGCAAGCCCTAGGGGGTGCTTTCCCAAAGTTGTCAAATTTGGAAATCCTTTTTGGGTTATTTTGGGTTTCCACAGAGCCCGGATCTAAAATCGCAGCATCATCTGAGCTCCAGAACAGATAGATCTACATATTCCCTTTTAGCCATCAGTTATACTTCCAACATTTTCAGAAGGGACAACGTACTATGGCCTCCAACAGATCAGCGGTTACACAGTGCCTTTGATGAGAGGACTTCATGGTCACTCTAGCCTTCCTTGTTGGATTGAGTGTTTCTATTTTTAAGCATTGTTGTACATTGTACTCCACCTCCATTTTAATAAAATGACTCAGTTGTTCTGTCTATTTGTATGGTATTTATAGTTTATTTGTTCATTGTTGTAGTTTCCAGCTATTGTGTTGTGAATTGTTGTATTTTCCCATTTTGGGATATTACAATGGTAATAGAGCATGATCTTTGGCTCATCTTGTGGGAAATACATTATATGACATCAGAAGAAGAAGCATAAAGTAGAGATCTACAATGACAGAGGGATTAATTTTTTCCACACTTCTCTTCAGATCTATGAAGGATCTCTCCAAGGAGGTCAAAGAAACAAGAAGAGAGAGGAAAAAAGGAACCTCAAGAAGGTTTCAGAATGAGGAAGGTCCAAGCACTTCCTATTAGCAGCATAAACAACCGACAAAGCAAAGAGCTCCACAACGATCTACTATGTCCACTTTCTTTGAAGAGGAAGGTGAATGGCATGGACATGGAGGATACTTGGAGCATGAGACTCTGAGTAAATATCTGCCAAAGTAAAAATCACAGTCTAGAACATTCAAGGAGAATCTAACTCTGCAACATTTTTTACAGCTCAAAGAAGAAACGAGATCTCACGTCAGCAATAGAAGAAAAATGCACATACATAATAGATTATTCTTGCCTACATTTGATGGATCGTCCACAAGCACAACAAAGGCTTGGAGGAAGAAGTTAGATGCATTCTTCTAGCTACACCCAGTAGTGGAAAGAGAGTTTGTTGATATTGCCGCGCTACACCTTGAGGGTGAAGTAAAGGATTGGTGGTTCAGCCATATGAAACATACAAGAGTGACTGCCTATGCAAACTTCACTCAAAGGGTAGTAAAGAAGTTAGATAGAAGAAAAACCAGAGACAATTTCCATAAAGACATTTCCCATCATTGATGAGAAAGTACATGAGGCGCAAAAGGAAGATGTCATCATTATCACTCTAGAAAAGGAGAAACTACCACCACCACCACCTGCAGAAATACTTGCATCAGGATAAAGAGCACTTGCATCCTTGCAATATGGTCTTGATATCTTGACATTGGGAGTCCCATGCATGATTCAGGAGATGCATGAGGAAGAGGAGGCAGATTCCAGCATTGGTACAGTAGTAGAGGAGAAACCCTCACAATCACCAGTAGTTTGAGAAGCCATTGCAGCGGTTGGAGGAAATCTTGTAGCTTTTCAAGATGTTCCCAAGTTTACGCTGATCCAAGGTTTGCAAAAATTTTCATCTCCCATTATTTCAGCACCTCATGAGCTTGATATTTACGAGGTCATGCCATCAGGACAATTGCATAACCAAGGGTTAGAGCACCTTGCTGATTTGGAGCAGCAAAATATCACTGCACAAAGGACCCTTGATTTGTTCAAGGAGGAGATATATAGCCATCTCAATTTTTCAGTGTGGAGCTACACACAACACTTTGTGTTGAAGTGTGGATTTTTGGAGGATAGGATCAACATAGTACTAATCAGTACAATGCCAGGACATGAGTTTACCATTGTGTATGCCCATGAGACAATAGATGCACCATCATGTAGATTAGCAGTGCTGTCACTGAGAAGTAGTGATGAGTTGGGGGCCCAATTGTTCTTGGAGCATTCCGAGGACCGCTCCACTCATGAAGCATTGGAGGGACAAATGATAGATGGTAGACATCTTGTGATGGATATCATTTTCCATTATCAGGATGGAGTTTTCTTTATGAGCATCTCATAACTCAAAGAGAAGTTTCTACCTACAACATATTTAGAACCTCATGGGTTCTATCGGGCCATTGATGAGAGGATCTCATGGATATACCTCAAGGAGGGTGCACTTTAACATATCATGGAGTGCAAATATTATCATCGGATTGAGGAGGATGGTATTCTACCTTGGGTAGATACTAAGCTAGAGCATGATAGGAGTCATCACCCACAGTTGGATGGATGGGTGAGGATGATGAGCAAGTGGCTGAAAGGCTACTTGCAAATCTATGATACAAGGCAGCAAGAAGCATGGCTGTCGTGGTTGTTTTTGGGTGAGTATGGTTACTACCCAAAATTTCATATATGTATGATCCATGCCTTGCATAGCACTGGTGTGATGCAACAGTAGGAGGCATGGTTGCACTGGTTATGGTTGAGAGATTTTGGCCATCACATGATGTATCCTATGTCAATGGGTGTGTTTTTTTTTGGGACATTGTATGGCAATCACATGATGTGGCAGCAGGGAGCTTGATTGTATTGGTATGATATGAAATTCTACATGTCAATCAGTATGTTGTTGCTCCATGATTTTCATTATGATGATGTGAGTTGGTAGCAAGAATCCTTGTTTCTTTGGTTACTCTTGGGAGAATATGGGTTGACATTCTCCCATACCTTGCATGATGATGATGGAGGATGGAAACAGGAGGCCTTACTGTGTTGGCTTCTGTTGGGAGAGTGTTGGTGTCCAAGTGTGAATGAATATTCAAACCCTTTCCCACATTAATTATCAATCTGAGTGTGTTGGTTATTGCAAGGCTAATGCGCATAGTATCTGTAGATACAATAGCACAATTCTAATATCAATCGTGGATTCGATAATTTAAACAAAGCAACAATCACTGTAACAACAAATAAAGAAATGGCAGAAATAAATCATAAAGCTTACAATGCGTTCACAACAATACGAGTATCAACAAATACATCTAATGTCACAACAATTGCAAATTATACGAAATAGGAAATAAAAATAACAATATACAGGAAATGCGCAACACCTAATTGGAGAGTGGGCCCATCTCTTTGATCAGGGTTGCGATATGCTCACAACTTACAGAAGTAACAGGAAATTAAATTTCATTAAATTGATCAAATAATGTTCTGTTACATAGCTCTATTCCTTACGTAGCCAACTCTCTATGCGTTATCTCCTATGTGTTCTATCCTCTCCCCCCTCCCCTCGTTCTCTCTAATTTGTGCCCTTTTAAATATACAAACAACAAAGGGGAAATAAACTGATTACAAAATATAAATAACTAAGATGAGATCTGAAATATCTTTCCATCATGATTCAGCTAGCACAAGTCGAATCTGGCAATTACAATTGGGGCAATTTGGAAAACGACCACAACAGAAAATCTGCAAATATGTCTTTCGAAGAACCTTGCGTTTCTCTCAATCAAGACCAAATTTGGGAAAATTTCTCAAACAAAAACTATTTTGGTCCATTTTTCACAAACCCATGTTTCAGATTTTCAGGATTCATCTTTTTTTTCCCACAACGTTCAATGCAAAATTGTCTCTTGTTATTCCAACGAATTTCTGAGTTGGGATATTTAACTATCAATTGAAGATCAAATCTACAATCTGGAAGAGATCTTGGAGGCTAAAATAGTTAGTGATGTTATAATGAATTCATTAATAAACCATCATTGGCAAAAACATGCATAATAATCATTAATTTATTCAAATAAAGGAGAACATGTATTACTTATCCAAGAGAGCATAAATAATTATGAAATGGAATTTATAAGAAATTATCATAAATAATGTGATAAAAGAACATTATAAATAGCTGAAATGGATGTTAAGAAGTGATAATAGTAATACAAATTAGTGGCCCAACATCTCCCCCAAACTAAACATGTTTCATGTCCCCATGCACCCCAATGCCTTTGTATTAACCAAGTTGTAATACAATAATCAAAATGCTCACCCCAACACATGATATTGATGGGAGAGAAGGCTTCTTCCTCAAATTCTTCCTTCAAATAATTTTCATGTATACTTTCAACCATATGTATATGAAGTTACAACAAAGTATGATATAAGTAAATACAAACTTCATTACAAACTAGATTTTGCTGAAATTTTGTAAGAAACTTTATACTATATCAATGCTTCTCCAATCCGAAAATCAAATCAATGCAATGAACGGATTTAAATATATTAGAAAAATGGTTGTATGTAATAATGCATGATTTTTTTTGGAATTAACAAATTGTTTTAGCTTGAAAATTTTTGGGTTTAATGATACCTCTTTGTTGTCTAGAAATCACAAGTATCCAGTTGATAGTTTTAAGGATATACACAAATCAATTTTAGGATTGTATACCTTAAAAGAAGAAATGAGAAATCATTCATCATGCATAGCAACCCTTCCCCTAAAGTAGAGAATTAGCATGCCCTCATGCTACACTAGAAAACAAATTGAGGTGGTTGCTATAATCATGGCTGAAATCTTTGTTTGGTGTATAACAACATGGAATAAAGGAGATTTTGAGAATGAATAAGGAGATCGATGGATGATAAAGAATATTAGTGGAATTTTCATAATAATGAAAGTAACACTCCCCCAAACTGAAAGATTTTGTGCTTCTGAAAAATGGGAAGTGGTAAAGAAGGGGAAATAATGGATGAAAAATATGAGTGAATAATGCTCAATGGTTTTTCATGACATTCTCCTAAACTTTTAATAAATCAAAACCTTATGTTATTTTACCTCAAGTTTTACCTCCATAAAAATGTGTAATGGCATGTATGGATTGACATTTTTTTTGAAGCTGATGTAGGCTGAGTTGATGCTGAAAGTGATGTGGAAGGTGGAAGACGTGCACGTTGAAAAAAAGTAATAAAAAAGCGTAGCAAGGTTTCCTTCTACCAAACTGATTAGTTTCATTGTCATCTATAAAACATATCATGAGCATCCTTAATCAGTAATTCATCACCTCAATTACCTCATTACATATAAAAGTGACATAATCATATTGTGAATGGCATGGGATAGTAATGGATAAGAAGGGAAAATATGCATTCCCTATACCCATAAGATTTAGTTGTTATGAGCACAGAAATTATGGGAATTAGTTATCTTAGTCATTGCTTCTCACGGTCTGTCCAATTACTTGGGATTCAAAATCAGATTGGGCCTCTTTATTCTATGTCAAATAGTAGTGGTGTTGTTAATATTTGAATAAATGGTGACTGATTGGGAAAAACAACTATCTTTGGTTAAAGATATGATACTTGTAGAATAAAGGAATGATAGATTAGATGATACAAAATGTCAAATATCAAATATCCTAAAAGTTTCATCCCTGACATGTAAAGTAAATATTTATAACTCAATAATAGATATAAACCATAACCACCATCATCTAAGAACTCATTAAATATTACCCCATGAACCATGAGTTTTGGAAAACCTTGTATATGCAACAGTCAACTTTATCGGAAATTAGCTTTGAGAAAACAAGGTAACCAAGTAGATTATAGCATTGAATTAACTTCTATACCATAGGCATAGCCACTACTGCTAGCAGGCGTCCATAGCCTTGACAAGGATGCCTCTTTAACCCATTGAGATGTTAGTATCCCATCTATTAGAAATAAGTACATAGTTGAAAAAAGCCTTTCAAATTACTTAGATTTCAACTAAAGATCATTTTTCTGGCGTGGTAACCAGTTAATAACAATGCCATTCACGGGAGCTAACAAAAGTGAAAAAGTCAGCTCGTGATGAGACCTCTTGTCCTTCATTTTTATAACCGAAGGCCATTACTGTGGCTTGGTGACCAGCAGTGGTAATGTCACTTTATTAGGACCTATGATCATGGTAGGTCGGCTCGTGATGAGATCTCCTATCCTTTAGTTGACCATTTATGTTTAAAATTAAACTATGGTTTTTGTTAATCAATAACATATTACTCAATACATTAGGTGGCAGGTCAACTCCTTAAGAGCTATGGATGGCGTAAAAAGTTGTGTAATAACTATTTTCAACTTTGATAGTTTTGCTTCTCAAAAACTAATAACCTTAAAATGATTTTTGATAAATATATTTTTCATTGCTAAGATTGGGGAGGAGGAAAAGTTGATTGGATAATGGCGAAAAGATTTAAATACAATTTTGTGGTCATCATCATAAATTTTACAAGATCATGGACTTGACCAATTATGAAAGTTGAAAGCTGGCATGATGAAATCATCTTTGCATAATTATTCCTTAAAAATAAGATTATGTTTATAGATAAACAAAGATAAATTGACTACCCAATCATTATGTCAAAGAGGGCCTAGACCATTAAAATTATTTCTCGTTCACCAAAGAGAAAAACAAATAAGAAA
This sequence comes from Pinus albicaulis, assembly GCA_034641835.2. NCBI lineage: Eukaryota > Viridiplantae > Streptophyta > Pinopsida > Pinales > Pinaceae > Pinus > Pinus albicaulis. The sequence goes on from CM076571.1 coordinate 242,050,231, forward strand.
GACTTACACATGTTGAATCCAACGTGAAAATTGGCCAACAACAATAGTTATGACTGAGGTAATAACAACCATGACTTAGGTAATAACAGGGAAAGGGGACAAATAACGATGGTAGGAAGGTGACATGAAGGTGGATTAGTCACTTTGCAAAATAATGAGGAATTAAGAATGAATCATTCCTTACAAGACTTACCATAATAATCATCATTATTACTAAATACGAGACTTCCCCCCAAGTAAAGTACGTCTGTCATCAGCCATAGTTGGTCATTTCATAAGTAAAATACCAATTAAATCTATGGAGTCGGTCGAGAACGTACCTGGCGATTTACCTTGGTAGAGTAAAAACACTGGAGGAGTAACAACACCAAGTACTTAGAAAAAATCGACCATGGAGTAACATCACCATAGGAGTAACAACACCTGACACTTAGAATTTTTTTTCAGAGTAACAGCAGTGATGGATTCACAACACAGTCGGAGTAACAACATCCAACACTTAGAAAAAAAATTGGATTAACAGCAGTGGCGGATTCACAGCACCAACGGAGTAACAACAGTGGCAAATTCACAGCACTGACGAAGTAACAATAGTGGCAGATTCATAGCACCCAACACTTATAAAAATTTTCGGAGTAACAACAGTGATGAATTCACAGCATCGACAGAGCAACAACATCCAACACTTAGAAAAAAATTTCTGAGTAACAACAGTGGCGGATTCACATCACTGACAGAGTAATAGCATCAAGGAGTAGCAACATCGTGGAGTAACAACATCGCGGAGTAGCAGCATCCGAGGAGTAACAACATCCTGAGTAGCAGCATTCGGTGTAACAACATCTAAGGAGTAATAACAACCAAGGAGTAACAACATTATGAAGTAGCAACATCCAAGGAGTAACAACATCACGAGTAGCAACATCTGGAGTAACAACATCACGAAACTTAAGAACTCACTCCTTTTATTTTGAGAAAAAAACAAAATAATGTGACTTTGAAGTAAAAAATACTTGAAGCATAAAAACATAAGAGAAATCAGAAAATAAATGACTCTTTAGTGAAAACCAATAAATAAATAAATAACTTAAGTTACAATGGTTATGATTTTTGTTGCAACAATGTTGTTTGTGAATGGTGAATGAATGGAAAAATGTTTTTTTTTGGAAATGACTTGGATCTTCGAATGTAAATCAATTCCCCATTTCTCATGTTATAAATCCATTAATGGATGAAAATTATTCATGTTGTTTTCTTTGTGTGAGGAAAAATCTTTGAATTTTTTTATTATTATTATTGTTTTTAAGAATCACTTGTTCATAAATTGACCTCATTTATTCTCCTGGGACCTGCAAAAAACGAGTGTCTACTTGCAATAAAACATGAGATCATGGAAGAAGAGAGGTGATCGGGCTCTCATAATCCAAGACATATGCAAAAAATAACAAGTAGCTACTCTGAAAAACAAATCCATAGAAGGATAAATAAAACAAAATTTATTTGTCACCTGCGGGAGACCAGTGGTCGACCATACTAACTAGTAGTGTTTCAATCATAACGTCTTAGTTTTTTGTCCGATTTGAGTGATTCCAAAGCCAAATGAAAGCTAATTCAAAGACATATCACCAATAGAAATAGGTTTTAAAAATTCCATGATATGATATGTTAAATTTTCTTAGAACAACCTGCATAACAGAGTCATTTTTTATTTCCCAACTCAGACCAACAGTTGATATTTTAAGCATAAAGTTTTCATTTGATGAAGGATTGAACTGATTCAAATTGGAAATTAAAGTATATTTAGTTATATATATGCAATAGAAACAAGTTTTTAAGGCATGAATAATTGATGGGTCAAATACACTAATGACAACCAGAAAAATAGAGTTTTAAGAGTGTTAATTTATGATAAACAGTCAGTATTATGGTCACAACTTTCTCATAAAACATATAAATGAAGTGATTCAAATTTATTTGTAAACTAGATTCATAGGGGAATATACCATAGAAACACGTTTCCAAAATATAGTCATTTAGGCCTCCAAAAACATATTGTCCCAACTTTGTTCCTGAACTGCCTACTAGACATCCTGTCAATGTTTTGGTCATAAATTTTTCGTTTCAAATCCAAATCGAGTGATTAAAATTGGGTTATAAATTAGAAATAAAGGGCTACGTAGGATAGAAACAGGTCTTGAAAATATGCCCATTTGGTCCCTCAAAACATGACTGTCCCGATTGTTTTTCCAGAATTTTCATCAAGCCCACAAGCCATAAGATATGATAATTAAGGAATTTTCCAAGAAGGTGATCAAAATGAATATGTGTGTTTGTAGGAATTTTATTTTCAACATAATGCATCTAAATACATAAATAAATTTGAATATTGATCACTGATGTTAATTTTCACAGCGTGTTGCAACAAAAACAACTATGATATAAAGAAATTTATTTATTTATCTCTTTAGTCATTCTATATTCTACACTACACAACTCTACTTTGAAAAATAAAATATAATTACATATAAGAGTACTTCCAATGAAGCCATTTTCGAAATAAGGCCTCAAGTATGCACATACCAGTATTTGAAAAATGTATGTTAATAAATACATGGGTATGAGAGACCAACTTCCCTGTTAAGGATGGTGCCAAGAGTTGTTGAAGTGTGGAGTGATGTTGCAAGCAAACAACATAGTGAAACCAAACTTCAATATAGTATTTATTTCCCATATTTGTCACATCGTGAAGTTCCTTGATTGGGTTCCAGATTGTGTTGATGCTTTCTTCCTTGACCTCATCCTGTCAGTTTTGGGGGTCTTCCTCTGCCTTTTTGTTTAGATCTCTGTTCATAGAACCGAAGGAAGGAAGAAAAAAAAATTCAAACAATTCTTAAAGCTCAGGGTCTGGAGCAGGGTGAAACTTCCCTCCCCATGATGATAGATTGGGTGTTTAAACACAAATAAAGAAAGAAAGAAATAAAATCAAGAAATCTTAAACTCAGGACCTGGAGCAGGGTAGCATTTCCCTCCCCAGGATGAAATATTAGGCCCTAAGAAATCAACAAAAATAAAAGAAAATAAAAATGACTAACACTTAGGACCTAGAGCAAGGTAGGATTTCCCTCCCTATGACGAGAGATTAGTTCCTAAGAAATCAATCAAAAAGAAGAAAAATAGAACAACTACACTCAGGACCTAGAGCAGGGTAGCATTTCCCTCCTTGGGACAAGAGATTGGTTCCTACTAAATCAATCAAAAAGAAAAACATAACAACTACGTTTAGGACCTAGAGTAGGGTAGCATTTCCCTCCCTAGGATGAGAGATTGATCAGTAGATCAATATGAATCATGTTCTTGCACCTTTTTTAGCCTCCCCGGAAATGACGCCAAAATGTTGGTGTCCAAGTGTGAATGAATATTCAAACCCTTTCCCACATTAATTATCAATCCAGGTGTGTTGGATATTGCAAGGCTAACATGCACAATATGTGCAGATACAATAGCACAATTCTGATATCAATCGTGCATTCAATAATTTAAAAAAAGCAGCAATCACTGTAACAACAAATAAAGAAGTGACATAAATAAATCATAAAGCTTACAATGCATTCAAAGCAATAAGAGTATCAACAAATACATCTACTATCACAACAATTGTAAATTATACAAAACATGAAATAAAAATAACAATATACAAGAAATACGTAGCACTTGATCGGAGAGTGGGCCCAACTCTCTGATCAAGGCTGCAATATGCTCACAACTTACAGAAGTAACAGGAAATTAACTTGCATTAACTTGATCAAATAATGTTCTTTTACACAACTCCATTCCTTGCGTAGCCAACCCTCTATGCGTTATCTCCTATGCGTTCTATCCTCCCCCCCCCCATTCTCTCTGATTTGTGCCCTTTTAAATATACGAACAACAAAGGGGAAATAAAATAATTACAAAATATCAATAACCAAGATGAGATTTCAAGGATCTTTCCATCATGATTCAGCTGGCACAAGTTGAATTTGGCAATTACAATTGGGGCAATTTGGAAAATGGCCATAATAGAAAATCTACAAATCGGTCCTTCGAAGAACCTTGCGTTTCTCTCAATGAAGACCGAATTTGGAAAAAATGCTAATGGAAAAACTAATTTGGTCCGTTCTGCACAAAACCCATGTTTTTTTATTTTCAGGATTCATCTTCGTTTTCCCATAACGTTCAATGCAAAACTCTCTCTTATTATTCCAATGAATTTCTGAGTTGGAATATTTAATTATCAGCTGAAGATCAAATTTGCAATCTGGAAGAGATCTTGGAGGCTAAAATAGTGATTGATGTTATAAATAATTCATTAATAAACCATCATTGGCAAAAACATGCATAATAATCATTAATTTATTAAATTAAAGGAGAACAAGTATTACTTATCCAAGAGAGCATAAATAATTATGAAATGGAATTATTTTATAAATTATGATAAATAATGTGATAAAAGAACATTAGAAATAACTGAAATGGATGTTAAGAAGTGATAATATTAATACAAATTAGTGGCCCAACGGAGAGTATGGCCACCATACTTGGTATGATGATGAGGTGGTATGGCAGCAAGAGGCATTGCTGCGATGGATTTTTTTGAGAGAGTATGGCTACTACACTTGGTATGATGATGGTGTGATGTGGAAGTAAGAGGCATTGTTGTGGTGGCTACTATTGGGAGAGTATGGTTTGACATTTTACATGTCCATCCATATGTCTCTACTTCTTATTTTGCACAGTGTTGATATGATGCTTGGAGCAAGCAAGGCCAACAGGGCCAATGATGGGATCATAAAGAGATGCAATCTACTCTATGTAACATGGGTTGGAGAGATAGTTCATGAGTTGGGACTTTCCACTTTAGGAAGAAACCTCTTCACTTCATATATCTCATGCATAGATTAGGCTCTTGAATAGAAAATGGTTGCCACTTGGAGATTCACTGATAATGAGAGGCATCTAACTACATAGTTGGAAGCCATTCTAGACATTCTAGAGAGGCAGTTATGGAGATGGGAATTCATAACGCATTGGAGCAGATGGGGATACCTTCCATATGAGGATGCCATTTGGAGGGAGATGGGTTGTTGTAGCATCTAATTTTGCAGTTGCTTGAGGACAAGCAACATTTTGGCAGGAGGACTGTAATATTCCAAATTTTCCATAATAGTATTGGAATATTAGAGTTCTTATTTTTCTCAATTAATTAAGTAAATAAAAGGGTGGAGGGACCCATAAACCCCATAGATGAATAAGATCCATTTTTGGTGTGTGTACATGGGTTATTAGATAGTAGATCTGCATTATGGAGTAGTGGACCAGATTATTCATGAAGGAAGAGTGGAGATCATGGATCATTAATGAGAAGATCATGGAGCTAGTGGATGAGTAAAATTAAGATCATGGAGGAATAAAAGTAAGATCATAGAGCAATAATGATCAAGTGAAGGAGGAAGTGGTGCATTAAATTCACACATGATGGAGAGAGTGGAGATTAAATGCAGAGATGATGAAGATCATGGAGAGATAACACATTATTCATGGAGGCTAGTGGCCACATGTGAAGCGCAACTATGAGGTGGGCCAAGGCTATGTGAGGCTCACAAAGCATAAAATGAAGGTGAAGGAAACCATAGAACTCGGATTTCATATTTGGATTTTAGATCTTGATTTTTCATTTGACATTTATTTGCACGCTTCAGCTGTTTAGCTAAGTCTGCAATGTTTTTTAGCACATGGGTGTTCCCGAGCAGGAATCCCACCCTTACCTATGGGGGAATTCGAGTCCCTACTCTGGGAAGTGTTGGGCCAAAATTATGAATTATGGATAAATCACGCTTCCCTAGATAGGTGCTAGTCTAGAACAACAGGTGAAAGACTATATGACTATTTCTCCTAACTCAGAACAGATACACAGAGAGGATTGGAGGCTTACTTGTTCAGTCACATCCAAATGGCTCCTTTTGTCGCTTCTGTTGCAGCTTCAAATTCAAGCGGTTTGTGAGTTGAATGCTTCCTGCAAGAAAGAAAACTGAAACAACAGAAGATGCAATAATATAGATATCTATTCAAGCTAGTTAGCTAAATCAGTAAAGCATAAACCATACACATCAACTAAGATCTTGCAATATGGAAAATCAAAGCCAATACATATGCATATAGGGGAAAATAAGTAGTACTCTTTATTGATGATAGAAGGAGAGGTTACAACCTAGTGACTGATTTGAAGTGACCTTCTAGCAACGTTCCCAAGCCTCATCATAGTATAAATCTCTCCAGCAGCAGCTACACAAATCTAACTCTCAATTGAAAATTCTCTAGCATTTCTCTACTCAAATTCTTCCTCTTCAAGCACTTATATCTGTGCTCAATTTATAAATGAACTGTAGGTTGTTTTGCAATCATTGACTTTCCAATAATAGGCAAGACATGTTTCCAGTCATGTAGATGTCAAATGGACACTTAGATACGAAGCTTGACACATGTGAACTCTTCTAGAAGGCACTGGCCAAGTGGAGATTCCAGAACAATGAGAATTTCACTCCCAATTTGACCAACACACCTTTGAATGTCGGGAAGTTCTCTGCAGATCAGCCTTGCATGGGGCTACTTTCATATGCAACGCACTTAGGCCCCTTAGAGCCTACGTTGGTGAGCTCTCATATGTTATATAATAAGCTTCAAACCTTGGAAACCTTTGCTTGATGAAATTCTTGCTTGATTTGTCTTGTTTCTTGTCTTAGGGCATGTAGCAACTAAAATGATAGGGAATGATAGACCCTTGATCATTGGTCTTAGAGACGATGCCCAGTTAACCAGGTCATTGGGAATGGTGCCCAAATTGACCTATAACAATTGGCCCCTAAAGCATGAGAACCAAATAATAAGAACATTTGATTGAGATGCTTTACACTGTGATGAGTCTGGAAAAAAAGTGGAGTGGTCACCTGCATCAATCTTACAATACATTACATCATGATATATCCTCTTTTGATCATAATTGCTGAGGGTAGGCATTCCCATCTTCAGCACATAAAACAATCTAATAACATGTACATAATTCAAAGAGTTGTCTACATTGGAATGTTGCCCATATGTAGACATGCCTACATATATAGCCCATGTTTGGATGACAATCTATATGTAAGGTCACCGTAAAAATGATGTGTACAAAAATCCTAAAATTGCAGCCTGGATGGCTGAAACTAGATCCAGGGTCTTCTTATCTCATTCACTCAATCATTCGGGTACAAGTCTAGCCATGCAAATATATGATTTGTAGTCGAACATGGAAATACATTATGTGATTACCAACCAATAATGTGAGCTGTTAATAAACGCGAGAGAACCACCATTAATGTCAATGGCCCTCAAGGTACTGCAGTACATTTAGTAAGGCGTGAATAGATTATTTAATGTCGAACGCCAAACAAAATATTTTGGTCAAAGGTCCGAAAGCGAGGATCTTGTCGATGCTGTAACAAGCCTCATGGTACTGGAATCTAATGTTTCTAAGTGAAATTCCTGGATATTGATCTGTCGTTGACAGGAAGTCACCTTATTGCAAAAATGGAGTTACTAATTTTAGAGACAAGGGTATGACTTGATATAGCAATTTTCAGGGATGACGGTCATGAAAATGAAGGTTTACGAGTATTGCAGAAGGATGAATTTTTAATAACTGGATGACTTCTCTTGAACATATCGGCGACACTGTGATGAGTTGGTAGCATTGACCCAAAACCGAAGTGAAGGTATGATGAACCATAAGTGTGAATGAATCGTCAAGATGATTACCCAACCCAAACAGTCACGGACATGGAGTGAAAGAAGTGTCATGTTCAAGAGTGACTTGCTACCAAAAAGAAACTTTGCTAACTTTTCCCAAATTTTCCCCGGTCATTTGTTGACCAGTACCTCTTAATTTTTTAACAAGCTTGAGGAGGATAACATTTGCTTGATCTATAATTCAACCCTTCAGGCAAATAAAGTATTGCTATTTAATAATTTAACGAGTCTAGAGATGAATGAAACTTGATTCTTTCCATGATTGATAAACCTGTCGCTATTTTATGTTTTAACGAGCTTAACGACAGTGATAGCCCGGTCCTTTTTCATATTTAGAGAGTTTTAAAAAGAGGATGAAAGAGAAATCCAAAAGTAATTTTTCGTAAATTTGTCTCTCAGATCCGAAAAAGTGTAAAATAATATCTGAAAGTACCTCTTTGGTCATGTTTAACCAAGGTATTCCTTTTTCGTAAATAATCCATCTCGGTCTGGAAAAGGGTTAAACTTATACTGAGTAGATATCAATTCATTTACTTTAACGAGCTTGAAAAGACGAGTGCTCGATGACCTTTTCACATTATCGGAGTCTGACAAAAGCTAAAAGAAGACTCCAGGGGTTCCTTTTTCGCTGTTATCGAAGCTCGAAAAAGAGATAAAAGTGCGCTTCAAATCCTTTTTTGTTTTTAATAAAGCTTGAAAAATAAAGAGAAAAAGTATGCTTTGTGGTCAAGTCATTCTTTGAATAAATCTGCACGACTAATCTGTTCATCAGTTTTATTTCCTGTTCAGAACAACATCAAATGGATTATGTTGGGGTTCCCATGTTTTGGCCAGGTTGGTAAGACCAAAAGATGAGACAACATCAGAACCACTTTCAGACCTTAGGATCTAGCCCTCCTAGGTCCAGAGAGGGATCTCTCTAAGATGGTCAAATAATATGTGTCTTTGAAGCTCAAATGTTAAGATATTAGGCTAGCTATAGGCATGAGGTTTGTTTGTTTGATTTTAAGTATGGTTGCTGGGAATCAGGAAAGAAGGGTTCAGCATAAGACAAGGCTGGGCAAAGAGGATTTTAGGCAAAGGGGAGATGAATCAGGAGCACATCAAGACCATTGGGCAATGGAGTCAGGAAAGGATTTACTTACTGCTCAACATGCAAGATTTCAGTTGGAATAGTCATCTAAAGCCTTGTATCCTTAAGATGATGGCGGAGTGAAACAATAAGGAAGGAAGGTGAAGGAAGGAGAGAATAACACTTTCTATCTATAGATCATGTCAGAGGTCATTTAACTCCAGGCCTGCTTGGACATACTCAGAGGCAACTCTCAAAGGAGCAACTTAAGGGATATTAGGAAGGTTAACTGAAGTGAAAAAGATCCTAGTGAGGTAGAGGTGAAGTTCTAGACCTCCCAGTGTTCTCAATTCATCCAATTAAATCCTAACAAGAACATCTAAAGACAGATTCCATTAATTCATACATCAGCTAGCAGGCAATAACATCCACTACACTGGTTAAATCAATTGAAACCAATCCTTAGATAACACATATAGCAGAAAACACACTACTACATTTGGCGGAAATTTCGACACTTGGTTCCGACGCTTTTGACCAAATGTCGGAAATTTCCCCAATTTTTTTCCATCCCGCCCGAAACCGTCGCTATACCGACGTTTATAGAAAAGTGTCACAATACCGACACTTAGAAAAGTGTCGCCATTGCGATGTTTGGAGGAAGACGTCGCACTGGCGACACTATGGCCCAACGCGTCGCTATTGCGACGACTGCAAGTGCGACACAATGTCTAAGTGTCGTAATTGCGACGTTTGGAGGCCTTCGTTGCAATAGCGACGCCTTTTCTGCCGTCGGTATAACGACACTTATATGCGCGCTAAATACAAATACGAAACTTATATGCACGCTACATAAAAATGATTTTATTGTTTCGTATCCGTCGCAATAGCTATATTAACGTCTGATATCACGCGCGCATCCGCCCTCCGCTCTTGCAGAACAACATTCGCCCTTAGCTCTTGCAAAACAGAATTTGCCCTCAGCATTCTCCCTCAGCGTTCACCCTCAGCTCTTGCAGAACAACATTCACCCTTAGCTCTTGCAAAATGGTAAGTTCTTACTGCAGGCCCTTCCTCCTATAGTAGGGTTGACTCTATTTGGGTTTTTTTGGTCAATTCCATTGGATTGTGTTAGGCCGTAGGGTTCTCTGTAGATGTCAAGAATCAAGATTCAATACCCTCTATTATCTTCATCACCCAATACAAGATTTAAATTTTTCCCAAAGAAACGCTTATTAATTTGGCAGCCATTATTTCTCCCTGCTTTAAAAACCCTACATTTAAATGAAAAAAAGCATTGCATTTCAACTGCAAAAATCTATTAGTGTTCAAATGTACATGTGTGCTACATTAACGTCCGATATCACGCGCATTCGCCCTTCCGCTCTTAACAACATTCGCCCTCGCATTCGCCCCCCGCATTCGGGCCTCTCGCCGGATTCGCCCCCGCATTCGCCCCAGCCCCGTGCACGCATTCGCCCGCATTGCCCTCCGCATTCGCCCCGAGCTCTTGCAATAACATTCGCCTCGCCTCTTGCAACAACATTCGCCCTCGCGCCTCTTGTAGAACAAACATTGGCCCTCATCTCTGCAAATGGTAAGTTCTCACCTGTGCCCAAAATCCTATGCAGGGTCGAATTCATAACTTAAATCCGTTGCTAAATAGCTCCACTTGAGAAAACTTTTCATAACTAAATGGATATACTGCAGAGCAAACATTTGTAGTTATCATTCGTGCTCCAATATATTAATATACTTTTTACATTGAACTGAAGAAAGGGAAACAAGCAAATGCTAGCCATCATACAATGCTTTGACATAAGAGTTTTGAGTGACATACTTGAAAAAAGAACTCATCGACTGATATTTATAATCATTTGAGCTATTCAAGTTAAACACAATGTCAAGAATCAAGATTCAATACCCTCTATTATCTTCATCACCCAATACAAGATTTAAATTTTTCCCAAAGAAACGCTTATTAAATTGGCAGCCATTATTTCTCCCTGCTTTAAAAAACCCTACATTTAAATGAAAACAAGCATTGCATTTCAACTACAAAAATATATTAGTGTTCAAGTGTACATGTGTGCATCACTTGTGTAGGGTATTCCTTTTCCACTTTCACATTATCCAAGAATGTGTGCAATATAGTTCATATTTTTTGTGATTTATATTATCTTGAAAAAGGAAAGGTAAATTATTTCCCATGGAAAAAGAAGGTTTTCCCTTTTTACTACTGGAAATGGTACAAAAAAGTTCCATTTCTACCCGAAAATCCTATGAAATAGGAACCAAATAAAGGCCATGTCCTCAATGGACATCATTTGGCTTTGAAAATGGCCATTGCACCGTGTTGTTTCTTATATTACAGCACGATAGTTTCTTAGGTCATTTCTTGTTTCTTGAGATGAAAAACAACTAAAGAAATCATGAAGATCCTTTTAAGAAATAAATGACCATTTCTCAATCATATCTCAACTATTTTTTATTTTATTCAATGGTTGTTTACTTTGAGAGAAATTTGACACTTTTATAAGGAATATAACATAAAAACACAAAATGGGAAGGAATTGATGATGTAGATGACCTTTAGTTGTTGTCATTTAAGAATTGATAATACACGATGCATGTTCTGTACTACAAACTAGATTCCTTCCTGGAGTTAGGACACAGAGTATTGAATCAAAGTTGTAGTTTCTAACTTCTTGTATTGGTTCATCATTCTTGAAATTCAGACATTGCATGTCTTCATTGCTTCATGTTTGAATAATTTGCATTATATCGTACAATAGGAAATTAGGAATTATGATTATTATTACTATATGGATCTGTTAAGTTACTTTTAAGTTTGCATGGTTTAGTGTGAAATTATTCTAGTCCCCAAACACATATAATCAAGGAATTATAACGTGATTTCAAACATTAAATATCAACAAAATCGTTTAAAGGATATTGAAAGGAAAAAGGTGATGGAAGATAGAAAGTGCCTTACTTAAATGCTCTAAGGATTTTTCAATAGTTGCTCCAAAAGCTTCACTTCAAGGCCCTTCAAGATCGTCTCCAACAATTCTATACCATGAGCTTCAACAATGTTGCTCAAAAAATGTCCTCAAGGTCTTCACAACAAGTTTACTAGAAGTTGCTCCAACAATATATTCAATAAGGTCTTCATTGTCAACTCGTCTCTTATTTGGGTACCTTAATGTGCAATGACATGTTTCCAAGACTGAATTCAATGCAAGGCATATTTGAAACTCTAACTTTGTCGTCCGGTGTCTTATTAGAAATTATTTCAGTTTTCATTTTGTGTTTTTAAGTTAGATATTGTTTTCAAGTTTTTGCATTTATAATTTTATTGCAATGTGGCAGACTGATGAGAGCAGTGCAGGAACAACCCAGAGACGAGATGATCGCAGAAAGAGGCCAGCGGAAGAACATGTAAAGTGCCGGCATTGCTCTATCTTCAGGTATTTTAGTTATTTACATAATTGAAATAATATTAATTTTGTTCAAATATGCAGACACCTAGCCATGGTACGCCTGATGATTCCCTCTTTGAGGAAGAGCTTTCTTCATCCCTATCTCCAGTGTTCTTGTTGCGAAAAAAGGCACGAAATGCAAGGTCGAAATTTAATACTTTGATAGATGCGCCTCAAACACCTGAAACAGAAGAGAAGATAAAACAACTTATGAGCCAGCTAGAAAGATATCAGGTAATAATAAAAAGTCAAAAGGATATTTTTTTTGTTCTGTATGAGATGAATTGTGATAGTTTGATTTTTAATTTTTACATTGACTAAACTAACAAAAAGTTCTTTTGTATGTAGCGTTTTCTGGCACTTGCTGAACCCGGTGTTGGTGGTAGTGGGACACAAGGGCAAGAGATTTCCCAACAAACCTCTCGTACACCTTCTACTCCTTTAGGTGCCAGCCAAGAAACACACCCTGCCCAAGCAGACACCCAGCCAACCGCTGAACGTGTTGGCAATGATGAGGCTGATATGGCTAACTACATTATTGCGTTTCCTGGAGCTACACGTGTCAGCTCCACAGGGACCATTAATGGCACGTTTTTGGTGAACGATGAAGGTGTCCCTATAAAGCATGTACAACTCCCAGGTAAATTTTAATATTTTAACTATTTCATGTACTTTATCTAAAACATATTTATCACGATTTTATTTTTAAATTAATGATAATATCTTTTTTTTTCTGTGTAGGAAACAATGAGTTCTACAGGTATCTGGAGAGCCATGCGTTGGTAATTTTTGGCCCAACCATACGCACAGGGTGGAATTCCCAGAGTTCCAACCTGAAAAAGAACTTCTAGATTATCTAGAAACCCTTTTTGGGGTCGGCATATTTGACAGAACAGCGGTGGCTCGGGTTGCCGGCAAATATTTGAAATATACCAGGGACACCTATAGGACGCAATTGCAATTTAACCCTAGATATGAGTGTCCTCTCACAGTTCCAGAGAGTGAGTGGAGAGCACTCATCCATGATGGAAAAGAGAAAAGGGCAAAGAAAGAAGGAAAAATGCCAACTGGACCCGCAAGGTAAATTACAACTTTAATTCAATAGATTTAATTTTCTCTATGTCTAAAATAAAAGTGTGCTACGTTATATCTGACTTTAATCTTTTGATGCTAGGTTTCCTGACACCTCAAAGTCAACCAAAGCTAGGATTGAAAAAAAGGGCCATCACAAGTTAGGCCAGGGCGGCTACTTGAAATTGGCCGCAAGAATTGTAATTAAGTAGCTAAACATCTTATAATTAATTGTATCGCCTTCCAACGTTTTTGTAATCCTATCAAATATGATTAAAATACACAATCATATGTAATGTAGGGTGATGACTTCGGAACAGAAACTACAGAGGAAGATAAAAATATCGCTTTCCATTTCGGCTATCAAGCCGTAGTTGAACGTCGCAGAAGCTTGGGGCAGGTCCCAAGATCCAGAATGCCCGATAAGGTAAAACATTAACCTTTAAATATGTTTGTTTTCGTCCATAAATTTAATGTCTAACAACTTTTTTTAAATCAGGGGAGCAGCACTACCAACGAGGCAAATAACCCAGTTTTAGAGCCAGATGTAGATGATCCTCACGTGCAACCTGATCATTGTAGTGGGGACCAGGCCGACAATGCTACTATCAGTGAGGGCCGTGACGGTAATTAATTTCCACTTATAATTTTTTCTAATTATAACTTGATGGTTGTCCTTATAACGTTTTTTGTTTAAATGACAGAGAATGTTTCCCTTGAGGATCTTACCACCAGAGAGGAAGACAGGGCAACAGTCCCAACGGCGACAACTGGTGCACCAGGTAAATAATCTCATTGCAATTTTTTTTATTAATATTACCGAATTAGTTCAATGATATTTAAAAACTGACAATTAAAATTTAATATTATCTGTTTTTGTAGGCGATGCCCCGTCACTGGATGAGACCAGACATCGTGACTATGCAACTAGGTCAGCGGCGACAACTGGTGCACCAGGTAAATAATCTCATTGCAATTTTTTTTATTAATATTACCGAACTAGTTCAATGATATTTTAAAAATGACAATTAAAATTTAATATTATCTGTTTTTGTAGGCGATGCCTCGTCACTGGATGAGACCAGACATCGTGACTACGCAACTAGGTCAGCGCCGACAACTGGTGCACCAGGTAAATAATCTCATTGCAATTTTTTTTATTATTATTACCGAACTAGTTCAATGATATTTAAAAACTGACAATTAAAATTTAATATTATCTGTTTTTGTAGGCGATGCCCCGTCACTGGATGAGACCAGACATCGTGACTACGCAACTAGGTCAGCAGTGCGGGTCGAAAGGCACGAAACAGGAGCAGAGCATGATGATATTGATGATGTAATTAGGAGCTTTAAAAATAAGAAGAAGAAAAAGAAAATTCGATAATGTAAAATATTGTATTATTATAAGACAAATGTTACCAATGACCATACTTGGAACGTTTTTTGCGTTATATAAAAAACTCATTTATCATACTATTTTTATGTCAAACATTAATTGCAATGTTTCCTTGCGTACTTTTTGTTGAATTGTTTTTTTATTAGTTATTGAATATTTTTTTTTATGCTCATGAAAGTAAAAAATGAAATATAGATTGGGTATTGGGGAATTGAGAGTGATGTGAGGGGGAGGGGGGGAGGGGCCATAAGAGCTTCCACCTTCACATGGTTGGCCCTGTTTAGTAGAGAATAATTTATTGGAGCGATTTAATCTTGGAGCAACCTCCCTCGATCCAACGTAGCAACAAAAAAATCACTGTTGAGTTAGTTGCTACTCTTTCAGATCGTGGGAGGCTTGTTCCAAGTTCATGCGACTCCAATAAATTGTTCTTGAAACGAAGAGGAGCTTATTCAGGTATGTTTTGACATTTTCAATATATGTTCTAACATTATCATAAGAATGCATCTTAGAGTAAAAAATACTACATCAATTACTTGTATTTATTGTATAGATAATGATGGATTTTGATTGACTTGGCAGTGCAGGTACAGATCCTCTTGCATCATGAGCAATACAACTTTTCAACCAGGGTCATGTCCAGGATATTTTTGCTTGTGCGCTTGACCAGGTTCGTAATGTCACATTTTGTAAGTTCCTTTACAGTTCATAATTCAATATTAAGCTTGTTCATGATTATTATCTAGGTTTTTTGTATGTGTTTTTCATCTATTTGATTGTAAGAAACTCTGCATGTTTCCTGTTGTTCACTATGATTTCTCCCATTACCACTCCTAGGATGAATCCGAATTTATTGTTACATAGGTTACTTTATTGTTACTATGATTTCTCCATTTACGATTTCATAGGTTACATCATGCAAAGTTGTCAATCTCAGGTTGGTGATGAGCTTTAGTTCTCCAGATTTGGGGCTTTTCTGATATTTTCTCCCTCATGTCATTCCTGCATCACCTCGTTGTTTGAGCATGCCAATTGTCTACCACTTGTACCAATTGGCACATGTCAATCTCTGAGTGGTGCCACATTTCACCTATTTTCTGTGAGAGTTTAGGGTTTCTCTAACATAGCTTCAGAAATCCGATTCAGTGCCTGCTTGAATATTGTCACATAATACTTATGGTTTGGATTGATGAGCATGTTCTGAATGGTTGGTTGATTCATAAGAACCACCCATATAGTCATCTTGAGATATTTTAGAAGGTTTCTCAGGTTTCCTTTTTCACCGTTTCTAGTGGGTGGGATGGTGTGGGGTGATCCATCAATATTGGTGCTCTTGTAGTAGGGAATTTTTTTTTGGGGATATAAAGGAGCATTTGATGTAGATATCCCATTGGATGCATTTATAGATGGGCACGAGAGGTCAAGAATTTAAATTAAAATATGCAACCTCTAGCATGGCAACCTGAAGGCCGCGAGAGACACTGGGTTAAAGATTGTTTTGTGCTGGCCTTAATATAGTCGTGATTTCTTTCTATTATATTAATGAAAATATATAGTCCGGTCTCATTAAAATGAGGATTGTGGTTGTATTTCTCTTTGGTTGTTTCTCTCTTAATGCTCCAGAAGTTGCCAAAAGTTGTGATAGTTGTTTAGTTTGCCTGTTACAACTTAAAAGTGGTTTTTAGCAATGGGAGTCATGTTTTTTAAGGTTCATACTAATATGAAGATCTTGTAATTATATATTCAGCATAAGAGAAGATGGCCTCTGCTTTGGGCAGTATGACAACAATTTCCACATCTACCTCATTGTGTAACAATGGAAAGGGGAAGAAGTTGGGTGCAATGTTTGATAATTATGGCAGACAATTGTCTTCTCTTTCAGTTTTTTCACCCATTTCCTTTAATCGCTCAAGCAGAAGAGGGACTCTGAGATTACGCGACAGAGAGAAGGTATTTAATACAAGAGCTATGGAAAAGGAGTTGTACTTCAACAAGGATGGCTCAGTGACAAAAAAATTGCAGGTCAGAGAAAAAATTATGTTTAAAGGAAGGTCCCCTGCACGTGAAACTTCACTGCGGTGGATCTTTCCTTGTCCATTTATATTCGATTTTAATGTGTTATTTTAATTTTTCATGGAGGGTTGTTATTTTATATGTGTGCTCTGGTTTTCTTTTTAACTTTGTATTAGTTCCCCCTCTTAAATGTCTTAAATTTGGTATGCATAATTCGAAAACTCAAAGGTGAAAGGAAACATATTTGTTACCCAGTGGTCTAAAAGGAAAGGGTTATGGCTGAGTCAAATTTTATTGTTATTGACAGTGTAATGAAATGTATCTCAATGCTATGGTTTTGGCCTTTTTATTGGCTGAATTAGAGGACCCAGTTGAAAATATTGAGGCCAAGTAGGCTGGTTTTCCTTTTTGCTGATGGTTTGGTGTATCTAATTGAATTAGTTGCCTAAGGTATTTTGGTTGCAAACTCCTTTTCATTTTTCATACAGTATTGGCCTTGTGGAATACATTTGATTGTATGGTCTTGTTAGATCTACAACATTTGTAGTTGTTTAGTCTTATGGCCAAGGTGCACTTTTATTATGGAAATAGTTGATGCAATATTGTCATTTAATCCTTACTGCATGGTAGCATGTTGAGAAGTTTCTTGTGAAACATTTGGTATTCAAAATGACACTTGATCCTATACAGCATCATGCACTTGACTTCAAAATTCATATTCAAAGTGTGCCAGACAATTCTTGCAAAATTTCAAATATTTATGTTGTTTTAACCATTATCTTTTTCATGTATTAGATGCTGAAAATGTGAAAAAGACTTTGGTATGAAACCAACCGGTGAATAATTTCCAGCAAAACAACCACTTCCAAGACATGATTTAGAAGTAGAACATATGTACTTATGAAGCATAGAAATATATCCTTGATGCATTGTTAATGTTTGGCTAGGGTTATTTTTGGGGAAAATAACTCCTTATTCCTAGAATAGTGATCTTCAATACAAGTAAATGCCAGAGAAGAGAGATCATCGTGTGACGCAACAAAATTGAAATTGGACCCCCAAGGAGAGCTGGTGTGTCTACAATCGCTCTGTCAGCATTTTCCCTTGGTGTACCCCGTTCTTTTCCTCCAGCCTGAGTCTTAATTGACTTCTTATTTCTTCGGGTTTATTTATCAAATTCGTAGAATTTGATAAATAAATACTATCCACAATGGTTGGAATTTAATTTATATTCCCGAATTTATATTATCTCCAAGCCTTATAACCAATGTTTAACTTTCAACACTTTGTATTTATACTCCACGTTTCTTTTTAAATAAATAACTTGTAATGAACTTTCGGCTCTATATTTCACCACCCAGCCTTACAACTATCACGCTCTAGACTTATGCTAATTATCCGCCAATCGTTTAATTAAACAATTTCATTATACTCCGGCCCCACCTATATATATCAATAACCAATCAAACACTCGTATTGTACCTGGCTATCCTCCGCACACCTTAGTTAACCTCTGGGCAAGTTCAACGTGCAACCACCGTCCGATGGCCCTTCTCCAAATCAACGACTCTTGGCAATTTCGCTCGGCTTCCAACGTCGGGCTTTAACGTGCGATGGCGCGGGTTAAACGGTGGTTTTCCGGGGGTCACTTCCCCATGTGTCGCTTTCCCTATGGAATCGCTTACGAATAGGAAATACTGCCTACTCCGCAAAAGCGATGCGATATGGGCAACCCGCTTTTGTGATTCTGCTCGTGGTTTTGGTACAGGGCTTGATCACGGCTACAAGTCTGGTTCCACTATCCTTTTGTTTTTTAACTCATGTCCAATCTTCGGGTCAGGTTCCGAAAGCACAAAAATCTTGTCTCTTTATTAAGCGGGATTTTTATATTTGAACAGTGTTCACAACCTCGGTTCTCTACACAGACCTCGCCTTCGGGTGGGGTGAGTTCACAGGGTTATCCAACAATTTACGGGAATTCAAAGACAGAAGAATGGAATTATCAATACCCAATCGCCTCACAGTTAAACAATTCTTCACAATTAGCAGTTCGAGATAATTAAATGGCAATTATGCTTGGAAATCATTTAACTAGAAACAATTGTTCACACACAGAGGTTTATTGCAGAAATCCCCTCTCTACTCTCCTCTTCCCTCTCTACTTTTATTCATCCGAGGAATTACAATTTATATACATAACATATGGCTCTTCGGTTCCTCTGAGAGGACCGTTCTAGAAATAAAAAGGTCTAATTATAATAATTCAACTAACTGAAACTGTTCGACTCCTACAACTCTAACTAGTCTAAGTAATACAGTCAGCTGAGGTATTGACACCTAGCTGTTACAACTCAAATGTTTTCTAACCCTCCTAGCCACAACATGTGGACAAAACCTCCTACATTGCTGGCTAGTGCCTAATGCCCCTGCATCATCGTGTGACATAAACCTATTAACAAAAGTGAACATGGAATGATTATTAATTATGGCATACTAAGTTGTCAGTGATTTTGACTATTTGTCTTTAACATGTAAAAATGTTAAATTCCAAACTTACATCATCATGGTATTTTAGTAGATGTGTGATAGGTAGTATGATAGTATCATATTACCATTCTTCCTTGAGGAACCCACTTCATCCATTAAGATTGATTTTCTAAAGAGTAACATTGTAGATAACCTTAAAAGCATTTGTTAACTATTTTTGTTTGATCATTTGATTGTGTTTGATATGCAGAACTCATGGCAGCTAGTGTTTCTCCACTCATATTAAATAATTATTTCCAAAATTTTCTTGTTACTATTACTTTAGGAAAACCATGAAGACTATGAATTTCTTTCACGGACACTTCTGCCACTTGGATTGTTGTTTATGTACTTTGAGCTCTACAAAAAAAATCTACAAAATTTGTCTATATAAATGACCACAAAATGTAATACTTACCTTTATATTTCAGTAACCCTGTAATAAATTCTATTGATATATCTTCTAGTATTTGAATATGTATGTGGAATGGTTAAGTAACCCTAGAGATTTTACTATCTCTCTTTTATTTATTATGCAAACCTGACCTTCTCTTACAAAATTTTGAATATCTTTCTTCATTCCTTCCAAAAATATATTTTTTGATCCTTTGAGATGTTTTAAGGAACCTTGCGTCCTACCATCAGAGAGACAGGGACTCCCTTAATATTTTTTTATTCAAATATGCTTGCGTGCATAAAAATATTCTACATTTGCACCAAAGTATATCTCTCTTTCACTCCCAATGCTCCATAGAGTTCATCCCATCCTTTATAAATTTTAGTTTTGTTTAGTACTATTGTCATTTTTCCATTATGGCAAGCTTCTTCTAGCCACCTAGGAATAGAAAATGTAATTGGATATAAATTTGAGGCCTCTTCTATTTTAGAAAGAGCATCATGTACTAAATTTTCCTTACCCTTTTTGCAGATTATCTCAAAATTAAAATTTTTCATTTTTTCTCCTCATTTTTGTTAATCTTCCAATGAAATCCATAGCTTCAAAAAATACTTTATGCTATCATGGTATATCTTGACTTTAAAGTACCTCCCAGTGATATACTATCCCCATTTTTTATCGCATGTAATATTGCTTCCATTTATTTTTCATACGTAGATTTCACCAAATATTTTCTTTGAATTCCTTGCTTTTAAAAGCCAATGATATCCCTTATTGTGTTAATGTTACGTAAATTCTTTGTCCTAGTGCCTCACACTCTACTATGAATGTTTTACCAAAAGTAGGTGCAACCGATGTTGGTGTAGAAGACATGGCATCCATTAAAAGAGAGAATGCCAAAGTAGCCTCATCATTCCATATAAATGATATTTTCTTCAAGAGATTGTGAGTGGACTTGAAATGCATGCATAATTTTAACAAATGATCAATAATATCATGTAAGTCTAAAAAATCTTCTAAGAACCTTGATTTTCTTAGGAATAGGTCATTTTGTAATAGCTTGCATCTTTTGAGGCTCCAACTTCACTCCTTCCTTTAAAACAATATGAACCAAATACTCGAATTTTTATTTCCCAAAAGCACATTTGGATATTTTTACATAAAAATGATTGTTCTCAATAATTTATATAACTTTTCCACATGTTTACTAGTGTGGTATTCTCATGATTTATTATAAATATGTGTATTATCAAAGAAAACCAACACAAATTTTATAAGATGGGATCAAACAAAATTGTTCTTAAGTCGAGCCCGCCAGACTTCAAACGGCGATAAACCATAATTCAAACCAAATTCGCGTTCCAAAATAGCCTGCTGACGTCAGCCAATTTTGTGACGCGAAAACCAAATGAATTCTGCCCTAATATTTTTTGGGTCCGAAGTTGGGCTGGCGTACGGAGGGAGAGTTGTGACGCGAATTTCTTATCAAATTCACCCTAATATTTTTCGGGTCCGGATTTCCACTGCGCGAGCGGCCCAAACAAATATACGCTCCTATCCCTCTGTGATGAAACCATCGTACATGTTGACGTCATCAATCAAAACCCACCACCCTTTTGACTTTGTAAATAAAAAAAATTGCATCTGCGTCATTTTCATTGTTCAGTGCGCTAGCCAGTCTTCCATGCAACAAAATTCAAAAACCAACTGTTAACACTTGCTGAAGAGAATTGAAGCCGAGTATTTCAGGGTTCTTTTGTCGTAACCAGCGCCTGTTTAAACACGTTTCATTTCCCGTAAACAGGTATTTATTCCAATTCCCCGCTAAACTTTGTAAAAAATCCTGGTTTTAGTTTTAATTCTGCACTAAGGTCTGAAAAGAAGTTCAGTTTGGTCTTTTTGGTTCCCAGAACTGCAATTATATTCCCAAAACTGGTAATTGTGCCCCTTTTCCACAAAAACCCCGAAATTCCATTTATGAATCCACAAGAACCAGAAATGGAAGTTCCTGTAGCTCTGAATGTCATGCCCATCAATGCCCCTCACAAGGACTTGGATTATTTGCCTTTAGCCGATATGGATTTTCAAATTAAGGACTTGCTTCTCAGTGAGAATCCTCTTCGAATATTTTTCCGCCGCAGAGACAATTATTTGAATGGTTCTAACATCTTTGGACTTTGGGAATCAAATCTTCCTATGTACCTTCTCCCCTCAGTCCATATTTTTCCTGAGTTAATCCATTATTGCTATGCAAATTATGATCCCAACCAACGAGCAGTTTTATCCCCAAGTCAAAATGTCTTTTTCCCAATAACTGCTCAGTCCATAAATGAAATGCTACAATTCCAACCTGGTCAAGCTCTCACTCCCCTGTCCATGGTTGAATTACTTGAGAAATCTACTAAGTTATCCCATGAAGAGTTAAATCGCCTATGCCAAACCTTCATGTTACCAGAGCATCAGCCTAAAAACCCTCCCCCTTATGGTTATAATTTCTTTACTGATGAGGGTAGAGTTATTTTAAACATGATATCTTCCATAATGGGCTTCAATACTAGTGAGTATGTTGATCACTTAACCCTAGTATTGTTATCCATTTTTACCCCTGGACAGCCTCCTGCTGTCAAGTACGATTTTGCATCTTATATTGCTGACAAAATCCATGATCAGCTCATGAGATTTGAGAATGAGAGAGTATTTAAGTATTCTTCTGTCATATATCATCTCATGATTTACTTTCAGTCAGAAAATTTCCCTTTTTATGTTAAGAAACTTGATGCCAAAGGGAATCCTAGGTCAGTCATCTTTTGGTCTGCCATTACTCACAATTCCTCTGATTCTCCTTATGCCTATAATGATTTTGTCGACCTTTTTGTTCATCCTGCAACTACCTTGTTGACAGGAGTCTCTCCTCCTATAATTAACAATGAAATCAAGAAAATCCTTCAGCTCTCAAAGCATTACAAGATAGGTGACTGGTACCTATATCAAAACTACACAGAGATCAGGATATATGGATGTGAATTATGCCCATTCAAACCGCCCAAGTATGTCCCAATGAGACTCTTTGCATTAGAATATTTCAGGCAGATGAATAATTCAGATATAATTCATTTTTGCAATGCAAAGAAAAAGGCTCAACTCAGGATCAAGAGCCAATTAGGTCCCTTCATTTGTAACTCTAGAGAAGCTGGAAAGGAAGCCGAAAGGATTTTAGAAGACTATCTCAGACTACAAAAGAGTTTCTACTGGGTGCCTTATGATCCAAACAACTTTATCTGTGATAGAAGAATGAAAAATAAACAGTCACCATACATCCATCAAAGAATCCTAGAAATAGAACAATATGCTAATATAAATGAATGGACAGAAGGGACATTGGTTGAAAATGATAGTGAGCAGGTCAATGTTGAAAATGTAATGAAATATCTTGAAAAGATACTTGACCTAGAATCTTTTGGACAGGTGCAGGGATCTTCTTCAGCCAGGACTTTACAACAAAATTTGCAGGAGATTAGTACAGTAGCAGTAGAATCTAAAGGAAAAGAAAAGGAGCCCGATATACAAATAATTGAAAAATTCATAATGACAGCGCAACTAGAGACTTCTAAAGAACAAGGTCAAGGACAAATTCCTCCTACTCAGATCAGTGAGCCAGAAATTTCTATTTTACAAACTCTTCTGAATATAGAAAAGGGCAAAAAGAGAGAGGCTGAAACAACTACTCCTATTGGTGGCTCTTCTGAACAGCAAGATGTTAAAAGGCAGAAATTAACTCCCCTTCCAGAAGATGAATCATTTCAGGAAATCCCTGACAGCCAGGGAAGAGAAGACAATCAACAAACAGATACAGGTAGTGGGACATCCACTAATTTTCAAAAACAGGGAATATAGAGGCAACAAAGTGCAGAAATATCTTCTTTCAAACCTCCAGTAAAAACTTCCTGGGACATCAAAAGAACATTCATCAATATAAAGGCCAGGAACGATCCACTTAGACTTAAAGTGTACAACCAATATTTGAAGATGGCTCCAAAAAATCAATAAAGATTGATGTCAGCTTATGACATCCAACAGGGTAAGATGTTAATGAGCCATTTGAAGCCCAAGGTGCAACAGCCTCAGACAGCTGCAGATTACGTTAGGACTAATTTTGAAGTCTTAGCAAAGGATATCCATCCTTTAGATCAAATTGAGCTACACAAGAAAACAGGTGAGATGATTTATTCTACTCTAACGGATAAATCAATGATGACCCATAAGTTGCAAGATTCTTTGGATAATACTAATACACATTTGCAGCTTGAAAAAGCCTCCTCCCAGGCTAAGGATAATAGAATCAAAACTTTAGAGGAAATAATCATTGGTTTGGGTCATAATCCTAAATATGTGAAAGGTATTGAAGCTTTTATCAAGAGAAAAGATGATGATATTGCAGCTCTGAGAAAACAATTAAAGTTACCGGCCTCAAGACATCCACAGACTGCAGAAATCATCAAACAAAATTTTGAGGAAGAACTAATGGATTTGCTCTTAAAATTGAATGAGCAACTTACTGCAACTGAAAAAGAGCTTGAGAATGCATTAAAAGATAAGCAGGCAAATATTCTAGTATCTACAGCAGGAGTAGTGACAGGTACAGCAACAACAGGTCAGCCAGCAGAATTGTCACAGAGCAACACCGCAAATTTGAACACTGATGAATTAACAAAGTCAATGGAAGATATGAACATTCAGGCCATAGAGCTTCACAAAACAAAGGAACAATTGGCCACTCTAGAACATAAATATGATCTTTCAAAAATGAGTGTTGCTGATAAAACAAGAGAAGTGAACAAATTAGAAAAAATAGTCAAAGCATTGGAAAAGGATCTCACATTGGAGAAACCTTTAAAAGAAATAAATGAAATTATTTGGGATAATATCATTCCATCAATAAAGGATGTTTGGTCCTCAATTCAAATAATGGATGAACAGAATAACTTAGTTAAATTGGCTCTGGATGAGATTGAGAGATCAAGACAAGAGTTGGGAAATATGCCAGAAGAGGCCAATAGACTTATACATTTTTTGAATACTCGGACTAAGAATCAACTTGCAGAAATTGGTATTCAGGACAGGACCGGAACAATTCTGGAAATAAAGAGAGTTTTTACTAAAAGAACTCTGGTACAAAATTTAGAACGAAGGTGCTCAGATATGCAAGAAGAAATCATTGCCTTCAGAGAAAGATTGAATATTTTGTTAAATAGAGGATTGCCCAATCCTATAGTTGCAGAAGATAAGCTAATGGACCTTGATAGTTATGTTGAAAAATTGGACAAATATGTTGATAATCAAGCTAGTTCTTCAGCCAGTTCATCAACAGCAGCATTGCCTACAGGGAAAAACCTTCATGACAGATTGGAGAATTTATTTTATCATGAGCATGAAGTAAATCATTTGTTCCCAAATCAGCCTAATTTCTTCAGATATACTGAGGCTGATGAAACACTAAGAAAGTTGCAAAGGACCAGAGTGCTAGAAGTTCAATGGTGGGAAGAAATGATGGAACTTTTGTAAAAAATTATCCTTACATAAATTTTTGCCTATTTACCACAGTATATCATGATAAAAAGGATAAAAGGATGAACAAAGGTCAAAGAGTATTAGAGCAGTTAAAGAGTATCAATTAAAGAGGTCAAAGAGTAGAAGTTTAAGAGTATCATATTGTCGATAATCTCCATGTGGACCGTTACTGGGTTTAATATCAAGTCCTTGTATGTGACATGGGGTATTTTTCTATCACTGTCTGGGGTGGGACTTCCACATTTTTGGATGGATATTTGGGTTCCAATCTTCAGATGTGAAAATGTAATGACTTCATGGACTATTTTACTTCATATAATATATTCAAAACAACGTTTTTTCTCTTGTGAAAAAAAAATGATTAATGTTTATCACTCTGCCTTCAAAACTAGCGATGCCGGTCTATGTTGCTGGTTTATTGATATGGTCTGATGGTCTTTTTATATTTTGGACATATCACACTCCTCACATGATTAGCGTTTTTCTCTGTTGCAGGATTTTGGGTACTTAATTTGTATTTGGAACAATGGACGTCGGTACTCTATCTGTTGCTTTACTATTCTACATACTGCTATTTCACTTTCTTATAGATGCCTTGAGCATATTTGGATGCTTTCTCAGATTGTCGATAATCTCCATGTGGACCGTTACTGGGTTTTATATCATGTCCCTATATGTGACATGGGGTATTTTTCTATCATTGTCTGGGGTGGGACTTCCACTTTTCTGGATGGATATTTGGGTTCAAATCTTCAGATGTGAAAATGTAATGACTTCATGTACTGTTTTACTTCATATAATATATTCAAAACAACGTTTTTCCTCTTTTAAAGTTTTATTTTTTTTTAAATTGAACCTTCCGTCGCAATTCCGACGTCTTGTAAGCGTCGGAATTGCGACATATTAGAAACGTCGGAAGAGCGACCTTCAAAACGTCGGACCACATTTCGTCGTAATTGTGACAGTTTACAGACGTCGGAAGAGCGACGTTCAAAACGTCAGACCACATTTCTTCGTAATTGTGACAGTTTACAGACGTCGGAAGAGTGACGTTCAAAACATCGGACCACATTTCGTCGTAATTGTGACAGTTTAGAGACGTCAGAAGAGCGACGTTCTAAACGTCGGACCACATTTCGTCGGAAGTGCAACAGTTTATAGCGGTCGGAAGTGCGACAGATTGGGAAACATCGAAAGAGTGATGCTTGTTTGGAAGCGACGGAAAAGTGTTGATACTGCGACACTTTTTACTTGTGTCGGAACTACGACGGTATGGTAAACCACAGTTTGCCCGCCCTCTAACTGTCGCTCTTGCGACGACAATGTGTCGGAATAGCGACGATTTGGCTGTCGGAATTTCCGCCAAATTTTCTAGTGAGATTAAAGGCAAGGGGAGCAGAAGCATAGGGTACCTAACAAGGGTAAATCCTATACCAGATTTCTGATGCAAGCCAGAAGAAACGAAATGCAAAGAAATAAACACAAAGATAGAAAAACATCACCGTAACTTTAGATCAGGATCCAAAGAAATGTGCTTGTCATATTAAGAGCGACACCAATCGAGTACAACATAGCTTACAGCTTGATATTCAGCATGATGAACCTTCTTCAGTCTATGTTACAATTTACACAGAGAACTTGTCTCAAGAGAAACAACTTGCATTCCAATGATAACCAATCAACAACCTTACAATAATTTCTTCTTGAGTTTTATAGAAGAAGATGAGCCGAGGAGGTAGGTGAAGCACTAAATGAAACATTAAAACATAGAAAAGAGGGAGGGGGCTGAAGCCCACTTTTTTTTAAATCTCTGCATTTATCTCTGGTACCTCTTGGGATGGAAGAGTGATCTTATTCGGCTTCCATTTACTCTGGTATGGTCCTGATGTACTCTGACTGTAGTACTGTGTAGTACTCTGGTGAATAAACAAAATGGTGAAGTGAATGGCTGAATGGTCTGCCATACCACATTAACAACTGCTCTGGTAGCTTGGGACTGTGGTCAGGGCGGAACTCTTCAGGAACACGGTAAATAATGGAATTGATATGGGCACTTGGTCCTTTAGAACGATCTGCTGATGTGAAACCCTGCTGACTTAGTTTTCTGCGTATTGAACCCTCTGCCGCTTCATTTATACCTCTGTCTACGAAATCTTGCCGCTGTAATAAGGACTGTGCAATCATGGCAGCCTTTTCCACCTTATATCCTTGCAAAACACGGGACTGAGTTATGAAATCCATGCATAGGGGGTTGACTATGGAGAACGGTAGAACCATAGCGCGGCAGTGTGGTGAAACAATGCTTTTGGATAAAAAAACGGTGAAAAATGCATTGATATGGTATAATCAACGAACAATAGAGTTTGGTGGAAAAATGCTTGAGGACCGTTTGATTATGATATGGAGGCGTAGATCGACGGCGGAGATCAATATGTGGAATGGCATATGAGAAATGGCGGAATGGTCATAAAACATTAAACTTTAGTGCAAATACGAAAGTTTGGACTACGGAGGAAATACCAAGGAAATGCAATGAAATGCAATGGAGTGACCGTATGAGGTGGGACCCATATGGAAATCACAATCGGAAATCGGAGCGGGGTGGAGATACATATATATGAAACAATATTTCTGATGCGATTGGAAACAACCCTTTTTATTTTGAAATAAAACCAAAATTCAGGTTTAACAAAGGAAAACCCTTTAGTATATGAACCGGCGGAGGTATGGTACGGTGGGTCCGGTGTCAATCGCAATCGGAGATCGGGAGTGGGGACTAAATGCAATCACAATAGGGAATGTGCGATGTGATCAATTGGAGGGGGAAACGATCAGAGGGGAATTGCGATTGCGATGATCGGAGGGGAGTTGCGATTGTGATGATCGGAGGTGGACATGCGATGCGATCAATCGCATCACAAACATTTGCGATGAACCGATCGGGGGGCGTAACATAAATGTTGCGATTGCGAAGTCTTGCGATTAGCGTAGGCCGTCCGACCTACGTGTAGATCAATGGTGCAGAACACAGCGGAGGACTTAACAACATAATACAATCGCATCAGATTTTTTCGGTTGTAACAAAGGAAATGCACCCGCCCAACGCTCCGATTGCGATTGGCGCTTAAGACTTATGCACTTGGTCTTAGCGCCGGGGCGTATGGGGGAAGTGGTTAAGGGGCTAGGCCCTATTACAATGTTAGAAGTGGGTTTTGGCCCATTTTTAATGGATTTTAAGGGTTAGGAAGGGAAACGATAAGGGAGAAAAGGGGAATTTCAGCCAAACAAAGGGCAAGGGCAGGATTCAAAGGGGATTTTGGGTATGATTTGAGGGTAAAGGGGGACTTAGAGGGAAAAAGGGATGACTTTGTCAAATGGGGAAGAAAGGGCTAAAATGGGACATCTTGCAGGGGTACAAGGGGCAAATTTTTTTAGTAATCAGTGAGGCTCTTTTACTCAGAATAGCAGAGGGAAAAGATCAAGAGAAGGGAACATGAAAAGGCTTCAAGGATGATGTGTTTTCAAGGGAAATGCATTCCTTGAAGGCTCACAAAACAATCTAGCCCCTTGCTTGCTTGTCAAGGAATTTATAAGGGGCTAACAGTGGCTCCACATGGGGATGGCTTCTTCTTGAAGGAGTCAAGAATTCATAAATGATATTTGGAGTAGGGAAGATGCCTGCTGCTTGGCACATCCCTTTATTTCTTTGATTCTCAGCTGCCACAACATGATAGATATATTAATCAGTAGAAACATTTTCCTAACAATCTACCTACCCTTCCTACAATCCTAGCATTTTTTCTTCTAGGGTGCATTTGAGCTAGCAGACCCTTTACATCATTTATTTTTATAACAGAAAAGAAACCTATTCTAAATCTACCCTTATTACTCCATGATACCAGATTAGACTGTTGGTCTCATATGTTTCTCTACCTAGTCTAATATCTGCTGGGATTAAACAGTCCAGCAGATTTCTTCTCTACATTCCACAACATAAATTTAAAAACAGTCAAACTAGGATTAGACAGTCTAGTTTGCTGTAAATCTAAGGCAAAAAGACAGTTGCACATGGACAGAAACATGCTGAAAACTGAAAACAAACTTTGAAGGCTTGAAATCTGAAGCTTGAAGTATCCTTCTTTCTTTGTGTGACTCAAGTTTTGAGCATATTAGAGTCACTTTCTTTTCTTCATTTCATCTCTGGTTTTGGGCATGTTAGAGATGATTCTTCCTTTTTCTTTGCTGGTCCAGATTTTGAGCATGTTAGGACCATCTACTTTGCTTCTTTTGGCTCAGGTTTTGATCATATTAGAGCCAATCCTTTGTACTTCAGAGGTTCATGTTTTGAGCATGTCTGAACCTCTCCTTTCTCTCTGTTTTTTGAAACATTTTCTCTTTTTCTTGAAAACAAAAAACTGCAACGGTATGTACAATGGAAATGGAAACTGGAATTTGGAAATCAGCAGAATTAGTGTTTGAGCATCCTGCCATTGACAGGACCTCCAAACAGCTCTGTACCATCTAATTCTTGAAGAAAAAAGGCATTTGGACCCACAGTGGCCTGGATGATGTATGGACCTTGCCACAAACTGTCGAACTTGCCGTGCTTTCCTTTATCCTCTCTCCTTGAATCCCACTTCAGAACTTTATCTCCAATTTTGAAATCAGTAGCTTTGGTTCTCTTGTCAAACAACTTCTTTATGTTTTCCTAAGCTTTGATAGCTCTGTTATAGACCTCTTCCCTTGTTTGCTGGAGATGAATTGTTTGGTTTATCATCCTCACCATACAGTCTTCTTCTGTCTGAATCTCTTGGACCAGCTTAATCACTGGTACCCCAAGGCTGGTAGGGAAAAATGCTTCTGTACCATAGACAAGCTGGTATGGTGACATGCCAATGGATTTCTTTGTTGTAAGCCTATTAGCCCACAAAGCATGCACTAACTTGTTATGCCATGATTTTTTGTTCTCTTCCAACAAATTTTTGATTATGGTCACCAGGATTTTGTTTGATGATTCAGCTAATCCATTACCTTGAGGGTAATAGGTAGTTGAATGAACAAGTGCTATTTGGTACCTATGACAAAAATCAACCATTTTCTTGGATCCAAAAGCAGCAACATTATCAGTGATTATTTTTATTGGACAACCAAACCGAGAGAGGATATGACCTTCTAGGAATCTAATGATGACTGAATCTGTGGCATTCCTAGTAGGTATGGCCTCTATCCACTTAGTGAAATAATCTGTGGCAGTTAAAATCCATTTGTGTTGTGCAGAAGAAGCAGGGTGGATTTCTCCTATGAAATCTAGGCCCCATTGCATAAAAGGAACTTCAACAGTGATGGGTTGTAAAGGGAGGGGGAGGAGTTTTCTCTTGCCTTCAAAAATCTGGCATTTGTGGCAGGCAATTACCATCTTATGGGTATCATTGAAGAGTGTAGGCCAATAATAGCCAGCTCTGAGTATTTTGTTTGCAGTGGCTTTCCAACTCAGGTGGCCTCTACACTCTCCAGCATGGAACTCTTGCTTAATCCTCTCAGCTTCAGCTTCAGGCAAACATTTAAGCAATAGGCCATTTGGATTTTTTCGATATAAGCTTTCATTCAGAATGTAGTAGTTTCTGGCTTTTAATTTTATGAATCTGGCCTTGGTCTTTGACAGTTCAGGTGGAGCATTGAGATTGGTGAGCACATAAAAGATATCAGAGTACCAAGGAGAGTTCTGAAACTTCTCCTCAACAGTGGGATTAGGCAGTCCTTCCTGCTCATCCAAGGCATTTACCATATTAATTTCAAGGGCTTGCAGGTTTGATTCAGCCATTAATTTAGCTAAGCCCTGCCCTTTGATTAGTTTGGTGGGTTTTATCTCAAGGTCGTATTCTAAAATCGCAGCAATCCATTTGCCCCTTTTCCCATCAGGATCTTGGGACAATATATCTTTGACAACTATGCTAGGTACATAAGCAATGGTATGAGAATGCAATATGTACACCCTAAAGTCCTTTAAGGCCTTGAATAAAGCATAGGCCCGTTTTTCCATTATGTTGTATTTCAAGGGTGCGTCTCTCAGTGCTTTGCTGAAAAAGGCAATTGGCTATTCTATTCCCTCTGTGTTTTTCTGCAGCAGGACTGCAGCCACTGTGTGCTCAGAGGCAAATGAAAAGATCAGGAAATATTTCAAGAAATCAGGGCTAATAAGAACAGGGGCTTGGGTGAGTGCAAGTTTTACTGATTCAAAAGATTGTTTAGCTCCTACAATCCATTTAACTCTTGCACCTTTCTTCAAAATGTTAGTCATATTCCTAAGGTGTTCATCTAGGTTGGGAATAAACCTCCTAAGAAAGTTAATTTTCCCAATGAAGGACTGCAACTCTTTGATATTTCTCGGGTGTGTGATTTGTAGTATTCCCTCAACTCTTTGTGGGTCTATCCTAATTCCCTTCTCAGATATAATGTGTCCAAGAAGATTTCCTTCTTGTAGCCCAAATACAATGTTTTTAGGATTCAATGACAGACCAAACCTTATACATTTTTCAAACACTTTCCTCAGATGCTCTAGGTGTTCCTCTTCAGTTTTGGAGTAGACTGTTATGTCATCTAAGTAAATAAAAATGAAGTGTCCTATCTCATCTGAAAAAGCTATATCCATTGCTCTTTGGAAGGTTGCACCAGCGTTCATCAATCCAAAGGGCATTTTTACATACATAAAGGTGCCCCATGGAGTGGTAAAAGCTGTTTTGAGTTGGTCTTCTAGGAGTAATAAAACTTGGTTGTAACCTGAAAAACCATCTAACAGTGAGATCCTTTTGGAGCCTACTACCTTCTGAAGGATGTGTTCCATTTTTGGCAGAGGGTAATTGTCTTTGAGTGAGGCTCTATTAAGGTTCCTGAAATCTATGCACAATCTAATCTCACCTTTTTTCTTTCTTACAGCTACTAAGTTTGAAACCCAATCAGAGAATCTCACAGGAACTATTATGCCTGCCTCATACATCTTCTTTATTTCTTTTCCCACTGTAGGAAATTGTTTTGGGTTTATTCTGTGGAGTTTCTGTCTGAAAGGTTTCTGGTTTTCTTTCAAGGGTATTTTGTGTTGTATGATGTTTGTATCATAGGCCTTTAAGTCTTCATAACTCCAAGCAAACACATCAATGAATTCTTTGAACAAATCAATGTATTTCTTTTTCATGTCTGCTAGTAAAGACTTATCCAGTTTAATCATTTTGGGTTTATCTTCAGTGCCTATGTTGCATTCTTCCACATTAGAGTCTGCGTGTTCTATAGTGGGCTTTTTTGCTACATCATTAAAGTCAAATAGGTCCTCTAAGGGTGCCATGCCTCTGGGTATATTCTTATCTTTGGCCTGTAGCACCCCCATTTCCTCACCTTCTACGTTTTTACATTTTATGGTTGAATTTATAGTTTCTTCAGTTAGAGTGTTTATTCCTATGTCACAGGGCAGGGTTTCTTCGTTGGAGGATTCTTCACTTAGGCATCTGTCCTCAGATTTAGAGTCTGAATCGGAAAATTCAAACTGATTCTTGCCTATCAGAAAGTCCTCAATCTGTTTATTGCCTTCAAAAACCTGCCAATATTTTTCATTATCTGGCACTGTAGGTCTGAATTTGGTCTGTAAAATGATTTGCTGATCGGTAGGAGTCTTAGGATATGAACTAGCCAGGAAAGCTAATCCATTTGCAATGACGTTTTGACCCCTAAGAACAAACACTAATTCATATTCTACAAATGTCTTGAATATGTCCATGGCATCATTCCTATATGCTCTCAACCTAGGGTGTTTCGCTGTGTACTCACCGTTCACTTGTTTGATAACCAACTCGGAATCTCCCTGCACGGCTATCCTACGGGCTCCTATTTTTTTCAATATATTTAAGCCCAGGATCAGAGCCTCATATTCTGCAACCTTATTTGTACATTTGAAGTGCAGGTTGACAGCATGGCTCTCTGCGTAGTCATTTTCTATGTTACGTACCCACACCCCTGCTCCAACAGTTCTTGTAGTACACGACCCATCGAAATTCATCTCCCATAAGGGATTGTTCTCAAGTTAATTTTTTGTTTCGTTATCATTTCCTTCCCTACAACTGGGTTCGCCATTATGTTGCGTTATAGGGTCTGTACTAGGCTGTGAGTCATTTTGTTCTTCATGATATGCGTGGAGTTCAGTGAGTTGGCTAGATATCTGTTTATGTTTTGTTTCTGGTCCATTTTGAGTTCTTGTTTTAGTGCACTGTTCAGAGTTTTCATCTTCGATTTCCTCCAGAGTAGCCATTATGTTCAAATCTAAGTTCTCAACCTCTTTGATTGTATTTCTGTTTTCAGGTTCTGGCTCTCCCAGGGATTCATCATTACAAAAGATAAAGGAGTCCAGATCTGTGTGCACAAAATATAGAGGAGGATTTTCAAGCTTTTCAGGGCTACTGACCAAGAATTTCATTTGTGTCTCCCTATACAGTCTTCTAAGTTGGCCAAAAACAGGGATTGTGGCATATGCCCCGTCCATCTGCATTGTACCCTGCAGTTGGCTCCCCATGATCTAGATAGTAACATGCCATAATTAGGTGGCACATCTGCTACCATGACATCCATAACCATACATTTTGCAGGGATCTGGGTTAGGCTCACACATAAGTCTTTTATCAGGCCCAGGCATTTTACTCTGCTAGAGTCAAATGAATATAAATCTTTGTAAGGGTGGGTTATCTCTAGGCCCAACCTTTCCATAAATACCTTAGGCATTAATTTTTGTGAGGCTCCAGATTCATGCATTGCATTGTGGAGGATCTTGTCATGAATGTTGAGACTGATATAGAAAGGTGGAACTACCCCTTCCTGAAACTTTCCCTCAATCTTTGGGCCAAATAGAAGGGCAGGTTGATCGTCATTCAGATTTACAGTATCATTGTTTTCCCCTAGATTCAAGGCTTTCAAAATTTAGCCTTTATATACATCCTGAGTGGCCAGCTCAGAAAGTGGGACAGAGATCTTAATTTTTGCAATCTCACTCTCCAAATTGAAAGTGGATTGACTCTTTGGAATGTTCAACTCTGTCTTGTTAGCCACTACCTTAGTAGCAGGCTCAGTGCATTGATTCTCATTATGTATAGGATTAGGAACTGTTTCATCAGGAGCACTAACTGTAGTGCTAGTGCTGCTAGTGGGTTGGCTTTGTTTCTCAGTGTTTTGGTTGTCCTTTTCTTTGCTTTTCTCAGAACTCCCAGCAGCTGATTTGTTACTTCCAGCAGATACTTTAGAAATTTTTTCAGGCCTTTTCTTGATGGTAACCTCAGAAGCCTTAGTTTTGGAATTTTCTGGGTTCTTTTTGTTTCTAAGTTCATACTGTTCTCTGACCTGAATAATGGCATTTTCAAATCCAAGTCTGTAATCCTCAGTTTCAAATATTTCCTCATCCCAGTATGAGGATGAGGGATGATCTTCCCCTGAGTCACAGTTATGGATTGAGTTCTCTATTTCAAACATGTTTATTGTGTTCCCCTCAGACTCTTCTATGATTCCCTCATCTTCATCTAGAAAGTTCTCTTGGAATGGGGGAATAACTTTCTGATCTGATTCTCTTTGTCTGTTGGGAGTGGTGTTGTTTCTTCTAAAGTTTTGGTTCTGGTTATGGTTTTGATTTCTGCTTAGGTTACTGACTGTGACAACCATTTTTTCCATCATTTTTTGTAGCTTCTCTACGTTCTTGGATATGCGGTCATTATTGGGGTTAGATGTGGAAGCTACAGTGTCATCTCTATATGTTACCCTTTTCTCAACTCTCAGTCTTGCTCTTTTCTCAATCAAGTTGGCCTCTATATTCACTGCTCCTTTCTGCATGTGCTCCAAAGTGGTGTATTCTTTATCCCTAAGCTGATAGGCCATGTCGGCATCAAAGCCTTCAGGGTATTTCGCTAGGGCCATACCATGGGGAGGTTTCATATGTGGAAGGAGAGAATTGTAAATGCTGTTAAATCTTGTTGAGTAATCATGGACACTCTCTCCTACATTTCTTTTAAGGCTCATGTATTCTGCTAGGAGTTGGCGAGGATTTGCCCTAAATTCTCACTTGTTTACGAAAGTCTGGTATAAAGCAGGGATGTCTTGGATGCTTCCAGGGGGTAGGCTTTTGAACCAATTTTTCACATCACCCCCTAAGCTCTGGGCGAAGATTCTCATTTTGACTGTATCATCATCTATCTCCATGTAGTCAAAAGAATCCTCCATCTTATCTACATGTTGCTGAGTTGTAGTGGCTTCTTCTGTAGTGAAATGTGGGATATTTGATTGATAATCGTTTGGTAAGGGCACTAGAGGCTGGGGTAAAACCAAAGGTGCATACCAGGCTGCCATGATGATGTTCTGATGAGGTAAAGGGTTAGCTTGAGCAGCTGGTATGTGGATGACAGGGACAAAAGGACTAGCACAAGTTTGTTGAGCAGATTTAGGATGGCAGAGCCCCAAGTTTTGAATGAAGTGAATGTCTGGAGGTGTAGATGGGGGAGTTTCTCTGTCCCTACTGTGTTGACCACTGTGAGATGGTGAACTAGGAGGCTCAAGTTCTGGCTGATCTAGATCACTGAATGACCTAGTTCTTGGTAATATGTTAGGTAGGTCTAGGTCAAGATAAAAGTCTGATAGAGCTGTAAGGTCTTTCGGTGCAGAGTTAGCTCTATAGATGTGGCTCGAAATAGTTGACCTTCTAGGTGTAGGTGATCTCTTGAGGATTCTCTCAGGGTTATCAACTATTTCAGGTGAGTTTGGGTTGGGATAAGCTCTTGTGTGAATGGTCCTGGAAGCTAGAATGTTATTTTTCAACCAAGCAGCTTAACCCTAGTGGTTACTTCTATTGTGGCTGATGTTGTTTTGGAGGTTGGTCTCCCAGTGGAGTGTTAGGTGAAACCAAGATAATCAACAGGCCTACTGATCACCAGTGGAGTCTTTAATCTTTGAGGAGCTATGGAGTCACCAGGTGGAAGGTTTGGGGTGTTCTAGGGGGTACACTGTCCACCACAGTGCTTATGAAATATCCCTTTCAAGGATATCCTGAAAACACAACAAACTCTAACCAGAGATTGACTGGGAGGGCATTTACTAGATATGTTACCTCTGAAAGAGGATGAGATCCAGAGGCTACCTAGCCCTTTCCAGACTCTGTCTAAGAGTATGGGGTAAAACACAACAAGGGGTAAGTGGAATGTAAGTGTAAGTGTTTTACTACCAACCTAACCAGAGATTGTAGGTTTCTGAGGTTCTGGTGATGAGGTAAGATGAAAATACTCAGAATATCCCCAGTGGAGTTGCCATTATGTTGGGGTTCCCATGTTTTGGCCAGGTTGGTAAGACCAAAAGATGAGACAACATCAGAACCACTTTCAGACCTTAGGATCTAGCCCTCCTAGGTCTAGAGAGGGATCTCTCTAAGATGGTCAAAGAATATGTGTTTTTTAAGCTCAAATGTTAAGATATTAGGCTAGCTATAGGCATGAGGTTTTCTTGTTTGATTTTAAGTTTGGTTGTTGGGAATCAGGAAAGAAGGGTTCAACATAAGACAAGGCTGGGCAAAGAGGATTTTAGGCAAAGGGGAGATGAATCAGGAGCACATCAAACCATTGGGAAATGGAGTTAGGAAAGGATTTACTTACTGCTCAACATGCAAGCTTTCAGTTGGGCTAGTCATCTAAATCCTTGGATCCTTAAGATGATGGCAGAGTGAAACAATAAGGAAGGAAGGTGAAGGAAGGAGAGAATACCACTTTCTGTCTATAGATTAGGTCAGAGGTCATTTAACTCCAGGCCTTCTTGGACATACTCAAAGGAAACTCCCAAAGGAGCAACTTAAGCAATCTTAGGAAGGTTAACTGAAGTGAAAAAGATCCTAGTGAGGCAGAGGCAAAGTTCTAGACCTCCCAGTGTTCTCAATTCATCCAATTAAATCCTAACAAGAACATCTAAAGACATATTCCATTAATTCATACATCAGCTATCAGGCAATAACATCCACTACACTGGTTAAATAAATTGAAACCAATCCTTAGATAACACATATAGTAGAAAACATTAAAGGCAAGGAGAGCAGAAGCATAGGGTACCTAACAAGGGTAAATCCTATACCAGATTTCTGATGCAAGCCTAAAGAAACGAAATGCAAAGAAATAAACACAGAGATAGAAAAACATCACCGTAGCTTTAGATCAGGATCCAAAGAAATGTGCTCGTCATATTAAGAGCAACACCAATCGAGTACAACATAGCTTACAGCTTGATATTAAGCTTGATGAACTTTCCTCAGTCTATCTTACAATTTACACAGAGAACTTGTCTTAAGAGAAACAGCTTGCATTCCACTGATAACCGATCAACAACCTTACAATAATTTCTTCTTGATTTTTATAGCAGAAGATGAGCCGAGGAGGTAGGTGAAGCACTAAATGAAACATTAAAACACAGAAAAGAGGGAGGGGGCCGAAGCCCACTTTGTTTTAAATCTCTGCATTTATCTCTGGTACCTCTTGGGACAGAAGAGTGATCTTATTTGGC
Source organism: Pinus albicaulis (assembly GCA_034641835.2). Lineage (NCBI taxonomy): Eukaryota > Viridiplantae > Streptophyta > Pinopsida > Pinales > Pinaceae > Pinus > Pinus albicaulis. The sequence continues at coordinate 242,088,138 of CM076571.1, forward strand.
TTCCATTTACTCTGGTACCTCTTGGGATAGAAGAGTGATCTTATTTGGCTTCCATTTACTCTGGTATGGTCCTGATGTACTCTGACTGTAGTACTGTGTAGTACTCAGGTGAATAAAAAAAATGGTGAAGTGAATGGTTGAATGGTCTGCCATCTCACATTAACAACTGTTCTGGTAGCTTGGGACTGTGGTCAGGGTGGAACTTTTCAGGAACACGGTAAATAATGGAATTGATATGGGCGCTTGGTCCTTTAGAACTATTTGCTGATGTGAAACCCTGCTGACTTAGTTTTCTGCATATTGAACCCTCTGCCGCTTCATTTATATCTCTGTCTGCGAAATCTTGCCGCTGTAATAAGGACTGTGCAATCATGGCGGCCTTTCCCACCTGATAACCTTGAAAAACATGGGACTGAGTTATGAAATCCATGCATAGGGGGTTGACTATGGAGGACAGTAGAACCATAGCGCGGCAGTGTGGTGAAACAGTGCTTTTGGATAAAACAACGGTGAAAAATACATTGATATGGTATAATCAACGAATAATAGGGTTTGGTGGAAAAATGTTTGAGGGCCGTTCAATTATGATCTGGAGGCGTAGATTGACGGTGGAGATTAATCTGTGGAATGGCATACGAGAAATGGTGGAATGGTCATAAAACATTAAACTTTAGTGCAAATACGAAAATTTGGACTACGGAGGAAATACCGAGGAAATGCAATGAAATGCAATGGAATAACCGTATGAGGTGGGACCCATATGGAAATCGTAATCGAAAATCAGAGCAGGGCGGAGATACATATATATGAAACAATATTTCCGATGCGATTGGAAACAACCCTTTGTATTTTGAAATAAAACCAAAATTCGGGTTTAACAAAGGAAAACCCTTTAGTATATGAACCGGCGGAGGTATGGTACGGTGGGTCCGGTGTCAATCGCAATCGGAGATCAGGAGCGGGGAATAAATACAATCACAATAGGGAATGTGCGATGCGATCAATCAGAGGGGGAAGCGATCGAAGGGGAATTGCGATTGCGATGATCGGAGGAGAGTTGCGATCACGATGATCGGAGGTGGACATGCGATGCGATCAATCGCATCGAAAACATTTGCGATGAATTGATCGGGGGGCGTAACATAAATGTTGCGATTGCGAAGTCTTGCGATTAGCGCGGGCCATCCAATCTATGTGTAGATCAAAGGTGCGGAACACAGCGGAGGAATTAACAACAAAATACAATCGCATTGGAGTTTTTCGGTTGTAACAAAGGAAATGCACCCGCCCAACGCTCCGATTGCGATTGGCGCTTAAGTCTTAAGTGCTTGGTCTCAACGTTGGGGTGTATGCGGGAAGTGGTTAAGGGGCTTGCGGTAAAGGGGCTAGGCCCTATTACAATGTTAAAAGTGGGTTTTGGCCCATTTTTAATGGATTTTAAGGGTTAGGAAGGGAAACGATAAGGGAGAAAAGGGGAATTTCAGCCAAAAAAAGGGAAAGGGCAGGATTCAAAGGGGATTTTGGGTATGATTTGAGGGTAAAGGGGGACTTAGAGGGAAAAATAGATGACTTTTTCAAATGGGGAAAAAAGGGGTAAAATGGGACATCTTGCAGGGGTACAAGGGGCAAAATTGTTAGCAACCAGTGAGGCTCTTTTACTCAGAACAGTAGAGGGAAAAGATCAAGAGAAGGGAACATGAAAAGGCTTCAAGGATGATGTGTTTTCAAGGGAAATGCATTCCTTGAAGGCTCACAAAACAATCTAGCCCCTTGCTTTCTTGTCAAGGAATTTATAAGGGGCTAACAGATTAAAAATACCCGTTTCATGATAAAAACATAAGAAAACCATAGTCATAGCAATAAATTTAACTTGCAAACAATTTAATGACTATATAATGTAGTTCACTATTCATTTTTACTATTCCATAGTTACCATTTGCATTTTGGAGCTCTGAACCTGATTTTTCCCTCGAACTTCAGTCGTTGATTGCGGTCGTTTCTGCGGATTGATTTCGTCACTGTTTGATCCAGGTTAGTACCATGAATCTTCTCTTCCCTTTGGTATTCATTTCATTTCCATTCCCTACATATTTTTAGGGTTTTAAGGCTCCTAGGGTAAATTCTTCCTAAAATGAGGGCAACGAACCCCTGAATGTCGAAACCTGCGTTACATAGCAGGTACAGTGAAGGGTACCTACATATGCAACTCACTGTCTCAACTCAGGGAGTGCGTTGGGCACAGTTCAAGTTTTTGGTTTTCATGTTTTGCCCAAAATTTGCCTATTTTTTTGCAATGAATGGAATCTAATGGATCTAGGTTGTATTTTAGGTTTCCATCGGATTATAATGACGATTACATGGAAGGAAAGAGAACATGAAGAACAAGATATGATTTCTTTGAATGATCTGGGTACTGTAAGAGCCCTAAGAGATTGTGGACTACTTAAGTACTTCAAATTGTTGGGAATGAGGAAACAAATAGAACTCTTGGAGTTCTTAGGTCAAGCATGGGATCTGACGATAGAGGCATTTCACATTAAAAATCAAGTGTTATCCATAACAGTTGAGGATGTGTATTTTCTCACAGGTTTGTAGAGGAGAGGTTTTCCCATTTCTCTCACAGAGTCTACTGTTGGAGGAGAGACAATGAGGGATTAGGTTATGCAGTATTGCTATCCAGGGGCAGAACCTATTAAATATGAAAAAATAAACATCTGGGATGTCAAGGATTTGTCTTTGAGAACCATCCTTTTCACGATCACTAAACTTGCTGGCATCGTTACACTACATGTAGCGAACAGATCATATATGCAGTATGCGCTAGAGTGTTTAGATCCAACTGCCTTCAATTAGTCTGAAGTTGTTCTATATCAGATAAAGGAACAACTAAATAAAGCAAAGGGAGGAAGGAAGAAAAATTTCAGTTATGGTTCAATCCTTATCTCCTTCGCTTTGGAATGTATTCCACTGATGCAGCCACGGCATGTAACACTGGATATATCTAGTCCTAGAGATCCTTGAATGCAGAGATGGGTAGAACTCATGGGTTGAAATGCAGGCCAATCGACTGTTGTGTTCTCTACTGCATTCTTTGCTTGGTTCCGGTGACAGATCGTCGCCATCGATGAGTACGCATATGTAGGTGTTCACTTCCGAGGAGATCCAGATTTAGTATTACCAGAAGGTGCTCAATGGGGTGCAATAGGTAAGAATGATTTGACCATATTTTTTGGTTTTTATAAGGTTTATACAATGTTTTTGTGTTTTTTATTTCTTTCCAAGACTAAACTAAATGTTTGATGCAATGCATATATCATTCGTGTTCAACTAGTAGAGGAACCATAACGCGAAGTAGATGCACCAGCAGAGAGGGTTGTCGGGAGAGAAGTCCTTCAGGACCTTGATATGGATGAGAATCTGGCTGAGCTTGAGCAGCACATAGAGGGGTTGACCTTTGGGATTCCGGATTGCCAGATCGAAGAGCTTCCCATGCAACTGCAGCGACACACTATTGGGGTTCCTAACCGTTGGATGTGGTTACTCTGTAGGATTTCTAGATCTATAGCATGTTACCATGAGCACCACTAGTTTACTTGTGACATTTTGCATACATTTTGAGGTCAGATGACCAATGTGTCTTGGGCACAAATTTTGTAAAAACCTATAAATATCTATCTATATGATTTCAGAGTTTTTCCTATGTTTAATGCACAATCCTATTCAATGATGTGAATGTTTTCTTTACCTATGTCGCAAATGTCTGCCTAAAACTTGATTAGCTAATGAATTATTCAAAGCGTTCAAATTTCTGTAAATGTGTTGATATTGAACAAAATCAAAATGTCTTTCCAAAAGTCGAACTCTTAGGAACAATCTAACAAGTGTTGGATTTCTAACAGTATAAAGAATAGTAAGTTTTAATACCACAAGTTGTGAGTCTAACCTTAATATTATGCATTTAATACCAAATGAAATGGCATAAGAGAGAAGTTTGTTCAATGTGCTATACTCAGCGATATTGTTCGTCGATCTACCAATACAAATCCCTTGAAAACTCACTAACTCACCGTTCGGAGCGAAAATGGCCCACGCTACAGAGGATAGATTCTGTGTACTACGACTAGCACCATTAGCATATCCAACAAATGGTTCCAAAGATTCTGACATCTACCATACAATGTAAAGCGGATTAATAACGTCAAGGAAACTCTAAAAACAAATTAAGATAGTGAATGCAAATCAACAGCATATATACAATATAATACAAAAAATTACTACGCTCATGATTAAGCACAGTAACGTTTCAAATACAACCCATTTCTAGGTTGTGCCAATGGAATCCCATCATAATCAACTAACTCGTAAGCACCCTTAGCAAGAACTCTTTTGACAATATAGGGGCCATGCCACAATGGTTTGAATTTCCCTGTACCTATTACTTCTTGATCGTAAAGAAGGACCAAGTCGCCCTCTGAGTAGATGCGAGGCTGGACATTTTTTTCGTATTGCATATTTATATGTCTCTTATGCGCTTCGTTGGCTAATTGGGCTTCACGACGCATTTCATCAAGATGTATGAGGTTAAGGAGACACGCTTCTTCTTCTGAGGTGTTAGGTAACAAGTCTATCGCGAGTTTTAACGATGATGTTTCACATTGGATTGGTAAGATAGCTTCCAAACCATACACCAATTGAAAAGGAATAAATCCAGTTGCATTTCTCACCGAGGTTTGATACGCCCACAAAGCGGAGTACAGGATCAAGTGCCAGTTCCTTTTATGGACTCCTATCATTTGTTGAAGCATTTGTTTAAGAATTTTGTTAATAGCCTCAACTTGTCCATTTGATTGTGGATAATAAGGAGTAGAATTATCATGTGACAATCCTAACTTGGTAGTCAATTCAAACATCATATGGTTGCGAAAATGCTTCCCATGATTTGTAACTATAGCCCGTGGGAACCAAACCGTGCAATAATGTGGTTGAAGAAAAACAATGTAGTTGTTTGTCCTGTGTTATTGAATGTAGGCATCGCTTCGGCCCATTTGGTAAAATAGTCGACTGCAACAATAATATAACCATACCCCTCGGACGAAGGAGGGTTACAGGTCATGAAGTCAATACCCCATTTTGTAAATGTTCTAGCAAAGACAACATGATGCATTCGCACTGGCAGTTTGTGGATTTTACAATAAAAAATCTAACATGCATGACAACTTCTAACTGCGAGGATGCAATATCGAAAAATAGTAGGCCAAAAGTAACTAACGCAAATTATCTTCTGTGCAGTAGCATATCCAGATAAGTGTCCACCACAAGCCCCAGCATGACAATCATTTAACACTTTTTTGCCCTCCTCATGAGTGAGGCACCTCCTTAAAATGGTATCGACACCACGACAATAAAGTGTATCGTTGACAATCAGATAATCTTTGGCTTCGTATCAAATACGTCGTTGTTCAGATTGAGAGGTATTAGGTCGAAAAGTTTGGTTTTGGAGATAAATGATGAAATCCCCATACCAAGGATCAGAAGATCCGATCAGAAACCGAAACTCGTCTGGAATAGATGGTTTCGACGTAGTAGGATTACTATCAGAGGGAAGGTCACAGAGAAGCTCAGCCAAAACTAAAGACTTATTTGACTTGGATTTGATGAATTCCAAATCAAATTCCTGCAAAATGAAAATCCGTTTTGAATATTCCCCCCCCAGCAATTGACGTGATAGATATAAGTCATGGGGTTGCAATCCGAAACTATTGTTGTTTTTCGGAGCAGGATATAATGGCGAAATATTTGGACAACTTGAACAACTGCCAAGGCAAGCTTTTCCATGTACAAGTACTTAACTTCCATATCATTGAGATTATGACTCAAATAATAGATTAGATGTTCAATTCCATCTTCTACTTGGACCAAAACCATAGCGATGGTCATTTTAGCCGCGATGATATATAGGAAATAATCATTTTGATAATTTGGAGGATACATTAATGATGCTCGGACAAGAGTGTCCATGACAGCATCAAAAGAAGCTTGTGTAACTTGGTCCTAATGGAAGGGAACCCCCTTTTTCAATAATCGAGTAAATTCTTTAGTCATTTCGGTGTATTTTGGAATGAACCTTCTCAGGAAGTTAGAATTTCCTTGAAGTTTCTGTATTTGAAGTAGGTTTCATGGTGTAGGCAAATCAAGAATGGCTTGAACCTTCAATGGATCTATTCGAATTCCTTCTTTTGAGACTATGAATCTGAGCAATCGACCAAAACCAACACAAAACACACATTTATGTGGATTGAGGCGTATCTAGTACTCTCGACAGCATAATAAAATGGCTCTCAAATGCGCCAGGTGATCAATCTGATATTGTGGATGCGCTGGTAAATCATCTAGATATGGTTGAACAATGTGCTTGATGTCGTTGAAAGCATAATCCATTTCTCTCTGAAAAGTTTCCCCAGTGTTCTTTAAACCAAACGGAAGTTTCCTATATGTGAATGTGCCCAAGGGACAAATGAATTCTGTCTTATGTTGGTCATCTAGGTGGATATTGATTAGATTGTAGCCGGAAAATCCATCCATGAACGAGAATATTTCGCATCCAGCACAATTGTCAATAATCTGGTCGATAAAGGGAGTAAGATAGTTGTCTTTTGGACAAGCATGATTAACATCCCAATAATCAACGCACACTCTAATGGTTCCTTGTTTTTTCATAACAGGAACAATATTGGAAACCCACTCAGTTAGCAAAATAGGGTAAATGAAACCAGCACGCAAAAAATTTTCAACTTCTGCTTTGATGGCAGCGGCTTTCTTTGGATGAACAGGATGAAGGCGTTGGCGCACCAGTTTTACATCAGGATACATATTAATAGTGTGTTCAACTATACTAGTTGTTAGCCCCTATAAATTCCTTGACAAGCAAGTAAGGAGCTAATTTGTTTTATGAGCCTTCAAGGAATGCATTCCCTTGAAAACACATCATCCTTGAAGCCTTTTATGTTCCTTGCCTTTGATTGTTTCCCTCTGCTGTTCTTGAGTCAATGAGCCTTACTGATGATAAAAATTGTGCTCCAAAAGGCCTTTATTTGCCCCTTGTACCTCTGCAGATTTCCCCATTTCCCCCCTTTTTTTCCCCTTTTCAAAGTCCCCTTTCCATCCTAAAATTTCTCCCTTAGTCCTCCTAAATCCCCAAAAATCCCCTTTAAATTCTACCCTTACCCTTTGTTTGGCTAAATTTCCCCTTTTTTCCCTTATCGTTACCCTTTATTGGCCTTGAAATACACTTACAATGGGCCAAAAACCCACTTTTCCATGTATATTAGGGCCTAGCCCCTTTTCCGCCAGCCCCTAACCACTTCCCCACGTAACCAGTACCTAGAACCAAGCGCTAAAGGCCCTAGGCACTTATTGCAATCGGAGCTATCGGGCGGGCAGTTTCCTTTGTAACACCAAAAAACTCCGATGCGATTAAGTTTGGTCTATGAGACCTCCGACGTATTCTACACCGTCGATCTTTTGTTCCGATCTGATGGTTGGGCACTAATCGCACTCCCCGCCCAATCTTAATCGAAACTTTACAATGCTGCCACTCTTTTTTCCCCCGATTGCGATCCCTTGATCGCATTCTCCACTGTTTATTCCTCCCGTTGATCCAATGGCCCGGCGCTAATCGCTCAGTCGCAATCGCAATGTCCAATCGCTCCCACTTCTCCGCCCTGTGCGATTGCGATCTTCCAATCCCATCCTAGTCATTGATTTCCATGTAGATCCGATGGCCCACGCTCTCCCACTTCAATCACAATCGCAATTTTCAAATGCTACCCTTTTCCGCCCTTTGCGATTGCGATCTCCCGGTCCAATCTCAACCGTCCATTAGCCCAAGATCCAACGGTCCTAAAATAATCACACCATCATTCAATCAGACTGTCTGCCCTCCCATTTCTCCCTCTGATTATATCATAGCCATCGATCTCCTCCCGAGATCCGACAGTCCTAAGAGAATTGCCCTCCGCCCATGCCGGGTCCCACCGCATACGGTCATTTCCATTGCATTTCATTGCATTTCTTTACATTTCGCCTATATCCAAACTTTGAAATTTACATTAAAGATTAATGTTTCACGTGCATTCTGCCCATTTTCATAAACCATTATGCTGATTAATCTCTGCCGTCGATCCCGCCACCAAATCATGATCAAACGGCTCACAAGAATTTCTCCACCAAAACCCTATTTGTCGCTGTTTACACCATATCACTGCATTATTCACCATTGTTTCATCTAAAAGCACTATTTTACCACCGCTGCGCTATCATTCTCCCGTCCTCCATAGCCATTCCCCCTATGCATGGATTTCATAACCTAGTTGCGTGTTTTGCAGGGTTGTTAATGGTGAAAGCCGCCATGATTACACAGTCTTTATTACATCGGAAAAAAACACAGGAAGGACCATTTTTAAAGGCCAAAATCATGAAGAAAGGTCCGAAAAGACATATGATAGGGCTCGCATTAAAGGAACAGAGTTCAAACTCTGTAAAATCTTCTCCAGAGCCATTAAAGCACAGATTTCGCAGTCAGAGGCAAACATGTAAGTGGAAAAGAGTATCAGTGGGAAAACAGAGTGTTTAAGGCCTATAATTGAAGATTTTGAGCCTAATCCAATGATTTGGAGGCAGATTACCAGGTCAAAGGCGTCATGGGCAATACTATCAGGCTTTTACATTGACTGATTGTTCTTTTCTTAAAGGACTGAGCGCCCACGTTGTTCCCTTATTTACCGTGTTCCTCAGAAGATTTCCACCCTGACGAAATAGTCCTATGCTACCAGAGCATTAGTTATGCAGCATGGCAGAACTCAATCTGTTTTTTTTATTCACCAAAGGTACTATAGAGTACTACAGCCAGAGTACATCAGAGTCTAAAGAGTGCCAGGGATTAATGCATGAGAATTTAAAACAGAATGGGCTTCAGCCCTCTCTCTTTTCTGAGTTGTAATGCTGCATTTAGTTTTCCACCTACCTCCTCTGATCCTCTTTCATCTATAAAAACCATGGAGAAACGGATTGTAAAGGTTGTTGATGAGATATCTGAGAATTGCAGCTGTTTCTCTTGAGGCATTTTCACTGTGTAAAGTTGTAAGATAGGCTAAGGAATATGCTTTCAATCTGAATTTCAAGATATTGGCAAATGTTGTACCTGATTGGTGTTGCTCTTAATATGACAAGCACATTTCTTTGGATCCTGATCTAAAGCAGTGGTGATGTTTTTCTGTCTTTGTGTTTTATTTCATTTCATTACATTTCTTCTAGCACGCATCATAAATTTGGCATAGGATTTACCCTTGTTAGGTACGTTATGTTGCTGCTCTCCCTGCCTTTAACGTTTTCTGCTTAATGTGTTATCTAAGGATATATTTCAATTGGTTTAACCAGTGTAGTGGATGTTATTGCCTGCTAGCTGATGTATGAATTAATGAATCTGTTTCTTAGATGTTCTTTTTAGGATTTAATTGAATGAATTGGGAACACTGGGATTTTAGAACTCTGTCTCTGTCTCACTAGGATCCTTTTCAGTTAATTAAACCTTTCTAAGTTCCCTCAAGTTTCTCCTTTTCCCTCCTTTGAGAGTTGCCTCTGAGTATGTCCAAGCAAGTCTGGAGTTAAATGACCTCTGACCTGATCTATAGACAGAAATTTGTTTTCTCTCTTTCTTTCACCTTCTTTCCTTATTGGTTCATTCCACCTATCATTTTAGGACCCAATGCTTTAGATGACTAGCCCAATTGAAAGCCTGCATATTGAACAGCAAGTAAAGCCTTTCTTGACTCCATTTACCCAATGGTCTTGAATGTTCTATGAATTTATCTCCCCTCAGCCTGATTTCTCTTTGCTCAGCCTTGTCTTGTATTGAACCCTTCCTTTCCTGATTCCCAACATCCAAACTCAAAATCAAAAAAACAAACCTTGTGCCTATAACTAGTCTAACATCTTAAATTTGAGCCTCAAAGACATATACCTTTGATAATCATAGAGAGATCCCTCTCTGGACCTAGGAGGGCTAGATACTAAGGTCTAAAAGAGGTTCTGATGTTGTCTCATCTTTTGGTCTTGCCAACATGGCCAAAACATGGGAAACCCAACATAATGGCGACTCCACTGGGGAATTTCTGAGTGTTTTCCATCTTACTACATCGTTAGAGCCTCAGAAACCTTCAATCTCTAGTTAGGTTGGTAGTAAAACACTTACACTTAATTTCCACTTACCTCTTGATGTGTTTTACCCCATAATCTTAGACAGAGTCTGGAAAGGGCGAGGTAGCCTCCAGATCTCATCCTCTTTTAGAGGTGACATATTTGGTAAATGCCCTCCCTGTCAATCTTTGGTTAGATTTTGCTGTGTCTTTGGAGATATCCTTGAAAAAGGGATATTTCACAAGCACTGTGGTGGACAGTGTATCCCCCAGAAACACCCTAAACCTTCCACCTGGTGACATCATAGCTCCTTAAAGATCTAAGACTCCACTAGTGATCAGTAGGCCTGCTGGTTATCTTGGTTTCACATAAGACTCCACTGGGAGACCAGCCTCCATTACAACATCAACCACATTAGAAGTAACAAGTAGGGTTAAGCTCCTTTGTTGGAAAACAACATTTTGGCTTCAAGGAACATTTATACAAGAGCTTATCCCAACCCAAACCCACCTAAAATAGTTGATAACCCTGAGAGCATCCTCAAGAAATCACCTGCATCTAGAAGATCAACTATTTCCAGTCATATCCATAGAGCTAACTCTACACCAGAAGACCTTACAGCTCTATCACACTTTCAACTTGACATAGACCCACCTAATAGATTACCAAGAACTAGGTCATTCAGTGATCTAGATCAGCTAGACCTTGAGCTTCCTGATTCACCACCTCAAAGTGGTAAACACATTAGGGACAGAGACACCCCTCCATCTACACCTCCTGATATCCATTTCATTCAAAACTTGGGGCTCTCCCACCCTAAATCTGCTCAACAAACCTCTGCTGGTCCTAGTATCCCTGTCATCCATATACCAGTTGCTCAATTTAACCCTTTACCTCATCAGAATATCATCATGGCAGCCTGGTATGCACCTTTGATGTTACCTCAGCCTCTGGTGCCCCTACCAAATGATTATCAATCAAAGATCCCACATTTCACTGCCAAAGAGTCCATCACAGCTCAACAACATGTAGATAAGATGGAAGATTCTTTTGGCTACATGGAGATAGATGATGATACAGTAAAAATGAGAATCTTTACCCACAGCTTAGGGGGTGATGTGAAAAAGTGGTTCAAAAGCCTCCCTCCTCATAGTATCCAAGACCTTCCTGCTTTATATCAGACTTTCATAAACAAATGGGAAGTTAAGGCCAACCCTCACCAAATCCTAGCAGAATACATGAACCTTAAAAGAAATGTAGGGGAGAGTGTCCATGATTACTCCACAAGATTTAACAGTGTTTACAATGCTCTTCCTCCACACATGAAACCTCCCCAAGGTATGGCTCTAGCGAAATATCCTGAAGGCTTTGATGCTGACATGGCATACCAGCTTAGGGAGAAGGATTACAACACATTAGAGGACATGCAGAAAGGAGCAGTGAGTGTAGAGGCTAACCTGATTGAGAAAAGAGCAAGATTGAGAGCTGAGAAAAGGGTAACTTATAGAGATGACAATGTAGCTTCCACATCTGACCCAAATTATGATCGATTATCTAAAAACGTGGAAAGACTACAACAAATGATGGAAAATATGGTTGTCACAGTTAGCAATCAGAACAAAAATCAAAATCATAACCAGAACCAAAACTTTAGAAGAAACAATAGCACTCCCAACAGACAAAGAGAATCAGATCAACAAGTTATTCCCCCATTTCAAGAATACTTCCTTGATGAAGATGAGGGAATCATAGAAGAGTCTGAAGGGAATAAAATAAACATGTTTGAAACATAGAGCTCAATCCATAACTGTTATTCAGAGGAAGATCAGCCCTCACCCTCATACTAGGATGAAGAAATATTAGAATCTGAGGATTGCAAACTTGGATTTGAAAATGCTATCATGCAGGTAAGAGAACAATATGAGCTTAGGAGCAAAAAGAGCCAAGACACTTCCAAACCCAAAGCTCCTGAGATTACCATCAAGAAAAGGCCTGAGAAAACTTCTAAAGTAACTGCTGAAAGTAACAAAGCAGCAGCTGAGAGTTCTGGAAAGAACAAAGAAAAAGACAACCAAAACACTGATAAACAAAGTCAACCAAATAGTAGCACTAGCACTACAGTTAGTGCTCCTGATAAAATTGTCGCAGACACTGTACATAGTGAGAATCAGCCCACTGATTCTACCACTAAGGTAGTGATTAACAAAACAAAGTTGAATGTTTCCAAGAGTCAGTCCACTTTCAATTTGGAAAGTGAGATTGCAAAAATTAAAATCTCCGTCCCACTCTCTGAGCTGGCCACTCAGGATGTATATAAAGACCAAATTTTGAAATCTCTGAACTTAGGAGAAAATAGTGACACTGTCAACCTGAGTGATGATCAACCAGCCCTTATTTTTGGTCCAAATATAGAAGAGAAGTTTCAGGAAGGGGTAGTCCCACCTTTTTATATCAGTCTCAACATTCATGACAAGATTCTTCATAATGCAATGCATGATTCTGGAGCTTCTCACAACTTAATGCCCAAGGTAGTTATGGAAAATCTAAGCCTAGAGATAACCCACCCCTATAAATATTTGTATTCATTCGACTCTAGTAGAGTAAAGTATCTGGGCCTAATCAAAGACCTATGTGTAAGCCTAACCCAGATTGCAGCTAAATGTATGGTCATGGATGTTGTAGTAGCAGATGTGCCACCTAAGTATGACATGCTATTGTCAAGGTCATGGGGAACCAAGCTACAGGGTACAATGCATATGGATGGCTCATATGCCACAATCCCTATTTTTATCCAACTTAGAAGACTGTATAGGGAGGCACATATGAAATTCCTTGTCAGTAGCCCCGAAAAGCCAGAAAATTCACCTTTATACTCTGTACATACAGACCTTGACTCCTTCATCTTTTGTAGTGATGAATCCTTAGAGGGGTCAGAATCCCAAAACAGAGACATGAACCAGGAAACAGAGCCCATGGACTTTAACATAATGGCCACTCTGAACTTAGAGGAAAATGAACAAGGAAACCCTAGACAGTGCACTGAAACAGAAATTCAGAGAAAGTAGGAAAATGAATGCAGTCAGCTAACCAGTCATCCCTCACAAACTCATACATCACACGAAGAAATAAACAACCCACAGCCTAGTGCAAACCCTATAACACAACATAATGGCGAACCCAGACATAGGGAAATAAATGATAACAAAATCGAGAACGAACCCCTGTGGGAGATGAGTTTCGATGGGTCCTGCACAAGAAGAACTGCTGGAGCCGGGGTGTGGCTACATAATACAAAGAGTGGATACGTAGAGAGCCATGCCTGCAACCTGCATTTCAAATGTACAAATAATATTGTAGAGTACGAGGCTCTAATCCTAGGCTTAAAACTATTGAAGAAATTAGGAGCCCGTAGGATAGCCGTGCAGGGTGACTCTGAGTTGGTTATAAAACAAGTGAACGGTGAATACACAACAAAACACCCTAGGTTGAGGGCATATAGGAACGATGCCGTGGATATATTGAAAACATTTGTTGAATATGATTTAGGGTTTGTTCCTAGGAGTCAAAATTTCATTGAAAATGGATTAGCTTGCCTAGCTAGTTCATACCCTAAGACTCCAAGCGACCAGCAAATCATTATACAGACCAAATTCAGACCTGCAGTGCCAGATAACAAAAAATATTGGTAGGTTTTCGAGGGCGATAAGCAGATTGAATATTTCCTAATAGGCAGGAATGAGTTTGAGTTTTCTGATTCAAAATCTATTTCCAGTGATAACTGCCTAAATGAGGAACCCTCAGATGAGGAAGAACCACCCCGTAACATAGAAATAAACACTTTGAGTGAATAGATTGGAAATCCAAACGGAAATTGTGAAAACACGGAAAATTAAGAAGTTGAGGTGCTACGAGCCAAAGATAAGAACATACCTCGAGGTCTGGCGCCTTTAGAGGACCTTTCTGACTTCGTTGACGTAGCAAAAACGCCTACCATAGAGCACGCAGACGCTGATGTTGAAGAATGCAACATAGGCACAGAAGATAAGCCCAAAATGATTAAATTGGCTAAGTCCCTACCCACAGAGATGGAAAAGAAATACATTGACCTTTACAAAGAATTTATTGACGTATTTTCTTGGAGTTATGAGGACTTAAAGGCCTATGACACAAACATCATACAACACAAAATACCTTTAAAGGAAAATCAAAAACCCTTCAGGCAGAAGCTTCGCAGAATAAACCCAAAACAATTGCCTATAGTTGAAAAGGAGATTAAAAAGATGTATGAAGCAGGCATAATAGTTCTTGTGAGGTTCTCTGATTGGGTATCAAATTTAGCGGCTGTGAGAAAGAAAACAGGGGAGATTAGATTATGCATAGACTTCAAAAATCTTAATACAGCCTCGCTTAAAGACAACTACCCTTTGCCAAATATGGAACACATCCTTCATAAAGTAGTATGCTCCAAGAGAATCTCCCTGCTATATGGTTTCTCAGGCTACAACCAAGTCCTAGTACTCCCAGAAGATCAACTCAAGACAACCTTTACCACTCCATGGGGCACCTTTATGTATGTAAAAATGCCCTTTGGATTGATGAACGCTGGTGCAACCTTCCAAAGAGCAATGGATATAGCTTTTTCAGATGAGATAGGACACTTCATTGTTATTTACTTGGATGTCATAACAGTCTATTCCAAGACTGAAGAATAACATCTAAAACATCTGAGAAAAGTGTTTGAAAAATGCATAAGGTTTGGTCTGTCATTGAATCCTAAGAAGACTGTTTTTGGGCTACAAGAAGGAAAACTTATTGGCCACATTATATCTGAAAAGGGAATTAGGATAGACCCACAAGAGTTGAGGGAACACTACAAATCACACACTCGAGAAACATCAAAGAGTTATAGTCCTTTATTTGGAAAATTAACTTCCTTAGGAGGTTTATTCCCAACCTAGCTAAACACCTTAGGAATATGACTAACATTCTAAAGAAAGGTGTAGGATTTAAATGGACTGTTGGAGCTAAACAATCTTTTGAATCAGTAAAACTTTCACTTACCCAAGCCCCTATTCTGATTAGCCTTGATTTCTCAAAAGATTTCCTGATATTTTCATTTGCCTCTGAGCATACAGTAGCTGCAGTCCTACTGCAGAAAAATCCAGAGGGAATGGAACAGCCAATTTCCTTTTTCAGCAAAGCACTGAGGGATGCACCCTTGAAATACAACATAATGGAAAAACAGGCCTATGCCTTAGTCAAGGCCTTAAAAGACTTTAGGGTGTACATATTGCATTCCCACACCATAGCTTATGTGCCTAACATAGTGGTCAAATATATATTGTCCCAAGACCCAGATGGGAAGAGGGGCAAATGGATTGCTGTGATTATAGAATACAACCTTGAGATAAAACCCACAAAAATAATCAAAGGTCAGTTCTTAGCTAAATTAATGGCTGAATCAAATCTGCAAGCCCTTGAAATTAACATGGTAGATGTCTTGGATGAGCAGGAAGGATTGCCTGATCCCACTGTTGAGGAGAAGTTTCAGAACTCCCCTTGGTACTTTGATATCCTTTATGTGCTCACCAACCTCAATGCTCCACCTGAACTATCAAAGACCAAGGCCAGATTATTAAAGCTTAAAGCCAGAAACTATTGCATTCTGAATGAAAATTTATATTGGAAAAATCCAAATGGCCTATTGCTTAAATGTTTGCCTGAAGCTGACGCAGAAAGGATTAAACAAGAATTCCATGCAGGAGAGTGTGGAGGCCACCTGAACTGGAAGGCCACTGCAAAAAAAATACTCAGAGCTGGTTACTACTGGCCTACACTCTTCAATGACATCCATAAGATGATAATTGCCTGCCACAAATGCCATATTTTTGAAGGCAAAAGAAAGCTCCTCCCCCTCCCTTTACAACCCATCACTGTTGAAGGTCCTTTTATGCAGTGGGGCCTATATTTTATAGGAGAGATCCACCCTGCTTCTTCTGCACAACAAAAATGGATCTTAACAGCCACAGACTACTTCACTAAGTGGATAGAGGCCATACCTACTAGGAATGCCACAAATTCAATCATCATTAGGTTCCTAGAAGGTCATATCCTCTCTCGGTTTGGCTGCCCAAGGAAAATAATCACCGATAATGCTGCTGCTTTTGGATCCGAGAAAATGGTTGATTTTTGTCACAGGTATCAAATAGCACTTGGTCATTCAACTACCTATTACCCTCAAGGTAATGGATTAGCTGAATCATCAAACAAGAGCCTGGTGGCGATCATCAAAAAGCTGCTGGAAGAGAACAAAAAGTCATGGCATAACAAGTTAGTGCATGTCCCATGGGCTGACAGGCTTACAATAAAGAAATCCATTGGCATGTCACCATATCAGCTTGTCTATGGAACAGAAGCATTTTTCCCTACCAGCCTTGGGGTACCAGTGATTAAGCTAGTCCAAGAGATCCAGACAGAAGAAGACAGTATGGTGAGAAGGATAAACCAAACAATTCATCTCCAGCAAACAAGGGAAGAGGTCTATAACAGAGCCATCAAAGTTTAGGAAAACATAAATAATTTATTTTACAAGAGAACCAAAGCTGCTGATTTCAAAATTGGGGATAAAGTTCTGAAGTGGGACTCAAGGAGAGAGGATAAAGGAAATCACTGCAAGTTTGACAGTTTGTGGCAAGGTCCATACATCATCCAGGCCAATGTGGGGCCAAATGCCTTTTTTCTACAAGAATTAGATGCTACAGAGCTATTTGGGGGTCCTGTTAATGGCAGGATTCTCAAACACTACTTCTGCTGATTTCCAATTTCCAGTTTCCATTTCCATTGTACATACCATTGCAATGTTTTGTTTTCAAGAAAAAGAGAAAATGTTTCAAAAAACAGGGAGAAAGGAGAGGTTCAGACATGCTCAAAACATGAACCTCTGATGTGCAAAAGATTGGCTCTAATATGATCAAAACCTAAGCCAAAAGGAAGCAAAGTAGCTGGTCCTAACATGCTCAAAATCTGGACCAGCAAAGAAGAAAAAAGAATCAGCTCTAACATGCCCAAAACCAGAGCTGAAATGAAGAAAAGAAAGTGACTCTAACAAGCTCAAAACTTGAGTCACAAAGAAATAAGGATACTTCAAGCTTCAAATTTCAAGCCTTCATAGTTTTGTTTTCAGTTTTCTGCAAATTTCTATCCATGTGCAACTATCTTTATGCCTTGGATCTACAGAAAACTAGACTGTCTAATCCTAGTTTGGCTGTTTTTAAATTTCTGTTGTAGAATGTAGAGAAGAAATTAGCTGGACAGTCTAATTCCAGTAGATATTAGATTAGGTAGAGAAACATATGAGACCAATAGTCTAATCTGGCCTCATGGAGTAATAAGGGTAGATTTAGAATAGGTTTATTTTCTGTTATACAAATAAATGATGTAAAGGGTCTGCTAGTTCAAATGCACCCTAGAAGAAAAATGCTAGGATTGTAGGATGGGTAGGTATATTGTTTGGGAATGTTTCTGCTGATCTATCATATGTGTGGCAGCTGAAAATCAAAGAACAAAGGTGGCTCAAGCAGCAGGCATCTAGCCTACACCAAAGATCATTTTCTGAATTCTTGACTCCTTCAAGAAGAAGCCATCCCCATGTGGAGCCACTGTTAGCCCCTATAAATTCCTTGACAAGAAATTAAGGAGCTAATTTGTTTTATGAGCCTTCAAGGAATGCATTTCCCTTGAAAACACATCATCCTTGAAGCCTTTTATGTTCCCTGCCTTTGATTGTTTCCCTATGCTGTTCTTGAGTCAATGAGCCTTACTGATGATAAAAATTGTGCTCCAAAAGGCCTTTATTTGCCCCTTGTACCTCTGCATATTTCCCCATTTCCCCCCTTTTTTCCCCTTTTCAAAGTCCCCTTTCCATCCTAAAATATCTCCCTTAGTCCTCCTAAATCCCCCAAAATCCCCTTTAAATTCTACCCTTACCCTTTGTTTGGCTAAATTTCCCCTTTTTTCCCTTATCGTTACCCTTTATTGGCCTTGAAATACACTTAAAATGGGCCAAAAACCCACTTTTCCATGTATTTTATGGCCTAGCCCCTTTTCCACCAGCCCCTAACCACTTCCCCATGTAACCAGCACCAAGAACCAAGCGCTAAAGGCCCTGGGCGCTTATCGCAATCGGAGCTGTTGGGCGGGCAGTTTCCTTTGTAACACCGAAAAACTCCGATGCGATTGAGTTTGGTCTATGAGACCTCCAATGTATTCTACACTGTCGATCTGTTGTTCCGATCTGACGGTTGGGCGCTAATCGCACTCCCCGCCCAATCGCAATCGGAACTTTACAATGCTGCCACTCTTGTTTCCCCCGATTGCGATCCCCCGATCGCATTCTCCACCGTTGATTCCTCCCGTTGATCCAACGGCCCGACGCTAATCGCTCCGTCACAATCGCAATGTCCAATCGCTCCCACTTCTCCGCCCTGTGTGATTGTGATATTTCGATCCCATCCTAGCCATTGATTCCCCTGTAGATCCGATGGCCCGCGCTCTCCCGCTTCAATCACAATCGCAATTTTCAAATGCTACCCTTTTCCGCCCTTTACGATTGCGATCTGCCGATCCAATCTCGACTGTCCATTAGCCCACGATCCAACGGTCCTAAACTAATCGCACCATCATTCAATCGGACTGTCCACCCTCCCATTTCTCCCTCCGATTAGATCATAGCCATCAATCTCCTCCCGAGATCCGATGGTCCTAAGAAAATCGCCCTCCACCCATGCCGGTTCCCACCGCATACGGTCATTTCCATTGCATTTCATTGCATTTCTTTACATTTCGCCTATATCCAAACTTTGCAATTTACATTAAAGATTAATGTTTCACGTGCATTCGACCCATTTTCATAAACCATTCCGCTGATTAATCTCCGTCATCGATCCCGCCACCAGATCACGATCGAACGGCTCACAATCATTTCTCCACCAAAACCCTATTTGTCGTTGTTTACGCCATATCACTGCATTATTCACCATTTTTTCATCTAAAAGCACTGTTTTACCACTGCCGTGCTATCATTCTCCTGTCCTCCATAGCCATTCCCCCTATGCATGGATTTCATAACCTAGTTGCGTGTTTTGCAGGGTTGTTAATGGTGAAAGCCGCCATGATTACACAGTCTTTATTATAGCAAAAAAAAATACAGAAAGGACCATTGTCAAAGGCCAAACTCATGAAGAAAGGTCCGAAAAGACATATGACAGGGCTCGCATTAAAGGAACAGAGTTCAAACTCTGTAAAATCTTCTCCAGAGCCATTAAAGCACAGATTTCGCAGTCAGGGGAAAACATGGAAGTGGCAAAGAGTATCAGTGGGAAAACGGAGTGTTTAAGGCCTATCATTGAAGATTTTGAGCCTAATCCAATGATTTGAAGGCAGAGTACCAGGTCAAAGGCGTCATGGGCAATACTATCAGGCTTTTACATCGACTAATTTTTCTTTTCTTAAAGGACTGAGCACCCATGTTGTTCCCTTATTTACCTTGTTCCTCAGAAGATTTCCACCCCGACGGAATAGTCCTATGCTACCAGAGCATTAGTTATGCAGCATGGTAGAACTCAATCTGTTTTGTTTATTCACCAAAGGTACTACAAAGTACTACAGCCAGAGTACATCAGAGTCCAAAGAGTGCCAGGGATTAATGCATGAGAATTTAAAATAGAATGGGCTTCGTCCCTCTCTCTTTTCTGAGTTGTAATGCTGCATTTAGTTTTCCACCTACCTCCTCTGCTCCTCTTTCAGCCATAAAAACCATGAAGAAACACATTGTAAAGGTTGTTGATGAGATATATGAGAATTTCAGTTGTTTCTCTTGAGGCATGTTCACTGTGTAAAGTTGTAAGATAGGCTAAGGAAGATGCTTTCAATCTGAATTTCAAGCTATTGGAAAATGTTGTACCTGATTGGTGTTGCTCTTAATATGACAAGCACATTTCTTTTGATCCTGATCTAAAGAAGTGGTGATGTTTTTCTGTCTTTGTGTTTTATTTCATTTCATTACATTTCTTCTGGCACGCATCATAAATTTGGCATAGGATTTACCCTTGTTAGGTACCCTATGTTGCTGCTCTCCCTGAATTTAATGTTTTCTGCTTAATGTGTTATCTAAGGATAGGTTTCAATTGGTTTAATCAGTATAGTGGATGTTATTGCCTGCTAGCTGATGTATGAATTAATGAATCTGTTTCTTAGATGTTCTTGTTAGGATTTAATTGAATGAATTGGGAACACTAGGAGTTTAGAACTCTATCTCTGTCTCACTAGGATCCTTTTCAGTTAATTAAACCTTTCTAAGTTCCCTCAAGTTGCTCCTTTGCCCTCCTTTGAGAGTTGCCTCTGAGTATGTCCAAGCAGGTCTGGAGTTAAATGACCTCTGACCTGATCTATAGACAGAAACTGGTTTTCTCTCTTTCTTTCACCTTCCTTCCATATTGTCTCATTCAACTATCATTTTAGGATCCAATGCTTTAGATGACTAGCCCAACTGAAAGCCTGCATATTGAACAACAAGTAAAGCCTTTCTTGACTCCATTTACCCAATGGTCTTGAATGTTCTATGAATTTATCTCCCCTCAGCCTGATTTCTCTTTGCTCAGCCTTGTCTTGTATTGAACCCTTCCTTTCCTAATTCCCAACAACCAAACTCAAAATCAAACAAACAAACCTTGTGCCTATAACTAGCCTAACATCTTAAATTTGAGCCTCAAAGACATATACCTTTGATAATCATAGAGAGATCCCTCTCTGGACCTAGGAGGGCTAGATCCTAAGGTCTGAAAGTGGTTCTTGTAGGTTTTAACCCTGAACAGAAATTATCTACACACGAATCTTATAACAGAAAATAAACAATAGCAAGAGCATAAAACATAAAACAGATAAACACAGAGATTTTTCCCCTGGATCCCAAATCGGGACGACCAGCTTGATTTTTCATTATATTCCTTTTAGTGTTACAACACATATATATACATGCCGGAGCATACATAAACCCCAATCCATTAACCCCGGATTAGAACATAACCGTAGTTCCCTTGACCGGATCTACAAAAATACCAGGGGCCGAAAACCATCGAACCCCAAAACCATGTGCAAAACCATGCACAAAACCATGGGCGGATCCCCGGACCCCAACGGTGGGGACTGCTTCGCCCCTCGTGACCCCCCAGCTACGCCCGACGCAACATACAACGCGTGGGGCCAATCGTGGAAAGAATATAACACATACCCAACATTCTCCCACTTGTTGTTTTCTTTCCACAGGGGGCCACAGGAGAGCTTAGTCATTGGCCCAATTCTTCAACACCCACTGTTTCTCTACACCAAGAGAACTTCTGAGTGCTCACAGACTTCGTCAATGCATCTGCAACATTCTTCAAAGTGTCCACCTTTACCAGCAACACCCTTTTAGCCTCAACCATATCTCTAATAAAGTGATATTGAACATCAATGTGCTTTGTCTTTGAATGGTAAACAGGGTTCTTAGCCAAGAAAATTGCACTTTGGCTATCACAGTCTATCCTTATAGCTTGTTGTACCAACCCCATACTTGAACACAATCTCTGCAACCAAACTTCTTCCTTGCTTGCATGAGTGGTTGCTATGTATTCTGCCTCTGTAGTTGAAAGAGCCACTACAGACTGTCTTTTACTCATCCAACTGACTGCGCCTCCAAATAGGCTAAACACATACCCACTTGTAGATCTTCTTTGATCCAAATCTCCGGCCCAGTCTGCATCAACAAAACCACGAATGTCCAACATTCTTTCCAATCCTGGTCTTCCCTGGTAGCACAAGCCATAATCACTAGTGCCACGTAAATATCTGAAAACCCGCTTCACTGCTGTCCAATGCTCCTTCCCTGGGTTTGACATAAACCTGCTCAATACTCCCACTCCATGTGCAATGTTTGGTCTAGTAAAGACCATTGCATACATCAGGCTACCCACTGCACTTGCATATGGAACACGGGACTTATCCTCCTCTTCTTCTTGTGTCTTGGGACACTGTTCAGCAGACAACTTTGCACCTACAGGAATAGGAACACTCACTGGTTTACTATCCTGCATATTGAACCTCTGCAATATAGTCTCGACATACTTCCTCTGGTTTAACCAGAGCATCCTCTTTGCCCGATCTCTCTTAATTTTCATGCCCAAAATATAGTTTGCAGCACCAAGATCCTTCATGTCGAATTTGGAGAACAGTTGGGTCTTCAAATCTTGGATAATTTCTTTGTCATTTCCAATCAACAACATATCATCCACATACAAGACCAAATAAATAACACGGTCACCAATTAATTAAAAATAAACACAGTGATCCTCCTTTCTTCTGGTGAAGCCAAGTCCCTGTATATAGGTATCAAATTTCTGATACCACATCCTTGGTGACTGTTTTAACCCATACAGAGACTTCTTCAACCTGCATACCAGTTCTTTCTTACCCTTCACCATAAAGCCTTCAGGTTGCTTCATGTAGATCTCCTCTTCTAGATCCCCGTGAAGAAACGTTGTCTTCACATCCATCTGTTCTATCTCAAAATCAAATGCAGCAGCAACAGATAAAAGTAATCTAATAGAAGTAACTTTGGCAACAGGAGAAAAAATATCACCAAAATCAATTCCCGGCACCTGGGAATAACCTTTCGCCACCAACCGAGCTTTTTATTTCTCCACCTTGCCTTCTACATTCATCTTCTTCTTAAACACCCATTTGCTCCCAATGGGCTTCCTTCCAGCCGGCAACTCCACCAGATCCCATGCATCGTCTTTGTGTAAGGATGCCATTTCATCAGCCATGGCCTCCTTCCAGAGTTTTCCATCCTCTAAATCTACTGCCTCCCTGACAGTTCTGGGTTCATCATCAGTTATAGTTAAGGTAAAACCTGAACAGAAAGCAGATGGACTATACCTTTCTGGTTGCCTTCTTTCCCGAACTGATCTTCTTAAAGCTGGAGTTTGTGGCTCATCATCTTCTGAGTCTTCTTCTGTTGTAGAGTCAGATTCATCCTCCTTTAGCTCAAACTCTATCTTCTCAGGTTCCTTTGGTAGGACTTCATGTTTAACAACATCTTTCACTTCTCTAAACACCACATCTCGGCTATACACAACCTTCCTTGTTTCTGGGTTCCAAAGCTTGTAACCCTTTAAACCATCCTTATACCCAATAAAGATGCACTTTTCAAATTTATTATCCAACTTGGTCCTTTTCTCCTTTGGAACATGTACATATGCATCACATCCAAATACCCTTAGATGTGAAAGAGAGGGTTTCTTACCAGTCCATACCTCATGTGGGGTCTTATCCTCCAACACCGATGAAGGTGATCTGTTAACTAAGTAACATGCAGTCTCCATTACCTCTGCCCAGAATTCTTGTCCTAACCCGGTACCACTGAGCATGCTTCTTGCCTTTTCCATCAGTGTTCTATTCATTCTTTCTGCAACTCCATTTTGCCGAGGTGTGTATGGAGTAGTCTTCTGCCGTGCTATACCACACTTCTTACAGAACTCTTCAAATTCCTTCTTGCAGAACTCCCCACCATTATTTGTCCTCAGCGCCTTTATCTTCTTCTCTGTCTGGTTTTCCACCAGAGCCTTAAATTCTTTAAATTTGTCAAAGACTTCAGATTTCTTCCTCAAGAAATATATCCATGTGTTCCTTGAGAAGTCATCTATGAATGAAACATAGTACATAGATTTTCCTAGTGATGGAACTGACATAGGTCCAAACACATCACTGTGCACAAGTTCTAATATCTTGTTTGCCCTCTTAGCACCAGAAGGAAAACTCACCCGATTCTGCTTCCCATATACACAATGTTCACAGAAATCGAAATCCAGAGAACAATTAGACATACCTTCTACCGTACCATTTCTGTGCAGTATCTGAAGGCCCTTCTCTCCAATATGTCCAAGCCTTTGATGCCATAACATGGTCTTTTCTCCAGAGACAGCTAGGCTTTCCACTCCACTTTCAGGAACCATAGAACTATTACACCCATCAATAACAGTGCTACCTTGTAGCTTGTATAGAGTTTCAGTCTGAAATCCCCGCATTAGTACCAGTGCTCCCCGAACCATCTTGCAGGAATCTTTCTCGAACACTGTTTTTACACCTGCATCTTGCTTACAGAAATCAAATTTCTAGCCAATGCAGGAATATGCAGAACACCAGGAAGTGTTCTAATCCTTCCACTTTGCAGCTTCAGCTTGACCTTTCCACGTCCAATGATTCTGGCCCTCCTATCATCCCCTAGGAAGACATCACCACCATCATATTTCTCATACTCGCAGAACCACTCCCTATGGGGAGTGAAGTGAAAGGATGCACCTGAGTCAATCAACCATGACTCATTATCTACATGTGTATTTGAAGAAGAAGCCAAATACACATCCCCACCTTCATCTGAGGTGGTTTTTGCCTCTGCAGAAGGAGCTTCATCAGATCCCTTTCCTTTCTCAGGAGCTTTAGATCTACATTCCTTTTTGTAGTGTCCTTCCTTTCCACATTTCCAACACACCTTTACAAACTTTCCAGGAGATTTAGATCTCCCTCTAGATTTAGATCTCCCACTCGAAACCTTATTCTTGTTTCTGTTCTGGGACCTTCCTCGTATAGATAAGGCATCTCCATTCTGACCCTCCATATCTCTCCGTCTCATTTCCTCCGACAGCAAGGCTGAGACAATGTCATCAAAATTCAAGGTAGTTGTATTGCTACCTATTGCAATAACCAGACTGTCCCATGAATCTGGTAGAGAACACAACAAGCTGATGCACTTATCTTCATCTAAGATTTTAATATCAACAGATGACAGCTGACTTACCACAGTATTGAAGGCGTTCAGATACTCTGTCACCGAGTCTCCATCCTTCATCCTCAGGTTATACAGCTTTTTCCGCAGGAACAACTTATTCACCAGAGACTTAGATTGGTACAAAGTCCCAAGTTTTTCCCACAAATTCTTCGCCGTAGCTTCCCCAGATACATTCAACAATACCGAATCTGACACACACAACCGTATTGTGCTCTTAGCCTTCCGATCCAGTTTCTTCCAGTCTTCATCTGACATTGCCGTTGGTTTAGTACCTAGATCTACCGCGATCCACTGATCTTTATCCACCAGCAGATCCTCCATCTTGAGCTTCCACAACTCAAAACTCTGACCATTAAATTTCTCGATCTCTATCTTTCCACCGCTCACCATATTCTTTCACCGCAAGAATCGATCCCGCAGATCTCCCACTGCACAGGGTCTACCACAGGCCCGAGCAAAAAACCCTCAACAACAAAGGCGTCCCCTTGAAGCCGAAATAGCTCCGATACCAAATGTAGGTTTTAACCCTGAATAGAAATATCTACACACGATTCTTATAACAGAAAATAAACAATAGCAAGAGCATAAAACATAAAACAGATAAACACAGAGATTTTCCCCTGGATCCCAAATCGGGACGACCAGCTTGATTTTCCATTATATTCCTTTTAGTGTTACAACACATATATATACATGCCAGAGCATACATAAACCCCAATCCATTAACCCTGGATTAGAACATAACCGTAGTTCCCTTGACCGGATCTACAAAAATACCAGGGGCCGAAAACCATCGAACCCCAAAACCATGTGCAAAACCATGCACAAAACCATGGGCGGATCCGCCTATGAGTGGGTCGCACAAATTTTTTTTTTTGGCTGGGGCGCTGCCCCGGACCCCAACGGTGGGGACTGCTTCACCCCTCGTGACCCCCCAGCTACGCCCGACGCAACATACAACACGTGGGGCCAATCGTGGAAAGAATATAACACATACCCAACAGTTCTGATGTTGTCTCATCTTTTGGTCTTGCCAACTTGGCCAAAACATGGGAACCCCAACACTAGTATTTATGCCTGGAATTTCCTCGTAAGACCAAGTGAATACATCACGAAATTCACCAAAAAGAGAGTGATATAAATCAATTTTTGATGGAGAACAAGATACACTGACATGAATATTTTATACAATGCCAAGTTTGGTCAAAATATTGATAGAAATCGTTTCTCCAATATTTGATAAGTTTCGCTCAGAGTCAATTTCATTAATCGGTATAGAATTCGAAAAGAAATTTTTGATGGATGGGTGATATAGTTCACCAAGATTGGTTTCTTCATAATCAGGAAGATGGGAACTATGATGATAATCTTCCCATGGTTCTCCTTCTGACATCATAGCTTCCAAAATATTTTCATCTGTCAAAAATTTTGAAGAAAATGGATCAGATGGAGTACCAAAATCTAAGGAACGATCAACCCAAACACTTGGCGATGCTGATTTTGGATTTTCCACCCAAGCCAAATATATTGATTGCTATGCCATCTCAATAGGGCTGGGTGGTAAAAAATCATCCAACGTATAAATTTCAAAATCACCTGGACTCTCCCTTAAGCCAGATAGAGTGGAAGAGATCATGTAGCAGGTCTCTATACTTGCAATTTCTACCGATGTCGCGGGCGGCGGTAATGAAAAGGTTCCCATAAGAGTGGGATCCCTTAAGAGTCCTACACCAATGTTCTAAATTTCTAGTTGGGGTAAGTGAACAAAAATAACGCTTCCAGTTACCTACGAAGTGGAGGCAAAAAATGATAATTGATTAACAACTGTGATTGTACCTTTATGTGGAAAGGAAATCATTCTAAAATATGTAGAAACAATGGCAGTCATTGCATATACCGATGGTCTTCCAAGTAAAATATTATAGTCAAGGGGTCCATCAACAACCTCGACATCAATATTCACTGTTTTTCCCCCTAATTCAACATGCAGGTTATTGATGATACCACAAGGTTTATATGTATGTCCATCAAAAGCCTTAAACGTCGTTGATGATTGTGACAATCGCGGCGAGCCAAGTGACTTCCAACAATTTAGAGACATAATGCACGTAGATGCTCCCTCATCAATAATAGTGCGATGGACAAGGTGATTGAGAAAATTTACTTGTATGGAGAATGTCAATTCTGTTGGTAATTGCAGCACATAGCCCGTATGATTAAAGATGACAAGATTAGAATCAGTCAGATCAATTCCACCAATGGCCTGTTGGGGTTCCCATGTTTTGGCCAGATTGGCAAGACCAAAAGATGAGACAACATCAGAACCACTTTCAATTTGGAGAGTGATATTGCTAAAATTAAAATCTCTGTCCCACTCTCTGAGCTAGCCACTCAAGATGTATATAAAGGCCAAATTTTGAAAGCTTTAAATCTAGGGGAAAATAGTGACACTGTCAATCTAAGTGATGATCAACCAGCACTTCTATTTGGTCCAAAAATAGAAGGGAAGTTTCAGGAAGGGGTAGTACCTCCTTTTTACATCAATCTTAATATTCATGACAAGATCCTTCACAATGCAATGCATGACTCTGGGGCATCTCAAAACTTAATGCCTAAGGTAGTTATGGAAAGGTTAGGCCTAGAGATAACCTGTCCCTATAAATATTTGTATTCATTTGACTCTAGTAGAGTAAAATTCCTTGGCCTAATCAAAGACTTGTGTGTAAACCTTACCAAGATTCCTGCCAAATGTATGGTCATGGATGTTGTAGTGGCAGATGTGCCACCTAAGTATGGCATGTTGCTTTCAAGGTCATGGGGAGCCAAGCTGCAAGGTACAATGCAGATGGATGGGGCATATGCCACAATCCCTGTCTTTAGCCAACTTAGAAGACTATATAGAGAGGCACAAATGAAATTCTTGGTCAGTAGCCCTAAAAAACCTGAAAATTCACCTCTGTACTCTGTACACACAGATCTGGACTCTTTTATCCTTTGCAACAATGAATCCTTAGAGGGGCTAGAATTCAAAAACAGAGATACAAACAATGAAACAGAGCCCATAGACTTTAACATAATGGCTACTCTAGATCCAAAAGAAAATGAGGATGAATGCTGTGGACATTGCACTGAAACAAAAGCTCAAAATGAACACGAAATAGAATGCAATCAGCTGATTAGTCACCCCTCACAAGTTTGTACACCACACGAATAACGCAACCATCCACAGTCCAATGCAGAACCCATAACACAACAGATTAGGGAAACCCTCATTAGGGAAGAAAATGATGATAAATACAAACACAAAACTTTATGGGAAATGAATTTCGATGGGTCCTATACCAGGAAGAAAGCAGGAGCAGGGGTGTGGTTACATAACATAGAAAGTGACCATGCAGAGAGTCATGCCTTCAACCTAAACTTCAAATGTACAAACAATATCGCAGAGTATGAGGCTCTTATCCTAGGCTTGAACCTGTTGAAAAAATTAGGAGCCCATAGGATAGCTGTGCATGGAGACTCTGAGTTGATCATAAAACAAGTGAATGGTGAATACACAGTGAAACACCCTAGGTTGAGAGCATACAGGAATGATGCCATGGATTTATTGAAGACCTTTATAGAATATGAACTAGTGTTTGTCCCTAGGAGTCAGAATGCAATTGCAAATGGACTAGCCTGCATGGCTAGTTCATATCACAAGCCTCCCAGTGACCAAAAAATCATTATTCAGACCAAATTTAGACCTGCAGTGATGAATAATGATAAATATTGGCAAGTCTTTGGGGGCGATAAGTAGATTGAATATTTCCTGACCGGTAGGAATGAGTTTGAATTTTCTGATTCAGAATCTAAGTCCAACGACAGCTGCCTGAGTGAAGAGCCCTCAGATGAGGATGAAACACCTTGTAACATAGAAATAAACACTTTAAATGAACATATTGGAAATTCAACTGAAGAATGTAAGAACACAGATGATGAGGAAATAGAGGTGCTACAAGCAAAGGATAAGAACATACCCAGGGGTATGGTACCTTTAGAGGACCTTTTTGACTTTAATGATGTAGTGAAAAATCCCACTATAGAACACTCATACTCTGATGTTGAGGAGTGCAACATAGGCAATGAGGATAAACCCAAAATGATCAAATTGGCTAAGTCCTTACCTGCAAACATGAAAAGGAAATATATTGACTTATTCAAGGAATTCATTGATGTGTTTGCTTGGAGCTACGAGGACCTAAAGGCCTATGACACAAACATCATACATCACAAAATACCTTTGAAAGAAAATCATAAACCTTTTAGACAGAAACTTCGCAGAATGAACCCAAAACAATTGCCTGCAGCGGAAAAGGAAATAAAGAAAATGTATGAGGTAGGCATAATAGTTCCTATGAGGTTCTCTGATTGGGTCTCAAACCTTGTAGCTGTGAGAAAGAAAACAGGTGAGATCAGACTGTGCATAGATTTCAGGAACCTTAACAAAGCCTCACTTAAAGATAACTACCCTTTTCCAAAAATGGACAACATTCTCCAGAGAGTGGTAGGCTAAAAAAGGATCTCCCTGTTAGATGGTTTTTCAGGTTACAACCAAGTTTTAGTACTCCTAGAAGACCAACTCAAGACTGCTTTCACCACTCCATGGAGCACTTTTATGTATGTAAAAATGCCTTTTGGGCTAATGAACGCTGGTGCAACCTTCCAATGAGCAATGGACATAGCCTTTTCAGAGGAAATAGGGCACTTCATTGTCATCTATCTGGATGACATAACAGTCTATTCCAAGACTGATGAAGAACACCTAAAATATTTGAGAAGAGTTTTTGAGAAATGTAGGAAGTTCGGTCTGTCATTAAATCCCAAAAAGACTATATTTGGGCTGCAAGAAGGTAAACTTCTTGGCCACATCATATCTAAGAAAGGGATTAGGATAGACCCATAGAGAGTTGAGGGAATACTACAGATCACACACCCGAGAAACATCAAATAGCTACAATCCTTCATTGGGAAAATTAACTTCTTAAGGAGGTTTATTCCCAACCTAGCTTAACACCTAAGGAATATGACAAACATTTTGAAGAAAGGTGTAGGATTTAAGTAGACTGTTGAAGCTAAGAAATATTTTGAATCAGTTAAACTTGCACTCACCCGAGCTCCTGTCCTAATCAACCTTAACTTCTCAAAGGATTTCCTGATCTTTTCATTTGCCTCTGAACATACTATGGCTGTAGTCTTACTGTAGAAAAACCCAGAGGGAATGGAACAACCCATTTCTTTCTTCAGCAAAGCTCTGAGGGATGCACCCTTGAAATATAACATAATGGAAAAACAGGCCTATGCCCTGGTAAAGGCCTTGAAAGACTTTAGGGTGTACATACTGCATTTCCACACCATAGCCTACGTGCCAAACATGGTGTTTAAAGACATCCTGTCCCAAGACCCAGATGGGAAGAGGGGAAAATGGATTGCTGTGATCTTAGAATATGACCTTGAGATAAAACCCACAAAATTGATCAAAGGTCAAGGCTTAGCTCAGTTAATGGCTGAATCAAATTTACAAGCCCTTGACATAAACATGGTAGATGCCTTGGATGAGTAGGAAGGATTGCCTGATCCCACTGTTGAAGAGAAGTTTCAGAACTCTCCATGGTATTATGACATTCTATATGTGCTCACAAATCTCAATGCCCCTCCTGAACTGTCAAAAACCAAGGCCAGATTTCTAAAACTAAAGGCCAGAAACTATTGCATACTAAATGAATGTTTATACTGGAAAAATAGAAATGGCATATTGCTTAAATGTTTGCCTGAAACTGAGGTAGAGAGGATTAAACAAGAGTTACATGCAGGAGAGTGTGGAGGCCACCTGAACTGGAAAGCCATTGCTAACAAAATACTCAGAGCTGGTTATTATTGGCCTACACTTTTCAATGACATCCATAAGATGATAATTGCCTACCATAAATTCCAGATTTTTGAAGGCAAAAGAAAGCTCCTACCTCTACCTCTACAGCCCATCACTGTTGAAGGTCCCTTTATGCAATGGGGCCTAGATTTCATAGGAGAAATTCACCCTACTTCTTCTGCACAACACAAGTGGATCTTAACAGCCACAACCTACTTCACTAAGTGGATAGAGGCCATACCTTCTAGGAATGCCACAGATTCAGTCATCGTTAGGTTCCTAGAAGACCACATCCTCTCTTGGGTTGGATGCTCAAGAAAAATAATCACTGATAATGCTGCTACTTTTGGATCCAAGAAAATGGTTGATTTTTGTCACAGGTATTAAATAGCACTCTGTCATTCAACTGCTTATTACGCACAAGGTAATGGGTTAGCTGAATCATTAAACAAAAGCTTGGTGACCATCATCAAAAAGCTGCTTGAAGAGAATAAAAAGTCATGGAATAACAAGTTAGTGCATGCTTTGTGGGCTGACAGGCTTACAACAAAGAAATCCATTGGCATGTCACCATATCAGCTTGTCTACGGAACAGAAGCAGTTTTTTCTACCAGCCTTGGGGTACCAGTAATCAAACTTGTCCAAGAGATTCAAACAGAAGAAGATAGCATGGTAAGGAGGATAAATCAAACAATTCATCTCCAACAAACAAGAGAGGAAGTCTATAACAGAGCTATGAAAGTTCAGGAAAATATAAAGAAGTTGTTTGACAAAAGAACAAAAGCATGTGACTTCAAAATTGGAGATAAAGTTCTGAAGTGGGACTCAAGGAGAGAAGACAAAGGAAAGCACGACAAGTTTGACAGTTTGTGGCAGGGTCCTTACATCATCTAGGCCACAGTGGGTCCAAATGCCTTTTGTAAATACCATTGCTGCGTTATGTTTTCAAAGAAAAAGAGAAAATGTTTCAAAAAAGAGAAGGAGAGGTTTAGACATTCTCAAAACATGAACCTCTGAGGTGCAAAAGATTGGCTCTAATATGATCAAAACCTAAGCCAAAGAAGTAAAACAGCTGGTCCTAACATGATCAAAATCTGAACTAGCAAATAAGGAAGAAGAGTAAGCTCTAACATGCCCAAAACCAGAGCTGAAATGAAGAAGAGAAAGTGACTCTAACAAGCTCAAAACTTGAGTCACAAAGAAAGGAAGGATGCTTCAAAGTTTCAAGATTTCAAGCCTTCAAGATTTTGTTTTCAGTTTTCTGCAAGTTTCTGTCCATGTGCAATTGTCTTTATGCCTTGGATCCACAACAAAATAGACCGTCTAATCCTAGTTTGACTATTTTTAAATTTCTGTTGTAGAATATAAAGAAGAAATCTGCTGGACAGTTTAGTCCCAACAGATATTAGATTAGGTAGAAAAACATGTGAGGCCAACAGTTTAATCTGGTCTCATGGAGTAATAAGGGTAGAAATAGATTAGGTTTATTTTCCTGTTTATTAAAATAAATGATGTAAGGGGTCTGCAAGTCCAAATGCACCCTAGAAGAGAAAATGATAGGATTGTAGGATGGGTAGGTAGATTGTTTGGGAATATTTCCACTGATCTATCATGTTTGTGGCAGCTGAAAATCAAAGAAGGAAGAGGACTCAAAGATCAGGCATCTGGCCTACTTCAAGATCATTTCTAAATTCTTGACTCCGTCAAGAAGAAGCCATCCCCATGTGGAGCCTGTTGGGGTTCCCATGGTTTGGCCAGATTGGCAAGACCAAAAGATGAGACAACATCAGAACCACTTTGGGGACCTAGGATCTAGCCCTCCTGGACCCGGAGAGGGATCTCTCCATAAAACAAAGAATGCTATATATCTTTGAAGCTCAGAATGAGATGTTAGGCTAGGTATGAAGCACAAGGGGGGTTTAAATGATTTGGTTGGTTGGTTGCTGGGTTGGGTCATGAGATCATAGACAGGGAAAGTAATGGAAGGAAAGGAACAAAGCAGGAGGATGTTTTCAACAAAGAGGATAGGTTAAGAAAGTGCCATCCATTAGGCTATGGAGTCATGAAAGGTAATTACATGCAAACAACTAGCCAATGCTTTCAAAGGGAAAGTCATCTACACTAAAGGATCTTGTAGATAGATGATGAAATGGAACATTAAGGAAAGACGATGAAAGAAGGAAAGACACCCAATTCCTGTCTATAGATCAAGTCATAGGTCATTTAACTCCAGACCTGCTTGGACACACTCAAAGGTAGCTTTAAATGAAGTCACAAAGGGGCAACTTATAGATCGGACCAGAGGTCATTTAACTCCAAGTCAGCTTTAGCATGCTCCAAGGAAAAACAGAGATAAGTTTAAACAGAGCTAGGGTCTGTAGATCAGAGAAGGACTTTGAACCTTCAATGCTTTGACACCAGCAAGGGATCTTAGAAAGGCCAGCTGGTCGCACAAGGATCCTAGTGAACAGGGCTAACTCTAATTCTCAGTGTTCCCAAATCTTCCATCTTAAACCCAACAAGAACAACTTAAGCAACAGGAAACATTAAAGGCAAAGAGAGCAGAGACATAGGGTACCTAACAAGGGTAAATCCTATGCCATATTATGATACATGCCTGAAGAAGATGAAACAGTATGAAAATGTAATGAACAATATTAGAAAAACATCACCAATAGTAATAGACCAGGATCCTGTGAAATCAACTTGATTAATTGATGCAAAAATAGTCACATACACTGAGCTCAATGGCTATTACAGTCTAGAATTCTCCTCCTAGCCTACTACATAGCAGATACTCTGCTAATTCCTCCCAAGAATGTTCTAACAGTCCAAATGAATCCTTCTAACAACAATCGGCAACAACCGAACAACAACCTTTACAATACGTTCTTGGGAATTCTTATAGGAGAAGAGGATAACAGAAATAGATGAACACATTAAATGGATCTCATTAAGACAGAGTGGAGAAAGAGTTCATGCCCACTCTGCTTGATGGCAGTTTGCATCGCTGTAAGCACTCTATAATATGGTCAGGGAGTCTCTGTCAGGTCGGTTTTGACCTCTGATGTTTCTTTGGAGTCCTTTCTGGTGTTTGGAACTCTGCGCTGCCTTCTGGAATAAGTGAACTGGATGGAAGGGTCTGCAAGATGCTCCATACCTCCATAACTGCCGTCTGATAGTCTTAAATAAGATTTTGTTAGTGTGATTAACTGTTTCAGGGCTCGAGGAGGAATGAGAAACGCTGTGGGTAAAAGCCCTTCCTGGAGGAATGCGTTCTGCTGATATTAAAATGCAAATATGACCCTTTGCATGCTTAAATCTTCAAACTATGCCTTGACTCTTTGAACACAGGATAATAATCGTTAATATTCAATTAAGGGTGTAAATCCCTTCAAAATCCGTCTCTGCTGCTTCACTTGGCGGCTGTAACGACCTCTCTGTGACCCCTGCACAAAGAAATAAAACTTTCAAACGATCCAGGGCGGTGGCAGAGGGATTGCTATGGAGGCCGGAGGAATAGTGGCAGAACAGAGGCAAACACTGTGGATGCATTGGAAATGGTGGAGAAATACCGTGAACTTTAATATAAAAACGTTAAAGTCCGAAGGTCGAGCAAAATGAACAACCTTTTAATGTAAATCGGGAAGGTTTGGACTTTGGCGAAATACAAAGGAATGAATGGAAATGACTAGAAAATGTTACGAAATGGATTTGAGTAGTGGGACCCGGCCGTGGCAGAGGGCAATTAGTTTTGGACCGTTGATCTCAGGAGGAGATCAACGGTGGAGGTCGAAAGGTGAGGTTAATTAGGGCTCCAATGAAGAAAACTAATGGGGGGTGCGATTAGATCCCAGTTGTCTGATCTAAAGAAATGGACGGCCAAGATCAAATCGGCGGATCGCAATCGCAAAGGGCAGAGGGTGGCGCATTTTAAACTTGCGATTGCGATTGGGGCGATTGAGCGCTGGCTGTCGGATCTACAGGGGAATCGACGGTGGAGATTGAATCGGGGGATCGCAATCGCAATGTGCAGAGGGGGGATGCGATGCGATGGAGCGCCAGCCGTCGGATCTGGCGAGAGATTGACGGTTTAGATGTAATTGGAGGGATGAGATGGGAAGGGCGACGAGCGCGCAATGATTAGCGTTGGGCCGTCGGATCCAATGGAATGAACAACGGAGATTGCAATCGGGAGATCACAATCGCGATGGGTAGAAAGTGGAAGCGATTAACAATCGCGATTGCGATGGGAGTGGGGAATGCAATTGAGCGCCGGGCCGTCTGATCTATTCAGATCAACGGCGGGGATTGTTTCCGAGACTTGCAGGACAAAAACTCAATCGCATCGGAGATTTGCGTGTTACAAAGGAAACTGCCCGCCCGACAGCTCTGATTGCAATTGGCGCTTTGAGACTTTACGCTTGGTTCTTGGGCAAAGGGCATATGGGAAAGTGGTTTGCGGACTAGGCCTAAAGGGGCTAGGCCTATTATAAGGTGGAAAGTGGGTTTTTTGGCCCATTTTTAGTCCATGGAGGGTGGGAAAAGGTAACGGTAGAGGGGAAAAAGGGGGATTGGACCAAATAATGGGTGCATGTGGGATTTAAAGGGGGTTTAGGAAGATTTTAAGGGTAAGTGGGGAATTTAGAAGGGGAAGGAAAGAGGATGAAAATAAAGGCTTAGAGGGAATGAAATAAGAGGGAAAAAGAGGCCTTTGGGCATTTCTTCAGAAACAAAGAGGCTTTATAATGGGAATCAGCAGAGGGGATTTTATCAAAAGACAAAAGGCACAATGAGGCTTCAAGGATGATGTGTTTTCAAGGGAAATTCATTCCTTGAAGGCTCAGAAACATTTTAGCCCCCCGTTTGCTTGTCAAAAATTTATAGGGGGCTAACAGAGCCGCTGTTAGCCCCCTATGAATTTTTTGACAAGCAAACAGGGGGCTCAAATGTTTTTGAGCCTTTAAGGAATGCATTTCCCCTCTGAAAACACATCATCCTTGAAGCCTCCTTGTGCCTTGTCCATTCCCTTTGAAAAGAACCACACTGGCTATAAAAATTCATGCTAAAAAAAGAGGGCCTTCATTTGCCCCTTGTACCCCTGTAGAATTCTCCATTTCATCCCTTTTTCCCCTTTTTCAGAGCCTCCCTTTTTACCCCAAAGTCCCTCACCTAGTCCTTCTAAACCAATTATGTTGGGGTTCCCATGTTTTGGCCATATTGGCAAGAAAAAAAGATGAGACAACATCAGAACCACTTTCAGACCTCAGGATCTAGCCCTCCTGGGTCCAGAGAGGGATCTCTCTATATTAGCAAAGGTTTTATGTCTTTGAAGCTCTATGTTTGAGATATTAGGCTAGTTATAGGCACAGGGTTTGTTTGTTTGATCTAGTTTGGTTTGGTTGTTGGGAATCAGGAAAGAAGGGTTCAGTATAAGACAAGGCTGAGTAGAGAGGGTTTTAGGCAAAGGAGAGATAATTTAGAGAACATTCAAGACCATTGGGTAATGGGGTCGGGAAAGGGTTTACTTGCTATTCAATATGCAGGCTTTCAGTTGGGCTAGTCATCTAAAGCATTGGATCTTAAAGATGATAGTGTGGCATGAAATGGTAAGAAGGAGGGTGAAAGTAAGGAAACCTTCAAGGTGGCCTTTCAGAAATCAGATCCAGGGACAAGACATGCCATTGGACAACCTGTGATCCAATACCTAAAAGGTTAACTTTTCAGACAAGGAAACATTAAAGGTTGAAACATAAAGATGAAAACCTGAGATCAGAGAGAGACTCTGAACTCTCAATGCTTTGGCATCCAGCTTAAGGGGACTTAGAAAGGTTCAATTAATTGAAAGGATCCTAGTGAGACAGAGACATAGTTCTAAACTCCCAGTATTCCACTTCATTCAATTACAACCTACCAATAATATCTAAGAAAATATTCATTAATTCATACATCAGCTAGCAGTATATTTGACCACTACACTGGTTAAATTAGTTGAAACCAACCCTTAGATAACACATACAGAAGAAAACATTGAAGGCAGGGAGAGAAGAAACATAGGGTACCTAACAAGGGTAAATCCTATGCCATATTTCTAATGCGTGCCAGAAGAAATGAAATGAAGTGAATTACAAGGTAAAACAAATACAAATATAGGAAAACATCACTGCTGCTTTAAATCAGGATCCAAAGAAATGTGCTTGTCATAGTAAAGAGCAACACCAGTCAAGTAAAACATTACAAATAGCTTGATATTCAGTCTGAAAACATCTTCCTTAGCCTATCTTACAACTTTACACAGAGAACATGTCTCAAGAGAAACAGCTTGCAGTTCCCAGATATCCGATCAACAACCCTTACAATGAGTTCCTTCATGAAATTTATAGTTGAAAGAGGAGCAGAGGAGGTAGGTGAAAAACTAAATGTAGCATTAAAGCTCAGAAGAGGAAGAGGGCCGAGGCCCCATTATGTTTTAAATCCTGGGCATTTATCTTTAGTACTCTTTTGGATGAAAGAGTGGTCTTCGTCAGGCTGCAATTTACTCCAGGTATGTCTTTGATGTACTTGCTGTAATACCTCTGTAATACTCTGGTGAAATGAACAAAACAGATCAATGACTCAGGTCTACCATGCTGCGTAAAAAATGCTTCTGATAGCATATGACTATTGTCAGGGCTGAAATCTCCCCAAGAACACGGTATAGAATGGAAATGGTATGGGCACTTCGTCCTTTCACAGGTAGGAACATTCTGTTGATGGTGACACTGATATGTATCGTTTTGTGTGCCCTAGGACTTCTGTGTGATTTATGAGGTCTTCAATCTGGTACCTTGCCTTTAAATTATTGGATTAAGGCTCAATCTCTTCAATGTCGTGCATTAGAACTCCTTAGCTCTGCACCGATACTCTTTGTCGCTTCAACTGTTTCTGTCAGTGAATTTTCGAGTTTTAATGGTGCTAGAGAGATTTTGCAGAGTTTGAACTCTGTCCTTTGATGAAATTTATGCTGCTGACACCTTTCCAAACATTTCCTGTAATATCAAGCTCTAAATCCAGCTTCTTCTGCGTACCATGCCACTACAATAGTGCATATGAACCATCGTGGTTTTCTGCCTCCCTGTAACCCTGCAAAACATGAAAACCTATTAAGAAAACTATGTATGGGGTGGGTGGATGCAGTGGAGATATTGAAAATGGCAGCGTAGTGTGGATGAGGATGATGAATGCAGAGGGTACTGTGGAGGAAAAAAGCCATGTAACAGCGGGAGATGTATATGGAGAACGGTGAGATGGAGATTTTAACGTAAAACCTTAAAATCTGACCTTTGAATGAATTATAAGGGGGATGGATGAAAAAATGAAATGAAAAAACGTGGAATAGGTGACGTGGTGGGGTGTGGATTTAAATCTAACCGTCCGATCTTAGGAGGAGATCGACGGTGGAAAACGCGTCGGAGGATGAAAGATGGCAAGCTTCTGGTTCCTTTTTCCTTAGATTAACTCCCGTGCAACTTCGTGGTGTGATCACCGTTGGCTGGACAACCCCAGATTGGACGATGCACGTGC
The DNA here is from genome assembly GCA_034641835.2 of Pinus albicaulis. Lineage (NCBI taxonomy): Eukaryota > Viridiplantae > Streptophyta > Pinopsida > Pinales > Pinaceae > Pinus > Pinus albicaulis. The sequence continues at coordinate 242,126,684 of CM076571.1, forward strand.
ATATCGCGTTGGGTCCACTGTCAAACTTTAACGTGTGATGAGGGCGGTTTTCCAATAGTGCTCAGAGCCACGTGTCATGCAGTGAATGGCATCGTTGCGAAATGAAAAATACCGCCCACCTTTCAAAGGCGATGCGATAGAAACCGCCAATTTTTGAATAGTGTTTGGCACGGGGACCACAGGGGCGGATGAAATACGGACCATCGATCTGCGGATCATACGAACGGTGGATATGCGATCAGAGCGGTGAAAGGGGTGGGCCACAGATGCTATGGAGTTTGCGAAGACCGTCCGTTCTGTACAGATCGACGGTTAATAGTGCTCCCAATATCCATTCGCGCTAAGCACTTTTCGGGCTAGCGCCAGGTTCTAGCGCCCAGGTCATGTGGGGGAAAAAGTTAAGGAGGCTGGCCGAAGGGGGCTAGGCCCGAATATGTTAAAATGTGGGTTTTTCGGCCTTTTAAATGCAATTTGGGGCCAGAAATGGGTAACGGTAAAGGGGAATAAGGGGTTTTAAACCAAACAAGGGGTGTGTGTGTGGTTTAAAGGGGATTTTGGGATGGTTTAGAAGGACTAGGTGAGGGAATTTGGGGTAAAAAGGGAGGCTTTGAAAAAGGGGAAAAAGGGATGAAATGGAGAATTCTACAGGGGTACAAGGGGCAAATGAAGGCCCTCTTTTTTTAGCATGAATTTTTATAGCCAGAGCGGTTATTTTCAAAGGGAATGGACAAGGCACAATGAGGCTTCAAGGATGATGTATTTTCAGAGGGGAAATGCATTCCTTGAAGGCTCAAAAACATTTTAGCCCCCTGTTTGCTTGTCAAAAAAATTCATATGGGGCTAACATGGCCGACAATAAAGCCTACTTCTGGGAGGGAAAATTTTGTAATACCTCAAGAGAATACATAGCTGAAGGGAATTGAGCCAAATCTTCAACTATATCGTAATTTTGTGTAGCTCTTGCTCGAGGATTATATGTTGATTTACGAATTACTCCCTTTGGTGGCTTAATTGTCAATTCAGGAATAAAAGTAGGTGGTACTGATTTAGTTGATGGATTTGTTGTCGAGGTCGTAGGTTGATCAGTGGTTGGATTACCATAGTCTTTATTCTGCGTCGACACAAAAATATCTTGTGAAGGTTTTGTGGTGGATAACATTAACACTTGGGAACTAGGAGCTAGATCCGTAGCAACCAAATTAGTGTCTGGATTTAGAAATGGGTCTGTCAACACAGCTGATGCATGGGAAGTCTTGATGATTTTTGAGACTTCAGCACGGTGAGGAAAATCCCTAACAAAGTGTTCCTCATTATAGATTATGCACGGGTAACGAGGTTTCCGTGGTCCTGACGGTTGATTAGATGATCTTTCCTTTAGGTTAGAAGTTTTCTGTTTCTTTGATTTCCCCTTTTTCTTACTTCCAAGTTGCTTGTCACTTTTGCCTTTGTCAAATGACACGACATTAATTTTGGAAGTAGGAGTAGGATCAGATGCAGTAGGGTGTTGTGTGTTTGCAGTGCCTATCAAGCTTTCTCCAACATGAGAGTCCTTTGTTTGAGGAGGAACATTGAAATTAGATCACGACGTATTAGGAATTTTTTCATAGAGCGTGCCAGACTGAGTGTAAATCAATTCTAAATATTGGGCATGAGCAATAACTTGCTCTTCTGTGACGATGCCACCCTTAGCCACATCCTCAGTTATATATGGTAATAGGGACTTAATGAACCATTCAGCAAGAAGCTAATTTGGAACAAATGTCTTAACCATTCATCCACGACGATGCCACTCATGAATATGATCAGAAATGTGAATAGCATTAGCCTGTTTGAAGTTGTTCAAGAGTTCCGTTCCAATTTCGTGTCTGATCGGTAACTGGAAATGGGTCAAAAAGATAGTAGCTAAGGCAAAAATTTTCAAAAGAAGCTCTAGGTAACTCAATGTACCATTTAGCAGCCAGACCTGTAAGCGTATGCTGGAAAATACGTAGTCGAACAAAATCATCATTCAGGGAATTTGATGAACACCATAAATGATAAGTCATGACATGAGTTAACAGATCTTCTCCAGGGTTTCCATTGAATTTAGGAATATCAAAGGGTAATTTATGAGGTATCACCGGCCACCAAGGGGCATAATTTATAGGATCATTAGTTAACTGGTTTAAATCTGGTAATTCCAAAGTTGCAACAAAAGGAAAATGTCGATTAAGGTCAGGTTTAGCATAGCCAGGGTAAGATGGAATTGCTTTAGCAAGAGGTATTTGAGCACTAGCATACAAAATATGCTGCTGGTAACCCAGATAGGGGTTGTTTTGCATAGCAAAAGCTTGATAATTCTGTTGACCAAAACTTGGATATGATACTTGTTGAAATGAAGTTTGAGGCATTTGCGCCCGTGGCTGCAAGGGGTTTGTCCACCAATGTTATAACCCAAATTAGTATAAGTTGGATTTGGTTGATATGTATAACTAGGTTGCGGTTGTGACATCCCATAAAATGGTACACCAGCTTGTGAATAAATGATTCCTGATACATGTTGTTGTAAATTAACCAAAGGATTTTGAGTCTATGGACCCAACATTTGATGATATTGAGTTGAAGAAATCGCCTAATAAGGTTGATGTACAATATTTTGATTATGTAACAGGGGTATAGATGTATTAACAAGTGGTAATGAAGTGGGTGTAATAGGTTGAACCGGTTGATACGAGTATACAACCGTTCGTGGTTGGATAGGCAGAGTGGGATGCCATTGACAAAAATTCATGTCAACATTAGTTTGACCAAAAAGTGACTGAGTACTGTCATATTGGGTGACCAAAGGTTTCCCCCCAGCATAAGGAGGATAATAAGATGGAAAATAATTTTCCCCAAATTCTGGGAGTCCAATTGATATGGTACTTAAAGGAATTGACCCAAAAGGACTGACTTGATATTTCCCTGATGATGTATGTAATGAATCAAGTCGTTCAGTACTAATGATAGGACTACCAGTTAAAATACCAGTTGATGACATTGGCAAAGACTATGATCGTGAAGATGCACTAGAGAAAGTGCCAGATAATGATTTGTAACCTGTTGGGACCGAAGGGCCACCGTGCAAATATGACTCTGGTGAGGTTGTGAACATTGACAGAGTAGCAAGGTTAGGAGCTGACATAATTGGAACCACAGACCCAACCGAAGATGGTGGTTCAAACATGGTTGTTTGACCAAATGTATACCCTCGAAAATCGATGGGAGATTTAATGGGAACAGGATCAACAAACGCTGATGGAAACGATTGAGGAAAATACTGGTATAGGTAAAGGTCCTCCCCAAAATGGGTTGGAGTTAAAGGTGTATCGTCTTGTGGGATTTCTTCAATCGCAATTAAACCAGGAGGAAAAAATTCACCATCAGGCCCAAAATATATTTCAGACGGTTGACTGAGTGATATAGGAGTTTCAATAGCTACAAAACTTTGTGGGATGACCAAGGTAGGAACAAATTATAGTTTTTCGACTTCAGGATTCAGATGTTCTCGCAAAGAAGAGACAGGATTTGGATCAATTTGTGATTGAACAACGTCGGGTCCAGGAGGTATGGTCTCAGCGATTGAATGGATCGTGACCATGGGTAGCTATGAAGACTCCATTTCGAAAACAGTAGATGAACTAGGATGTGTGGAAACAATTTGAGCTAACTCTGGGTTAAAAGATGGTGTTTCGCCAGAGATACAAATTGTACTTGATTCGGCAGATTGTGATCACCTTCGCCTACCAGAAGTAACTTCAGGCAGTAAGGGTGGTTTTAAAGCTAATCTACGCAAACAACGGGGGATATTATTTTTTTCTTCCACGATTAATGATTTATTTTAACCAAAAAAAAAAAAAACAAAAAGAGGTTGATGCTAGGCAAAAGGGTTTACCAAGAAACTGTGAACTACAGAATACCTTTTGGCGAACCAAGAAGTACGGGCAGGTAATCTCCCTAAATGCTGTGTTTGGTGTATTACAATTTCAAGGCATCCGACTCGGTTCACTATGGATGGATAACACCTAAAAGTTGTCCTCCCAAATATACCCGAAGGTAAGTGGAGGCCCAAGTCCGTATTAGCGCTATCTGATGTGAAACAGCATAGTGAGAGCACCCCTTTATACTTATCGTAGTGTAACACTGCCCGATATACCTGAAAGTACATGGATGAGCTACAATATACTTACGTACGTGGAGTGAGATATCACACTCGGAATGTATCGCAGACAAGTTAATGACAACTGCCATGTTTTACAACGCTAGAACATGTCTTTAGCCTAGACCTTCTAAATGTTATCGCTATGGTTCCAATGCATTGTTAAGTAAATTGAGATTAATTTTATGTTGATCTTGCTTAACAATTTTCCTTTCAAAGGTTCACCGCGATGATGTGTATGAAATCCCTAAAATGTAAGCTGAGAATGATAAAAAATCTTTCACTTTCAGCTTTTTCAATGAAGAACCTAGCTACTAAGGGAAGAGAGAAAATAATTTGTGAGCAAACAAATCAATGAACAAAACAAATCAATGATCTCAAACTAAATGCAGATTTCCTAATGTTCCTTTTGCAAAACACACATTATTCTACATGCAAATGCAAGTTTTTCTTTTCAGTTTCCTTAATGTTATAAATACAGAAAAGAAACCAGGTGCACTAAATCAATAATTCAAATGCTTTTTACTTTCAAGAAACAAGGAATACAAACAACAATTTCTCTTTTAAAGGAAAAATGAAGATTTCAACAACAATTTCTCCTATCAAGGAAATGAAGATTTTATGACAATTTCCTATTTCGAAAGCAAATGATTCTTAATGCGACCATAAAAAGTACTTTGAATTCAACTTGTCAATGATAAATAAAAACTTTTTTAAAACCAAATTGAACAAATTTTGAGTCAAAGGAGAAGAAGTATATAGAGTCACTGGTCAATTGAGCATCAAAATTTTCAAAACACAACAACAAACAAAACTGAAGCAGATTGCAAAGGAAAGTTCAAGGGAATTTGGGTACTTTCAGGAGTCAACGTAGTATCCAAGAGGAGACAGTGTTCTGCAACGCAGGCTAGGAAGGGAGACAATGCTCTGCAAAGTACTGTGTCCAGTCTAAGGGTGCGTTGGGCGCAGTATACAAAGAAAAATACTACTGTTTAACTCAATGTATTTGCAAATTAAGCTTTGAAAATTTTTAATATTTATGAGTAACAACTACTGGGTGGATAAACAAAGCAGGTCAGAGGCTTAAACACCTAAAACTAAGAGAAATTCTCCCCAGTGGAGTCGCCAATTTGTTGGGCCAGAATTGTGAATTATGCATAAATCACGCTTCCCTAGATATGTGTTAGTCTAGAACAATAGGTCAAGGAATATATGAATATTTCTCTTAACTCAGAACATATACATAGAGAGGATTAGAGGCTTACTTGTTTAGCCGCTTCCAAATGGCTCCTTCTGTCACTTCTATTACAGCTTCAAATTCAAGCGGTTTGTGAGCTGAATTCTTCCTGCAAGAAAGAACACTGAAATAATAGAAGATGCAATAATATAGATATCTATTCAAGCTAGTTAGATAAACCAGTAAAGAATAAACCATACACATCAACTAAGATCTTGCAATATGGAAAATCACAGCCAATACAAATGCATATAGGGGAAAATAAGCAGTACTCTTTATTGATGATCGAAGGAGAGGTTACAACCTAGTGACTGATTTGAAGTGACCTTCCAGAAACATTCCCAAGCCTCATCGCAGTATAAATCTCTCCAGAAGCAGCTACACAAATCTAGCTCTCAATTGAAAATTCTCCAGCATTTCTCTACTCAAATTCTTCCTCTTCAAGCACTTAGATTTGTGCTCAATTTGTAGATGAACTTTAGGTTGTTTTGCAATCAATGAATTTCCAATAATAGGAAAGACATGTTTTGAGTCATGTAGATGTCAAATGGACACTTGGATCTGAAGCTTGACATATGTGAACTCTTCTAGAAGGCACTGGCCAAGTGGAGATTCCGGAACAATGAGAATTTCACTCCCAATGTGACCAACGCACCTTTGAATGTCGGGAAGTGCGTTGCAGAGCAGCCTTGCATGGGGCTACCTGCATATGAAACACACTTAGGCCCCTTACAGCCTGGGTTAGTGAGTTATCATATGTTATATAATAAAATTCAAACCTTGGAAACCTTTGCTTGATGAAAGTCTTGCTTGATTTGTCTTGTTTCTTGTCTTAGGGCATGTAGCAATTGAAATGATAGGGAATGATAAAACCTTGATCATTGGTCTTGGAGATGATGTCTAGTTAACTAGGTCATTGGGAATGGTGCCTAAATTGACCTATAACAAGAAGGTTTCTTTGAGCATCCATTCATCATTAGGCATTGGTTCCACATTAAGCCCCTCTCTACAACACATTCAGATTCAGGAATTACACATTCCTGCTTGAGGATTTGACAGGAGGAAGGTAGTTTCTAGAATTTTAGCTAGGAAACCAGTGGAGGGTTAATCCTTTCATCTTGTGCTTATTTTTCAATCTTCCAGGAGTAGCATATTGATATTTGGCATTAGGCCATCATTATATACCTCCATGCAACAACAGTTCCCCTAGGAATTGTGCAGTCCAGTCCTATAGATCTATTGGAGGAAGGAAGTTCCAAGTATTTCAGCTTGGAATCCTATGAGGGATCATCCATTCACTTTGGTGAGATTTTTTCCATAATTATTGAGCTGAATTGCATTATCTAGCAGTAGGATATATATTTAGCCTCCTTGACAGCGCAGTCCATTCTAGCAGTTGTGTATTCAACATCTGCAACTTAGGAGGAGGAACGATGAGCTAGATCTCAAACTTCTAGCTTGGAGATCTGGCGGAGGGATGATTTTATATTATTGCAACCATATTATCTTCAGTTCATGCAATAGATCTGCATACCCATCAGTCATATAGAGCAATCCCTAGGAGGGTGATTTTCCAAAGTTGTCAAATCTAGAAATCCTTTCTGGGTTATTTTGGGTTTCCATCATAGAGCCCAGATAAAATCCCAGCATCATCTGAGCTCCAGAACATCCAGGTATATGCATTCCATGATCTGAATTTATGCAGGAATGTAATAATACAAAGAAATATACAAAGTTGCAAAAGAAATAATACTTCATTTCATTAATATCAAATAACAGAAATATGCTTACATACATAATGGAAATAAACTAGATAGGGCGATGGTAGCTTATATTTGAGAAGATATGTGGTGGCTACAGGCCTCTGAACTGTGTTACAATGAGGCTCGAGGGCCTATTTATCATTGAGAAATAATGGAAAACACTAAACATCCAAAAACCTAACCTTAGGAAATGAAGCACAAAAACTATGGGCCCCCTTTGGGTAAATTGGTGTTTCAACTTCCTGGGGATGTAACTTTGGCATACAATCTCCGTGTGACGCGCACCATACCTCATTTGAAAGATCTATACAAGGACTGCAACTTTTTATGTGAGCAATAAAATAGCTCTAGAAGTTCAAGACCCGGAAAACTACTAAAAATAGTAAGTTGTGCTAAAACTAAAAAAATAAAAGAACTGATGGTGGGGGTTCAACTGGAATAGGTGGGTGGCCACCAATATCCACCTGGATTGATAGGGACCCAAAACGGCTCCGAAATTTCAGGACCCAAAAACCTACTAAAAATAGTAAGTTATGTTCAAAGTGAAAAACTGAAAGAACTGATGTTGGGGGTCCAAATGGAATAGGTGGGTGGCCACCAATATGCACCTGGATCATTCATCCCCCCTTAGGAAGCAATGGTCACCATTGCGTTGAGATCCTCCATGAGATGAAGAAAATTCTGCTGAACTGGGTATTGGATTTTTAGAGGATGTCATGGACCCGTAGGCGGACATGTTAGATGTGTTCAGTAAATTTGGTTTCTTTATCAGCCTCAGAGAGTACATGTGTGGATTCAATCTATATGGTCACATGAGGTATGGAAATATCAGGTGGCGGTACCCATGGGATCAGATCAATGGAGTGCTTGACCTGACAGTGTAGAGGAACCTCTGTGGGTGAGGAGAAAATGTCCTCGTATTCCTCCATGCCTTTTTCCATCTACTGTTTTTTTGCAGGGGAGCACTGTTTCGAGGCTTTGGCCACGATATTCTTCTTGCCTTGTGGGCGAATGGCAATGCAAATAAATTTCTCAGTTTGGGAAACAATCTTACTGCATTTTTTTGCAGTAGTAAAAGTGATGGTAGGAGGTGGTACTACCTCCAGTATCCTGCACAAGTTATTTCCCAAAGTAACAATAACATCACGAGGCCTAGACTCACACACAACATGTCACCTCCAAAAGTATGGTTGGCCCAATACTACATCAACTACATCAAGAGGAGCAACATCACACAATACCTCATCTGTGAATGCCTTGATGTTGTATGGAAGGTGAAATTGCTGACGAACACAGAGATCTATCCCTGGGTGAAGCCACTCGATGGTATATGATTGCAGGTGTGCTATGGTCGGTAGGCCAAGCCGCTTCATGACCTCTGCTGAAATGAGGTTGTTTTGACTTCTGCAATTGACAATAAATTGTAGTGGAGAATCCTTCACCCACATCTATGAATGAACTTGGTGCTCCCCCTCCTCTGGATCCTCGGGATCCTCCCTCTAGAGCTTGGTGGTGGAAAAAATGGCACTTGGGTCTACATCAATGATCTGCTTCCCTTTTCCATCTCCCTTGTCTGGTTCTGGCTCAGGATCAGAACATGCATTTTATTCGGGTGCCTTCAGTTCAACCACTAACGAATGTTTGTCCCGACACTCGTTTGTGCTATGAGTGGGGTTGTTATGAAATTCACACCACTTCCTTGTGTCCTTCTTTGGATTTGTGGTGGTTTTCTGAGTCGCATCTCTTTGGCTCTTCCCCTTGTTCTGTGGTTCAGGGGTGCCTTTCCTTGGCTTCAGACTTGCGGATCCAATGTCTCACTTCTTCTGCTTAAATTTCAGCTTGATCTTGGCAGAAAAAAAATATGTCATGCCAAGCGAGGTAATGTTAAGGAACTCCATTTCCTCCTGAACGTGTCTATGTAGGCATCTGTGGTACTTGAGCACCAAATGTATCTCTAAATCTTTAATACCCAACTTTGTGCGCAAGGTATGGAACAAATTCATCAGTTTGTGCACATCTTGATCCCTTTGTTGCCGCAACGTGGTCCATTGGATGTATTTTCACTTATAGCTCCCCACGGGGTAATATTGTTCCTTGATGTCATCTCAGAATGAATTCCAAGTGGGTACGACTGAGAATAAAGAGGGTTCCCTCTCGTCCTTTTTCCCACAGTAGGTTTCCCACCAGTCTTTGACATGGGGGGCGACTTTGATGAGTGCAAAAATAATCTTTTCTCGGTCAGAGAAATCATGGAATGAGAAATAAACTTCTAGAAAATTCAATTATCTATCTAAAACATCTGCATTTATTTGGCCTTCAAATACAGGAAAGTCAAAGTTTACCTACACCTTGAAGGGAGTGGCACCTCCAAGTGGTTGTTGGATGTAGATGTGCAGTAGGTGGGCACTCGTTGAAGGACCTGAGCAAATTCATCCATCATTGCGTTCCTTTGTTTCTTGAGGGCCTCCTCAAGAAATATTTTAATAGGATATCCTACTCCATTGTATTTATTTTCTTCCGCCATGGGAGGTCATCAGGGTTTGCGAGGCTGATCTTGCAAGGGTTCAACGAGATCGAGCCCTAACTCCTTATACCCTGACTTCGTTGGGGACATGCAAAGAAAAAATAGAGAAAAAGAAGACTGCTCTGATACCACTGATCCGAATTCATGAAGGAACACAATAATACAAACAAATAGACATAAACACAGAGATGCAGTGAAAATAATACTTCATTTCATTAATATCAAATAACAGAAATATGCTTACAGACATACTGGAAATAAACTAGCTAGGGCGTTGGTAGCTTATCTCTAAGAAGAGATGTGGCAGCTACAGGCCTCTGAACTGTGTTAAAATGAGTCTCAAGGGCCTATTTATTAATGAGAAATAATGGAAAACACTAAACATCCAAAAACCTAACCCTAGGAGATGAAGCGCCAAAACTATGGGCCCCATTTGGGTAAATTGGTGTTTCAACTTCCCGGGGACGTAACTTTGGCATACGATATTTGTTTGACGTGAAACATACCTTTTTATAAATATCTATCCAAGGAATGAAACTTTTTATGTGAGAAACATTAATCCAAGGATCAACATTGCTCCTGGTTTTCCCAAAATACGTCGTTTAGGGCCTCAAAACGGCTCCGGAATTTTAGGACCTAAATAACTACTAAAAATAGTTAGTCGTGCTGAAAATGAAAAATTGAAAGAACTGATGGTGGGGGTTCAACTGAAATAGGTGGGTGGCCATCAATATCCACCTGGATCATTAGGGCCCCAAAACAGCTCTGGAAGTTCAAGACCTGAAAACCTGCTAAAAATAGTAGGCTGTGCTGAAAGTCAAAAACTGAAAGAACCAATGGTAGGGGTCCAAATGGAATAGGTGGATGGCCACCAATATCCACTTGGGTCATTCCTCCCCCCTTAGGAAGAAATGGTCCTTAATGTGTTGAGATCCTCCATGAGATGAGGCAAATCCTGTTGAATTGGGTATTGGATTTGTTGAATATGTCATGGACCCGCAGGCAGACATGCTGGATGCGTTCAATAAATTTGGTTTCTTTATCAGCCTTAGAGAGTACATGTTTGGATTCTGTCTGTGTGGTCACATGAGGTATGGAAATATTAGGCGGTGGTATGCCTGGGGTCATATCAATGGAGTGATTGATCTGACAGTGTAGATGAACCTCTGTGGGTGAGGAGAAAATGTCCTTATATTCCTACATGCCTTTGTCCTTTTGTTGTTGTTGTGCAGGGGAGCCCTATTTCAAGGTTGTTGCCACAATATTCTTCTTTCCTTGTGGGTGAATGGTAATGCAAAAAAATTTCCTGGTTTGGGAAACAATCTTACTGCATTGTTTTGCAGTAGTAAAAGAGATGGCAGGAGGCGATACTACCTTTGGTATCTTGTACAAGTTATTTCCCAAAGTAATAACAACATCACAAGGCCTAGACTCATACACAACATGCTGACTCCACAAGTATGTTTGGCCCAATAATACATCAACTACATCAAGAGGAGCAACATCACACAATACCTCGTCCATGAATGGCTTGATGCTGTACATAAGGCAACACTACTGGCAGACGCGGAGATCTCTCCCTAGGTGAAGCCACCTGATGGTATACGGCTACAGGTGTGCTATGGTCGATAGGCCAAGCAGATTCACGACCTATGCTGAAATGAGGCTCTTTTGGCTTCTGATATCAAAAATAAATTGCAGTGGAGAACCATTCACCCACATCTGCAAATAAAAGAGGCGCTCCCCCTCCTCTGGATCCTCGGGATCCTCCCTCTGGAGCTTGGTGGTGGCAGCAATGGCACTGGGGTCTGCATCGATGATCTGCTTCCCTTTGTCATCTCCCTTGTCTGGTTATGGCTCAGGATCAAAACATGCATCTGATTTGGGTGCCTTCAGTTCAACCACCAGTGACTGTTTGGCCCAACACTCATTTGTGCTGTGAGTAGGGCTGTTATAAAATTCACACCAATTCCCCATGTCCTTATTTGAATTTGTGGTGGTTTTCTGACTTGCCTCGCTTTGTATTTTCCCACTGTTATGTGGTTCGGGGGTGCCTTTCCCTACCATCAGACTCGTGGATCCAAAGTCTCACTTCTTCTGCTTAAATTTCTGCTCCATCTTGGCGGCATAGCGATATGCGGTGCCAAGTGAGGTAATGTCGAGGAACTCAATTTCCTTCTAAATGTGTCTGTGTAGCCAGATATGGTACTTGAGCACCAAATGTCTCTCTAAATATTTAATACCCAACTTTGTACACAGGGTATGGAACAAATTCGTCAGTTTGTGCACATCTTGATCCCTTTGTTGCCGCATTGTGGTCCATTAGATGTACTTGTCCTCATAGCTCCCCAAGGGTTAATATTATTCCTTGATGTCATCTTAGATCGAATTCCAAGTGAGTGCAGCCAAGAACAGAGAGGGTTCCCTCTCGTCCTTTTTCTCATAGTAGGTTTCCCACTAGCCTTTGACATGGGGGGTGGCTTTGAGGAGTGAAAAAATAATATTTTCTCGGTCAGAGAAATCATGGACCGAGAAATACCCATCTAGCAAGTTCAACCATCTATCTACGAAATTTGCATCTATCTAGCCTTAAAATACATGAATGTCAAAGTTTAACTGTACCTTGAAGGGAGTGGTGCCTCCAGAGTGGCTGTTGGATGCAGATGCGTCGTAGGTGGGCAGTCACTGAAGGATCTGAGAAAAGTTATCCATCATCGCGTTCCTTTGTTTCTCGAGGGCCTCCTCGAGCAATATTATGATAGGATCTCCTGCTCCCTCATCTTCCTTTTCTTCCTCCATGGGAGGTTGTCGGGGTTTTCAAGGCTGATCTTGCAAGGGTTCAAAAATATCGAGCACTAACTCCTTATACCCTGACCTCGTTGAGGACATGTAAAGAAAAAACAGAGAAAGAATAGACTGCTTTGATACCACTGATCTAAATTTATGCAGGAACACAATAATACAAATAAATAGACATAAACACGGAGATGCAATGGAAATAATACTTCATTTCATTAATATAAAATAACATAAATATGCTTATAGGCATAATGGAAATAAACTAGCTAGCGTGCTGATAGCTTATCTCTAAGAAGATATGTGGTGACTACAAGCCTCTGAACTATGTTACAACGAGGCTCGAGTTCCTATTTATTATTGAGATAAAATGGAAAACACTATGTTGGCTCCATGTGATTTACAATAATGGCAAGAATAAATGCTGCAGGGGGCCACATCAGAACCACTTTGGAATCCTAGGACCTAGCCTTCCTAGATTCAGAGAGGGATCTCTCTATTAAGTGTTTTCAAAGAATATATATTTATGCTTTGTTTATGATGTTAGGCTAGATATGAAGCTCTTAGGAACTTGATTGTTTCGTTTGGTTGGGATGGATATCATTAACTGAAGAGGTCATTTGAAGGGAGAAGGTCAGAGTAAATTGAAATAATGTTTCGGTTGAAAAGATAGTTCATGAAACAGTATTAACCCATTGGGCTATGGATTGACAAAAGGATTTAATTGCACAACAATTCTTCAAGGGTTTCCATAGGGCAATTCATCTATATCAAAGGATCTTTTAGATTGAATTGTGATATGAAACATTAAGATATTGTGAAAGAAGCAAAGCGAATAATCAATTAAGAATCTATTAACTCCACTAAACAAGAAAAGCCTTTCAAAGTAACTGTTTGAAGCAAGCCAAAGGATAGGGAAAACAATAGAATTCTTTGGGAAGACTTGTAATAAATCAAACTTTTAAGACAGCAATCCAGTAATCCTAAGACTACTTTCAGAAAGGAGAAAACATATAAGAGAATAAGGAAAATAGCTTAAGATTAGACAAAAAATTTGAATTTAGCCTGCTTTTGGCATACTCTCAAGCGATCTTTCAAGGCAACTATTAAAGACTAGCCAGAGGACAGGGCAAGCCATAGACTTATCTGGGTTAACTCTACTTAGAAAACCTTGAAAAGAACATTCAAAAGCAATATCTCAAGTTGTACTTAGAAAGACATGGGCTCACCAACATTTCTCCTTGGTTATAATCTATTGAATCATTTCTAAAAATAACAATATGGATAAACCTAGAGGGAAATTACGAATCCTCTAAAAATACCTTAGCAGAAGAAAACATAAAGATAAAGCTTTCAGACAGAAATAGGGTACTTTGATTGTAAATCCTACTCTAAATTTTCTGTTCTTTATCAGAGAAAATGGGCAGCATGTAAAACATAAGGAAAGAAAAAAATAGTGAGAAATAACATCACCATTAACATTGGCCAGGATCCCTTGAATTAGCTTGTATTATTGATGTTCAAACCAGTTACATACTTCAAGTCCAACAATTCTTTACAACTCAAAACTTCTCTTCTCAGCCTAGTATTCTTCAATTATTCAACAACGATTCAACAGCTTCAACAACTATCTTACACTTCAATAATAATCCAACCAACAACAACAATGAACTCCTCATACAATATTTATAGATAAATGAGGAGGTGGAGTGAAAGAAAGGGTCTCTAATGGTTATAAATGACAGAGTTTAATGTTTTTGACCTTTTAGACCATGCAAGGTGTTAGTATGAATCTTTTGTTGAAGTGTACCAAAAAAGACCACTTTAGCTACGCATAACTTATAGCCCTAACATCAAATATGGCTGCCAATATCTTCAGATCTGCAGTTAGTTGATCAAGACAAATGTTGCAAAAATCCAGATCTATGCATAAAGAGACATTAAGCAGTAAAAATAAGGTTTTGCTCCATACATCCAATAGACAAGACAAGAACAATATTTTTGAAAGAATTTTTGTATTAAGGGCACCTGGGAGGAAAACAAGAAGGTGTTTCCAATTCTTCTCAATGGGATGGGTTCTTGGAAGTCCTCAGCACTTCAGATCTAGCATTTCTCTCTCCTGTTGGTGTAGAAAACCCAGACAAAGATAGAACTCAAAGGGAGCTCACACAACAAATAATGGAGAATATGACAATGATAATGGCTCAAAGTCAGACCAAGAGTTTAGATCCAGAGTGATCTAATAGGCAACAAAAGGTGAAGAATGGTAGGAAAACCCTCCTATTTATAACAAAATATTGGGTCATTCTAGATCTTGGTGCATGATTAAAATAATGTTAACCAAATCTAGATCCACCTTTTATGGAATATTTTATTATATTTGTTGGAGGGAAAAGGTATTTGACTTGGGTCAAATCCTTTTATTTGTAAGTAATAAATAAATAAATGATTTATTTATCATTTTAAGGAAGTGGTTGGATGATAATCAAATAAATAATGATTTATTTAATTATTTATGGGTGATTTAGTCATATTTAACAAGGAATATTATTTAAATAAGGTTTAAATAATTATTCCTAGAAAATAATAATATAAATAAAGATTTATCTAATTAATTTCTTTGTTTTGGGTTAAACATGACCAGGAAAATCAAACAAATATAGGTTTGTTTAATATTTCCTTTTGGGGTGTCCTGTTTAGACCATAAACAACCTAATAATTGTGTTTTATTAAGTTATTTTACATAGTGAAGGCAATTTTACTTAGGGTAAAATTGGTCTTACATGGTGTACTTGGGTCCATCTAATGATAGTGGGTTAGATGACCAAAAAATGGTGTAACACAAGGCACAAGGAAAAATATATTTAAGTCTAACTCTGCGTTATATTAACTTTTTGAACTACTTAGTTGCTTTCGTTGACTTTTAGGCTTTTTTAGGTAGGGTGGTAATAACTTCTAAGCTGACATTTGGAAATATCTCTGACTTGGAGTAACTTTATGTGTCTTTGAGGCAAATTAGGCTTGTAGGTGGCATTTTGATTCTTTTGGAGAAGTAATTACTCCACTAATTTATGCATTCGAAACATTCCTTCTTGCTGATCTGTCTGGTGGCTTTAACTTTGATTAGGCCTCTGACATTGCTTGCTGGCCTTTCTTTCATTTTCTTCTGCTTTGTCACTTTGCTGACTATTTTATCTTTTACTTAATTTGTCTTTACACTGTGCTTTATCCTTGATCTGCTAGTTAAGTTTCTGATCTTTTGAGTTTGACTTTAACTTTTAACTTTCACTGATCTTCATTTTTTTTCTTTTGTGTATAGGTGGCTTTTCTCTGCACAGGAGGGTTTCGTTGACCAATCAATGTTCATGAGACATTGGTTAAACATTAGAATCAAGCCCTGGCTCCCCTTTTTCATTTCTAGCCATTAGGATCGTCATCCTGTGCCTTGTGTAACTCAGATTTGCTGTGGGAGGGCCTGCAAACTATAGGCCGCAATTAAACTTGCACAAAAACTAAAACAATTAGATAAAAACTTGCATTTCATGGTTTAGACTGCTTCAGAGGCTCGGGGTGGGTGTAGGAGCATTTGCAGAGGAGGGGATATTCATGGCGAATGTCACTAATCCCTAATATGAAAACTATAAAATATTTATTGATATATTTGTATAATTATTAAAATTTATAATGATGTTATATATAGCCTTTATATAAAGTGGGTGATTTTTAAGGTAAAAAAAAAATATATTGTAAAATTTGGGCGAATCATTTTTAGAAAAAAATGGAAATTGGCGAAACTTTTTTTTTTGGAAAAACCAAGGAAAATTAGCCCACCTGCGAATATTAGCCCCTAAAATTTTCCATGAGAACAGTGACAAATTTGGAATTTGGGTGCAAAATAAGGAAGGGTGGTTCTGTATAAAACCAGGCGGTTTTCATGCTGACTCTGGGTGGTTAGTGGTTTTGAGTGAATTGGACGTGATTCCACTCAAGGGATGACACGTGTCCCTGGGAAAACCACCCATTTTGCGTAGAAATGGGGCGTTAACCCATAGGAATGAACCGCGCATGAAAACGATCATAGACCATCGGATCTGGGGGAGCCAGATCAACAACAGGGGATGGGTGTGATCGGTGGAGATGATCGACCGTGGGGAATGGTGGAGGACAGGTGGTGGAAGTGGATTGGACGGAGGTCTAGCAGTGGACGGTGGGCCAAGGTGATGATATCAGCAAATTTTTCGAGAGGTGGAAAGGTATCAGGCGGGGTGGTAAAATGATAGGGGAAGGGCGAGGGCCATCCGATCAACACGATCGACGGTGTAGATCTACCATTGGGGTGCGCAGATAATAAACATTGGGGTGGAATGAGGTTTGAAGGGGGGGGGGGGGGGCGGTGATAACCTTTAGATCAAGATGATCAATGGCTAGGATCATTATAAGGAGAGAAATGGCGCGGGGGAATGAAATAACAAGTGAAGGGAGCTTAAATGGGCATGGAAAGGTTTTATAGAGAAAGGAAATGACCAAGGGCTAAAGGGATTTTTGGCTTAGCCCCTAGCTTTGGGCCTTGTTCATATAGAGAAAGGGGCTGAGGGCTTAAGCCCACAGTGGCTTAAGGCCTAACTTTGTAAAGGGGTCGGAAAAAAGGCCTAAAAAGTGGGTTTTTTAGACTTTTTAGAGGTTCTGATAGGATCAAAAGGGTGATTTAAACCATATAAAGGGGTTTTTATAAGGTTTGGAGGGGTTTTGGGGAAAATGAAGGGTAAAAATGGGTTTTTTAGAGGAATAAATGAATGTTTATGGTAGGTGAAGATGAGTGACAAATGATGAAATGGAGGAATTTATGAAGGTGAAATGGTAGAAAAGGGGGTTGAAAATAGTTTTCATTTGAATCATAAGGATAACTTGGAAGGGTTGAGTGAAGATTTCAGTGGAGTGATGTTTTGACAAAAAATTTCAAACTTTCCATGTTTGCCCTTATCTTCTTTCCTAGAAACCCATTTTAGTACTTTGTCACCAATTTTAAAATCACTTTCCTTTGTTCTTTTACCAAATAGCTTCTTGATGTTTTCTTGTACTTGCTGTGCTCTTTTATAGACTTCCTCTCTGGTTTGCTGTAATTGTACAGTTTCGTTTATTCTTCTTGTCATGTCATCTTCTTTAGACTGTACCTCTTGGATCAACTTCATGACTGGCACTCCTAAACTAGTTGGAAATATTGCATCTGCTCCATAAACTAGCTGATAAGGGGACATCCCAATTGACTTTTTGACTATCAATCTATCTGCCCATAGTGCATGTACTAGCTTGTTGTGCCATGATTTTTTATTTTCTTCCAGCAACTTCTTGATAATGTTTATGAAACTCTTGTTTGAGGATTCTGCCAACCCATTACCTTGAGGGTAATAAGCTGTGGAATGGCCTAATGTAATATGATATTTATGACAGAAATCAACCATATTTTTGGATCTAGATGCAATAGAATTGTCAGTGATAATTTTCCTAGGACAGCCAAATCTAGACAGGATATGATTTTCAAGGAATGAAATGATGACTGAGTCTGTGGCATTCTTAGAAGGGATGGATTCTATCCATTTGGTAAAGTAATCAGTGGCTGTGAGGATCCATTTATGTTGGGCAGATGAGGCAGGATGGATTTCCCCAATGAAGTCTAGACCCCACTGTTGAAAAGGAGCTTCAACAATGATTGGTTGCAGAGGTAAGGGAAGAAATTTTCTTTTTCCTTCAAAAATATGACATTTATGACAGGCAATGACCATTTTGTGGATATCTTGAAAGAGGGTGGGCCAGTAATAGCCAGCTCTAAGGATTTTGTTCACAGTAGTTTTCCAGTAGAGGTGGCCTCCACATTCTCCTTCATGAAACTCATGCTTGATCTTATCTGCATCATTCTTAGGCAAACATTTAAGCAATAATCCACTAGAATTTTTCCAATATAGACATTTATCTAAAATACAGTAATTTACAAATTTTAACTTTAGAAACATTGCCTTTGTTTTAGACAAACTGGGAGGGACATTAATATTAAGTAGCACATAGAAAATATCAGCATACCAAGATGAATTCAGAAAATGATCTTCAATAAGTGGAGTTGCCAACTCCTCCTATTCATCTAATGCATTAAACACGTTTATATCAAGAGCTTGAAAGTTGTATTTTTCCATAAGTCTTGCTAGTCCTTGACCTTTGATGAGCTTAGTGGGCTTAATTTCTAAGTCATATTCTAGTATTACAGCAATCCACTTCCCTCTTTTGCCATCAGGGTCTTGTGTCAGAATGTCTTTTACCACTGAATGAGGCACAAATGCTATGATGTGTGAGTGTAAAATGTAAACTCTGAAGTCTTTTAAGGATTTGACCAAGGAAAAGGCTTGTTTTTCCATTATATTATACTTCAAAGGTGCATCTCTTAATGCCTTGCTGAAAAATGCAATAGGTTGCTCTTGTCCATTTATGTTTTTCTGTAAGAGGACATCAGCCACTGTGTGTTCTGATGCAAATGAAAATATGAAGAAATCTTTTGTAAAATCAGGACTGATGAGAACTGGTGTTTGGGTGAGTGATTGTTTTACTAGCCCAAATGATTTCTTTGCTTCTAAGGTCCATCTAACTCCTTCTTCTCTTTAAGTATATTTGTCATGTTTCTAAGGAGTTCAGCTAGGTTGGGTATGAACTTTCTCAAGAAATTAATATTTCCAATGAAAGATTGAAGTTCCTTGATGTTTCTAGGATTATTGATTTGCAATATACCTTCAATCCTATTTGGGTCTATCTTTATACCCTCTTCAGATATGATATGTCCGAGAAGTTTGCCTTCTTGGAGACCAAACAATTTTTTCCTGTGATTTAAGGATAAACCATATTTTCTGCATTTATCAAAGACTTTTCTTAGGTGTATAAGGTGTTCTTCATCTGTTTTGGAATAGACAGCGATATCATCTAAGTAAATCACAATGAAGTAGCCTATTTCTTCTGAGAATGCAATATCCATGGCTCTCTGGAGTGTGGCACCAACATTCATTAAACCAAAAGGCATTTTCACATACATGAAAGTGCCCCAAGGTGTAGTAAAGGATGTTTTAAGTTGATCATCAGGATATACCAATGCTTGGTTATATCGTGAGAAGCCATCTAGCAAAGAAATTCTTCTAGAAACTACCACCCTTTGTAAAATATGATCCATTTTGAGCAAGGGATAGTTGTCCTTTAATGAGACTTTATTTAAGTTTCTGAAGTCAATACAAAGCCTTATTTCTACTATTTTCTTCCTAATTGATACAAGATTAGCTACCCACTCTGAGTATCTCACAGGGACGATAATTCCAGCATCATACATTTTTCTAATTTCTTTCTCAACTAGAGGTAATCGAACAGGGTTGATTATGCACAATTTTTGTCTGAAAGGTTTCTGGTTTTCTTTGAGGGGTATCTTATGTTGAATTATTTTTGTGTCATATGATTTAAAATCTTCATAACTCCATGCAAACACATCAGAAAATTCTCTAAAAAACTCAAGGTATTTTAGTTTAATGTGACCTGGCAGTGTTTTGGATAATTTGATCATTTTAGGCTTTTGTTCACTGCCTATATTGCACTCTTCTACTTCAGCTTCAGTAGGTTCTATTTTTGGCCTTTTTGTAACATCATTAAAGTCAACCAATTCTTCTAGAGGGACCAGTCCTTTTGGCAAGCTTTCAGTTTTGGGTAGCTGTACTTCTAGATCTTCTTTTTCTAAATCTGGGTATTTTTTGGTTTCATGTTTGGATTCTTTGGTTAACAGATTTATATGAGCCATCTCAGGAGATTCTTCTTCTTTAAAAAGTTATTTTTCCTCAGTAGGACAGTCTTCTTCATACTATGAATTTGAACTTGGCATTTCAAATTCATTCCTGGACTGTAGGAAGTCTTATATTTGTTTATCTCCTTCAAAAAATTGCCAGTATTTTTCATTGTCTGGGACTGCTGGTCTATATTTGACTTGAACTGTGTATTTTTTTCTTTCATAAGGTTTCAGACATGTACTAGCAGCAAAGTCCAATTCATTGGCAAGAATATTTTGGTTTCTATGGAAAACATTAAGTTCGAATTCAGCAAATGCTTTTAATAGGTCCATGGCATCATCTCTATAGGCTCTTAGTCTGGGATGTTTAGCAGTATATTACCCATTTTCTTGCCTAATTATCAATTCTAAATCCCCATGAACTGTTATCCTCTTGGTTCCTAGTTTTTTTAGCAAGTGTAGTCCTAAGAGGAGTGCTTCATATTCTGCTATGTTTTTAGTGCAATGAAAGTTTAATCGGTATGAATGACCTTATACATGATTGTTTTTAGTGTTGTGCATTCATATGCCTGGCCTTGCACTAGTTTTAGTACAAGACCCATCAAAACTCGTGCTCTAAAGAGGACTGTTTTCAAATTCATCATCAATTTCATTTTTTTCCTCTCTGTTTGGTTTATCTTGATCATCACTATGTTCATTTTGAGGATCTGCACTATGTTTATTTGTGTCTTGTTCCTCAAGGTTTTCAATGTGTTGAGGAATTTATCTTTGATTGTTCTGATTGGCACTATGTTGATGACTGTTTTGATGCTCAAGACCTTCATTTTGTTTGCTGTGTTTTTCTGATTTGGCAAACTGTTTAGATGATTTTTCTTTCCCTTCCTCTTGTTCTATGGCTGCCACTATGTTGGTTGATGTTTCATTTTCTAATCCTTGATCATTAGGAATCTCATAATTCTAAAGAATGAATGAGTCAAGGAAAGTATGTATAGAATAAAGAGGAGAGTTTTATGGTCTTTCTTGGCTACCCACCATGTATTTCATGTGTGTTCCCTATAAAGTCATCTAGGTTGACTGAAGATAGGGATGACGACATAAGTCATATCCATTTGCATTGTGCCTTGCAATTTAGCACCCCAAGATCTTGAAAGAAGCATGCCATATTTTGGGGGTATATCAGCCACCACAATGTCCATTACTAAGCTTTTGGCTGGGATTTGTGCTAAATTCACACATAGATCTTTTATTAGGCCTAGGCATTTAACTCTGTTGGAATCAAAGGAGTATAAATCTCTATAAGGCCTGGTTACCTCAAGGCCTAATCTTTCCATTATCACTTTGGGCATTAAGTTATGTGATGCCCCTGAATCATGCATGGCATTATGTAACATTTTATCATGGATGTTTAAACTGAGATAAAAATGAGGAACTGCTCCTTCTTGAAATCTTCCTTCTACTTCTAGTCCAAATAGAAGCTCAGGTTTGTCATCATTTAAGTTAAAAAAGTCATTGTGATCTCCTATTTTTAAAGATTTTAACAATTGGGACCTATATACATCTTGAGTGACTATCTCAGTGAGAGGGATGGATATTTTTATCTTGAAAATTTCACTCTCTATGCTGAAATGAGTTTGAGTTTTGGAAATGTTTAATTCATCCTTTAGTCACTGTTTTCTCAGCAAAATCAGCTTGCTAGCTTTTATTATTTACAGCAGTTAAAATGGTTCTTTCAGGAGCATTAGCTGAGGTGCTAGTGCTGCTAGGGTCACCACTATGTTTGTCATGGATTTGGGTGTTTTTTCCCTTGTTTTTATCAGAATCTTCAGCCACTATGTTTTTGTTCTCAGCTGTCTTTTTAGAAGTATTTACAGGGCTATTTTTAGCAGATATTTCAGAGTTCTTTTTCTTGGGAACTTCTTGGTTCTTTTTACTCCTTAAGTCATATTTTTTATGTACTTATATTATGGAATTTGCAAAGCCTTGTTGGTAGTCTGCAGACTCTAGGATCTCTTCTTCATAGGGTGTATACATGACTTGTTCTTCCCTAGTGAGGAAGACAGTATCCTCATCATTTGTTCCCAACATGTTTATGTGATTTCCCTATGTTTCTTCAATCACCCCCTCATCCTCATCAGCATAATTCTATTGGAAAGGAGGTCTGACTTGTTGATCAGGGTCTCTTTGTCTAATTTGAGGGGGATTCCTTCTAAAGTTCTGATTTTGATTTTGATTTTTATTTTGAGGAGCTTTTTGGTTTTCTTTAGGATACACTCTCTCATTCATGTTTATTCTTTCCATCATCAACTCCATGGTTCTGACCAAATTATCAATTTTGGAGTCTGATGTGGAAGGTCCAGCTTCATCTTTGTAGGTAACCTTTTTTCTTCTTTCAATCTAGCCCTTCTGGCATTAAGGTTAGCTTCTACACTTACTGCCCGTTTCTGCATGTCTTCTAATGTAAGGGGTTCTCTCTTCCTTAATTGATAACAAATGTCTGGGTCAAATCCTTCAAGAAAATTTATTAAGGCTAAGCCTTGTGAGGGTTTCATTTGTGGAGGGAGTGCATTATAGACACTATTGAATCTAGTGCAATAATCTTGGACACTCACTCCAACATTTCTTTTAAGATCATTTTATTCTGACAGGATTTAAAGGGGGTCTTGACTTCCCATTTGTTTAGGAATAATTGATGAAAAGAGGGAGGTCATTGATACTGTTAGGGGTTAAGCCTCTGAACCATTTTCTTTCTTCTCCCCCTAAGCTTTGAGCAAACATCCTAAGTTTTACAGTTTCATCATCGATTTCTTGTCTGTCAAAGTAATCATTCATTCTATCCACATGTTGTTGAGTTGTAGCAGAACTACTAGCATCATATAATGGAATCTTGAACTGATAGTATTGTGGTAGAGCAACTAAAGGAAAAGGAAGGACTAGAGGAGCATACCATGTTGCCATGATGTGAAGTTGTGGGAGAAATGGGGGGTTTACAAGTCGAGGATTTGTGATAGGGGGTAAATGATGAGTTGAAGTGGTTTGAGTTGTGGATGTGTGAGTGAGTGAAACAAAAGTACTTGGACCAGCAAGGGATTGTTGAGTAAATTTAGGATGAGAGAAACCAAAGTTATGAATGAAATGAAGATCAGGTGGAGTGGATGGGGAGGTTTCTCTGCTGCTATTATATTGTGAGTTTTCAGGCTCAAAGTCTATCTGATCTATATAACTAAGTGTCTTGGTTCTAGATAGGTTTTATATGAAAGGTAATTCAACCTGGGTATCTTGTAGAGCTGTAAGGTTTTCAGGGACTGAACTTTCTCTGTGAATTGGTATAACAATAATTGGGTTCTTAGAGACTTCAACCTCATGGCATTCTCGCCATTCTCTCTTATTAAAAGAATTTAGTTTACAATTTAAATAGATGAGAGAAAATGTCTAAGATAGTCCATGCTATCTTAGACTCCTTTGGTTGAGATAATGTCTAACCAAAAACCCACCAAGATAGGAGTTACTAAACAAACTCCAATATTTGAGGAACAACCCAAGAGTTAGGCACATATTCCTAACTAGGAATATTTAATTAATTTATTTATTATTTTGGATTTATTATTTTTATTTGAGAGAGGCTATCATTGCCCCCTTCAATGAAAAATCCAAAATAAGAACGAGGAACCATCTTCCAAGTTCTCATGTTGATCCTCAAAAAACATTGCCTGAAAAACCGCCAATGCTAGATGCTGAAAAAATGCAATCTGAAGAGACCATGAGTCAGTTGTATGTCTGATTCATCTCTGAATTTCACTTGAAAACTCCATCAAGTGCCAATTTTCAAAAGGATCCATATGTCCTTTGCATGAAATCAACATCCTTTGTCCACTGAAAAAATTTATTCAAAGCCCACTAGATGATGATGTCAAAAACAACTCACTGTTGCTTTTTCTGTGCTGAAAACTGTTCACTACTTCTTTGTTGTCAACTGCCCACTGGAAAATTTGTTGATGCCCACTGGCTGTTGAAGATGCCCATAGGCTACTTTTTCTGGTTTTTTTGAGACTTTCAGTCTGACAACCACTGTCAATGTCATTGAAATTTTCCCCCCTTTGTCAGCTGAAAGGAGAGACACTTCTCTGGAAAGTATTCCTGAACTCCCCCCTTCAGGTGTAGGAGTGTTGCACTGGTGTAGTACTCCCTCGTTTAACTGCATGAGAGTACAATCTCCTTTTCACTGTTCGCTGCACTATGTGTGATTTGATGCGGTTGTAGAACTGATACAATATTTTGACTGTGGATGACCATTTCCAAGGGTCGATCCATTCATAATATATTTTCAATCTAGCTGATTTTTGTTGGTTGCGACATTTTTTTGAGGAATGATTGGGCTTGCCACAATGGCGACAAGGATGGAGATCAAAACACTGATCTTCCATATGATCGGTTATTTGACAATGAGAACATTTTGGTTGGACTTCAACTTCAGGTTGCGTGAAATTCTGTTTGTCTGCAACTTTGGATTGCGTGCATTGCTGGTTTTCTACAATGTTCTCAGAACTTGCTGAGGTGAGTTGTGCAAGAAATCCTGCACTGATGAACTTAATGGGCTTGGAATAATCTGGGATATGTAAGTTGGTGTCATTGTTGACATATCCTAAGCTTCGTCGATTCTTGTTATTGTGAATTTCTTCCCATGGCTTGATAATGGGCTTGGAAGAAATTGGTACTTGAAAAAATTCGACACTTGAAGCTGTTGGGATGAATTACTTATCATCTGGATGGTTCAAAGACTTGAAAGTATCACTCTTTTCTTGCAATTCAATCCTTTGAAGTTGTGACTCTAGTTGAAGAAACTCAATAGTTTCATGTGTTTGTTGTAGATGCCGTGAAATATCAGCAAGAGTTTCTTTGCTGATGTGCACCATGTCTTCATCACTGGAGATGATCAAACTGTGAAGAATGTTTAACAACTGAATATGTTGTGCCATTTTAACTGGCGCTCTTGAAATCAGTCTCTCTTGTCGTAGAAGTCGTGCTTTGAACTGTGTCACTTGATTTTGGTACTTGAAAGACAGGCTCATTTGCTATGTGGCTTGAATGGCACGCTCGCTTGATTTGTTGCTTATTGCACTTGCTTGGAACACCTGCTAGAATTGTAGAATTTTCTTGCTTAAACTCTGGAATTCACGCTCTCTTGATGATGATCGCATTTGTTTAAGTGCTCACTTGACTTACTTGATGACTTCACGCTCACTTGAATGAATAGGCACGCTCGCTTGATGTCGATCTCAACTTGCTTGATTGTTTTAACTTGTTTGGTTGCTTTGATGGTTGCTTCAAGGAACTTCACTCTGGCTCGATTGATGGTTTGATCTTTGTACTGACTTGATGCAAATTTCTTGAATGAATACTTACACTCGCTTGGAGATGTAAACTTGTTGCTTGTTTGCTTTAACGTGAAAACTCATGCACTCACTTGATTTTTATTAAAGGAAGGGTGTCAAACACTGTCGAAAATGCACCCAAGAAAGCTTATAATGATTTTAATGATTCACTTGTTCTCTTAAAAATTCATTAACAATGAATTTTTAATGATTCACTTAAAACAATGAATTTGATTACAAGTTTTGAAATGGATTTGCAAGAACGCTGATGTAGACTTTTCTTTGAAATGCATTAACTTGACTAATTGAATTTGATTGTTGATGTAGAATGCTGATGTAGACAATTTTTTATTATATGTTGAAGTGGCGCAAATGCATGTGTTGATCTTGCAGCTATTTCGTTACATGTGTTGTGCTTTCTGATATTGAACTTTATGTATGCGATATTAAATTAAATTATTGATGTGTCACAACTAGACACAAATAAAAAATGAAGCCATAAAAAAAAATGCACCATCACAAACACACATGGTGTACGTAAGATCCCCTTATTCAATTTCGGGCGGATCTAGGACACAATCACCAAAAAATGATATCTTTATTAAGTATTGAGTACAGAAGAAATCTCCACCTTCAAATAATGAATATGCCAAGCTCACGACCCTTGGAAGCAATTTGTTTTCAAAATCTAGATATTCACCGACTCAATCTCTCTAAGAAAAAAATGGTACTTGGAATCACAACAATGACTTTTCCCTTATCACTCCAAATTTACAAAATATGCACCTTATTACTCCAAAAATTACAAAAATAATTTCACTCCATCACTTCAAAAACCTTCACTCCACTTTAAAAAAAAATAAAAAAAAAAATCTATGAGCACTTATGTAAACCCCGCTCAACCCACATTCTCCATTCTCTATGCATATAAAATGCATTTGAAAATTACGTGCCTGCAAATAAATATTAAATCTGGGAAAATCTATCAGTACTTGTGGAAGCTCACTTCTGTTTTTAAACTTCAAATACCGACTTGTTTCTTCTTCATGCTTTATGGTTAAAACCATGGCAAAAAATCGCTTTCATAAAATGGAATTAATATACATCACCTTGTATTTAAATTGAAAGTATTAACTTCAACCAATACTTAAATCTCATTTGGATTTAGTATCTCGACTTCGGATCAAAACCCAAAGTACTAGCAACCAAAATATACATATTTTGTATAGGCCACAGCTTGTTAACTCATCATATATCCAACCCACGTGAATATTTCCATTAATTAAAAGTGCGATCTTGGTTTATACAAAACACTACCATAATGTTTATTTCGCCAACATAATAAACCAATTTATACAACCTTGGACTCCATTTGACATTTAAACTCAAATTTTTCACATAATATTTGATTCGGCCTTACCTCGTTAACCTCCACGCAATTTCCTTTGCGAATACCGTTGATCTTCGACGTCTCCTAATCGAACGAAGATTGCATTCGCTCAACACCTGAACTTTATCGCTCCAGACTTATACGACATTCGTGGTTTTAAAATACCACTTCAAAACACATGTCAAATGATGGAATGTATCACATTAAAAAAGGTAAAACTACCTCGACCTCAAAATTTATGCGAAACCAGTGGTTTCATTCTCCCAAACCGCTTCACTGTTCATCACACAGTTCCGCCATTCTTTTGACTCACGCTCTGGTTCTTAAACTTGCGCTTTCATCACTTTTGCTGTGCGTTATCATGATTCCACTTCACTACATCATTTCTAGTCAACGATGTTGTTCTTGTTCCACGCCTTTGTTCAAAGTTTGAAGAGCCCTTGCTACTTCATCAATTCTATTCTATGGTGTTTGGTATTTCGAACAGAGCCGAGTTTCCCACTAAGTCTCAACACAGTATCATCATCGATGAGGTCCCTGCCAACTTCAAGAGTATAAATGAAAAGATAGCAATCTGAATCCTCAATGCATACGCATGCAGGATCAGTGATCTGGATTTGATTTCACTTTGATAAACATGATTATCAACATTCCAAATGAAAGAAATTGGTGAGGTTGTAATTGTTTTAATGGAAGGGCGCGCATGAGCAAACTGGCATGAGAGACGATCTCAAGTTCTATGCAGACTATGTAGAGAAGAATATACCTTATATGGGTAACTTTGATAGTCGAAATTGGCCATGTACCAAAATCTATACCGTTGTAATTTGTACAGTGATTCGATACCAAAACTATCGATTACGACTGAAACCACTGCAATTTTTCTCCAGCATATTTCACATGTATCTAGGCACGATCCTACAGTGACAGTTTCAATCACAAAAAACTGAACAGCTTACAGCTCGGCTGCTTGATACACAGAACCAAAGTAAGGATTAAATAACAATGGTTTTATTTACTATGCCTTTTTTCCTCAGAATCGAAGGAGGACTGTTCTATTCACCGCACC
The DNA here is from genome assembly GCA_034641835.2 of Pinus albicaulis. Classification (NCBI taxonomy): domain Eukaryota; kingdom Viridiplantae; phylum Streptophyta; class Pinopsida; order Pinales; family Pinaceae; genus Pinus; species Pinus albicaulis. The sequence continues at coordinate 242,154,810 of CM076571.1, forward strand.
TTTCTTTCTATTTATTGTTCGATGGTTTATTTATTGGAATTAAATAACGACTATTCTATTTACCACACCTTTTTTTCTCAGGCAGAGAGGCGGGAGCAGCCGTGTTGAAGATACGAAGTTGTAGTAGTGCTGGCTGGTTGATTGTCAATTTCCATCCTCTGATAAACTGAAGGCTATTGCAAACGAATCAATCAAGTCCGCACACTGGTGGCTTTGCAATTTGACGTTCAAACAACTATCGAACCCATTGTTAAACCTCTACGCAGTCTAAATACGTTCTACGCAGGATTACACGCAGCAATCACAACAATCTTCTCAACCTCGCTAGACATGGATCTTAGCTTTGCTCCGATACCACATGTTACAAATGGAAATAACTCAGAAACAGATTGCAGAAAAACATAGATACAAAACCAAACAAAACAATGGCGGAAAAGAGACTTCCGCCTCATGGCATTCTCATAATTCTCTCTTATTAAAAGAATTTAGTTTACAATTTAAATAGATGAGAGAAAATGTCTAAGATAATCCGTGCTATCTTAGAATCCTTCGGTTGAGATAATTTCTCACCAAAAACCCACCAAGATAGGAGTTACTAAACAAACTCCAATATTTGAGGAACAACCCAAGAGTTAGGCACATATTCCTAACTAGGAATATTTAATTAATTAATTTATTATTTTGGATTTATTATTTTTATTTGAGAGAGGCTAACATGTAGGAGATTTCCTAAGAATGCTTTCTGGATTATCAACTATTGTAGGAGGATTTGGGTTAGGATGGGATCTAGTATGGATTCTTTTGAAAGCCGGGATTTAGACCCAAAGATAAGAAACGTTTAGCCAAGTATGACAGTATTTTGAAGGCAAACTAATCTGTGTAAGAAAACTTAATCCACAAAGTCTTCTTAACTAGGTTTTTGTAATGTTCTAATGATCAAATAAGTTTCCCAGTGGAGTCTTTGGAAAAACAATGGGAATCAACAGGCCTACTGAAAACCAGTGGAGTCACCAGGTGGAAAATTTTTACTTGCTTTTCTAGGATTGGTTGTTGTCCACCATCAACAATCAGGAACCACTCTTGGCAGACACTTGATTCATTTTTAAGAATGGGATTTTCTTAGTTGTAAAGTTATCTATTACTCAGTATATTCCCCAGTATGGTTGCCAATATGTTGGCTCCCTGTGATTTACAAGAATGGCAAGAATAAATCCTGCAGAGGGCCACATCAGAACCACTTTGGAATCCTAGGACCTAGCCTTCCTAGATTCAGAGAGGGATCTCTCTATTAAGTGTTTTGAAAGAATATATCTTTATGCTTTGTTTATGATGTTAGGCTAGTTATGGAGCTCTTAGGAACTTGTTTGTTTTGTTTGGTTGGGATGGATATCATTAACTGAAGAGGTCATTTGAAGGGTGAAGGTGAGAGTAAATTGAAAGAATGTTTCGGCTGAAAAGATAGGTCATGAAACAGTATTAACCCATTGGGCTATGGAGTCACAAATGGATTTAATTGCACAAAAATTCTTCAAGGGTTTCCATAGGGCAAGTCATATATATCAAAGGATATTTTAGATTGAATTGTGATATGAAACATTAATATATTGTGAAATAAGCAAAGCTAATAATCAATTAAGAATATATTAACTCCACTAAACAAGAAAAGCCTTTCAAAGTAATTGTTTGAAGCAAGCCAAAGGACGGGGAAAACCATAGACTTCTTTGGGCAGACTTGTAATAATTTTTTTTTTAAGAAAACAATCCAGTAATCCTAAGACTACTTTCAAAAAGGAGAAAACATATAAGAGAACAAGGAAAATAGCCTAATATCAGATAGAAACTTTGAATTTAGCCTGCTTTTGGCATACTCTCAAGGGATCTTTCAAGGAAACTGTTAAAGACTAGCCAGAGGACAGGGAAAACCATAGACTTATCTGGGTTAACTCTACTTAGAAAACCTTGAAAAGAACATTCAAAAACAATATCTCAAGTTGTACTCAAAAAGACATGGAATCACCAACATTTCTCCTTGGTTATACTCTATTGAATCATTTCTAAAAATAACAAGCTGGATAAACCTAGAGGGAAATTAAGAATCCTCTAAACATACCTTAGCAGAAGAAAACATAAAGATAAAGATTTCAGACAGAAATAGGGTACTTTGACAGTAAATCCTACTCTAAATTTTCTGTTCTTTATCAGAGAAAATGAACAACATGTAAAACATAAGGAAAGATAAACACAGTGAGAAATAACATCACCATTAACATAGACCAGGATCCCATGAATCATCTTGTATTATTGATGTTCAAACCATTTACATACTTGAAGTCCAATAGGTCTTTACAGCTCAAAACTTCTCTTCTCATCCTAGTATTCTTCAATTATTCAACAACGCTTCAACAACTTCAGCAACTGTCTTACACTTCAATAATAATCCAACCAACAACAACAATGAACTCCTCATATAGTATTTATAGATAAAGGAGGAGGTGGAGTGAAAGAAAGGGTCTCTAATGGTTCATAAATGACATAGTTTAATGTTTTTGACCTTTGAGACCATGCAATACCCAAGGCAAAATGTATTTAAGTCTAACTTTGCGTTATATTAACTTTTTGAACTACTTAGTTGCTCTTGTTGACTTTTAGGCTTTTTTAGGTAGGTTGGTAATAACTTCTGAGCTGTCATTTGGAAATATCTTTGACTTGGAGTAACTTTATGTACCTTTGAGGAAAATTAGGCCTGTAGGTGGCATTTTGATTCTTTTGGAGAAGTAATTACTCCACTGATTTATGCATTCGAAACATTCCTTCTTGTTGATCTGTCTGGTGGCTTTAAATCTGATTAGGCCTCTGACATTGATTGTTGGCCTTTCTTTAATATTCTTCTGCTTTGTCACTTTCCTAACTGTTTTATTTTTTACTTAATTTGTCTTTACACTATGCTTTATCATTGGTTTTCTAGTTAAGTTTCTGATCTTCGGAGTTTGACTTTAACTTTTAACTTTCACTTATCTTCATTGTTTTTCTTTTGTGTACAGGTGGATTTTCTCTACGCGAGAGGGTTTCGTTGACCAATAAATGATCATGAGACATTTGTTAAACATTATAATCTAACCCTCGGTCCCCTTTTGCATTATCTAGCCGTTAGGATCGTCATACTGTGCCTTGTGCAACTCAGATTTGCTGTGGGAGGGCTTGCAAACTATAGGCCGCTATTAAACCAACACAAAAACTAAACAATTAGATAAAAACCTACATTTAGTGGTTTAGAATACTTTAGAGGCTCGGGGTGGGTGTAGGAGCATTTGCAAAGGAGGGGATATTCATGTCGGAACCATGAAGAACAGTGAAATTTTTTGAATTTGGGCGCAAAATGAGGAAGGGCGGTTTTGCAGAAAACCAGGTGGTTTTCGCACTGAATCTGGGTGGTTAGTGGTTTTGAGTGAATCATATGCGATTCCACTCAAGGGATGATGCGTGTCCCTGGGAAAACCACCCATTTCAAGTAGAAATGGGGCGTTAACCCATAGGAATGAATCGCGTGCGAAAACGATCATAGACTGTCGGATCTGGGGGAGCCAGATCGACAGCAGGGGATGGGCGCGATCGGCGGAGATGATCGACCGCGAGGAATGGTGGAGGATAGGTGGAGGAAGTGGATTGAATGGAGGTCTAGGAGTGGATGGTGGGCCAGGGTGATGGTATCAAAAAATTTGTTGGGAGGTGGAAAGGTATCAGGTGGGGTGGTAAAATGATAAGGGAAGGGCGAGGGCCATCCGATCAACACGATCGATGGTGTAGATCTCCCATCGGGGTGCACAGATAATAAGCATTGGGGTAGAATGAGGTTTGAGGAGGGGGGGGGGGGGGGGCGGGCGGGCGGGTGGTGATAACAGTTAGATCAAGATTATCAACGGCTAGGATCATTCTAAGGAGAGAAATGGTGCAGGGGAATGAAATAAAAAGTGAAGGGAGCTTAAAGGGGCATGGAAAGGTTTTATAGAGAAAGGAAAGGACCAAGGGCTAAAGGGATTTTTGGCTTAGCCCCTAGTTTTAGGCCTTGGTCATATAGAGAAAGGGGCTGAGGGCTTAAGCCTGCAGGGGCTTAAGGCCTAACTTTGTAAAGGGGTCAGAATAAGGCCTAAAAAGTGGGTTTTTTTAACTTTTTAGAGGTTCCGATAGGATCAAAAGGGTGATTTAAACCATATAAAGGGGTTTTTATAAGGTTTGGAGGGGTTTTGGGGAAAATGAAGGGTAAAAATGGGTTTTTTAGAGGAATAGATGAATGTTTAGGGTAGGTGAAGATGAGTGAAAAATGATGAAATGGAGAACTTTATGAAGGTGAAATGGTAGAAAAGGGGGTTGAAAATAGTTTACATTTGAATCAGCAGGATAACTTGGAAGGGTTGAGTGAATATTTCAGTGGAGTGATGTTTTGAGAAAAATGAACACAGGGGGCTTTCAAGAACTCACAAGATTTTCACAAAATTTTTGTTTCTTGAAAGCTAAAACTTAATTAGCCATCATGAGGTATAACAAAATTTATAGATGGCTAACAGTGGCTCCACTTGGGGAGGGAAACTCCTTGGAGGTGTTAAGAACCTCAAAGACCAATCTCTGGAAATTAGACTAGTGCCTTGTCTTTTTTATGCATTTTTACAATCTTCCTTTCTTTAATGATGATGCTGCTTAAAAAGATGATTTGCAAAATTATAACAAAATGATCTTCCTCCCAAACTTCTACCTACACATCCTACTTTTCCTAACATTTTTTCTTCAGTGACTGCACTTGGACTTGAAAACCCTTTCAACATGATTTTATTATTTTATTTGAAACCAGGAAACTAATCTATTTCTACCCTTATATCTTCCATGAGTTCAGATTAGACAGTTGAACTCATTGTTTCTCTACCTATTCTAACTATCTGTCAAGTTTGAGCTGTTTGACAGATGTTATTCTCTATTTCTAAAACATGAAATTTAAAACACAGTCAAATCAGGATTAAACAGTCTCATTTTCTATGGGGCTATGGCATTATGTACAAGATGAACATAGACTTTATTTGCAAAAATTTAAAACAAAATTGTGAAGGCTTAAGATCTGATATTGATAAACATTCTTGTTTCTTTCTTTGGCTCAGATTTTGATCTTTTTGGAGCCATTTCTCTTTTATTTTCTTGGTTCATATTTTAAGCTTGTTAGAACCATTCTTTCTCTATCCTAATCTATTCTACTGATAAGCCAAGATTACACTATTTGGAAAATCTTCTTCACACTAACCTATCAGCACAAAATTCAAATTTACTCAGTCATGATTAGGCTGTATGACTGAATAAAATTTTCATTTATAGTAGTGGCATTTAGACTTGCACACTTTCAGATTTTTCTCTTTTTTGGTATGGGGATGTACCTTTATTCTTTTTATCTGCCCTTTTTTCTCTTTTTCTTTTGTTTTTTGTATTCTATTTTCAAACTTTCTTTCAAGCAATGTTATTTACAATGAATTAAAAATAACTTTGAACAAAAACCTTAACAAAAATAATGTTTGAGCATCCTACCATTGACAGGACCTCCAAAATTTTTAGCTCCACCCATCTCTTTAAGAAAAAAATGCATTATTTCCTATAGCAGAATGAATGAGATAAGGGCCTTTCCATAAATTTTCAAACTTTCCATGTTTTCCCTTATCTTCTTTCCTAGAAACCCATTTTAGTACTTTGTCACCAATTTTAAATTCACTTGCCTTTGTTCTTTTATCAAACAACTTCTTGATGTTTTCTTGTACTTGTTGTGCTCTTTTGTAGAGTTCCTCTCTGGTTTGTTGTAATTGTACAATTTGGTTTATTCTTCTTGTCATGTCATCTTCTTCAGACTGTACCTCTTGGATCAACTTCATGACTGGCACTCCTAGACTGGTTGGAAATATTGCATCTGCTCCATAAACTAGTTGATAAGGGGACATCCCAATTGACTTTTTGACTGTCAGTCTGTCTGCCCATAGTGCATGTACTAGCTTGCTGTGCCATGATTTTTTATTTTCTTCCAGCAAATTCTTGAGAATGTTTATCAAACTCTTGTTTGAGTATTCTGCCAACCCATTACCTTGAGGGTAATAAGCTGTGGAATGGCCCATTGAAATATGATATTTATGACAGAAATCAACCATGTTTTTGGATCCAAATGCAACAACATTGTCAGTGATAATTTTCCTAGGACAGCCAAATCTAGACAGGATATGATTTTCAACGAATGAAATGATGACTAAGTCTGGGGCATTCCTAGAAGGGATGGCTTCTATCCATTTGGTAAAGTAATCAGTGGCTGTGAGGATCCATTTATGTTGGGTAGATGAGGCAGGATGGATTTCCCCAATGAAGTCTAGACCCCACTATTGAAAAGGAGCTTTAACAGTGATTGGTTGCAAAGGTAAGGGAAGCAATTTTCTCTTTCCTTAAAAAATTCGACATTTATGACAGGCAATGACCATTTTGTGGATATCTTGAAAGAGGGTGGGCTAGTAATAGCCAGATCTAAGGATTTTGTTCATAGTAGTTTTCCAGAAGAGGTGGACTCCACATTCTCCTTCATGAAACTCATGCTTGATCTTATTTGCATCATTCTCAAGAAAAAATTTAAGCAATAATCCACTAGCATTTTTCCAATATAGACATTTCTCTAAAATGCAATAATTTACAGCTTTTAACTTTAGAAACCTTGCCTTTGTTTTAGACAAACCAGGAGGGACATTAAGATTAAGTAGCACATACAAAATATCAGCATACCAAGATGAATTCAGAAAATGATCTTCAATAAGTGGAGTTGCCAACTCCTCCTGTTCATCTAATGCATTAAACACGTTTATATCAAGAGCTTGAAAGTTGGATTCAGCCATAAGTCTTGCTAGTCCTTGACCTTTGATGAGCTTAGTGGGCTTAATTTCTAATTCATATTCTAGTATTACAACAATACAGTTCCCTCTTTTGCCATCAGGGTTTTGTGTCAGAATGTCTTTTACCACTGAATGAGGCACAAATGCTATGATGTGTGAGTGTAAAATTTAAACTCTGAAGTATTTTAAGGCTTTGACCAAGGAAAAGGCTTGTTTTTCCATTATATTATACTTCAAAGGTGCATCTCTTAATGCCTTGCTGAAAAATGCAATAGGTTGCTCTTGTCCCTTTATGTTTTTATGTAAGAGGACAACAACCACTATGTGTTCTGATGCAAATGAAAATATGACAAAATATTTTGTAAAATTAGGATTGATGAGTATCGGTGTTTGGGTGAGTGCTTGTTTTACCAGCCCAAATTATTTCCTTGCTTCTAAGGTCAATTTAACTCCATCCTCTCTTTTAAGCATATTTTTCATGTTTCTGAGGAGTTCAGCTAGGTTGGGTATGAACTTTCTCAAGAAATTAACATTTCCAATGAAAGATTGAAGTTCCTTGATGTTTCTAGGATGATTGATTTGCAATTTACCTTCAATCATCTTTGGGTCTATCTTTATACCCTCTTCAGATATGATATGTCCAAGAAGTTTGCTTTCTTGGAGACCAAACAATGTTTTCTTGGGATTTAAGGATAAACCATATTTTCCGCATTTCTCAAAGACTTTTCTTAGGTGTATAAGGTGTTCTTCATCTGTTTTGGAATAGATAGTGATATCATCTAAGTATTTCACAATGAAGTATCTTATTTCTATTGAGAATGCAATATCCATGGCTCTTTGGAATGTGGCACCAGCATTCATTAAACCAAAAGGCATTTTCACATACATGAAAGTGCCCCATGGTGTAGTAAAGGTTGTTTCAAGTTGATCATCAGGATGTACCAATACTTGGTTATATCATGAGAAGCCATCTAGCAAATAAATTCTTCTAGAACCTACCACCCTTTGTAAAATATGATCCATTTTGGGCAAGGGATAGTTGTCCTTTAATGGGGATTTATTTAAGTTTTTGAAGTCAATACAAAGCCTTATTTATCCTATTTTCTTCCTAACTGATACAAGATTAGATACCATCTCTGAGTATCTCATAGGGACAATAATTCCAGCATCATACATTTCTCTAATTTCTTTCTCAACCAGAGGTAATTGAACAGGGTTGATTCTGCGCAATTTTTGTCTAAAAGGTTTCTGGTTTTCTTTGAGGGGTATCTTATGCTGAATTATTTCTGTGTCATATGATTTAAAATCTTCATAACTCCATGCAAACACATCAGAAAATTCTCTAAACAGCTCAAGGTATTTTAGTTTAATGTGACCTGGCAGTGTTTTGGATAATTTTATCATTTTAGGCTTTTCTTCACTGCCTATATTGCACTCTTCTACTTCAGCTTTAGTAGGTTCTATTTTTGGCCTTTTTACAACATCATTAAAGTCAAAAAATTCTTCTAGAGGGACCAGTCCTTTTGGCAAGCTTTCAGTTTTGGATTGCATCACTTCTAGATCTTCTTTTTCTAAATCTGGGTATTTTTTGGTTTCATGTTTGGATTCTTTGGTTAATAGATTTATATCAGCCATCTCAGGAGATTCTTCTTCTTTAAAAAGTGATTTTTCCTCAGTAGGACAGTCTTCTTCATACTCTGAATTTGAACTTGGCATTTCAAATTCATTCCTGGACTATAGGAAGTCTTCTATTTGTTTATCTCCTTCAAAAAATTGCCAGTATTATTCATTGTTTGGGACTACTAGTCTATATTTGACTTGAACTGTGTATTGTTTTCTTTCATAAGGTTTCATACATGTACTAGCAGTCAAGGCTAATCCATTGGCAAGAATATTTTGGTTTCTAGGGACAAAATTAAGTTGGAATTCAACAAATGATTTTAATAGGTCCATGGCATAATCTCTATAGGCTCTTAGTTTGGGATGTTTAGAATTATATTCCCCATTTACTTGCCTAATTATTAATTCTGAATCCCCATGAACTGTTATCCTCTTGGCTCCTAGTTTTTTTAGCAAGTGTAGTCCTAAGAGGAGTGCTTCATATTCTGCTATGTTGTTGGTGCAATGAAAGTTTAATAGGTATGAATGACCTTATGCATGACTATTTTTAGTGTTGTGCATCCATGTGCCTGCCCCTGCTCCAGTTTTAGTACAAGACCCATCAAAAATCATGCTCCAAAGAGGATTGTTTTCGGATTCATCATTAATTTCCTTTCTATCCTCTCTGTTTGTTTTATCTTGATCAACATTGTGTTCTTTTTGAGGAATTGCACTATGTTTATTTGTGTCTTGTTCCTCAAGGTTTTCAATGTGTTGAGGAATTTCTCTTTGATATTTGTTATGATTGGCACTATGTTGATGACTATTTTGATGCTCAAGACCTTCATTTTGTTTGCTGTGTTTTTCTGATTTGGAAAATTGTTTGGATGATTTTTCTTTCCCTTCCTCTTGTTCTATGGCTGCCACTATGTTGGTGGATGTTTCATTTTCTAATCCTTGCTCATTAGGAATCTCATCATTCTAAAGAATGAATGAGTCAAGGTCAGTATGTATAGAATAATGAGGAGATTTTTCTGGTCTTTCTTGGCTACTCACCATGTATTTCATGTGTGTTTCCCTATAAAGTCTTCCAGGTTGACTGAAGACAGGGATGGTGGCATAAGTCATATCCATTTGCATTGTGCCTTGCAATTTAGCACCCTAAGATCTTGAAAGAAGCATGCCATATTTGGGGGGTATATCAGCCACCACAATGTCCATTACTAAGCTTTTGGCTGGGATTTGTGCTAAATTCACACAGAGATCTTTTATTAGGCCTAGGCATTTAACTTTGCTGGAATCAAAGGAGTATAAATATTTATAAGGCCTGGTTACCTCAAGGCCTAATATTTTCATTATAACTTTGGGCATTAGGTTATGTGATGCTCCTGAGTCATGCATGGCATTGTGTAAAATTTTATCATGGATGTTTAAACTGACATAAAAAGGAGGAACTCCTCCTTCTTGAAATCTTCCTTCTACTTTTGCTCCAAACAGAAACTCAGGTTTGTCATCATTTAAGTTAACAAAGTCATTGTGATCTCCTATGTTCAAAGATTTTAACAATTGGGACCTATATACATCTTGAGTGACTATCTCAGTGAGAGGGATGGATATTTTTATCTTGGCAATTTCACTCTCTATGCTGAAAGGAGTTTGAGTTTTGGAAATTTTTAATTCAGCCTTTTTAGTCACTATTTTCTCAGCAAAATCATCTTGCTGGTTTTTATTATTTACAATAGTTAAAATGGTTCTTTCAGGAGCATTCGCTGAGGTGCTAGTGCTGCTAGGGTCACCACTATGTTTGTCATGGATTTGGGTTTTTTTTTTCCCTTGTTTTATCAGAATCTTTAGCCACTATGTTTTTATTCTCAGATGTCTTTTTAGAAGTATTTACAGGGCTGTTTTTAGTAGATATTTCAGAGGTATTTTTCTGGGGAAATTCTTGGTTCTTTTTACTATTTAAGTCATATTGTTTATATACTTCTATTATGGAATTTTCAAAGCCTTGTTGGTAGTCTGCAGACTCTAGGCTCTCTTCTTCATAGGGTGTATACATGACTTGTTCTTCCCTAGTGAGGAAGACAATATCCTCATCATTTGTTCCCAACATGTTTATGTGATTTCCCTCTGTTTCTCCAATCACCCCCTCATCCTCATCAGCATAATTCTGTTGGAAATGAGGTCTAACTTGTTGATCAAGGCCTCTTTGTCTAATTTGAGGGGGATTCCTTCTAAAGTTCTGATTCTGATTTTGATTTTTATTTTGAGGAGCTGTTTGGTTTTCTTTAGGATACGCTCTCTCATTCATGTTTATTCTTTCTAACATCATCTCCATGGTTCTGACCAAATTATCAATTTTGGAGTCTGATGTGGAAGGTCCAGCTTCATCTTTGTAGGTAACCTTTTTTTCTGCTTTCAATCTAGCCCTTCTGGCATTAAGGTTAGCTTCTACACTTACTTCCCCTTTCTGCATGTCCTCTAATGTAAGGGGTTCTCTCTCCCTTAATTGATAAAAAATTTCTGGGTCAAATCCTTCAAGAAACTTTATTAAGGCTAAGCCTTGTCGGGGTTTCATTTGTGGAGGGAGAGCATTATAGACACTATTGAATCTAGTGCAATAATCTTGGACACTCTCTCCATCATTTCTTTTAAGATCATTGTATTCTGACATGATTTGAAGGGGGTTTCTCTTGACTTCCCATTTGTTTAGGAATAATTGATGAAAAGAGGGGAGGTCATTGATACTGTTAGGGGTTAAGCCTTTGAACCATTTTCTTACTTCTCCCCCTAAAATTTAAGCAAGCATCCTAAGTTTTACAGTTTCATCATCGATTTCTTGTCTGTCAAAGTAATCATTCATTCTGTCCACATGTTGTTGAGCTGTAGCAGAACTACTAGCATCATATAATGGAGTCTTGGACTGATAGTCCTGTGGTAGAGCAAGTAAAGGCAAAGGATGTTGGCAATATGATGCAGAGTGTTGTCCTTGATGGCAACCCACTTGATGAAGATGATGGCAACCTACTTGATAAAGTTGTCCTTGATGGAATGTGTCTTGATGAACTTTTTAAATGATGTAAATCTAATGTATCTACAATGAGTATAGAAGGTAATAATGGAAGGAATGTCAGTATGTGCCAGAACATGATGAAAATAGTATGTCTCAAGGCATACGCGGATTTGTCTAGACGAAGTAGCGTATGCACGCGGGAAATAACGTGCCAAGTCGCGTATGGGCAAAAGTGCTCTAAATATGTAAAACCAGGGGTAACCACCATACTATTGACCCATTGTATTGAGTAATGATTCACCTATGTTGATACTGTCAGAATACTTGTCCAATATTGGTTTCGCTCGAGGTATTGATAAAAAAACAAACCTATATAAGAGAAAGAATTCTTTGTGCAAATGAGAGTAAGAGGTACGACTTGAATGAATATGCTTCTCTGCGAAGCATATGCAGATAAGAAGATTTGATTGAATGAAAGATCTGAATGTATGATGCACCAATGAAGAAATGATGAAGAAAGGAATCTAGATCTGGAATGTATTTGTATCTACTAGATCTGTTTATGGAATGATTAGATCTAAGATGAGGCGAACATATGTCTGAAGTAAAGGGTAAAATCTGAGTGATGTATCTATTTTGAAGAATTGCAATGACCTAAATGTCTGAAGAACTATATGCTAGTTCGCCGTAGAGTAAGCGCGTATATACGCGGGTTTACTGAAGAGAAAGCGTGTATGGGCAGTAAAATTAGCTCTGTAATATGTACAGAAGTATACGCAGGTTTGTATGGTCGAAGGCGCGTATATACGCAGTATCAGTGAAAGGAAAGCGCGTATGAAAACTAGGGTTTGCTGAAGGATGAAGTATGAAATGTCTGATCTGTTCTTTTGTGTTACTGCTATCTGATCTGGGTTTTCTGAATTGATAAGTATCCGTTTTGATGTATGATTGAGCTTAAATGTATGGAGTGGGTCCAGTCTGAAAATATGATGAAAAGTGGCCTGCAAGTTGTGCTATAAAGAAATATTTTGGATCCAGTGTGAAAATTGATGAAACGTGGTCCATGGTGGTGCTGAGGGTTGTAGCCTTCAGTCAGGGGGTTGTAGCTCCCTTCCAGGAGAGGCTGGTAAACGAGAGCAGGGGGTCGTAGATCCCTTCCAGGAGAGGCTGGTAAATGAGAGTAGGGGGTCGTAGCTCCCTTCTAAGAGAGGTTGGTAAACGAGAGCAGGTGGGTGCCTGTGTGCTAGTATGAGTCTGCACCAGTACATAGTTGTAAGATGTTTTCTCTATAATAAAATATTGAAGGCTGAGACAACGGCAGCGGTGGTTTTCTCCCAACTTGGGTTTCCACCTGAAATCCTGGTGTTCATGTGTGATGCTTATGTGTGATGATTTACTCTGTTATTTACTGCACATGTCTGTTGCTATATAAACATCTGATGAATGAATGCAAGGATCTAAGTAATGAATTAATTGCATATTAAGATATATGCATATACGCGAGTTTTGTGAAGGGTATCCACGTATATACGCGAGTTTGATCAAGTAAAGTAGCATATGGGTTTTAGAGCATGAAAAAGTAAAAATATTTGAGTATGCCCTAAATACTGATTCACCCCCCCCCTCTCAGTATTTTCCCCAAAAATTGGTATCAGAGCAGGTCCTTTTGTAGAAGCTTGATCGCTTGAAGGAGATCCGTCGCAATGGGAAGTCATGAAGGAGTAATGTCTATAAGGGCACCTCTATTCAATGAAGATAATCTATTACTCTGGAAGATAAATAGATAAAATATACAATCGTGGTGGTGGAGACAGTATCCGTAATCCCTCACAATCAGCTAAGAAGAAATATGCAGTCAATGCCAAAGCAGTCAATGTTTTGTTAGGAAGCATGTCTGAATCAGAATTTGCTAAAGTGATGCAGCTAAATTCAGCAAAATAAATATGGGACAAAATCATTCTGAGCTATGAAGGAGATACAAAGGTAAAAAGTTCAAAACTCCAAACCCTCAGAATTGAATACGAAAATTTGAAGATGCATAGTGATGAGAGTATTTCCATTTTCTTTTTACGTCTAGATGATATTGTAAATCGTATGAGAAGTTTGGGTGAAACCATAACTGACACTACTCTGGTGGAAAAAGTCTTAAGATCTTTGACTTCAAAATTTGAGTCAAAAGTATCAGCTATTGAAGAAAGGCAAGATCTGCAAACTCTTACTATTGTTCAACTGCATGGTATTTTGACTGCTTATGAAATGAGACAAGGAGGTCCCTCTCAAATCAAAGAAGTTGCTTTTAAGGCGTGTGCAAAAGGAAAAGAAAAGGAAGTTGTCAAGGAATCAAGTTACATATCAGAAGAAGAAGAAGCAAATTTTGTGAGAAGACTCAAAGGTACTGGAAGATTCAAAGGTAAGCTTCCCTTCAAATGTTTTGATTGTGGAAGAGTTGGTCATTATGCTGCTAAATGTCCTTATAGAGAAAATCATGATAAAGGAAAACAAGTTGTAAAGGGAAAGAGTTATTATGCAAATGAAGATAATAATGAAATGTCAAGTGAAGATGAAGAAGATTCTGACCAAGATCTACTAGTGCTCATGGCAAGGAAGCAAAAGAAGAAGGCTACTCAAGAGGAGATTTCTCAGAAAACTTGTGCAGCAGAAAATAAAGAAGATAAAACAGGTATTGAATGTTGTTCTTGTGATTCACTTTCTTGTGCAAGCAATGTTAAAGATAGTGAAAGTAATGATATGGATCTAGAAGAAGCTCTCAAGATTAAAGATGAAGATCAACAAAGATCATTTAAAGAAAGAGACCGTATCTACAATGAGATGATCTCTCAACTAAAAGGACAGATAGAAATTCTGAATGAACAGGTAGACAAGTATCAAAAGTTGTACAATTATGGAAGCAATCGAAATAAAAGACTTGAAGTAGAAATCAATGATCTAAATGAAGATCTGGAAAAATATAATAAGAAGAATGAAGGACTTGAAGCATAAATCATCTCTCTGAGAATAGATCTTGAAGCATCAGATAAGAAGAATAAAGAACCTCTACAATCATTTGAAAAGGAAGGACTTGAATTAGAAATCATCTCTCTCAAGGAAGATCTGGAAAAATCAGATAAGAAGAATGAAGAACTGATACAAACATGTGAAGATCAAGAAAATTGGTTGAAGGAAGAAATCTTAAAATTAAATGATCAAGTAGAAGAAGGAAAAAGGGTCGAAGAAAGCATGAAGAAGCAATGCCAAAAATTGGAGGTTGAGGTAAACATTCTCAAAGGTAAATTAGAAGAAAAGGATAAATTCTTGAGGTTTCAAGATAGTACTAAGATTCTGGACAATATTATTAGTAATCAAAGGTCTCCTGCTGTTAAACTTGGTCTTGGTTTTCATGAAATTGTTAAAGGATAATCTAGTTCACAAGGAAGTGCTAAAGATTCAAAGGATGTCAATGCAAAACCTGAAGTGTTGAAAGAAACAAAAAGTCAACCAAAAAACATGAATACTCAAAGGAAATCATTCATTAATGTTGAATGCTTTAAATGTCATAATTATGGGCATGTTGCAGCAAATTGCCGAAGAAGATCATTTCAGTCATAGTCAAACAGATTCTATTCAGAAAGGTACTCTGGTTTCTTCAAGGGATATTGTTTTTCATGCAACAAGTATGGTCATAAAGCAGCTGATTGCAATAGAAGGAAGAATAGAGAAACACACTATGATCCTTATGCTTACTTCTATGGTCACATAATATGTTATGCTTGTAACAAGTATGGGCATGTGGAAAAAGAATGCAAGATGAACAGATCTGAGAAATTGGTTAATTTTCAGCACACAATTAGAAATTTCAAGCAAAGCTGGAATAGGAAGGAGGACTGGTCAGAAACGTAGGGAATATTGACCCTACTGTAGTCATCAGCTTCTGAAGCTTACTTCTCTTAATGACTGCAAAAGTGATGTGAGATACATTATGGAGATTAGTAATGTATCATCACAGGGGGAGCGATGTATGATGATTCTCATGGTTGATTTGGAAAATCTGGTTATGATTATTGCTGACAGAGCATCTGACATGAAGAAGACAGGTACAAGAAGGACAAATTCAGGGGGAGATGGAGGAATGTGAAATTTTCTATAATTCAATTTCCATACGCGGGTTCAGTGGACTAAAGCCGCTTATACACACGAGTTCCAGTAGACACAGTTGCGTATGCATTGACGATAAGAGAATTGGGATGACAGCTGAAGTTCAGGAGCAGAGGTTTAGGGGGAGCATCAATCTGACTGCTAATGATTGTAATTATTCTGGTTATACTCATAATAATGAAATGATACATGGTTTCTTATGTTGAAGATTATGGATGAGCCCAGATTTCTTATTTGATGAAGAATATCTTTTGGATATGATGGAAGTCTTATGATTCGGAGATCCGGACAGATCATGCAGAGATTGTTGCTGATGACTTGCTGTTAAAAGTATTCAGATTGCACAAGCTAAGGAGGAGCCTTGGAAATATGGAAAGGATGTTTGGATGCACATTTTCAGGGGGAGCACTAGCCTTGCTCAGTATAATGCATTGTTGGCAGTATGATGATTCTGAAATATAATCTCTTTCTTGAGATCTTCTTGGTTTTTGTTACAAAAGGTCATTTTTGTAATTGGTTGAAAAAGGGCATTTTGAAACCCATGATGTAAATTTGTAATATTCAGTCATGTAAGGACTTGTTCAAATCTGTAAACCCACTTGGTTGGGTAGTTGAGTCAAAATATGTAAATCCACTTGGTTGGATCTTTGATGTAAGTATGAGTCTTGGTGATAGGAAGGTCATAAGTCATGTACTTCATTGAAAAATATGTTTGAAGATTCAGCTTGAACTCAAGGGGAGCATGGTAACTTCAGTACACTTCAGATCTGCAAAACACTTATTTCTAAATAAGGAGAAAAACCTTGTGGTGGTTTTTGGTCTGCCCTTTTCCCTTGATGACAAAGGGGGAGAGTGACATGTGACATGGTGTTTGAATAGGGGGAGAATATCATTATGCTTAATGTACCTATTTGATGTGGTGATCAAACACCATCATGGTTGCCATCAAGTCCAAAGGGGGAGATTGTTGGCAATATGATGCAGAGTGTTGTCCTTGATGGCAACCCACTTGATGAAGATGATGGCAACCTACTTGATAAAGTTGTCCTTGATGGAATGTGTCTTGATGAACTTTTTAAATGATGTAAATCTGATGTATCTACAATGAGTACAGAAGGTAATAATGGAAGGAATGTTAGTATGTGCCAGAACATGATGAAAAGAGTATGTCTCAAGGCATACGCGGATTTGTCTAGACGAAGTAGCGTATCCACGCTGGAAATAACGTGCCAAGTCGCGTATGGGAAAAAGCGCTCTAAATATGTAAAACCAGGGGTAACCACCATAGTATTGACCCATTGTATTGAGTAATGATTCGCCTATGTGACCCTGTCCAGGAATACCATCGAAAGTAATGTGGTTTTGGCTCAGGGTATTGATAAAGGGAAAACCTATATAAGGAGAAGAAATTCTTTGTGCAAATGTGGGTAAGAGGTCTGAGCTTGAATGAATACTTCTCTCTGAAGCATATCTGAATGGAAAGGGTTACAGTTGAATGAAAGATCTGAATGTATGATGCACCAATGAAGAAATGATGAAGAAATGAATCTAGATCTGGAATGTATTTGTATCTGCTAGATCTGTTTATGGAATGATTAGATCTGAGATGAGGTGACATACCTTGAAGTAAACGTACCAGTGCGGTGATGTATACATTAGCGCCGATAGGTAAATGTACGAAAAATGTCCCGCTGATTCGCCCGCCGCAGAGTAAGCGCGTATACACGCGGGTTTGCTGAAGAGAAAGCACGTATGGGCAGTAAAATTAGCTCTGTAATATGTACAGAAGTATACGCAGGTTTGTATGGTCGAAGGCGCATATATACGCAGTATCAGTGAAAGGAAAGCGCGTATGAAAACTAGGGTTTGCTGAAGGATGAAGTATGAAATGTATGATCTGTTCTGTTGTATTACTGTTATCTGATCTGGGTTGTCTGAATTGATAAGTATCCATTTTGATGTATGATTGAGCTTAAATGTATGGAGTGGGTCCAGTCTGAAAATATGATGAAAAGTGGCCTGCAAGTTGTGTTATAAAGAAAGATTTTGGATCCAGTGTGAAAATTGATGAAACGTGGTCCATGGTGGTGCTGAGGGTTGTAGCCTTCAGTTAGGGGGTTGTAGCTCCCTTCCAGGAGAGGCTGGTAAACAAGAGTAGGGGGTCGTAGCTCCCTTCCAGGAGAGGCTGGTAAACGAGAGCAGGGGGTCATAGCTCCCTTCCAGGAGAGGTTGGTAAACGAGAGCAGGTGGATGCCTACGTGATGGTATGAGTCTGCACCAGTACATGGTTGTAAGATGTTTTCTCTATAATAAAATATTGAAGGCTGAGACAACGACAGCGGTGGTTTTCACCCGACTTGGGTTTCCACCTAAAATCCTGGTGTTCATGTGTGATGCTTATGTGTGATGATTTACTCTGTTATTTACTGCACATGTCTGTTGCTATATAAACATCTGATGAATGAATGTAAGGATCTAAGTAATGAATTAATTTCATATTAAGATCTCTGCATATACGCGAGTTTTGTGAAGGGTATCCGCGTATATATGCGAGTTTGATCAAGTAAAGTAGCGTATGGGTTTTAGAGCATGAAAAAGTAAAAATATTTGAGTATGCCCTAAATACTGATTCACCCCCCCCCCCCCTCTTAGTATTTTTCCCAACAAAGGAAGCACTATAGGAGCATACCATGTTTCCATGATATGAAGTTGTGGGAGAAATGGGGGGTTTACAAGTGGAGGATTTGTGATAGGGGGTAAATGATGAGCTGAAGTGGTTTGAGCTACGGATGTGTGAGTAAGTGAACAGAAGTACTTGGATCAGCAAGGGACTGTTGAGCAGATTTAGGATGAGATAAAACAAAGTTATGAATGAAATGAAGATCAGGTGGAGTGGATGGGGAGGTTCCTCCGCTGCTATTATGTTTTGATTTTTTAGGCTCAAAGTCTATCTGATCTATACCACTAAGTGACTTGGTTCTAGATAGGTTTTCTATGAAAGGTAAGTCAACCTGGGTATCTTGCATAGTTGTAAGGTTTTCAGGGACTAAACTTGCTCTATGAATTGGTCTGACAATTGTTGGGTTCTTAGATGTAGGAAATTTCCTAAGAATGCTTTCTGGATTATCAACTATTGTAGGAGGATTTGGGTCAGGATGGGATCTAATATGGATTCTTTTGGAAGCCAGGATTTAGACCCAAAGATAAGAAAATTTTAGCCAAGTATGATAGTCCTTTGAAGGAAAACTAATCCGTGTAAGAAAAATTAATCCACAAAGTCTTCTTAACTAGGTTTTTGTAATGTTCTAATGATCAAATAAGTTTCCCAGTGGAGTCTCTGGAAAAACAATGGGAATCAGCAGGCCTACTGAAAACCATTGGAGTCACCAGGTGGAAAATTTTTACTTGTTTTTCTAGGACTGGTTGTTGTCCACCATCAACAATCAGGAACCACTCTTGGCAGATACTTGATTCATTTTTAAGAATGGGATTTTCTTAGTTGTGAAGTTATCTATTACTCAGTATATTCCCCAGTATGGTTGCCAATATGTTGGCTCCCTGTGATTTAAAATAATGGCAAGAATAAATGCTGCAGGGGGCCACATCAAAACCACTTTGGAATCCTAGGACCTAGCCTTCCTGGATTCAGAGAGGGATCTTTCTATTAAGTGTTTTCAAAGAATATATCTTTATGCTTTGTTTATGATGTTAGGCTAGTTATGAAGCTCTTAGGAACTTGTTTGTTTTGTTTGTTTGGGATGGATATCATTAACTAAAGAGGTCATTTGAAGGGTGAAGGTGAGAGTAAATTGAAAGAATGTTTCGGCTGAAAAGATAGGTCATGAAACAATATTAACCCATTGGGCTATGGAGTCACAAAAGGATTTAATTGCACAACAATCCTTCAAGGGTTTCCATAGGGCAAGTCATCTCTATCAAAGGATATTTTAGATTGAATTGTGATATGAAACATTAAGATATTGTGAAATAAGCAAAGCTAATAATCAAGTAAGAATCTATTAACTCCACTAAACAAGAAAAGCATTTCAAAGTAATTGTTTGAAGCTACCCAAAGGACAGGGAAAACCATAGATTTCTTTGGGAAGACTTGTAATAAAGAAAAATTTTAAGACAACAATAGAGTAATCCTAAGAATACTTTTGGAAAGGAGAAAACATATAAGAGAACAAGGAAAATAGCCTAAGATCAGATAGAAACTTTGAATTTCGCCTACTTTTGGCATACTCTCAAGGGATATTTCAAAGGAAATTTTAAAGACTAGCCAAAGGAAAGGGAAAACCATAGACTTCTCTGGGTTAAATCTACTTAGAAAACCTTGAAAAGAACACTCAAAAACAATATCTCAAGTTGTACTCAGAAAGACATGGGCTCACCAACATTTCTCCCTGGTTATACTCTATTGAATCATTTCTAAAAATAACAAGCTAGATAAACCTAGAGGGAAATTGAGAATCCTATAAACATACCTTAGCAGAAGAAAACATAAAGATAAAGCTTTCAGACAGAAATAGGGTACTTTGACAGTAAATCCTACTCTAAATTTTATGTTCTTTATCAAAGAAAATGGACAACATGTAAAACATAAGGAAAGACAAAAAAAGTGAGAAATAACATCACCATTAACATAGACCAGGATCCCATGAATCAACTTGTATTATTGATGTTAGAACCAGTTACATACTTCAAGTCCAGTAGGTCTTTACAGCTCAAAAATTCTCTTCTCAACCTAGTATTCTTCGATTATTCAATAGCGCTTCAACAACTTCAGCAACTATCTTACACTTCAATAATAATCCAACCAATAACAACAATGAACTCCTCATACAGTATTTATAGATAAATGAGGAGGTGGAGTGAAAGAAAGGGTCTCTAATGGTTCATAAATGACAGAGTTTAATGTTTTTGACCTTTGAGACCATGCAAGGCCCAAGGCAAAATGTATTTAAGTCTAACTCTACGTTATATTAACTTTTTGAACTACTTAGTTGCTTTTGTTGACTTTTAGGCTTTTTTAGGTAGGTTGGTAATAACTTCTGAGCTGTCATTTGGAAATATCTCTGACTTGGAGTAACTTTATGTGTCTTTGAGGAAAATTAGGCATGTAGCTGGTATTTTGATTCTTTCGGAGAAGTAATTACTCCACTGATTTATGCATTCGAAACATTCCTTATTGTTGATCTATCTAGTGGCTTTAACTATGATTAGGCCTCTGACATTTCTTGCTGGCCTTTCTTTCATCTTCTTCTGCATTGTCACTTTGCTGACTATTTTATCTTTTACTTAATTTGTCTTTACATTGTGCTTTATCCTTGATTTTCTAGTTAAGTTTCTGATCTTCTGAGTTTTACTTTAACTTTTGACTTTCACTGGTCTTCATTGTTTTTATTTTGTGTACAAGTTCCTTTTCTCTGCGTGGGAGGGTTTTGTTGACCAATAAATGTTCATGAGACATTGGTTAAACATTAGAATTGTATCCTGGGTCCCCTTTTGCATTATCTAGCTATTAGGATCGTCATCCTATGCCTTGTGCAACTCAGATTTGCTGTGGGAGGGCCTGCAAACTATAGGCCGCCATTAAACCTACACAAAAACTAAAACAGTTAGATAAAAACCTGAATTTCATGGTTTAGACTGCTTCAGAGGCTTGGGGTGGGTGTAGTAGCATTTGCAAAGGAGGGGATATTCATGGCGGAACCATGAAGAAAAATGACAAATTTTGAATTTGGGCGCAAAATGAGGAAGGGCAGTTTTGCAGAAAACCAGGCGGTTTTTGCACTAACTCTTGGTGGTTAGTGGTTTTGAGTGAATTAGATGTGATTCCACTCAAGGGATGACGCGTTTCCCTGGGAAAACCACCCATTTCAAGTAGAAATGGAGCGTTAACCCATAGGAATGAATCGTGTGCAAAAACAATTATAGACCGTTGGATCTGGGGGAGCCAGATCGACAGCAAGGGATGGGCGCGATCGGCGGAGATGATCGAGTATAGGGAATGGTGGATGATAGGTGGAGGAAGTGGATTGGATGGCGGTATAGCAGTGGATGATGGGCCAGGGTGATGATATCAACAAATTTGTTGAGAGGTGGAAAGGTATCAGGCGAGGTGGTAAAATGATAGGGGAAGGGCGAGGGCCATCCGATCAACACAATCGACGGTGTAGATCTACCATCGGGGTTCGCTAATAAAAAAAATTCGGGTGGAATGAGGTTTGGGGGGGGGTGATAACTGTTAGATCAAGATGATCAACGACTAGGATCATTCTAAGGAGAGAAATGGCACGGGGTAATGAAATAAGAAGTGAAGGGAGCTTAAAGGGGTGTTGAAAGGTTTTATAGAGAAAGGAAAGGACCAAGGGCTAAAGGGATTTTTGGCTTAGCCCCTAGTTTCGGGCCTTGGTCATATAGAGAAAGGGGTTGAGGGCTTAAGCTCGCAGGGGCTTAAGGCCTAACTTTGTAAAGGGGTCGGAAAAAAGGCCTAAAAAGTGGGTTTTTTAGACTTTTTAGAGATTCCGATAGGATCAAAAGGGTGATTTAAACCATATAAAGGAGTTTTTATAAGGTTTGGATGGGTTTTTGGGAAAATGAAGGGTAAAAATGGGTTTTTTAGAGAAATAGATGAATGTTTAGGGTAGGTGAAGATGAGTGAAAAATGATGAAAAGGAGGACTTTAGGAAGGTGAAATGGTAGAAAAGGGGGTTGAAAACAATTTTCATTTGAATCAACAGGATAACTTGGAAGGTTTGATTGAAGATTTCAGTGGAGTGATGTTTTGAGAAAAATGAACACAGGGGCCCGTGCTTTCAAGAACTCACAAGATTTTCACAAAATTTTTGTTTCTTGAAAGCTAAAACTTAATTAGCCATCATGAGGTATAACAGAATTTATATATGGCTAACACACTAAACATCCAAAAAAATAACCCTAGGAGATGAAGCACCGAAACTATGGGCCCCGTTTGGGTAAATTAGTGTTTCAACTTCCCGAGGACGTAACTTTGGCATACGATCTTTGTTTGACATGCACCATACCTCATTGTAAATATCTATCTGAGGAATGAAACTTTTAATGTGAACAACAATGGTCCAATTTTGCTCCCTGTTTTCCCAAAAAACATCATTTAGGACCTCAAAACGACTTCGGAAGTTAGGACCCAAAAAACTGCTAAAAATAGTAAGTTGTACTGAAACTGAAAAACTGAAAGAAATAATGGTGGGTTTTATAGGTCAATTTGGGCACCATTCCCAATGACCTGGTTAATTGAACATCATCTCTAGGACTAATGATCAAGGGTCCATCATTCCCAATCATTTCAGTTGCTACATGCCCTAAGGCAAAGAACAAAACAAATCAAGCAAGATTTTCATCAAGCAAAGGTTTCCAAGGTTTGAAGCTTATTATATAGCATATGAGAGCTCATCAATGCAGGATCTAAGGGGCCTAAGTGTGTTGCATATGCAGGTAGCCCCATGCAAGGCTGATCTGCAAAGCACTTTCCGACATTCATAGGTGCGTTGGTCACATTGGGAGTGAAATTCTCATTGTTCTAGAATCTCCAATTGGCCAGTGCCTTCTAGAAGAGTTCACATGTGTCAAGCTTCGGATCCAAGTGTCCATTTGACATCTACATGACTAGAAACATGTCTTGCCTATTATTGGAAATTCATTGATTGCAAAACAACCTACAGTTCATCTATAAATTGAGCACAGATCTAAGTGCTTGAGAAGGAAGAATTTGAGTAGAGAAATGCTGGAGAATTTTCAATTGAGAGATAGACTTGTATAGCTGCTGCTGGAGAGATTTATACTATGAAGAGGCTTGGGAACGTTGCTGAAAGGGTCACTTCAAATCATTCATTTGGTTGTAACCTCTCCTTCTATCATCAATAAATAATACTGCTTATTTTTCCCTATATGCTTATGTATTGGCTTTGATTTTCCATATTGAAAGATCTTAGTTGATGTGTATGGTTTATGCTTTACTGATTTAGCAAACTAACTTGAATATATATCTATATTATTGCAATTTTGTTGTTTCAGTGTTCTTTCTTTCAGGAAGCATTCCACACAAACCGCTTGAATTTGAAGCTGCAACAGAAGCGATATAAGGAGCCATTTAGAAGCGCTTGGATCACAAGTAACCTTCTAATCCTCTCTGTGTATATGTTATTGGTTAGGAGAAATAGTTATATAGTCTTTCACCTATTGTTCTAGACTAGCACCTGTTTACGGAAGCGTGATTTATCCGTAATTCACAATTCTGGCCCAACAAATTGGCGACTCCACTGGGGAGAATTTCTCTTAGTTCTAGGTGTTTAAGCCTCTGATTTGATTTTTTTATCCACCCAGTAGTTGTTATTCATCAAGATTAAACTATTTCAAAGTCAAATTAGCAAAGAAAGTGAGTTAAACAGTAGTATTTTCTTTGTATACTGCGCCCAACGCACCCTTAGACTGGATACAGTGCTTTGCAGAGCACTATCTCCCTTCGTAGCCTGTGTTGAAGATCACTGTCTCCGCTTAGAGACTGCGTTGACTCGTCAGGACACCTGAATTCCCTTGAATTTGCCTTTGCAATTTTCTTCAGTTTTGTTTGCTGCTGTGTTTTGAAAAGTTTGATCCTCAATTGACCAGTGACTCTATACTTCTTCCTCCTTTGACTGAAAATTTATTCAATGTTGGTTTAAATTTTTTTTTCTTTATCACTGACAAGTTGATTTCAAAGTAATTTTTATGGTTGCATTAAGAATCATTTGCTTTCGAAATATGAAATTGTCGTAAAATATTCATTTCCTTGATAGGATAAATTGTTGTTGAAATCCTCATTTTTCCTTCAAAAGAGAAATTGTTGTTTGTATTCTTCGTTTCTCGAAAGTAAAAAGAATTTGAATTGTTGATTTAGTGCACTTAGTTTCTTTTTTGCATTCATAACATTAAGGAAAATGAAAATAAAAACTTGCATTTGCATGTAGAATAATGTGTGTTTTGCAAAAGGAAAATTAGGAAATCTGCATTTAGTTTGAAATCATTGATTTCTTTGCTCACAAATTATTTTCTCTCTTCCCTTAGTAGCTAGGTTTTTCATTGAAAAATCTGAAAGTGAAAGATTGTTTATCATTCTTAGCTTGAATTTTAGGAATTTCATACACATCATCACGGTGAACCTTTGAAAGGCAAATTGTTAAGCAAGATCAACATAAAATTAATCTAAATTTACTTAACAATGCATTGGAAACACAATGATAACATTTAGAAGGTCTAGGCTAGAGACGTGTTCTGGCGTCGTAAAACATAGCAGTTTATGTTAACTTGTGTGTGAAACCTCACTCCACGTACATAAGTATATCGTAGCTCGTCCACGTACTTTCAGGTATATCAGGCGGTGTTATAGTACGATAAGTATAAAGGGGTGCTCTCACTGTGCGATTTTGCATCAGACAGTGCTAATATAGACTTGGGCCTCCACGTACCTTCGGGTATATTTCAGAGGACAAATTTTAGGTTCTATCCATCCATAGTGAACCGAGTCGGCCGCCTTGAAATTGTGATACACCGAACACAGCATTCGGGGAGATTACCTGCCTGTACTTCTTGGTTCGCCAGGAGGTATTCTGTAGTTCACAGTTTCTTGGTAAACCCTATTGCCTAGCATTACCCTCTTTTTGTTTATTTGTTTTTTGGTTAAAATAAATCAGTAATCGTGGAAGAAAAAAATCAATCAGTGAGACCATACCTCCTGGACCCGACATTGTTCAATCACAAATTGATCCAGATCTTGTTTCTTCTTTTCCAGAACTTCTGAATCCTGAAGTTGAACAACCGGAAGTTTTTCGTACCTTGGTCATCCCACAAACTTTTGTAGCCACTAAATCTCCCATATCACACAATCAACCGTCTAAAATATATTTTGGGCTTGACGGTGAAGTTCTTCCTCCTGGTTTAATTGCGATTGAAGAAATCCCACAAGAAGATACACTTTTAACTCCAACCCATTTTGGGGTCACATTTTGGGGGGGTCCTTTACCTGCACGAATATTTTCCTCAATCGTTTCTGTTTTGGATGATTTTTTCACCCCCCTAGAGACAGTCTAGAGTTGCCATATACCAGTGCCTAGGACATCTTAATATAGCGGGAAGGCATGTAATACAGCTTGGGTTGTCAATCCAAATACCTTCCTACTATCTCTTGCTTGAACAAGGAAATTAGTTTTGAATGGGACCAATCTCTCTCAGAAGCTGATACAAAGATAAGAACAGTGTAGGGACATCATGTAAAACTCCAATACAAAGGCATTAGAAAGTTAAGAGACAGCTTACTGTAAAGAGGGCCAATTCAAATAATATATCACAGAAATCAAATATCAGGAGTGAGTGCAGTGAAGAAAGATAGAGAAGATATTAGTTAACATGAGACTGATACCCAGATACACAACAGAACCACATAAGGGCATATTAATTTATGAATCCTTATATGACAATGGCGTTTTAAAAGCACCCTCCTCAAGCAACTAATATAGCAGAAAACATGGATGAAGTGAATATGGAACAGTATATCATGACTAGGCCTATTTAAAGCGCTTGACTAATTCCAGAAAGGGCACCAAAAAGGATGAATCCTTACTGCAAACTAGTGAGCCACTCGCATTCTAGAACATGATACAAGAAGATAAATAGCATGAAATATATATTGCATTAACACATAAGAGAAATTACATACTGTGAGATACCAAAGACCATAATCCTCAATACAGTTATAACTCCTCCTCACTGAGACCCTATGGGCTCTGAACCTTCATACAGAAATATTACAAAATGTATACAAAAGCCTTTTCGCTACACAGTTTGCTGATAGAAATCTGGAACCCTTACAATGTCTTTCCTTCTAGCTTTTATAGATGAGATAGAGAATTCTAGAGGAGGAGGTAGATAGAAAGCATTTAATAACTTATTTTGAATCAAATGGCGGAAAACATTCGCGCCCACACTGTGAAATGACTGAACATAACTGACTATACTTTACAATTTATTTCTGGGAATGAATGCTGAAAATAAAAATCTGCTTATATACAAGACATAAATAATAAAATATGTAAACATCCATCTCTTTTCTGGAGGAGGAAGATCTGCGGCAATAAAACCTTGAGGCGCCTGTTTCTGTACATGGTACTTTCGATCTTCAGTTCTTAGATTTAGACTTGAAACCTTTTTCGAGGCGGACCCTGAATTCATTGCTTCTTCATTAATAACCTGTTGCTGCATTAATGTTTTCATCCGCCCAAATGCGCCCCTTTTGATTTTTTTCTGGAGAGTTCCATAGATCGAAGTACCCTTCTTTAATGGAGGTCACATCATAGTGACTTCCGGATCCTTTCCGCCAATTTTGTTCCCATCACAAGCTCCTGCAAAAACAAAATCCTGTTGAATAAAACTAATCACAAAGATGGAGGACAAAGTGAGGCTAACGGAAGCGGTGGCATAAATATGAGAGGATGATGGAATGACGCGGGGTAAATATTTCAAACAAAAACACTGAGGCGTGACACATAACCGGAATATGTGAACAATGGAGGAACAGTGGATGACATGTAGGCAAACAACGAAAAATAGCGAAAGAACGCTGATGGTACGAAAACTTTGAAGATTAACCTTTGGGGGAAATTACAAAGGGAAGACATAGCAAAGCAACGGAGCAAAGGCTTTGGAGGTGGGACCCGGGACGTATATCGCAAAATCGCAAGAGGAGAAAATGCGATGGAGGGAAATATGGAATAACCAAAATTCCGCGCTCTGCGATATGCGATGCGCGTGACCGGTCGAGCACGGATCGCAAAAACGAAAAGTGCGATGGCAGGGGTTAGTGCAAACAGGAAACTACGCTTTTGCGATGGGGTGGACATGTGATGGCGCGATCATGCGACTTGCGTTAGATTCTCTAAGGGGCGACGCTTGGTTATATGTAATAAAGGAGGCGCTGAGCTAGGAGAAAAAGGGGCTAGGCCCTATATGACCCTTTAAAATGGACTTTAGCCTTTTTTCAATGTATTTCCGATGCGGGAACGGGCAGCGGTAAAGGGGAAAGAATAGACTTTGGCCAAAATTTAAATGGAGGGGCTGATTTGTACAACATCGGCTCCATCTGGGGATGGCATGTTCATCCTCGAGCATGCCGAGAACTCGCAGACCTCAGACCCCCTTGCATCTTCTTCCAGACTTATCAGCTTATTTATATTATTTACATTTCAAAATTGAAATCACACTTGCATACATTATATACATAAAATACATCAAGCCTGGTCTGCCTGAGTCAGTACTGAAAGTAGTGTTTAAGGAATTGTCCATTCACGGGGGCGTCCAGCAGATCACCCTGTAGATTTTCTAACATGAAAGTATTATTTCTCCCTAGGTTCACTATTTTGAATGGACCAAACCACAGCAGGTCAAACTTGGCATGCTTGCCTTTTTCTGCTCTGCGAACATCCCACCTGAGAACCAGGTCTCCTTCTTGGAAATTCCTGTCTTTTGCATGGCGATCAAAAATATCCTTCATTCTTTCCTGATACTCTATCAATCTCTCATTCGCTTGGTTGCGCGTTTCTTCCAATTCTATCAACTGATTAATTCTTCTGATCATGTCATCTGGTTCTTCCTGATTCTCTTGCATAAAACGTGCCACTGGCAATGCCAATTGTAGAGGAAACACAATAGCTTGCCCATACGCCAACTCATAGGGTGAATTCCCTGTTGCTCTTTTGCTGGTTATCCTATTTGCCCACAGAGCAAACTTCAATTGAGAGTCCCAGTTTTTCTGATTTTCACTTATTTTTTTCTTCAGAGCCCTTACCAGGGTTTTGTTAGAGGACTCTGCTAAACCATTCCCCTGTGGATAGTATGCTGTGGAGTGAGTCAATGTAATGTTATACCTTTGACAAAACTTTACAA
This sequence comes from Pinus albicaulis, assembly GCA_034641835.2. Classification (NCBI taxonomy): domain Eukaryota; kingdom Viridiplantae; phylum Streptophyta; class Pinopsida; order Pinales; family Pinaceae; genus Pinus; species Pinus albicaulis. Next base: position 242,183,424 of record CM076571.1, read on the forward strand.
ACCTGGCAGACTTGAAAGCCTGCGCATTGTCAGTTACAATTATGGCTGGACAGCCAAACCTAGATATGATATGTTCCTCTATAAATCTCATGATCACAGCATCTGTAGCATTTCTTGTAGGTATTGCTTCCACCCATTTTGTGAAATAGTCTGTGGCTGTTAATATCCATTTATGTTGGCCACTTGATGGGGGATTTATTTCTCCTATGAAATCTAGTCCCCATTTCTGAAATGGTTCATTTACATGGATGGGAATCAAGGGCAAAGATGTTAATTTCTGTCTTTCCGCAAATATTTGGCACTTGTCGCATGCTCTGACCCAAGCGAAAGTGTCTGTATACAATTTTGGCCAGTAAAAACCAGCCCTCAAGATTTTATGAGCTGTAGCCCTCCAGCTGTAATGCCCTCCACATATCCCATCGTGGAATTCAGTCAATATATTCTCTACTTCATTTTCTGTGAGGCATAGCAGTAATATACTTAGAGGGTCTCTCCAATAGCGCTGTCCATTAGCAATTATGTATTTCTGTGATTTCATCCTTACAGCCCTATATTTTGCTTTATCACAACTCGGAGGACAGCTAAGTGTTAAAAGATATTCAACAATTTCTTTGTACCAAGGACTAGTTAGATATTTCATATGTATCTTTTGAGTGGCCATCTCCAGCGCTTGCTGTTATTTTTCTTCTTCTGATTCTTTATTCGCTATCATGGATAGATTAATGGCCAGAGCTTGATGATTTGATTCAGATAGCATCTTGGCAAGTCCCTGTCCTTTGACCAACTTAGTAGGCCTTATATCCAAATCATACTCCTGGATTTTTGCAATCCATCTTCCTCTTCTACCTTCGCTGTCTCCCTGAACCAGAATGTCTTTGATAGCAGCTGTGTGGACATATGCAGTAATATGAGATTGCAAAACATATACTCTAAAGGCTTTAAGGGACTTTACCAGGGCATATGCCTACTTCTCCAATATATTATATTTTAATTCAGCATCATAAAGCACTTGACTGAAGAAAGCTATAGGCTGTTCATATCCCTCCTCATTTTTCTTCCGTAATACCCCGGCAATTGTATGGGGTGAAGCAAATGAGAATATCATAGATGGCTTTTTGTAATCGGGTCCAGCTAGCACAGGAGCTTCAGCGAATGCCTGTTTTATCCTTGTGAATGCATCTTTAGACTCCTGGGACCATTTAACTTCATTCTCCTTTTTCAACATATTAGTTATAGGCCTAACTATCTCGGCATAGTTAGGAATAAACCTTCTTAGAAAATTAATTCGACCTAAAAATACTTGTACTTCCTTCTTATTCCTGGACAAGGGAATGCTGTTTATTACTTCAACTCTCTTAGGGTCTATTTTCACACCATCTTTTGTTACAATGTGCCCTAAGAGTTTTCCCTCATCTAATGCAAATAAAGATTTTTGAGGATTGAGGGATAGGCCATACCTTCTGCATTTTTCAAAAGTTCTTCTTAAATTCTCAATATGTTCATCATCATTCTTTGAAAACACAGTGATATCATCAAGATACACCACCAAAAACTTGTCCTGTTCTCCCACAAAGGCTATATCCATTGCCCTTTGAAAAGTATCTCTTGCATTAATTAATCCGAATGGCATCCTGGCATACATAAAGGTTCCCCATGGTGTAGTAAATGTAGTCTTCTTCTGGTCTTCTGGAAAAACGGCCACTTGATTATAACCAGAGAAACCATCCATCATTGACATTCTGGATGCTCCCACTACTTCGTTTCTATATGTTCTAAGCCGAGGATGCTTAGTTTGGCATTGATTTTTGATCTATCTCACTACCAGCTCGGAATCTCCCAAGACTTTTAAACATTGGATGCCCATGTTTCTGGTTGTCTGTAATCCCAATAATAGTGCCTCATATTCAGCTACGTTGTTTATAGCCTCATACTCCAATTTGAAATATAGCGGCACCCATTTTCCTGTAGGAGAGATCAACAATACCCCAGCTCCATTACCTTCTCTTGAGTTTGCTCCATCAAAATGCAAAGTCCAAATTTCTGATTCCTGATCTCCTTTAGGCTGCTCAGCTTGAATTTGACCAAAGAGGGGCTCATGAGCATAATTTTTATTTTCTTCTAACATCAAGCATGAGAAGTCTCCCTCTTTGATATAAACTGGAGAGTTCTCTGAGCAGTCAGCCTTAGTTACCATTTTAACAAATCTAGTCTCCCTGTATAACCTCCTTTCCTGACCCCCGAAGACTGGGACAGTAGCATATGTTAAATCCAATTTAATTGATCCCCCAATCTTTGTACCCCAGGACCTTGACAGCAGCATGCCAAAGCGAGCTGGGATATCAGCAACCACGATGTCCATGACCACACTTTTTGCTGGAATTTGGGCCAAATTGACCACTAAATCTTTTATCATCCCCAAGCACTTAACCCTTTTAGAGTCAAATGAGTATAAATCTTTATATGGCCTGGTTATTTGCAGTCCTAGTTGTTCCATGACAGACAGGGGCATAAGATTATGGGAAGCCCTAGAATCTAGCATATAATTATGTAGCAACAGGTCATGGATGACTAGGGACACGTAAAAGGGAGGAGTAGAAGGGGCTATCTCCTCGACATGTGGGCCAAAGACTACCATGGGTCTTTCTTCTTGAAGGTTTAGACTATCTGGTGCAATTGGTATTTCAGGAGGAAGCATAAAGGAGGTGACTTGAGACTGATATACAGGTTGTTTCAATAATTCAGTCAGTGGGACAGGGATCTTAATTTTCTCAAGTTCTTTTTGCAGATTGAAAGCAGATGGGGGATTTTCTATCACGATTTCTTTTGACTCCTTATTTTCAACTTAAGACTTGAATTCTTTTGACACTGACTCAACATTAAGAGGACTGACTATTTTTGAAGAAGAAGGAATCTGAATATTAGACTGTGAGGGAACACTTAGAGGGTTCTTACCTTTTTCCATACTTTTCTTTGTGGCTGATTCCTTCTGAGCAGATGCTTCTTCTTGAGGTGGTTCTCCTTCTTGCTCTTGAGTTCAGGTCCTCTTCCTCGAAGATCTGAGATCATATTTTACATTAAATTGTGCTTCCATGAAATCAGCAAATTGCTTACAGTAATGGTCAATCTCTGCTTCTTTGTCTCCGTCTTGCAACGGGCATTCCATATCATCATTATTTGAAAAAGCCAGATTTGAATCTTCTAATCCATAAGCTGCATCCCCAGTGGAGTCATCTGCTGGTCCTTCCAGGTATAAGGGATGAGGTACCTGGTCTTGTTGTTCCTTTGTCTCTCTCGGCAATATCTGGAGAGGCGGTCTTCTATACTGGGGATTATATCCTCTGTTTGGGGCATTATAAAAATTCTTGGGAGCTTCATTTTTAGCTTCCAGTTCAAGCTTGACCATCTTCTTTATCATCTTACTTATTTCATCCAAATTCTCTGGATCTTTTTCTTGACTTGAAGCAGAAACCTCTTCTTTGCCTCTCCTCCTAATATCTTGTTCAGTTTTTCCCTTCAGTTTCCCAGTGGAGGAAAAGTTTGCTTCTAATTCCAGAGCATCTGATTGTGCATCATATAAAGTGGCAGGTTTCCTTTCCCTCAATGAGAAGCCAAAATCAAAATCAAAGGCTGCTATGAAAATTATCTTGGCAGCAGCTTCATGGGGCTTCATTTCAGGAGGCAGGCTCAGATATAACTTATTGAATCTTTTGATGAACTCTGATACTCCTTCATTCTGTTTCTTCTTCATGGTATTAAATTCAGTGAGACATTGACCGTGATCTTTCTTTTCTCCCCACTTTCTAAGAAAATTATTCTCCATTTGGTCCTAGGTGGTCACAGAATTATTTCCAACGTCTTAAACCATTTTCTGGCTTCCCCTTCCAAAGACTATAGAAATAAACTCAAGACCACATCCAGATGTTCAACATTTAAGTTTTCTGCAAAAGAGCAGAAGGTCTCGAGATGTCTCTGAGCATCAGCTCCATTTTCACCATTGAATCTCGGCAGAATCTTTAGATAATCCTGTGGCATATCATTTAACACTTGGGGCAAGGCCAGTGGGGCGTATTTGTTCAAAAGAAATGCAGGAACATTGGCCATTGGAGGAGGTGGGGGTTGTACAACAGTCTGAGATACAAATGAAGGGAGAGTAGTAGGAGGAAGCGGAGTATGAATAACAATGGGAATATATTGCACAGAAGCTTGAGGTGTGGATGGAAATAACTCACGGTTAACAGCGACTACTTCTGTGACCTCTTTAATTTCTTCAGCCTCGAAAGCAGGATGAGATTATTCTTCAATCCAAGCGCTTCCTCTACGTGGAGTCTCCGAGTAAAACTCGGGATTTTATGTTCTAACTTCTTGAGAAGAAGAGGGTGGATAATCTTCAACTGAATATTCAGGATTCTCAGCACGAACTAACTTCCTCTCCTTCCAAACTCTTTTATGAATGACCTTCTCTGGGTTAGACACGTAGGGTGTTTTCGGCTGGGGTGTATCTGACCGCAAATGTGGCCTACGAGGAGCTAGGACTACCAATAAATTTATCAAATAAAAACCAGTGGAGTCGCCAAGGTGAGAGATATGCAACTCTTCAACTCTCTGTGCTCACCTGATTAGAGAGTGAAAACAATTTGTCGAGACCCAGGGAAACTGATATTCTTTGAATTCGTCCCCGGCAACGATGCCAGAAAGATGTTGTGGATGATTTTGTCACCCCCCTAGAGACAGTCTAGAGTTGCCATAGACCAGTGCCTAGGACATCTTAATATAGCGGGAAGGCATGTAATACATCTTGGGTTGTCAATCCAAATACCTTCCTACTATTGTTGGCAATATGATGCAGAGTGTTGTCCTTGATGAAAACCCACTGAATGAAGATGAAGACATGAGAGTGTTGGCATGTGTTGTCCTTGATGGAAATCCACCTGATGAAGTTATTCTTGACCTGATGGATTTGTTAAATGATGTAAATCTGATGTGAAATGATGTTTGTTAGCAATATGATGCTAAGTGTTGTCCTTGAATGGCAACCCACTTGATGAAGATGATGACAACTTACTTGATGAAGTTGTGCTTGATAGAATATGTCTTGATGAACTAAATCTGATGTATCTACAGTGAGTACAGAAGGCAATGAAGAAAGGAATTTAGCATGTGCTAAATCTATGGTGAAAAGAGTATGTCTCAAGGCATACGCGGATCTGTCTAGGAGAAGTCGCGTATGCACGCGGGAAACAACGTGCCAAGTCGCGTATGGGCAAAAAGCGCTCATAAAGTGCAAAACCAGGGGTAACCACCATGGTATTGACCCATTGTATTGGGTAATGATTCGTCTAAATGACCCCGTCCAGGAATACCATCGGAAGTAATGTAGTTTTGGGCTCATGGTATTGTTTTAGCTCATGGTATTGAAAAAGGGTAAACCTATATAAGGAGAAGAAATTCATTGTGCAAATATGAGTGTGGGAGAAAGATGTCTGAGCTTGAATGAATACTTCTCAATGAAGTATATCTGTATGGAAAGGGTAAAGGTTTGATGATAGATCTGAATCTATGGTGCACCTATGAAGAAATGATGAAGCGGGATATCTAGATCTGAAATGTATCTGTATTTGCTAGATCTGTTTATGGAGTGATTAGATCTGTGATGAGGCGAACATCTGTCTGAAGTAAAGGGTTGAATCTGAACTGAATATCTGATCTAAAGAAGTATGCAGCTCTGAAATGGTTGAAGATCCATACGCTAGTTCGTCGCAGAGGAAGCGCGTATATACGCGGCTTCGCTGAAGAGAAAGCGCGTATGCGCAATGAAATTGGATCTGTAATATGTACAGAAGTATACGCTGGTTTATGTGAACGGAAGCGCGTATATACGCGACATCAGTGAAAGAAAAGCGCGTATGAAAACTAGGGTTTGCTGAAGCCTGTGGTAAGAAATGTCTGATCTGTTCTGCTGGTTTACTGATATCTGTCAGTGAGTTATATGTATCTGTTTCATGGTTGACTGTGCTTAAAAGTATGGAGTGGGTCCAGTCTGAAAATATGATGAAACATGGCCTGCAAGTGGTGTCCTAAAGGAAGCTTTGGATCCAGTGTGAAAATTGATGAAACGTGGTCCATATTGGTGCTGAGGGTTGTAGCCTTCAGTCAGGGGGTTGTAGCTCCCTTCCAGGTGAGGCTGGTAAACGAGATCAGGGGGTCGTAGCTCCCTTCCAGGTGAGGCTGGTAAACGAGATCGAGGGGTCGTAGCTCCCTTCCAGGAGAGGCTGGTAAACGAGTCAGGGGGTCGTAGCTCCCTTCCAGGAGAGGCTGGTAAATGAGCGCAGGTGGGTGCCTGCGTGCTGGTCAAGTCTGCGCCAGCACATATGTTGTAAGATGTTTCCTCTATAATAAAATATTGAAGGCTGAGCAACTGCAGCGGTGGTTTTCTCCCGACTTGGGTTTCCACCTAAAAATCCTGGTGTTCATGTGTGATGCTTTGTGTGATGGTTTATTATGTTGTTACTACACATGTTTACTGTTAACTTAACATCAGATGAATGAATATTGCAAAGAACTAAGTTAATAAATATCTGCATATTTAGATCTCTGCTAATACGCGAGTTGTATGAATGATATCCGCGTGTATACGCGAGTTTACTAAAGGAAAGTAGCGTATGGGTTTTAGAGAGTGAAAAAGTAAAAAGTTTTGAATATGCAGTAAATACTGATTCACCCCCCCCTCTCAGTATTTTTCCCAACAATTGGTGTCAGAGCAGGTCCTTCTACAGAAGCTTGATCGCTTGAAGGAGATCCATCGCAATGGGAAAGAAGCAAAAGAAGAAGGTTACTCAAGGAAAGAAGATGCCTCAGAAATCATGTATAACATAAATTGAAGAAGATGAAACATGTATTGATCATTGTTCTTGTATTTCACTTACCTGTATATGCAAAGGTTATGATAGTGAAAGTGACAGTATGGATCTAGAAGAAGCTGTCAAGATTAAAGATGAAGAAGAATCTGACCAAGCTCTACAAGTGCTCATGGCAAAGAAACAAAAGAAGAAGACTACTCGAAGCAAGGAGATGTCTCAGAAAACCTGTATAGCAGAAATTGACAAAGATGAATCAGATAGTGATTGGGGTCCTGATAATCTTCTTTGTGCAAACAATGGTGAAGATAGTGGAAATTATGCTATGGACCTAGAAAAAGTTATCAAAGATCAACAAAGAGTTTTTAATGAGAAGGAATCTGCCTCCAAAAATTTAATCTTTAGACTGAAAAGGATGTTCGATGATGTATCCAATCGAAGTAAAGGTCTTGAAGCTGGAATCATCTCTCTACAAGCAGATCTTGAAGAATCAAATAAGAAGAATGAAGAACTTGAAGCAGAAATCATTTCCCTCAAAGCAGATCTCGAAAAATCAAACAAGAAGAATGCAAGATTTGAAGCAGAAATCGTCTCCCTCAAAGAAGATCTGGAAGATTCAAACAAGAAGAATGAAAGATTTGAAGCTGAAGTCATCTCTCTCAAAGAAGACCCAAAAATATCCAACAACAAGAATGAAGAACTTGAAGCAGAAGTCATCTCTCTGAAAGTAGATCTCGAAGCATCAAACAAGAAGAATGAAGAACTCTTACAAAATTTTGAAGAACAAGAAAAGGGGTTGAAGGAAGAGATTCTAAATCTGAATCATCAAGTAGAAGATGGAAGAAGGAAAGATGAAAGCATGAAGAAGCAATGCCAAGGATTGGAGGTTGAGGTAAACATTCTCAAAGGTAAATTAGAAGAAAAGGTTAAACTTTTGAGGTTTCAAGATAGTACTAAGATTCTGGACAATATTCTTAGTAGTCAAAGGTCTCCTTCTATCAAACTTGGTCTTGGTTTCCATGAAACTGTTAAAGGAGAATCTAGCTCACAAGGAAGTGCTAAAAATTCAGAGGATGTCAATGCAAAACCTGAAGTATTGAAAGAAACAAAAGGTCAACCAACAATGATGAAATCTCAAAGGAAATCAGTCAATAAAGTTGAATGCTTTAAAGGTCATAATCATGGACATGTTGCAGCCAATTGCAGAAACAGATTGTTTCAGCCACAAACAAACAGATCCTACATAGAAAGGTACTCTGGTTTCTTCAAGGGATATTGTTTTTCATGCAATAAGTATGGTCACAAAGCTGTTGATTGCAATAGAAGGAAGAATAGAAAAGCTCATTATGATTCTTATACTTATTTCTCTGGCCACATGAGATGTTATGCTTGTAACAAGTATGGACATATAGAAAAAGAATGCAGGATGAACAGATCTGGGAAAGTGGACAATCTCCAGCACACAATTAGAAAGTTCAAGCAAATCTGGAAAAAGAAGGAGGACTGGTCAGAAACGTAGGGAACACTGACCATACTGCAGTCATCAGCTTCTGAAGCTTACTTCTCTTAATGACTGCAGAAGTGATGTGAGATACATTATGGAGCTTAGTAATGTATCGTCATAGGGGGAGCGATGTATGATGATTCTCATGGTTGATTTGATTACTCTGGTTATGTTTATTTCTGACAACGCATCTGATGTGGAAAAGACAGGTACAGGAAGTACAAGTTCAGGGGGAGATGAAGGAATGTGAAAAATTTCTATGCTTCACTTTCCATACGTGGGTTCGATGAACAAAAGTCGCGTATACACGCGAGTTCCAGCAGACACAGTCGCGTATGAATTAATGATAAGAGAATTGGGATGACAGCTGAAGATCAGGAGCAGAGGTTCAGGGGGAGCATCAGTTTGACTGCTAATGATTGTACTGTTAGCATTATTCTGGTTATATTCATGCTAATGAGATGATACATGGTTTCTTATGTAGAAGATTGTGGATGAGTCCTGTTTGCTTTTTGATGAAGAGTATTCATTGTTGAGATGAAAGTCTTATAATTCGGAGATAAGGGCAGTTCATGCAGAGATTTTTGCTGATGACTTGCTGATGAACGTATTAAGGTTGCACAAGTTAAGAAGGAGCACTAGTTCAGGGGGAGCAGCAGGTTGAATACTAATGATTGCATTGTTGGCAATATGACTGCTTATTATTTGGTTTTTGTGATACTCATGCTCAAATGATGATAACTTGGTACATGGTTTATTATGATGAGATTTTGAGCCCCGGTTGCTGATAAGTATCTTTTGTGCTCACACATGGATGAGTTGGATGTCGTTTGATTCAGAAATAAGAATAGATCATGCAGAGTTTGCTACTATGGTTGAGATCTTTTGCCTACATATGTTACTTCATGTTAAATCTTAAAGATCATGGTGATATTGGACCACATGGATGATTGACACATATTTGATGATGTTGTGCTGGTATGATAATCTCTCTTGGAAAGATTGTATTGATGCTGCAAAGAATCTGAAGGCTTGGTTACTAATGTGCTTATGCTACAAACGTTGGATGACGCTTGAAGACTCAACTACACTGTTCTATCTATCTGTATTCCAAGGAAGCATTCAAATATCTCAGAAAGAAGCTGAACATTGTCTTTTTCTCACAGAGGATCAGATCTGGTTAAAATATAGAAGACGGTATTGGATACGCGGGTTTCCTGAAACACAGTCGCGTATATACGCAAGTTCATGCACATAAAACCGTGTATGTCTGGTTGCTAACATTTTCTGTTTAGGGTCAGCTTTCTTCAGCACAACTGCAGTACTGTTTGGTATCTCTGATACTGTTTGGTATCTCTGGTATCTATGGTGATGTTCCAGCTCTTATAATACTGTTTCAATCTCTGATGTTTTAAAGATGCCTTGATGATTGGTTGAAAGTGTTCAGGATGTACAAACTAAGGGGGAGCCTTAGTCATATGGAAAGGATGTTCGGATGCACATTTTCAGGGGGAGCCCTAGTCTTGCTGAGTATAATGCATTGTTGGCATTATGGTGGTTCTGATATATGATCTCTCTTGAATTTTTTCTTGTCTTGGTCATAAATGGTCATATTTGTATTTTGATGAAAAGATCTTGTTGAGACCCATGATGTAAAATTGTAATATTCAGTCATGTAAGGACTTGTCAAATTTTGTAAACCCACTTGGTTGGGTAGCTGAGTCAAATTTTGTAAACCCACTTGGTTGGGTAGTTGAATTGAAATGTGTAAACCCACTTGGTTGGGTATTTGAGTCTCATATGTAAATCCACTTGGTTGGATCTTTGATGTAAGTATGAGTCATTAGTGATAGGAAGGTCATAGAGTCATGTATTTCATTGAAAAATATGTTTGAAGATTCATCATGAAATCAGGGGGAGCTTGGTCACTTCAGTATACATCAGATCTGTAGAACGCTTCTTCCACATGAGGAGAAAAGGGGGAGAGTATGTTGGTTTTGATCCGTCCTTTGCCCTTGATGTCAAAGGGGGAGAGTGACATGGTGTTTTAATGAAGAGAAAGAATGGTGTCAAAAATGGAGAGAGTGACATGGTGTCATTGTATTCTTAATGTACCTATCTGTTGTGGTAACCAAACACCATCGTGGTTGCCATCAAGTCCAAAGGGGGAGATTGTTGGCAATATGATGCAGAGTGTTGTCCTTGATGCCAACCCACTGAATGAAGATGAAGACATGAGAGTGTTGGCATGCATTGTCCTTGATTGCAATCCACCTGATGAAGTTATTCTTGACCTGATGGATTTGGTAAATGATGTAAATCTGATGTGAAATGATGTTTGTTAGCAATATGATGCTAAGTGTTGTCCTTGAATGGCAACCCACTTGATGAAGATGATGACAACTTACTTGATAAAGTTGTGCTTGATAGAATATGTCTTGATGAACTAAATCTGATGTATCTACAGTGAGTACAGAAGGCAATGAAGAAAGGAATTTAGCATGTGCTAAATCTATGGTGAAAAGAGTATGTCTCAAGGCATACGCGGATCTGTCTAGGAGAAGTCGCGTATGCACGCGGGAATCAACGTTCCAAGTCGCGTATGGGCAAAAGCGCTCATAAAGTGCAAAACCAGGGGTAACCACCATGGTATTGACCCATTGTATTGGGTAATGATTCGTCTAAATGACCCCGTCCAGAAATACCATCGGAAGTAATGTAGTTTTGGGCTCATGGTATTGTTTTGGCTCATGGTATTGAAAAAGGGGCTCATGGTATTGAAAAAAGGGTAAACCTATATAAGGAGAAGAAATTCATTGTGCAAATCATGAGTGTGGGTGCAAGATGTCTGAGCTTGAATGAATACTTCTCTGTGAAGTATATCTGTATGGAAAGGGTAAAGGTTTGATGATAGATCTGAATCTATGGTGCACCTATGAAGAAATGATGAAGCGGGATATCTAGATCTGAAATGTATCTGTATTTGCTAGATCTGTTTATGGAGTGATTAGATCTGTGATGAGGCGAACATCTGTCACAGTAGCCAGGCCCTCAGAACCTGAATATCTGGTAAAGTATCTGCAACCTACGAAATAGTTGAAGATCCATCGCTAGTTGCTAGTTCGTCGTAGAGGAAGCGCCTATATACGCGGCTTCGCTGAAGAGAAAGCGCGTATGCGCAATGAAATTGGATCTGTAATATGTACAGAAGTATACGCTGGTTTATGTGAATGGAAGCGTGTATATACGCGACATCAGAGAATGGAAAGCGCGTATGCAAACTAGGGTTTGCTGAAGTCTGTGGTAAGAAATGTCTGATCTGTTCTGTTGGTTTACTGATATCTGTCAGTGAGTTATATGTATCAGTTTGACTGTGCTTAAATGTATGGAGTGGGTCCAGTCTGAAAATATGATGAAACGGTGCCTGCAAGTGGTGTCCTAAAGGATGCTTTGGATCCAGTGTGAAAATTGATGAAACGTGGTCCATATTGGTGCTGAGAGTTGTAGTCTTCAGTCAGGGGGTTGTAGCTCCCTTCCAGGTAAGGCTGGTAAACGAGATCAGGGGGTCGTAGCTCCCTTCCAGGTGAGGCTGGTAAACGAGATCAGGGGGTCGTATCTCCCTTCCAGGAGAGGCTGGTAAACGAGTCAGGGGGTTGGAGCTCCATTCCAGGAGAGGCTGGTAAACGAGTGCAGGTGGGTGCCTGCGTGCTGGTAGGAGTTTGCACCAGCACATATGTTGTAAGATTTTTTCTCTATAATAAAATATTGAAGGCTGAGCAACTGCAGCGGTGGTTTTCTCCCGACTTGGGTTTCCACCTAAAAATCCTGGTGTTCATGTGTGATGCTTTGTGTGATGGTTTATTTTGTTGTTACTACACATGTTTACTGCTAACTTAACATCAGATGAATGAATATTGCAAAGAACTAAGTTAATAAATATCTGCATATTTAGATCTCTGCTAATACGCGAGTTGTATGAAGGATATCCACGTGTATACGCGAGTTTACTAAAGGAAAGTAGCGTATGGGTTTTAGAGAGTGAAAAAGTAAAAATTTTTGAATATGTGCAAGAAATACTCTATCTACCCCCCCCTCTCATTGTTTTTCCCAACAACTATCTCTTGCTTGAACAAGGAAATTAGTTTTGAATGGGACCAATCTCTATCAGAAGCTGATACAAAGATAAGAAAAATGTAGGGACATCATGTAAAACTCCAATACAAAGGAATCAGACAGTTAAGAGACAGCTTACTGTAAAGAGGGCCAGTTCAAATAATATATCACAGAAATCAAATATCAGGAGTGAGTGCAGTGAAGAAAGATAGAGAAGATATTAGTTAACATGAGACTGATACCCAGATACACAACAGAACCACATAAGGGCATATTAATTTATGAATCCTTATATGACAATGGCATTTTAAAATCACCCTCCTCAAGCAACTAATATAGCAGAAAACATGGATGAAGTGAATATGGAACAGTATATCATGACTAGGCCTATTTAAAGCGCTTGACTAATTCCAGAAATGGCACCAACAAGGATGAATCCTTACTGCAAACTAGTGAGCCACTCGCATTCTAGAACATGATACAAGAAGATAAATAGCATGAAATAGATATTGTATTAACACATAAGAGAAATTACATACTGTGAGATACCAAAGACCAGAATCCTCAATACAGTTATAACTCCTCCTCACTGAGACCCTATGGGCTCTGAACCTTCATACAGAAATATTACAAAATGTATACAAAAGCCTTTTCGCTGCACAGTTTGTTGATAGAAATCTGGAACCCTTACAATGTCTTTCCTTCTAGCTTTTATAGATGAGATAGAGAATTCTAGAGGAGGAGGTAGATAGAAAGCATTTAATAACTTATTTCGAATCAAATGGCGGAAAACATTCGCACCCACACTGTGAAACGACTGAACATAACTGACTGTACTTTACAATTTATTTCTGGGAATGAATGATGAAAATAAAAATCTGCTTATATACAAGACATAAATAATAAAATATGTAAACATCCGGCTCTTTTCTGGAGGAGGAAGATCTGTGGCAATAAAACCTTGAGGCGTCTGTTTCTGTACATGGTACTTTTGATCTTCAGTTCTTAGATTTAGACTTGAAACCTTTTTCGAGCCGGACCCTGAATTCATTGCTTCTTCATTAATAACCTGTTGCTGCATTAATTTTTTCATCCGCCCAAATGCGCCCCTTTTGATTTTTTTTTGGAGAGTTCCATAGATCGAAGTACCCTTCTTTAATGGAGGTCACATCATAGTGACTTCCGGATCCTTTCCGCCAATTTTGTTCCCACCACAAGCTCCTGCAAAAACAAAAGCCTGTTGAATAAAACTAATCACAGAGATGGAGGACAAAGTGAGGCTAACGGAAGCGGTGGCATAAATATGAGAGGATGATGGAATGATGCGGGGTGGAGATTTCAAACAAAAACACTGAGGCATGACACATAACCGGAATATGTGAACAATGGAGGAACAGTGGATGACATGTAGGCAAACAACGAAAAATGGCGGAAGAACGCTGATGGTACGAAAACTTTGAAGATTAACCTTTGGGGGAAATTACAAAGGGAAGACATAGCAAAGCAACGGAGCAAAGGCTTTGGAGGTGGGACCCGGGGCGTATATCGCAAAATCACAAGAGGAGAAAATGCGATGGAGGGAAATATGGAATAACCAAAATTCCGCGCTCTGCGATATGCGATGGGCGTGACCGGTCGAGCACGGATCGCAAAAACGAAAGGTGCGATGGCGGGGGATAGTGCAAATAGGAAACTGCGCTTTTGCGATGGGGCGGACATGTGATGGTGCAATCATGCGACTTGCGTTAGACGCTCTAACGGGCGGCACTTGGTTATATGTAATAAAGGAGGTGCTGAGCTAGGAGAAAAAGGGGCTAGGCCCTATATGACCCTTTAAAATGGACTTTAGCCTTTTTTCAATGTATTTCTGATGCGGGAATGGGCAGCGGTAAAGGGGAAAGAATAGACTTTAGCCAAAATTTAAATGGAGGGGCTGATTTGTACAACAGTTTCCATCTGCTTTTGCTGATCCTGTTCCCATTCAATCTCCCGTTGATTTTCGAGGGTATACATTTGGTCAAACAACCATGTCTGAACCAACATATTCAGTTGGGTCTACTGCTCCAATTATGTCAGCGCCTACCCTTGCTACTCCGTCGATGTTCACAACGTCACCAGAGTCATATTTTGCACGATGGCCCTTCGGTCCCAACAGGTTACAAATCATTATCTGGCACTTTCTCTGGTGCATCTTCATGATCATGGTCTTTTCCAATGTCATCATTCGGTGTTTTAACTGGTAGTCCTATCGTTAGTAATGAACGACTTGATTCATTACATACATCATTAGGGCAATATCAAGTCGGTCCTTTTTTGTCAATTCCTTTAATTACCATATTAGCTAGACTCCTAGCATTTGGAGAAAATTATTTTCCGTCTTATTATCCTCCTCATGATGGGGGGCAACATTTGGTCACCCAATATGACAATACTCCATCTCTTTTTGTTCAAACTAATGTTGACATGAATGTTTGTCAGTGGCAGCCCACTCTGCCTATCCAACCATAATCGGTTTTACACTCGTATCAACATGTTCAACCTATTACACCCACTTCATTAACACTTGTTAATACATCTATACCCCTATTACAAAATCAAAATATTGTACATCAACATTATTAGGTAGGTCCTTCAACTCAATATCATCAAATATTGGGTCCACAGACTCAAAATCCTTTGGTTAATTTACAAAAACCTATATTAGGAATCATTTATTCACAAGTTGATGTACCATTTTATGGGATGTCACAAACACAAACTGGTTATACATATCAATCGAATCCAAGTTATACTAATTTGGGTTATAACATTGGTGGATAGACCCCTTGGTAGCCACAAGCACAAATGCCTCAAACTTCATTTCAACAAGTATCATATGCAGGTTTTGGTCAACAGAATCCTCAAGCGTTTGCTATGCAAAACAACCCCTATCTGGGTTACCAACAACAGATTCCATATGCTGGTGCTCAAAGGCCTGTTTCTCAAGCAATTCCATCTTACTTTGGCTATGCTCAACCTGACCTTAATAGACAGTTTCCTTTTATCACAACCTTGGAATTACCAGATTTAAACCGGTTAACCAATGATCCTATAAATTATGCTCCTTGGTGGCCGATGATACCTCATAAATTACCCTTTGATATTCCTAAATTAAATGGAAACCCTGGAGAATATCCGTTGACTCATGTCATGACTTATCATTTATGGTGTTCATCAAATTCCCTGAATGATGATTCTGTTCGACTACGTCTTTTCCAGCGTACACTCATAGGTCTGGTTGCTAAATGATACATTGAGTTACCTAGAGCTTCTTTCGACAATTTCACTGCTTTAGCTACTGTCTTTTTGACCCATTTCCAGTTACCGATCAGATACGAAACTGGAACGGAACTCTTGACCAACTTCAAAAAGACTAATGCTATTCACATTTCTAATCATATTCATGAGTGGCGTCGTCATCGACGAATGGTTAAGACATTTTTTCTGGATCAGCTACTTACTGAATGGTTCATTAAGTCCCTGTTACCATCTATAACTAAGGATGTAGCTAAGGGTGTCGTCGTCACAGAAGAGAAATTTATCACTCGTGCCCAATATTTAGACTTGATTTATACTCAGTCTGGCATGCTCTATGAAAAAATTCCCAATGCGCTGCGATCTAATTTCAATGTTCCTCCTCAAATAAAGGAATCTCGTGCCAGAGACGACCTAATAGGCTCTGTAAACACACACCACACTACTGCATCTGATCCTAGTCCTACTTCCGAAATCATTGCCGTGTCATTTGACAAAGGCAAAAGTGACAAGCAACCACGAAGTAAGAAAAAGGGGAAATCAAAGAAAAAGAAAACTTCTAACCCATAGGAAAGATCATCTGATCAACCGTCTGGACCACGGAAACCTCGTTATCCATGCATAATATGTAACGAGGAAAATTTTGTTAGGGATTTTCCTCACCATGCTGAAGTCTCAAAAATAATCAAGACTTCCCATGCATCAGCTGTGTTGATGGACCCATTTCCAAATTCGCGACACTAATTTGGTTGCTACGGATCTAGCTACTAGTTCCCAAGTGTTAATGTTATCCACCACAAAACCTTCACAAAATATTTTGGTGTCAACGTAGAATAAAGACTATGGTAGCTGACCACTGATCAACCTACTACCTTGACAACGAATCCATCCACTAAATCAGTACCACCTACTGTTATTCCTGAATTGACAATTAAGCCACCGAAGGGAGTAATTCATAAATCTATATATAATCCTCGAGCAAGAGCTGCACAAAATTATAATATAGTTGAAGATTTGGCTCAATCCCATTAAACTATGTCTGCTCTTGAGGTATTACAAAATTGTCCCTCCCAGAAGCAGGCTTTATTGTCGGCCATTGGTGGAATTGATCCGACTGATTCTAATCTTGTCGTCTTTAATCATACGGGCTATGTACCACAACTACCAGCAGAATTAGCATTCTCCATACAAGAAAATGTTCTCAATCACCTTGTTCATCAAACTATTATTGATGAGGGAGCATCTACATGCATTATGTCTCTAAAATTTTGGAAGTCACTTGGCTCTCTGCGACTATCACAATCATCAATGACGTTGAAGGCTTTTGATGGAAGAACATAAAAACCTAGTGGTATTATCAATAACTTGCATGTTGAATTAGGGGGAAAAAATGTAAATATTGATGTCGAGGTTGTTGACGGACCCCTTGACTATAATATTTTACTTGGAAGACCATGCATATATGCAATGACTGCCATTATTTCTACATAATTTAGAATGATTGTCTTTCCACATAAAGGTACAATCGCAGTCATTAATGAATTATCCTTTTTTTCCTCCGCTTCACAAGTAACTAGAAGCATTTCGTTTGTTCACTTACCCCAACTACAAAGGTAGGACTCTTAAAGTATTCCACTCTTATGGGAACCTTTGCATTACCGCCGCCCGCGACGTCGGCAGAAATTGCAAGTATAGAGACCTGTTACATGATCTCTTCCACTCTATCTGGCTTAAGGGAGAGTACGAGTGATTCTTCTATTGCTACGTTGGATGAATGTTCACTGCCCAGCCATATTGAGCTAGCATATCAATCAATCTATTTGGCTTGGGCGGTAAATCTGAAATCAGCGTCGCCGAGTGTTTGGGTTGATCGTTCCTTATATTTTGGTACTCCATCTGATCCATTTTCCTCAAATTTTTTGATAGATGAAAATATTTTGGAAGCTATGATATCAGAAGGAGAACCATGGGAAGATTATCATCATCATTCCCATCTACCTGATTATGAAGAAAACAATCTCAGTGAACTAAATCACCCATCCATCAAAAATTTCTTTTCAAATTTTTTACCGTTTAATGTAATCGATTTCAAGTGAAATTTGTCAAATATTGAAGAAACCATTTCTATCGATATTTTGACCAAACCTGGCATTGTAGAAAATATTCATGTTAGTGTATCTTGTTCTCCATCAGGACTTGATTCATATCTCTCTCTATTTCATGAATTTCGTGACGTATTCACTTGGTCTTACAAGGAAATGCCAAGCATCGATACTAGTATAGTTGAACACACTATTAATATGTATCCTGATGTCAAACCAGTGTGCCAACGGCTTCATCCTGTTCATCCAAAGAAATCCACTACCATCAAAGTAGAAGTTGAAAAACTTTGTGTGCTGGTTCCATTTACCCTATTCCGCTAACTGAGTGGGTTTCCAATATCGTTCCTGTTATGAAAAAACAAGGAACCATTAGAGTGTGCATCGATTATCGGGATGTCAATATGGCTTGTCCAAAATACAACTACCCTACTACCTTTATCGACCAGATTATTGATGATTGTGCTGGTTGCGAAATATTCTCGTTCATAGATGGATTTTCCGGCTACAAAATCAATATCTTCCCAGATGATCAACATAAGACAACATTCTTCTGTCCCTGGGGCACATTCGCATATAGGAAACTTTCGTTTGGTTAAATAATGCTGGGGAAAATTTTCAAAGAGAAATGGATTATGCTTTCAACCACATCAAGCACATTGTTCAACCATATCTAGATGATTTACCATTGCATTCACGAAATCAGACTGATCACCTGATGCATTTGAGAGCCATTTTCTTACGCTGCTGACACTACAAAATATGCCTCAATCCACATAAATGTGTGTTTTGCGCTGGCTCTGGTCGATTTATCGGATTCATAGTCTCAAAATAAGGAATTCGAATAGATCCACTAAAGGTACATGCCATTCTTAATTTTCCTGCACCATCAAATTACTTCAGATACAGAAACTTCAAGGAAAGGTTAACTTCCCGAGAAGGTTCATTCCAAACTACGCTAAAATGGCTAAAGGATTTACTCGATTATTGAAAAAGGGGGTTCCCTTCCATTGGGATCAAGTTGCACAAGCTTATTTTGATGCTGTTAAGGACACTCTTGTCCGTGGGTCATTAATGTATGCCCCTAATTATCAAAATGATTTTTTCCTATATATCGCCGCGGCTTAAACGACCATCGCTATGGTTTTGGTCCAAGTAGAAAATGGAATTGAACATATGATCTATTATTTGAGTTGTAATCTCAATGATAGGGAAGTTAATTACTCGTACGTAGAAAAGCTTGCCTTGGAAGTTGTTCAAGCTATCCAAATATTTCGCCATTATATCCTACTCCGAAAAACAACAATAGTTTCGGATTGCAACCCCATGACTTATATCTTATCACATCAATTGTTGGTGGGGGGAAATATTCAACATGGATTGTCATTTTGCAGGAATTTGATTTGGGATTCATTAAATCCAAGTCAAAGAAGTCTTTATTTTTGGCTGAGCTTCTCTGTGACCTTCCCTCTAATAGCACTACAACTACGTCGGAACCATCAATTCCTGACGAGTTTCTGTCTCTGATCGGATCATCTAATCCTTGGTATGGGGATTTTGTCATTTATCTCCAAACCCAAAAAGTTTTACCTAATACATCTCACTCTGAACAACAATGTATTTGATACCAAACCAAATATTATATGATCGTTGGCAATACACTTTATCGTCGTAGTGTCAATACAATTTTAAGGAGGTACCTCACTCATGGGGAGGCCGAAAAAGTATTAAATGATTGTCATTCTAGGGCTTGTGGTGGACACTTATCTAGATATGCTACCATGCAGAAGATACTCTACATTGGTTACTTTTGGCCTACTATTTTTTGAGATTGCATCCTCGCAGTCAGAAGTTGTCACGCATGCCATATTTTTTACATAAAATCCGTAAACTGCCAGCGCAAATGCATCCTGTTGTCTCTGTTGGACCATTTACGAAATGGGGTATTGACTTCATGACCTGTAACCCTCCTTTGTCTGGGGGGCATGTTTATATTATTTTCGCAGTCGACTATTTTACGAAATGGGCCGAAGCGATTCCTACATTCAATAACACAAGACAAACAGCTGCATTGTTCTTCTTCAACCACATTATTGCACAGTTTGGGGTCCCACAGGCTATAGTTACGGATCATGGGAAGAATTTTCCCAACCATATGATGTTTGAATTGACTACCAAGTTAGGATTGTCGCATGATAATTCTACTCCTTATTATCCACAATCAAATGGACAAGTTGAGGCTATTAACAAAATTCTTAAATGAATGCTTCAACAAATGATATGAGTCTGTAAAAGGAACTGGCATTCGATATTGTACTCCTCTTTGTGGGCGTATTGAACCTCGGTGAGAAACGCAACCGGATTTACTCCTTTTCAATTGGTGTATGGTCTGGAAGCTATCTTACCAATCCAATGCGAAATATCATCGTTAAAACTCGCGATAGACTTGTTACCTGACACCTTGAATAAGAAGCGCGTCTCCTTAACCTCATCCATGTTGATGAAATGCGTCGTGAAGCCCAATTGGCCAATGAAGCGCATAAGAGATGTATAAATGCACAATATGACAAAAATTTCTAGCCTCGCATCTACTCAGAGGGTGACTTGGTGCTTCTTTACGATCAAGAAGCTGATGTAATAGGTACAGGGAAATTTGAGCCATTGTGGCATGGCCCCTATATTGTCAAAAGAGTTCTTGCTAAGGGTGCCTACGAGTTAGTTGATTACGATGGAATTCCATTGGCACAACCTAGAAATGGGTTGTATTTGAAATGTTACTATGCTTAATCATGAGCGTAGTAACTTTTTATATTATATTGTATACATGTTGTTGATTTGCATTCACTATCTTAATTTGTTTTTAGAGTTTTCATGACGTTAGTAATCCGCTTTACATTTTATTGCAGATGTCTAAATCTTCGGAACCATTTGTTGGATATGCTGATGGTGCTAGTCGTAGTACGTAGAATCTATCCTCTTCAGCGTGGGCCATTTTCGCTCCAAACGACGAGTTAGTGAGTTTTCAAGGGATTTGTATTGGTAGATCGATGAACAATATCGCTGAGTATAGCACGTTGATCGAAATTCTCTCTGATGCCATTTCATTTGGTATTAACCACATAATCATAAGGTTAGACTCACAACTTGTGGTATTACAACTTACTAGTGTTTATACAGTTAGAAATCCAACACTTCTTAGATTGTTCCTAAGAGTTCGACTTTTGGAAAGACATTTTGATTTTGTTCAATATCAACACATTTCCAAAAATTTGAACACATTGACTGATTCATTAGCTAATCAAGTTTTGAGAGACATTTGCAACATAGGTAAAGAAAACATTTAGATCATTGAATAGGATTGCACAATAAACATAGGAAAAAATCTGAAATCATATAGATAGATAGTTATAGGTTTTTAAAAAATTTGTGCCCAAGACACATTGGTGATCTGACCTCAAAATGTATGCAAAATGTCACAAGTAAACTAGTGGTGCTCATGGTAACATGCTATAGATCTAGCAATCCTATGAAGTAACCGCATCCAACGGTTAGGAACCCCAATAGTGTGTCACTGTAGTCACATGGGAAGCTCTTCGATCCAACAATCCAGAATCCTGAAGGTCAACCCCTCTATGTGCTGCTGAAGCTCAGCTAGAGTCTTAGTCATATCAAGGTCCTGAAGGACTACTCTCCTGACAGCCCTCTATGATGGTGCATCTGCTTCACGCTCTGGTTCCTCTACTAGTTGAACACGACTGATATCTGCATTACATCAAGCATTTAGTTTAGTAATGGAAAGAAATAAAAACACAAAACATTGTATAAACCTTAGAAAATTAAAAAAACATGGTCAAATCATTCTTACCTATTGCACCCCACTGAGCGCCTTCTGGTAATACTAAATCTGGATCTCCTCGGAAGTCGACACCTATGTATGCATACTCATCGATGGCGAAAATCTGTCACCAGATTCAGGTGAAGAATGCAGTAGAGAACATAACGGTCGATTGGCTTGTATGCTGACCCATGAGTTCTATCCATCTCTGCATTCGAGGATCTATAGGACTAGATATATCCAGTGTTACATGCTTGGGCTACATCAGTGGAATCCATTCCAAAGCAAAGGAAATAAGGATTGAACCATAACTGAAATTTTTCTTCCTTCCTCCCTTTGATTTGTTCAGTTGTTCCTTTATCTGAGATAGAACAACTTCAGACCAGTTGAATATTGTTGGCTCTAAGCACTCTAGCGCATACTACATATACGATTTGTTCGCTACATGTAGTGTAACGATGCCAGCAAGTTTAGAAATCGTGTAAAGGATGGTTCTCAAGGGAAAATCCTTGACATCCCGGATGTTTAATTTTCCATCTTTGCTAGGTTTTTCCCTGGATAGCAATAATGCATAACATAATCCCTCACTGTATCTCCTCCAACAGTAGACCCTGTGAGAGAAATGGGAAAACCTCTCCTCGACAAACTTGTGAGAAAATACATGTCCTCAACTATTATGGGAACCAATTTGTTCTTAATGTGAAATGCCTCTATCGTCGGATCCCATGCTCAAACTAAGAACTCCAAGAGTTCTATTTGTTGCCTCATTCTCGACAATTTGAAGTACTTAAGTAGTCCATAATCTCTTAGGGCTCTTACAGTACTCGAATCATTCAAGGCAATCATAACTTTTTATTCATGTTCTCTTTCCCTCCATGTAATTGTCATTATAATCCAATGGAAACCTGAAATACAATCATAAGATCCATTAGATTCCATTCATTGCAAAAAAACTAGGCAAATTTTGGGCACAACATGAAAATCAAAAAATTGAACTGCGCCCAACGCACTCCCTTGGCTGAGACAGTGTGTTGCACATGCAAGTACCCTTCACTGTACCTGCTATGCAACGCAGGTTTCAACATTCAGGGGTGCGTTGTCCTCATTTTGGGCAGAATTTACCCTAGGGGCCTTAAAACCCTAAAAATTTGCAGAGAATGGAAATGAAATGAATACCAAAGGGAAGAGGAGGTTCATGTTACTAACCTGGATCAAACAACGATGAAAGCTATCCACAAAAATGACCAAAATCAACGACTGAAGTTTGGGGGCAAAATCAGGTTCAGAGCTCCAAAATGAAAATGGTAACTATGGAATGGTAAAAATGAATAGTGAAACTACTTTTTATAGTCATTTAATTGTTTGCAAGTTAAATTTATTGCTATGACTATGGTTTTATGATGTTTTTTATCATGAAACAGGTATTTTTAATCCATTTGATGTTGCTCTAAAACAAAACATACAACTGATGAACATATTAGTCATGCAAATTTATTCAAAGAATGACTTGACCACAAAGCATACTTTTCCTCCTTATTTTTCGAGCTTTGATAAAAATGAAAAAGGATTTGAAGCGTACTTTTATCTCTTTTTCAAGCTTCTATAACAACAAAAAAGGAACCGCTAGAGTCTTCTTTCAGCTTTTTTTAGACTCCGATAATATGAAAATATTTCTAAGCACTTGCCTTTTCAATCTCGTTAAAGTAAATGAATTGATATCTACTCAGTATAAGTTTAACCCTTTTCCAGAATGAGATAGATTATTTACGAAAAAGGAATACCTTGGTTAAACATGACCAAAGAGGTTCTTTTAGATATTATTTTACACTTTTTCGGGTCTGAGAGACAAATTTACGAAAAAGTACTTATGGAGTTTTCTTTCGTCCTCTTTTTCAAACTCTCTAAATATGAAAAAGGACCGGGCTATCACTGTCGTTAAGCTCGTTAAAACATAAAATAGCGACGAACTTATCGATCATGGAAAGAATCGAGTTTCATTCATCGCTAGACTCATTAAATTATTAAATAGCGATACTTTATTCGCCCGAAGGGTTGAATTATAGATCAAGCAAATGTTATCCTCCTCAAGCTTGTTAAAAAATAAAGAGGTACTGGTCGACAAATTGTTAGCTCTCTGTAATTTGCTAGATTTATTGAGATAAAAATGGATAGGGGTAACATCAAACCAAGATTTGGAATCCAAGGACCTAGCCTTTCTGGATTTAGAGAGGGATCTCTCTAGTAGGTGCAAAGATGTGAACTTGTTTGCTAATTAGGGTTGATTTTAGGCTAGATGTTAAGTGCAGGTTATTTTGATTGTTTTTGGTTGGGTATGATGCTCGGATAGATTAGATAGAAAACAAGGAATATTTTTAAGTCATTGGGAAATGGAGTCTAACAAGGTCAAGGTAAGTTCATCAATGGTTTTAAGATTATTTGCAGGGAAATTTAACTTGGTTGGTGGATCTTTTAAGGTTGTGAAGGATCATGAGGTGAACATTAAGCTTGATAAAGAATAAGGTAATAAAGGGAAAAAAATGAATCCTTTATGTACTTGTAAATTGAGAGAGTTATAAGATTTATGAGCATAGAAAGAGAATCAAAGGCATAAGCAAAACTTATTCCATTTGATTTCAGACTGAAAGCAGATAATCAACCAAGACAAACATTTAGATGAAACATAGAAAGGAAATAAACTTATTTAACTTTCATAGGTTTCATCATTAAAAGAAGAAAAACACTTAAGATGCACAAGTAGCTATAACCATAGAAAGAGAGAAAACCATAAACATCTAAAGTTACAACTATGAAGGTTCCTTGAAACAAATTCAGCTAAGTAAAGGCAAAGAACGGGATTGAAACAAACTTCTTTGATAAACCTAGGCAAAGGTGCTTTTAAAGAGATGATTCCAAGAACAGAGTATTTCAGTGGAAACAATATGCAAGGCTAGCCATAAGTCATACTTGATACTAACTGATCTAAACCATTCAATAAATGGACAAGCTAAAAACTTCTTAGGGAGTGAGAGATGGATTCCCTAACATATCTCAACAGAAGAAAACATTGAGGCAGTGAAGGACAAACAGAATTAAGGTGCCATTAGAAAACATTTCTTAATCTAAATTTGTTTTCCTACTACAAAACAAAAAGATGGAAAACATAATGGAAAACTAGAAAACATGAACATAATAAAACTTCACCATCAACTAGGCTTATGGATCCTGCAAATAGTTTCTCTCCATCAACAAGCAAACCAGGGCATGCATGAGCTCCAAGACATCAAATTGTTATAAAAAACTCCAAGATACTATGTATTGATTCAGCATAAGTTATCAAAATCCAACCCAATACATAAGAGCCTCATGCTCTATTTATGGAGAAAATGAGGAGGTGGAAACCATAAGAGGCTTCTAGAAACCCTAATTTAGTCATAAATGTGCTTAATGACCATGCAAGGCCCAAGACACATAATATTTAAGAAAATAAATGAAAAATATAATAACATAAATCCTCAATCAAATTTGGAGTGATTTTGCAAAGAAAATATTAAAAAATCATTTTGCCATCAATTTGTGTGTTTTGTTGACTTTTGGCACTTTTGGTCCTCTGTGTGTAGCACCCTTTCAGCAGAAAATAGGGTCTGTTGCAGCTAAGTTTTGGATCCCTTCCCGACATCAGTTTTGGCCCCGGGATGGCTCGTTGAAAATTTTAATGAGTCTAATTTCCAAAAATACTTTAGTTGTTCTGAATTAATGCCATTTTCCTGCTCCAAATGCATTCTCCCAACACTGCTTGGTGCATAGCACCACCTCCAACAGAAAATAGGCTCTGTTGTAGTCACGTTTTGGACCACTTCCCGATGTCGGATTTTTCTCCGTGATGGCTCGTTGGAAATATTGATGAGTCATATTTCTATATATGCCTTTGGTGTTTTTACTGGTTTCCATTTTCCTATCCAAATATCCATTATCCCAACACTGCTCTGTGCATAGCGCCACCTTCAGCAGAAAATAGGCTCTGTTGTAGTCACGTTTTGGACCACTTCTCGATGTCGGATTTTTCTCCGTGATGGGTCGTTGGAAATATTGATGAGTCTTATTTATAGATATGTCTTTGGTTTTTTTACTAGGTTCCATTTTGCTATCCAAAAATCCATTCTACCAACACTTCTCTGTGCGCAACCCTAGTCTAAAAAGGAGGCAGAAATGTCAAATTTTGGGTGTGTTTTGACCTTTTGAGCGGGTAAAAATTCTCCAATTGATCTGAAATTTTATGGGTATACTATTGGTGATGCATAAAATCCAAAAATGTAAACTTTGAGAGCTGAGGATGCACCAATTTTGTGCGTAGCGCCTAGGGTGTTGCGCTCCTAGGGGTCAAAATTTGGAAAAAACAAAATTTTGCCCGAATTTCCTCAAACTTGGTGGAGAAGGTCTTCAAGGGTTTTGAGAAGCCTATGAAAAATATTGAGCCATGTATCTAAGTTTTTCTTGCTCTTTACCTTCTTTGAGTGCTCAAAATTCAATGCTGTCTCACTGATTTTTCATTGTCACTTTGTTCCTCTTTTTGAGTTACTTGCTGCACTTTCTTCACTATCCTCTTGCTCAGCATGAAAACCACTCTCTTCTTTGTCTTTACCATCTTCTTGTATCTTATCTTTCTACCTTTAGTGTTGTTGCCTTGGTTTTGGAGTTTATCATCAACCTCTGTATCTGTTTCACTTTGGCCTTGTCCTTCATGGATGTCTTCTTCTTTGTTATCTCCTGTACTGTACCTTTATCTTCTATTTCAGATTCATCTTCCTTGGTCTCTTTGCCTTTATCACCTTTAATCATCTTGTCACTCTTTGCACTTAATGTGCTTGTTGTCATGTACAAGCACTTTTCCTCATGGCTGTCATTTGATCCTTATTGTTGGCTACCATACTCATCATTCTCTTCAATACCTCCTTGGTCTTCTTCTTCATACTCTGTTCCTACCCTATTGTTTTCATCACTTCCCTCATCATATTCTTTCTCTTAATGGATAATGTCATCTCCTTTTTCTTCCTTTAACTTTGTCTATGACTTACTGTCTTGTTTCTTTCCATTGTCATATGTTTTTCCTTTACTGCTGCTGCTCCCTGTTTTTTTTTTACTACCACCATGGCCATATTCACTTGATGTATTAGGAGAATATAGGTTTTCTTGTGTATGAGATGAAGTGATGGAGAAGTGGAGGCAAGTGAATGATGCGTAGGAAAAATTTCAGAAAATGAGGGCAAGAGGAAGCAATCAAGGAGTGCTTCAGTATTTAATAGTGTGTTTGCTGGTAGTGAGTGTATCTACAGCCTATGAGAACCTTTAAAATTAGAAACATTCAACCCTAAAATTTCAATAGGCTTGATTGGCATGAAGCTTTAGGGTTTGGCCAATTTCTAGGGTTTTGAACCTCTCCTTCGATTTTACATGCAAAGGAAAACTTGGAGGGGAAAGAAAAAAAGGTTACCAACCTTGCATAACCCTTTTTAGGAATTTGGAGGCAAACATTATCTTTTTGGGCACTTTTGGGAAAATCAGGCAAAACTTCTGCCTGTGCGTAGCGCCTGTGCGTAGTGCCAGTCTATCTGTGCGCAACACCATTTTACAGAAGGCATTTGGAGGACTTCTCGATGTCAGAAGGAGCTCCATGATAGATCGTTGGAAATATTTACTTGTATAATTTCAGAATATATAATTTTTTTCCTATTTTGAGTTGATTTGCTGAGCCAAAAGTTCATTCTCCCAATACTATTCAAAAAGTCTTGAATGATGGTGCAGAAATGTAGAGTGTTGGTGCAGACGACTTTTGGATGACTTTCTCAATTCAAAATTGAGATCATGATAGCGCATTGGAAATATCTTGAAGTATAGTTGTCATTTGACTCATTAAGCAAGTCATTTGGACACTCCAGTCGTGAGAAAAACTGATTTTTCCAAGGTCACTCCAGAAGTGCAGAATTTCTCCCATGACACTTGTATTTTTGACATTGATCTCATAACATGATACCTGTGTAAAAACTGAAGGAGGTTTTTCTTCTTGGCTCTATTATGGACAAACACCTCTCTCACTTTTTCCAATTTCATCTCTGTTTAGATAGAAACACAATTTAAATCAAAACTAGCCCTCGGTGTGATACATGGCTTGTCTCTTGGAATGAATTCTTGGAAAATGATGGAGGCATGATGTTTATGAGATGGTATAGACTTATTATTGCTGAAATTATCTATCAAATTAATCCTTTTCTCTTGTGCCTCATTTTCATATCAAACCCTAGCTTAGTTGGAAGAGGAAATTAGGGTTTGGTGTGAGGATTTAGGACTGCCTTGCAGAGGGAGGGGGAATGAAGGGGTTACGGGTTGTCTAAATTCTTGGGGAAATTTTTGGGGATAGGGATAGATGTTAGGGAGTAGGGGAAAGTGTAATTTCCAGAATTTTGTGAAGGGAAGGGGTCCAAAATTTCAAAACACATGCCTATTCTTAAAAAGTGTCAATTTGTGGCAATAAACTAGGTTTTGTAGAAAAATGATGATTATGAGGGATAGGAGTGATGGGAAGTGTTTATGGAGGTATGTTAAGGATAGGATGAGGTGTAAGAGCATCAATATATAAGCCTTGTTGATGATTTAATCATGGAGGTCATGAAACCAAGAAAAATGCCCTTAAAACCCTAGATAGGCAATGGAGGAGTTTAGGAAAAACAAAAATAGAGGGCTGAGGCCAAAGGTGGCGAAACATAGTGATAATGAGTGGAATGAGCCCATGATGGGTCTTCTGGGATGGGTGAGCTGAGCTTGGCATGACGGAATGATGAAATAGTGAAAAATTTATCCTAAGAATAATGAAGGTCGTGAGATTTCTAGAACTCACAATGTTTCATGAACTTTGTTTCTATAAATCTAGAACCGATACTTAGTCATCTTTAGATAGTGAAAATTATGGATGAATAATAGTGACTCCACTTGGGGAGGGCAGCTCCTTTTTCAGGAGGTGTCCAAAACTTTCCGATCTCTTGGTTTATGAAGACTAGTGCCTCATCCATTGGGCAGATTTTTACCTCTTTCACTTGCTGATGCTTGCTTGAAGCTATGATATTTAGTAATCTGAAAAAAACATGATTAACATCAACATCATCTCTACCTACCCAACCTACTTGCCTAACATTTTTTCTTCCTTGGGTGCATTTGAACTGGCAAACCCTTGACATTTTTCTTTTTGAAAACAAAAATCAAGCTATCTAATTGTACCCTTATCTCTTCCAAGAATTCAGATTAGGCTAATGAAATATTTTTATTTTCTACCTAATCTACTCATTTTTCAAGATTAATCTGTTGGACAAACATTATTCTCTATCCTACTAACATGAAATTGAAAACATGGTTTAAATCAGGATTTGGCAATCTGACTTACCATGGGTTGTGGCATTAGAACAAGCTGCACACAAACATTATTTTTTTATAAACAAAACTTAGGATAAATAAGGGCTGTGATCAATCATTTGTTAAACATTCCTATATTTCTCTTTGGTTCATTTTTAAGCATGTGGAACCAACATTCTTCATCCCTAATCTACTTCTTTTGACGAGTCAAGTTTGAATGATTTTGACAAGCATCTCTCTCACTAGCTTATCAACAATAAATTGAAAACATGTTTAGCCATGATTAGGCTAGATGACTGAACAAGACTTCTTTATGAAAAAGTAGTGGCATTTAGGCTTGCACACTTTCAGTAAGACTATTTTTTGGGTATGGGGTTGTACCTCTTCTTTTCATCTGCCCTCTTTTTCATTTTTTATTTTATTTTTATTTTTCCTCTTTTCTTGGTCAAAACAATCTAAAACTAAAGGTAGAAAGATGCTCATAGTGCTGAGCTTATTTTGCATTCCTATCTATCCTAATCTAATTTTTACATGATATACATTCAGCTGGTGAACTCTCTTTTCCAATACAGCTAATCAAGTAGATGATTGCAAGAGGGATCTTGGTTCAACTCTTTGAGGGTGCTAACAAAATTAAAAGGCCACTCCCACCTTACTTGTGTTTGAACAGTAGTACCTAAAATGTTCTTTAAACTTTGTATCAAACTTCTTCTAACATATTTGACTCCCTCTTCAACTGTCTCTAACAAATCAACAAAGGGATCTTGAAACAATACCTGAATGTGAATATTTGGTAAATAATTTTGATCCAAAACTGCTTCTTCTTCCACTTGGCTATGCTTGGGAATCTTTTGGGAAAGAAAGCCCTTCTCTTCCTCATGATCATCTGCACTATCAAACTCATCATATATTACCATGTTGTCCTCTAGAAAACCTGATTGAAAAGAGCCATAACTGTTCTCTTTCTCTTGTGAAGGCTGGACATAGGGCTGAATGTGTTCTTTGTTGTTAAAATCAATACCCAAATATTGCTGACTTCTTATTACATTAAGGTTGTCTTTGATGAATTGAAAGGAAGCGCAACAAAGAGGTAAAGATCCTTCCCTTTCTCCCAAAATTTCTGCACTTTCTTCTTCACTGTCATGGCTGAGTGGTATTTGCTAATCACTATACTTGAGCTGTGGAGAATGACTATCTTTGTCCCAAAAACTAATCACTAATTGTTCGGTAGTGTTGGCTTGAGTTTGGAGAACATAATCATCATCATATTGATCATATTTGGGCAGCTTATTCATAGGAGGAATGTTATCCATTATGAACATTTGATCAGCATATTGTTCCACCATATGAAAAGGAGAGTGTTCATGGCCAATAGCTTCTCCTTTAGCAATCTGAAATGACTAAAAGCACAAGGGTAGGGACTCAAGAGGTGTTGGCTCATCTTTCATTTCTGGTTTTGTAATCCAAACAGCCATACCAAGATGATTTGAGGGGAGAGCTTCTGGATTTGAAAAAGGGTTTGTATTATCCATTTCCTCCCTTACTGATTCTTTAGAGCATTCTACCTTGTTTCTATTTTCAATTTTCTTGTAATACTCTCTAAATAGTGAAGCACAATATGTAGGAAGACATTTAGTACTTATGTGACAACTTTCCGCATCTTCTTCTTTGTAACCTTGGTCAGCTAGTATGTTTTGATAGCTACCTTTGCATTGAAATGACTGATTTGGTTCCTCCCAAGAAAATGGTACTGACTGCTCTGAATAATCAACACCAATCTCAACCTTGTACGCTTCCTCTTTCCTACCAAGTTTTGTTGATTGTATTTATCAACATATCTAGCTTTAACTCTAAAGAAGTTATTTTATCTTGAGCTGCTTTGTCCTTCCTTATTTATTCTAACCTTTCGTCTCTTTCCAGTATGTTGAATTCCATAGTAATTTCCATATTCTGCATTTCTTCCAGGTTTGAAGGGTATTTTTCTCTTATCTGGAATTCCATCTCTGGGTCAAGAGAGCCCATCCCAAAAGATGGCTTTATCTTAGCAGGTATTGCATTGTATACCTTATTGAACTTGGGTAAAAAGTCTTGTACTGTCTCCCCTGGTTGTCTTTTTAAATTCTTGTGTTCCTCTATGATGAGAACTTCATTTCCCATGATCACCCACCTATCTAAGAAGACTTGAGTAAATTGATGAAAATTGACAATGCTTGCAGCTAGACGGTCCTTAAACCAACTACTAATTTTTCCTGGTAATAATAAGGAAAACATTCTAATATGCACATCATCTTCTTCTATTTCATAAAGGTCAGGTAATTTTTCAAGGTTTTGAATGTGTTATTCAGTGGTGACTTTTGAGCTTTCTCCATCAAATCTGGGTAGTTTATTTACAAGGTTTGCAGGGAGGGCTTGGAAGATAGGAGGAAAAATCAGAGGCTTGTATCTTTCTGGGACCTTTGTGGGTATAGGTAGTGTAAAAGAGATTTATGGCCGTTTGAAGTTTCAGAAAGAGGAGGAAAGGTAGCATGAGGCTCATGTTTCACTAGATCTTCCACAGGTGAATCTGGGGTAAGCACAGGTGTATAAGACTAATCATGGTCTAAAATTTGAGGCTTAGATTTTCGAGGCTTGAGATCTTTCCAATGATAAATGTAGATCTCATCAGTGTATTCTTGATCAGGCTTAAAGTAGGATAGAACATAGTTATAGATAAAAATAATAATTTCTTGAATCCAACTTAGGCCTGAATGCTCTTTCTTTCTAGGATGACTGGTCATGTTTCAGGTTCTTCCTCCAGTGGAGTCTTTAGGTCTATTGAGAGTTGTGGAGTCGCCAAGTGGATGATTTCAAATATTTTAAGGTGGGTTGCTGTCCACCATTAGCAACTGAATACCAATCTAAGGATGTTTTTGGGCTTTCTAAGGTCTTAAGGATGTCTAAGATGCAATTTACTGGGAAGGTCCCACCATGATCGCCATTATGTTAGTGTGAGCGGTGGGATAAATCCACAAGATAGTACTCTTAAGGTTTTTTTTTTTTAAAGGTTTAGGGAAGTCTAAGTTTGTTTATCACTCAGAGTCCCACAGTGATCGCCATTATGTTAGTGTGAGCAGTGGGATAAATCCACAAGATAGTACTCTTAAGGTTTTTTTGTTTTGAAAGGTTTAGGGAAGTCTAAGTTTGTTTATCACTCAGAGTCCCACCATGATCACCATTATGTTAGCTCCCCATAATTTTCCAGATTGATTGAGATACAAATGGACAGGAGTAACATCAAACCAAGCTTTGGAATCCAAGGACCTAGCCTTCCTGGATTCAGAGAGGGATCTCTCTAGTAGGTGCAAAGATGTGAACTTGTTTGCTGAATAGGGTTGATTTTAGGCTAGATGTTAAGTGTAGGGTATTTTGATTATTTTTGGTTAGGTATGATGCTCGAATAGATTAGATAGAAAACAAGGAAGATTTTTAAGTCATTGGGCAATGGAGTCTAACAAGGTTAAGGTAAGTTCATCAATGGTTTTAAGAGTATTTGCAGGGAAATTTTAACTTGGTTGGTGGATCTTTTAAGGTTGTGAAGGATCATGAGGTGAACATTAAGCTTGAGAAAAAATAAGCTAATAAAGGGAAAAAACTGAATCCTTTATGTACTTGTAAACTGAGAGAGTTGGAATATTTATGAGAATAGCAAGAGAATCAAAGACATAAGAAAAAATTAATCCATTTGATTTCAGACTGAAAGCAGATAATCAACCAAGACAAACATTTAGATGAAACATAGAAATGAAATAAACTTATTTAACTTTCATAGATTTCATCATCAAAAGAAAAAAAACATTTAAGATGCACAAGTAGCTATAACCATAGAAGGAGAGAAAACCCTGAACATCTAAAGTTACAGCTATGAAGGTTCCTTGAAACAAATTCAGCTAAGCAAAGGCAAAGAGCAGGATTGAAACAAACTTCTTTGATAAACCTAGGCAAAGGTGCTTTTAAAGAGATGATTCCAAGAACAGAGTATTTCAGTGGCAACAATATGCAGGGCTAGCCATAAATCATACTTGATACTAATTGATTAAAAAATTCAAGAAATGGACAAGCTAAAAACTTCTTAGGGAGCAAGAGATGGATTCCCTAACATATCTCAACAGAAGAAAACATTGAGGCAGTGAAGGACAAACATAATTAAGGTGCCATTAGAAAACATTTCTTAATCTAAATTTGTTGTCCTACTACAAAATAGAAATATGGAAAACATAATGTAAAACTAGAAAGCATGAACATAAGAAGACTTCACCATCAACCAGGCTTATGGATCCTACATATAGTCTCTCTCCATCAACAAGCAAACCAGGGCATGCATGAGCTCCAAGACATCAAATTGTTATAAAAAACTATAAGAGACTATGTATTTCTTCAGCATAAGTCATCAAAATGCAACCCAATACATAAGAGCCTCATGCTCTATTTATGGAGAAAATGAGGAGGTGGAAACCATAAGAGGCTTCTAGAAACCCTAATTTAGTCATAAATGTCATAAATGTGCTTAATGACCATGCAAGGCGCAAGACACATAATATATAAGATAATAAATGAAAAATATCATAACATAACTCCTCAATAAAATCTAGAGTGATTTTCCCAAGAAAATATTAAAAAATCATTTTGCCATCAATTTGTGTGTTTTGTTGACTTTTGGCACTTTTGGTCCTCTGTGCGTAGCGCCCTTTCAGCAGAAAATAGGGTCTGTTGCAGCTAAGTTTTGGATCCCTTCCCGACATTGGTTTTGGCCCCCTGATGGCTCGTTGGAAATCTTGATGAGTGTAATTTCCAAAAGGAATTGATTTGTGCTGAATTAATTCCATTTACCTACTCAAAAACACATTCTCCCAACATTTCGCGGTGCGTAGTGCCACCTCCCACAGAAAATAGGCTCTATTGTAGTCAGGTTTTGGATCACTTCCCGATGTCAGATTTTTCTCCATGATGGCTCATTGGAAAGCTTGATGAGTTCTATTTCTAGATATGCCTTTTTTTTTATTGTTGACTGGGTTTCATTTTCCTATCCAAAAATCTATTCTCCCAACACTGCTCTGTGCGTAGCGCCACCTTCAGCAGAAAATAGGCTCTGTTGTAGTCAAGTTTGGGCCACTTCCCGATGTCGGATTGTGCTCTGTGATAGCTCATTGGAAATATTGATGAGTCATATTTCCAGATATGCCTTTTTGTTTTATTGGGTTCCATTTTCCTGTCCAAAAATCCATTCTCCCAACACTACTCTGTGAGCAGCACCTGGTCTGAAAAGGAGGCAGATAGGTCAAATTTTGGGTGTTTTTGACCTTTTGAGGGGGTAACAATTCTCCAATTGATCTGAAATGTTGTGGGTATACTGTTTTTGATGTAAAAAATCCAAAAATTTAAAATTTTGGAGCTGAGGGTGCACCAATTTTGTGCGTAGTGCCTAGGGTGCTGTGCTCCTAGGGGTCAAAATTTGGAAAAAACAAAATTTTGTCCAAATTACCTCAAACTTGGTGGAGAAGGTCTTCAGGGGTTTTTAGAAGCCTATGAAAAATATTGAGCCATGTATCTAAGTTTTTATTTTTCTTTACCTTCTTTGAGTGCTCAAAATGCAATGCCTTCTCACTGATTTTTCATTGTCACTTTGTTCCTCTTTTTGAGTTACTTGCTGCACTTTCTTCACTGTCCTCTTGCTCAACATGAAAACCACTCTATTCTTTATCTTTACCATCTTCTTGTATCTTATCTTGCTACCTTTAGTGTTGTTTCCTTGGTTCTGGAGTTTATCATCAACCTCTATATCTATTTCACTTTGGCCTTGTCCTTCATTGATGTCTTCTTCTTTGTTATCTCCTGCACTGTACCTTTATCTTCTATTTCAGCTTCATCTTCCTTGGTCTCTTTACCTTTATCACCTTTAGTCATCTTGTCACTCTTTGCACTTAATGTGCTTGCTGTCATGTATAAGAACTTTTCCTCATGGCTATCATGTGATCCTTCTTGTTGGCTGCCATACTCATCGTTCTCTTCATTACCTCCTTGGTCTTCTTCTTCATACTATGTTCATGCCCTATTGTTTTCATCACTTCCCTCATCATCTTCTTTCTCTTAATGGCTGATGTCATCTCCTTGTTCTTCCTTTAACTTTATCTATGACTTACTGTCTTGTTTCTTTCCATTGTCATATGTTTGTCCTTTACTATTGTTTCCCCCTGTTTGTTTTTTTACTACCACCATGGCCATCTTCACTTGATGTATTAGGAGAATATAGGTTTTCTTGTGTATGAGATGAAGTGATGGAGAAGTGGAAGCAAGTGAATGATGCGTAGGACAAATTTCAGCAAATGAGGGCAAGAGGAAACAATCAAGGAGTGCTTCAGTATTTAGAAGTGTGTTTGCTAGCAGTGAGTGCCTCTACAGCCTATGACAACCTTTCAAATTAGAAACCTTCAACCCTAAAATTTCAATAGGTTTGATTAGCATGAAGCTTTAGAGGTTGGCTAATTTCTAGGGTTTTGAACCTCTCCTTTGATTTTACATGCAAAGGAAAACTTGGAGGGGAATTAAAAATAGGTTACCAACCTTGTATAACCATTTTTAGGAATTTGGAGGCAAAAATTACCTTTTTGGGCACTTTTGGGAAAATCAGGAAAAACTTCTGCCTGTGCATAGCGCCTATGCGTAGCGCCAGTCTGTCTGTGCGCAGTGCCATTTTGCAGAAGGAATTTGGAGGCCTTCCTAGTGTTGGAATGAGCTACGTGATAACTCGTTGGAAAATTTGACTTGTCTACTTTCCAAATATACAAATTTTTTCCCGTTTGGAATTGATTTTCCCAGCCAAAAGTGGATTCTCCCAAGACTGGTCAAAAAGATCTGAATGATGGTGCAGAAAGGGAGAGTGCTAGTGCAGACCACTTTTGGATGAATTCCTCAATTCCAAATTGAGCTCATGATATCTCGTTGGAAATATCTTGAATTATAGTTGTTATTTGACCCATTAATTAAGTCTTTTGGACACTCCAGTTGTGAGAAAAATTGATTTTCCCAAGGTTACTCCAGAAGTGCAAAATTTCTCCCATGACACCTGTATTTTTGAAATTGATCTCAGAACATGATACCTGTGTAAAAATTGAAGGAGGTTTTTCTTCTTGGCCCTATTATGGACAAAAAAATCTCTCACTTTTTCCAATTTCATCTCTGTTTGGTTAGAAACACAATTTAAAGTAAAACTAGCCCTCGGTGTGATACATGGCTTGTCTCTTGGAATTAATTCTTGGAAAATGATGGAGGCATGATGTTTATGAGCTGGTATAGAATTATTCTTGCTGACATGATATATCAGATGAATCCTTTGCTCTTGTGCCTCCTTTTCATATCAAACCCTAGCTTAGTTGGAAGAGGAAATTAGGGTTTGGTGTGAGGATTTAGGACTTCCTTGTAGAGGGAGGGAAATGAAGGGGTTAAGGGTTGTCTAAATTCTTGGGGAAATTTTGGGGGATAGGGATAGATTTTAGGGAGTAGGGGAAAGTGGAATTTTATGGATTGAGTGAGGGGAAGGGGTCCAAAAGGTCAAAACACAGGACTAATCTTAAAAAGTGTCAAGTTGTGGCAATAAACTAGGTTTTGTAGAAAAATGATGATTCTGAGGGATAAGAATGATGGGAAGTGTTTATGGAGGTATTTTAAGGATAGGAGGAGGTGTAAGAGCATCAATATATAAGCCTTGTTGATGATTTAATGATGGAGGTCATG
The DNA here is from genome assembly GCA_034641835.2 of Pinus albicaulis. Lineage (NCBI taxonomy): Eukaryota > Viridiplantae > Streptophyta > Pinopsida > Pinales > Pinaceae > Pinus > Pinus albicaulis. Next base: position 242,220,288 of record CM076571.1, read on the forward strand.
AAACCAAGAAAAATGCCCTTAAAAACACTAGATAGGCAATGGAGGAGTTCAGGAAAAACAAAAATAGAGGGTTGAGGCCAAAAGTGGCGAAACATAGTGATAATGAGTGGCATGAGCCCATGATGAGTCTTCTGGGATGGGTGAGTTGAGCTTGGCATCACAGAATGATGAAATAGTGAAAATTTTATCCTAAGGATAATGAAGGCCGTGAGATTTCTACAACTCACAATGTTTCATGAATTTTGTTTCTAGAAATCTATAATTGATACTTAGTCATCCTTAGATAGTGAAAATTATGGATGAATAACAGAAATGACTGGGGAAAATTTGGGAAAAGTGAGCAAAGTTTCTTTTGGTAGCAAGTTGATCTTGAATATGACACTTCTTTCACTCCATGTCTGTGACTGTTTGGGTTGGGTAACAATCTTGACGGTTTATTCACACCTATGGTTCATCATACCTTCACTTCGGTTTTGGGTTAATGCTAACAACTCATCACAGTGTCACCGACATGTTCAAGAGAAGTCATCCAGTCATTAAAAACTCATCCTTTTGCAATACTCATAAACCTTCATTTTTATGACCGTCATCCTTGAAAATTGCTATAACAAGTCATACCCTTGTCTTCGAAATTAGTAACTCCAGTTTTGCAATAAGGTGACTTCCTGTCGATGAAAAATAAATATCCAGGAAGTTCACTTAGAAACATCATATTCCAGTACCATGAGGATTGTTACAACATCGACAAGATCCTCGCTTCCGGACCTTTGACCGAAAGATTTTCTTTGGCGTTCGACATCAAATCATCTATTCACACCTTACGAAATGTACTGTAGTAACTTGAGGGCCATTGACATTAATGGTGGTCCTCTCGCATTTTTTAACAGCTCACATCATTAGCTGGTAATCAAACAATGTCTTTCCATGTTTGAATACAAATCATATGTTCGCATGGCTAGACTTGTACCCGAATAATCGAGTGAACGAGATAAGAATATCCCGAATCTAGTTTCATCCATCCAGTCTGTGATTTCAGGATTGTTGTACACATCATATGTACGGTGACCTTACATACAGATTTTCATCCAAACATGGGCCTATATCTGTAGGCATGTCTGCATCTGGGAAAATTTCCAATGAAGACGACTTTATGAATTATGTACAAGTTATTATATTGTTTTATGTGCTGAACATGGGAATGCCTACCCTCAACAATTATGATCAAAGAAGATATATCATGATGTAATGTATTGTAAGATTGATGCAGGTGACCACTCCACTTCATTTCAAGGCTCATCATAGTGTAAAGCATCTCAATCAAATGTTTTTATTATTTGAATCTCATGCTTTAGGGGGCAATTGTTATAGGTCAATTTGGGCAGCATTCCCAATGACCTAGTTAACTGGACATCATCTCCAGGACCAATGATCAAGGGTCTATCATTCCTTATCATTTCAATTGCTACATGACCTAAAACAAAGAACAAAACAAATCAAGAAAGAGTTTCATCAAGCAAAGGAATCCAAGGTTTGAAGCTTATTATATAGCATATGAGAGCTCACCAACACAAGCTATAAGGGGCCTAAGTGTGTTGCATATGCAGGCAGCCCCATGTAAGGCTACTCTGAAAAGAACTTCTCGACATTCACAGGTGCATTGGTCACATTGGGATCGAAATTCTCATTGTTTCAGAATCTCCACTTGGTCAGTGCCTTCTAAAAGAGTTCACATGTGTCAAGCTTCAGATCCAAGTGTCCATTTGACATCTACATGATTGGAAACATGTCTTGCCTATTATTGGAAAGTCATTGATTGCAAAACAACGTACAATTCATCTATAAATTGAGCACAAATCTAAGTGCTTGAGAAGGAATAATTTGAGTAGAGAAATGCTGGAGAATTTTCAATTGAGAGCTAGATTTGTATAGTTGCTACTGGAGAGATTTATATTGTGATGAGGCTTGGGAACATTGTTGGAAGGGTCACTTCAAATGAGTCATTTGGTTGTAACCTCTCCTTTTATCATCAACAAAGAATACTGCTTATTTTTCCCTATATGCATCTGTATTGGCTTTGATTTTCCATATTACAAGATCTTAGTTGATGTGTATGGTTTATGCTTTACTGATTTAGAAAAATAACTTGAATAGATATCTATATTATTGCATATTCTATTGTTTCAGTGTTCTTTCTTGTAGGAATCTGTTGGGGTTCCCATGTTTTGGCCAGGTTGGCAAGACCAAAAGATGAGACAACATCAAAACCACTTTCAGACCTTAGGATCTAGCCCTCCTAGGTCCAGAGAGGGATCTCTCTATGATTATCAAAGGTATATGTCTTTGAGGCTCGAATTTAAGATGTTAGGCTAGTTATAGGCACAAGGTTTGTTTGTTTGACTTTGAGTTTGGTTTTCAGGAATCAGGAATGGAAGGGTTCAATATAAGACAAGGCTGAGCAAAGAGAAATTAGGTTGAGGGGAGACAAATTCATAGAACATTCAAGACCATTGGGTAAATGGAGTCAGGAAAGGTTTTACTTGCTGTTCAATATGCAGGCTTTCAGTTGGGCTAGTAATCTAAAGCATTGGATCCTAAAATGATAGGTGGAATGAAACAATAAGGAAAGAAGATGAAAGAAGAGAGAAAACCAATTTCTGTCTATAGATCAGGTCAGAGGTCATTTAACTCCAGACCTGCTTGGACATACTCAGAGGCAGCTCTCAAAGGATGGAAAAGGAGCAACTTGAGGGAACTTAGAAAGGTTTAATTAACTGAAAAGGATCCTAGTGAGATAGAGGCAGATTTCTAGACCTCCTAGTGTTCCCAATTCATTTAATTAATTCCTAACAAGAACATCTAAGAAACAGATTCATTAATTCATACATCAACTAGCAAGCAGTAAAATCCACTACACTGGTTAAACCAATTGAAATCTATACTTAGATAACACATTAAGCAGAAAAAATTAAAGGCAGGGAGAGCAGCAACATACGGTACCTAACAAGGGTAAATCCTATGCCAAATTTCTGATGCGTGCTAGAAGAAATGTAATGAAATGAAATAAAACACAGAGACAGAAAAACATCACCACTGCTTTAGATCAGGATCCAAAGAAATGTGCTTGTCATATTAAGAGCAACACCAATCAGGTACAACATTTTCCAATAGCTTGAAATTCAGATAGAAAACATCTTCCTCAGTCTATCTTACAACTTTACACAGTGAGCACGCCTAAAGAGAAATAGCTGCAATTCTCAGATATCTCATCAACAACCTTTACAATGCGTTTCTGTATGAGTCTTATAGTAGAAAGATGAGCCGAGGAGGTAGGTGGAAACTAAATGCAGCATTAAAACTTGGAACAGAAGGAGGGCCAAAGCCCATTCTGTTTTAAACTCTGTGCATTTATCTCTAGTACTCCTTGGATGCAATGGTGGTCTTCATCAGGCTTCCACTTACTCTGATATGACTCTAACGTACTCTGGCTTGCAGTACTCTGTAGTACCTTTGGTGAATAAACAAAAGGGCAAGTAAATGGCGGAGAAGTCTACCATACCGCATAAAAAATGCTCTGATGGCTTAGGATTGTGGTCAAGGCGGAAATCTTCTCTGGAACACGACACAGACTAAAAACAGTATGGCACCCCGCCCTTCCATGGAGAAAAACACTTTTGTTGATGTAGAAAACCTGCTATTCATTAATTTCTGTGCTTCATATCCTCTGCGGGATCTATGATGTCTTCAAACAGGTACTTTGCCTCTAAAACACAGAGTTAAGGCTCAAAGATCTTCGTTTTTATGCCTTAGACTCTCTGCTGCTCGTTTCTGTCTCTGTCGGTGAAAATTTTCCGCTGTATTAAAAACTGTGTAATCATGGCGGCTTTCTCCACCTGATAACCCTGCCAAACACGAAACTCAGTTATGAAATCCATGCATAGGGGGAATGGCTATGGAGGATGGGAGAATGATAGTGCGGCAGTGATAAAACAGTGTTTACAAATGGAACAATGGTGAAATATGCATTGATATGGTGAAAATAGCGACAAATAGGGTTTTCGGTGAAGAAACGAGCATGGGCCGTTTGATCATGGTCTGGCGATGAAGATTGATGGCGGAGATTAAACAGTGGGATGATATATGAAATTGGGTGGAATATATATGAAATATTTAAACTTCAATGTAAATCGTGGAATTTTGGTTAAAAGCGGAAATGCAAAGGAAATGAACGAATTGCAATGGAAGTGATCGTACGAGGTGGGACCCAGCACGGGTGGAGCGTGATTCATCCAGGACCATCGGATCTCAGGAGGAGATCGACGGATATGATCTAATTGGAGGGAGAAATGGGAGGGTGGACAGTCTGATTGAACGATGGTGCGACTAGTTTAGGACCGTAGGATCTTGGATTAGATGGAAAATCGAGATTGGATCATCGGATCGCAATCGCAGAGGGTGGAAAGTGGAAAAAAATGAGAAATGCGATTGCGATTGGAGTGGGAGCATGATTGAGCATTGGCCGTTGGATTTGGGGACCAGATCAACGGCCCACATTCAATCAAAGGGAAATGGAGAGGGGCGACGGGCGATGATGCGATCAGCGCTGAGCCATTGGATCAACGGGAGGAATCAACGGTGGAGAATACGATCGAGGGATCGCAATCAGGGGAAACGGGAGTGGCACCACTTTAAAGTTGTGATTGCGTTTGGGCGGGGAGTGTGATTAGCGCTCGACCGTCAGATCGGAAAAGTGGACCAACGGTGGAGAATGAATCGTGGGTCTTATAGACCAACACCAATCGCATCAGATTTTTTCTGTTTAACTAAGGAATTTTCTCCTCCGATCGTTGCGATTGAAATTGGCACCCAAGGCTTTAAGCGCTTGGTCTTAGCGCTAAGGGCATACGGGGAAGTGGTTAAGGGGCTTGCGGCAAAGGGGCTAGGGCTTTAATATAAGGTAGGAAATTGGGTTTTTGCAAAATTTTAATGTATTTCAAGGTTGGGAAAGGGTAACGATAAGGGGACAAAAGGGGAATTTGGTCAAACAAAGGGCGGATGTGGGATTTAAAGGGGGTTTTGGGAGGATTTAGAGGGAAAAAAGGGGAACTTTGACAAAAGGGAAAAAAGGGTAAAATGGGACATTCTGCAGGGATTCAAGGGGCAAATAAAGGCCTTTTGGAGCACAATTTTTATCATTCAGCAAGGCTTATTGACTCAAGAACAGCAGAGGGAAACAATATAAATCAGGGAACATAAAAGGCTTCAAGGATGATGTGTTTTCAAGGGAAATGCATTCCTTGAAGGCTCATAAAACAAATTAGCCCCTTACTTGCTTGTCAAGGAATTTATAGGGGCTAACAGAATCATTCCGCACAAACCACTTGAATTTGAGGCTACAACGGAAGTGACAGAAGGAGCCATTTAGAAGTGCTTGGATCACAAGTAACCTTCTAATCCTCTTTGTGTATCTGTTCTTAGTTATGAGAAATAGTTGTATAGTCTTTCACCTGTTGTTCTAGACTAGCACCTGTCTAGGGAAGCGTGATTTATCTGTAATTCAAAATTCTGTCCCAACAGTGGGGGTTCAATTAGAATAGGTGGGTGGCCACCGATATCCACCCAGATCATTATGGCCCTAAAACGGCTCCGAAATTTTAGGACCTGAAAACCTGATAAAAATAGTAAGTTGTGCTGAAAGTGAAAAACTAAAAGAACCGATGGTGGGGGTCCAAATGGAATAGGTGGGTGTCCACCAATATCCACCTGGATAATTCCCTTTCAGCCAAAAACTATATTTCCATCATTTTCAGAAGGGACCGTGCAATATGTCCTCTTGCAAATCAATAGTTACATAGTGCCTTTGATGAGAGGACTTCATGGTCACTCTATCCTTCCTTGTTGGCTTTAGTGTTTCTAATTTTACGCACTATTGTACATTGTATTCCACCTCCATATTAATAAAATGACTTAGCTGTTTTTTCTATTTGTATGGTATTTATAGTTTATTTTTTCATTGTGTAATATTCCAAAAATTTAGCCTTCAGCTAAATGGAATATTATTGTTTGTTTTATCACTAGGTAGGTGAATAAGTGGGTAGGGAGGCCCATAAATCTTCTTAGGAGGAATAATAACACTCCTAATGTGAAAAGAGGAAGAATAAGCAGCTGGATTAAGCACCTTTGGTGTGAATTGGAGGGGATTCATGTTGAATAGGTCAACTTTGACCAAATCAACAACGTTGTCATGAAGGAGTGGCATTTATGATGAGACAACACAGTTTTAGTGGAGGACAACTTGCATGAGCTTAGTGGAATTTGTGGATGGGACCCAATGTGAGAAGGCTCACACACTATATATGGATTGGATGGCAGCCATTTTTATCCATGTTTGAGATTATTATTTGATATTTGTCTATTTAGACTTTGCATCCTTTAGTTGTTTAGTGGGGTTTGTTGTGCTGTTTAGCACACGGGTGTTCCTGATCGGGAATCCCTACCTCCTCCTCAAGGAAGGAGAGGTTAATTGGGCTGAATTTCCTCATTCCAACATTCTAGCCAAGCTACCTCCTTCAGCTATAGCACAATTTTTGTTTAGAGCTGGGTTGTGTTGCAGGGTGTAGCAAAGGAGGATCACATAGAGCCAATTGTGGGCTTGTTTTTTAGTGGAGAGGTAGCCTATCCATTGGAAGAACAGCAAGGAGGGATCCTGGGCATATTTATATATTTTTGGCATCAGGTCAATCATCTACCATCCCTCACAGCGTAGTTACAAACTAGATCTGCATTATTTTTAAAGGCAGTTGCTGGGAGGGTTCGTTGAGCTCATTAGGAGGGTCTATTTCTGAATGGAGGGATCAACCTTCTATTGAGAAATACCAATGGAGGGGGACATTATCATTTCAGATCTGTCATAGCCTCATTCTATTCAGTTCCAGTTTGTAGTGACATATCAACCCTAGGGTTATTGTCACATTGTATATTTTTCTTGGTATTTCTAGCCATATTTTCTGGGTTGGCTAGAAATCATGTATTAGAGCCCATATCTTCTTTTCCGGGCATTGCTTTTGTATCTATCAGGCATATTACATTTATGTATGATTACAGTAGTAGCTACACTGATATAGATAGTGATGTCACTGCTTTCCTGCATTCTATATAGTAGCTGCAACTCATGTTCTTATTGATATGATCATTGGAGGCTTGTTCTTATTTCTTGAGTGGATTGACCCTCAAGATATTTTCTATATTGTTGTTGATATCTTAATAAAATTATGGCTGCATAATTATCCCTCTTATGAGATGTTCATATTTTTTGTGTTTTACATTATTATGTCTTGTATTGTTGCTATTTCCATTTGGGAGTATTACAATGGTATTAGAACATAATCTTGGCTTAGCCTATGCATTCAAGACATTATGCCATTAGGAGGAGAAGCTCCTCACAGGAAGGAGAATTTGTACAAAAGAAACAAAGGCATGACTCCATTATTTGGAGAAATGAAGGAAGAGAGGCACTCCCACCTTCTTTTTCAAACTGTGAAAAATATCAAGAAATAAATCAAGGAGATGAAAAGGGAGAGGTGTAGAAAATTTCCAAGAGGGTTTGAAAGTGAAGCAAGCTATTGGAACAAGGTCCCCTAAAAGCTGTGATTTTGTATAAGTTTTGTATATTTTGGTCTTAATTATTCTAACGCAGGGGTTTTGGGGTGGGTCAAAGCCCCTAATGCATTGTAACAGGTCAAGGGTAGACCAAGAGACCACAAACCACAATTTTCGAACCATTAGATGCATAGGCTAAATCGGTATAAATAGATGAACCTTTTTGAGTCATAGGTAGGAAGGAATAGAGGTTGATGATAGTTGCAAATTTTTAGATCTGTTTGGGTTGCTAGGGTAAGGACTCCTGCTGGTTGTGTGCACGGAAATCCTCAGTTCTGTTGTGTGCGGACACTATTGGCTGTGTGTGCAGGCTATGTTGGATTGTATTGGGTTTTGGAAGCTAATATATGTGAATCTGGTTACAGTATTTTTGCGTTATCTGAGTTTATGTACTACTGTTGATGTGAACTACTGGATCTATGGTTGGTTATCCGTTGTTGCTACGGATCTGCCTTTGTTATAATACAGATTATTCTTGTGATCTATTGTTTGTGTGCTTATGATATTACTTGTGATATTGCTGATACAAAGGTGCTGATTTGATCTATGAATGATAGTAACTCTGGTAACTATGGACTATAACTGATTAGTGAACCTGTGAATAGATCTGTTTTATAGCTACAAGAATATCCTTGTTCCTGTTATATGAATCTATGATCTGTTGATTACTGCGATTATAGTTGCTATATTGATAGATCGGTGTTATGCATGTGGATGCGAAGGTAGTTAGTAGATATGAGCTCTGCGATATAAGTCTATAACTAAATCTGTTAAATACAAAGATAATAAGTTGGGAACGCAGCTCTGCTTGACTTACCTGCTCTCTCTCAGGGTGTGGAAACCTGGTTCTAGCACCCTCCCATACTGCTTCTGGTGAGACTTTGGCCTACACAAACAGGTCACTGCCGAAAGGGCCAGTAGTATAGGGGTTTGTTGGCAAACCTTAACCTTTGAACCTGGGTCAAGACCCCTTCGAGCCAACACAAGCCCTAAATATTCACATGATGGGTGTGAGCATTCATCCACACATGAAGATCCACAATGCAGTTTATTGCCCACATTCACTACAAGGGAAATGGAGGAAGAATATGCACCAAGGGAGGAGACCTTGAGTGACTATCTTCAGGAGTATGAGTCTCAACCTTGGAGATTCAAAGAGCACTTGGACTTCCAAGGGTTTTGCCAACTCAAGGAAGACAGAAGATCTAAAAACCATAATAGAAGCAGGAGAGGTAGAATCTTTCTATCTAACTTTGATGGATTAGCAAAGTGCACAACCAAGGCTTGGGTGAAGGAGCTAGATTCCTATTTTCAGCTACACCAAGTCACAGAAAAGGAGGCCATTATAATAGCAACGCTACACCTTAAAGGTATGGCCCATGATTTGTGGTTTTATAGTTCTACTTCATTTCATCATGTAAGTATAGATAATTATGCATGTTTCACTAAGAAGATAATGAAAATATTTGGTATTAAACATTGTAAAATATCTTTTGTTGAAACCAAAAATTCAAAACCTTTGCATGAGTTGGAGAGATCTATTTTACCAAAGTCACTCCATATTTCTATTGAAGGGGATAAAAACATGCATAATACCTTGCCAAGGGCAGGATCCCCACTTCTTGAAGAGCCCTCTTCTATAGATGAAGACATGGAGATTCCTCCTTCAAGGGAAGACCAAGATCTAGGGTCTCTCATTGATGATGAGGCATTCTCAAATATTGATGAAGAGAATGAGAAAAGAAGCGCTAAAAATGCTGTACCATCAGGAGAAGGTCCATCACCACATGGAGGTGGAAAGGGAGCCATTGCTTCCATTAGAGGAGCCCTTGTGTCTTTGCAAGGAGTTCCAAATGATCTAACATGTGGGAACCAAAGCACAATTCCGGAGCATCATGTATCAGTTTTTGTGGATTGTGAGAATTGGCAGATGGAAGGAAAGAAGGATCAACATCAAGGGATGATGAGAATTAATCCTTATCTATTTCAAGAGGTTTCTGCACAGAATAAGGAGATTGTATTGCATAGTGAAAGGAGGGACAAATAAGTCCACTCATATATACAATCTACTTTAGATCTTGATGTCTCACTACATGGGGGCATTCCACCTGGGAGGCCACCAGATCTAGAGTTGGTGAGAGGCATCTTACCATTTGGTTCACCACTCTTAGATCCCGGAGGGGTGGATATTTTGGAGGGGTCTAGTACAATGTAGAGAGTTTGGGATAGACTCAAGGAGGAGGGAGAGATTCCCCCATTTTCAACATTACAAACTCTAACTACATATTATGTGCTGACATAAGTTACTGCAATGATGTAGGATGGCACCACCATGGTGCAAGGAGACCACTCCATGGATTTGGAGAAACAGAGGGTACTTCCCTTGAGGAAGGAATCCTCCATATATTGGAGTAGATGGAGGCCACTCATGCTTACATGGGCCAATATCAGGAGTTTCTTTTTGGATGGTAGCTTCTCATGGGAGGCCAAATTCCAAAGGACACCACTTCTACTTGAGCATGGGTAATTGCATGATGGGAATGGTGGCACTTTGGAGGATGACTTTGGCATGAGGGATGTCAAAGGAGAAGACATCAGCATGTGGGGAGCTTCACATTTCAGATCTTGAGCACTATCCTTTAGGAGGATTGATCCATATTGGAGGTCTCAACTTTTGGTAGAGTATTCCAAGGATCCTGGTGTTTGCATGATTCTTGATGAACCGGAGGGAGATGATAGATACATGGTGGATGATGGGGTCATCTATTCGTATGGCAGAGTCTTCATGAATAGATCTTCTAAGCTCAAGGAGAAGCTATTACATGGAGCACATGTGGACTTTCTTTCCATGCACTTTGATGCATATCATTCCTTGATGGAGGAGAACTTGGGAGGGAATCCAACAGGATGTATATCATCATATAGAGAGATGCATAGGATGAATGATGATGGATAGGTTGACACAACCACTTCCCTACTCATGGAGGGTGAGGGAGAACTTTTAGTTGAGCCATTTCAGCTCAATGACCACGGCACATAGTAGAGGATGTATATTTCTGCATTATGATTTGCATTCCTTTAATTTGTGTGATCAACATCTTGTACCAAGGAGGATATTTCATTCTTGTATATTGTATTGTGATGTACTTGAGGCCATTTGCAGCATTGATATTGGCCATTCTATTGGTGGCTTGTGCGAGATGCCACATGATTCTTGGTGTGCACCATTGGGACCAAATTTTACTTTTATGTTCTCATCTTGTAGGATGATTGTGGAAGCAAACAAATGGCTGAAAAGTCACTTTATATACTTTGTTTTGAGGTAGGCAGGGGATGCACTGCACTGGTTCCACAAGTGGGACTATGATCCACCTCCCGGCTGTCATATGGCAACTTGTTCTAATTTTCTTTTGCTTCCATGTATTGATGATGTTCTTGTTCTAATGGGAAGCTTTGTTGGGAGGATGGCACAAGAGTTGGAGATGACCATTGGGAGTATGATTATCCATACTTCATATGTTGCATGTTTCAGGAGAAACAATGGGCAAACCATGATTGCCACACTACATCTCTTGTCTTCATGTGGGAGGAGCCATTTGGAGAACTTGAGTTCTTGGAAGAGGCACTTATGGATGTTTTGATTGGTGGGGTAACTTGAGTCATTCTTGGAGACCATAATATTTGAGCCCAAGATCAGCAGCAGCCCCATACATATCATAAATGGAGAGAGAAACAACATGAGTGGAAAAATCTAATCTCTCCATACAGCCCCAATACATTGCATGAACTAGGGGTTGACGATTTCTTTGATGAGCTACCTAGAATGGCTCATTTAATTTGGATGATAGCATGGGTATGGGAGTCTCTCATTGGGAATGAAATCCCCTATGTTTTTCATCACTCCTACCTTGAGGAGGCCATTCAACAGCAAGAAGGTTTCCACTTACACCTTCCACTTTCTCATGATGTGAGACATGTGGGGTTGCATACTTGGGGAGAACCATTGGAGGGTAGATTTATTGTAGATTATTTTGAGTAGTGGCTGGGACTATTGATGAGGAGGCCACAAGAGGAGGAGGGGAGGAATTTTACTCCACCTTTACAGTTGCGTGAGGACAAGCAACATTTTGGAGGGGAGGACCGTGATATTCCAAAAATTTAGCCTTCAGCTAAATGGAATATTATAGTTTGTTTTATCACTAAGTAAGTGAATAAGTGGGTAGGGAGGCCCATAAATCTCCTTAGGAGGAATAATAACACTCCTAATGTGAAAGGAGGAAGAATACATAGTTGGATTAAGCACCTTTGGGTGTGAATTGGAGGAGATGCATGTTGAATAGGTCAACTTTGACCAAATCAACAACGTTGTCATGGAGGAGTGGCATTTATGATGAGATAACACAGTTTTAGTGGAGGAAAACTTGCATGAACTTAGTGGAATTTGTGGATGGGACCCAATGTGAGAAGGCTCACACACTATATATTGAGGGGATGTCAGCCATTATCATCCATGTTTGAGATTATTATTTCATATTGGTCTGTTTAGACTTTGCATCCTTTAGTTGTTTAGCGAGGTTTGCTGTGCTATTTAGCACAACAGTGTTCCTGATCGGGAATCCCTAACTCATACTCAGGGAATGAGAGGTTCATTGGGCTGAATTTCCTCATTCCGACATTCTCGCCAAGCTACCTCCTTCAGCTACAGCGCAGTTTCCGTTTAGAGCTGGGTTGTGTTGCAGGGTGCAGTAAAGGAGGATCACATAGAGCCAATTCTTAGCTTGTTTTTTAGTGGAGAGGTAGCCTATCCATTGGAGGATCAGTAAGGAGGGCTCCTGGGAATATTTCTATATTTTTTGCATTAGGCCAACTATCTACCATCCCTCACAGCACAGTTACAAACCAGATCTGCGTTATTTTTAGAGGCAGTTACTGGGAGGGTTCATTGAGCTCATCAAGAGGGTCTATTTATGAATGGAGGGATCATCCTTCTCTTGAGAAATAAAATTAGAGGAGGACATTATCACTTTAGATCTGTCATAGCCTCATTGTAATATTGCAAATCTGGACTGCCAAGAAAAACATGCTTGAAAAACACATTTTTTAGCGATGTGTGCTTTAGAAACCAAGACCAGCCCTTGGATCCCTTATATCAGAGTATCTAAGACCAAAATCCAAGAGGAGGCTCAAAATAAATCACTCTAGGTGGATTAAATAGATCTCCCACACCTAGTTGTCTTTAGAAAATTGCCCAATGAGGGGCTGCAGCAGTATAAAAACAAAATAATAGAGTATTAGCAAGATAATAGCTCTGAAATGTGTTTAGAAACACCTCAGCAGAAATTATATGTACATCATCAAGAATAAGATTAATTCTACTGACAAAGGATGGGGAAAAGCGGTGATTTATGCCCTAAAATGAGTGTATTCAACAATCAGCGTAATAAAAAGGGAAATGGCTGTATATTATTTTAGCTTAGGTCACATAGGACTCCCATACCAAATTTCAGCCCAAACAAAAGATCGTAGATATATTAAACAGTTCCTCCAATCCCGACTAGGCTTAAAAACCCTGATTCCCCATGACTTGAAGTATGCAGAATTTTACTGAAGCACGGATAGCATAATTTATGAAGGTGAAAGTTATAATAGAGTGTGAGCAACAGGAAATAAAGCCTATGATATGGCCTAAGCAATATACAAGAGAAATACAGGCATTTACAATGATTACAAGCCTCAAATAGGTGCCTGCACAGTATATTGAACCAGGAAAGCTTTTCAGCGTAAATTTTAGGAGGCTGAAGATATTTTTTATTACATTCCAGATATATAATAGATATGCATACAGAATGATAGATCTATTATAGATCTGTATACAAAAAGGACTTTATAATACACTCCCCTTGGGGATCTCAACAAATGATCAACAACAGTGAGTAGATCTAAGATCTAAGTCACAGTTCTGCAGTAGTATTCAGAAATTTTGCAGTAATTACATTAGAAAATAAATCAGATTTGAAGGGTGCATGGATTGGCTGGCCAATCCATGGATCACCATAGTGAAAGGAATAATCCTTTCCACTAGAGATCTCTCCTCAAGGAGAACTCCAAAACCTTTGCAACTCTGCTCTTCAATATTTACGCAGATCAGGGAGAGAAACTGCACAGTTGACGATAGTATACACTTTTTCCTGATTCCAAGATATGAAATTGAAGCTCAAGTTGATACTACACTCTTCCAGAAGGATAAAAGGCTCTCTCACTGAGAAGAGATGATAGTATGGTCTAGATTTGAGTAGATCTAGATTCCACTTGCTGCAACTCACTTAGACAATGAAACCCTCACTGGATTTACACTGCCAAAGAGAGATGGAGCTTGGTCATATGCCAAATAGTGGAGAAAAATCACAAACCCTCCAAGAGCTACTCAATGGAAGGATGGAGAAGCCCTAAACAGGATATCCTCACTAGCCTCTTGCTAAAAGGCCCAGAGAACTAGAATTTGTCTAAGCAGACATAATTCTCCAAAATCATAATACATTCAACAACCTTCTCTAGCTACCTTCTCCTTCCTTTTATAACATGAGGGCTTGCCAAAACCCTAAACCACCTTGAATCACTTAACCCCTTTCACATGAGGTCCTCCTTCTAGAACTGCGTTGATCATTTAGGAGGTTCAATGCACCTGGATTGTGTTGTGATTTGGTCCTGTTGACCCAGTCAAATAGCTCAATCCTGTTTCACATGCAAGTGGATTTTATGTAAATGGCTGAGATATAGCTTTTTTTCCATTGAGCATTGATTTATTCACTGATCTAAGGAGTTTTACATGTCCGCCATTAGTCATTTATTCATAAATGGAAAATAAAACAAAATTTAAATATTCCTATTAGCTTGGGCTAATTAGGAATATTACAGTCCTCCCCTCCAAAAGTGTTGCTTGCCCTCAAGAAACTGACAAGGTGAGTGCTGCAAAATCTCCCCTCCTTCTTTGGGGGTCTCCATGCTATCATCCAAATGAAATGAATCACCTCCCAGCTCGGTAATTCATAGAAATACTCCTCTCCAATATCAGTGAGAGGCATATCCCCGCTCATATGGCCTCCTGAAGAAAAAAATGTGTGATTGTGGAAGCCATATCATCTCTCACGCCCCCTTTAGAGCATGCACTGCAAAAAATATGGGGATTCTCTTCCCAAAGGGAGACATCCAGCCAATGTGTCTCTCTCCCACACATGCTCCTCTTAAGAATAGGAACAATAGCGGCATAAGGAGCCAAAATGAGAATCATGATGGCTGCCCTATGTAGCAAATGTGAAAGACAATTGTCCCTCATGTGTAACTAATGCAGCTTGACTCTCAGCTGCAACAGAGACTGAAAAAATGTGTGGTATCTCAACCACTTGCTTGTTGCCCCAATATCCTCATAAGTCTGGAGGAAGTGAATGATGGATGAGGCAATGTAAGTATGTCCTCCAAACCCAAATTCCTCCCCAAGTCCTCCTAGGGAGTGGTCATCAACAATGCTCATGGCCTCAAGTAGACCATGTAGCCTCAAAGAAAGAATGCTCCTCCTTGGAGCAACATCCTGCACATATATGGTTAACGGATGCACACATACATTAGATAAATCAAAATAATCAATACCCTTAACATAACTTTTGCTCATGCAAAGGGAGCAGCTCATAGATGATTCCCCTTCCATTCTCATAGAGAATAGAGGTGACTGTATTAAATCTTCCAAAGAGTTATGTGCATAGACAACTCCCATGCCAAATGTGTAAGTGGGAAGGCTGCTATCCTTCCCTTGCTTCTCCTACCATAGCGCATAAACTGAAATGAGAGTGGGTGTGGATGATGTTGAGAGAATGATTCTCTCCTCCTTGAGCCTACCCAATACTCTCAGCGTTGTACCAAGACCTTCCAAGGTCTCCACTCTTCTGAAATCGATGATTGGCACCTCAATAGGTGAAGCACTCATCCTCCTTTGCTGATCCAGTGGTCTCCTTGGTGCAATGTCTCCATGCAATGAGACATCATCAAGAAGAGGTGATTGAACATATGAATGGAGAAAACCCTCCATGCTTCCACCGCGCAATCCAATCACCTTCTTAGGTGCATCAACCTTCTGTAATGGATAGGAATGAGGTTGGTTCTCTTTCCTATCCCCTCCTTGTGTCTCCATGGTTCTACACCTTCTCATCAATGGCACATGTAGATCATGAAATGTGCCTTGATCTCCATACATGAGATCTTGGGGATTTTCTTGCCATGCCACAAGAATCCCTCTTGTTGGAGCAAAATCTCCTCCTTCCTCTACTTGAGGTGCTAGATTAAGTCTAGATTTGACAGCACTACTGCCCTTTATCTCTGCAACAAAATTGGGCAACCTTCCAATGATAGGATCCACCTTTGAAGAAGAGATATCTCTATTCTTTTGTTCAAAGGTGTGGGAGGGAAATATTTCCTCTAACAAGGTATGATGCAGGTTTTCAGCCTTTTCCATGGGCCTCTGAAATGGATCTGTGTTTTTATGCAGGGCTTTTATTTGAGTCTTCTCATTTAACTTCACCATAGGTGTTCCATGAACTCTCTTATCAAACATTTTCACTAATGCCTTAGTGAAACTTATGTAAGATGAAGTATTTACATTTCTGAAAGGAAGGAACTCAAATTTCCACCAAGCATAGGCCTTACCTTTCAAGTGTAGTGCTGCAACTCTAATAGCTTCTTCTTTAGGAACTTGGTGCAGCTACAGGAAGGTGTCTAGCTCTTCCGCCCATTCTTTGGCTAATCTTGTAGGTGATCCTTCAAAGGTAGATAGAGTAAATCTATCACTCTGCTTTCTTCTCCTCACCTTGGCCTTGCAATACTCTGAAAAACAAAACTGATTTCTGAGTTTCAGGGCTTGAGACTCATTTTATTCCAAGAAATCACTAAGATTTTTCCTCCTAGTCATTTCTTCTTTCTCTCCCATCTTCCTCATGGCAGATATGAGCTTCTAAATACATTGTACATCACAGTGTGTGGCTGCATGCTCACACTCACTATGTGAAAATCTAGATTTTGATGCATCTTCAAACTCATTTGGAGATTCTCTATACATCTCCCTCATGATCTTCTTGAGATCTTCACTGATGTTTTTTTTAGATCTAGGAATAAGCTTTGAGAGCCTCTCCTCCTTCTTTCCTCCAAATTATGGAGTCTTTCTCCTACTTCTTTATTTGTCTCCTTGATGAGAATAGGAAGTGCAGGGGCCTTCCTCTTCTATCTGCTCATCCTCCTTGGGGAGGTCATTCATGGATCTGAAAAATGATGAGGCAAAGCTCATCTTCTCCAGCTTTCTAATCTCTGATTTATGGAGCTCACTGCATCTTTCTTCTCTTTGAAACCCTCTAGGAGTTTCCTTGCATATTTCTTCCTTCATCTGTTCAAGATCTTCTTCGATGCCTTTCATAGTTTGAAAGAGAAGTAAGGAGATCTCTTCTTCCATCATTCTAGCCATCCTGATATTTGCTTCTTCTCTTGATGCTTTTGATAGTTTGATCTCACGGGCTGAGCCAGAGATCATGCTTTGATACCACTGTAATATACCAAATCTGGACTACTCAGCAAAACAGGCCTAAAAAACGCATTTTTCAAGGATATGTGCTTCAGAAATCAAGAACAGACCTTGGATCCCTTATATCAGAGTATCTATGACTGAAATATAAGAGGAGGCTCAAAATAAATCACTCTAGGTGGGTTAAACAGATCTCCCACACCTAGTTGTCTTCAGAAAATTGCCCAATGAGGGACTGCAGCAGTATAAAAATGAAATACTGGAGTATCAACGAGCTAATAACTCTAAAATTTGTTTATAAACACCTTAGAAGCAATTATATGTACATCAGCAAGAAGAAGATTAATTCTATTGACAAAGGATGGGGAAAAGCAGTGATTTATGCTCTAAAATGAGTGTATTCAGCAATCAACGTAAAAACAATGGAAATGGCTGTAGATTATTTTAGCTTAGGTCACGTAGGACTCCCATACCAAATTTCAGCCCAAAAAAATGATCCTAGCTATATTAAACAGTTCCTCCAATCCCAACTAGGCTTAAAAACCCTGATTCCCCATGACTTGAAGTATGCAAAATTTTACTAAAGCATGGATAGCGTAATTTCTAAAGGTGAAAGTTATAATAGAGTGTGAGCAAAATTAAATCGAGCCTATGATATGGCCTAAGAAATATACAAGAGAAATAAAACCATTTACAATGATTACAAGCCTCAAATAGGTGTCGCAACAGTATATTGAACCAGGAAAGCTTCTCAGCGTAAATTTAAGGAGGCTGAAGCTATTTTTTATTAAATTCCAAATATAGAACAGATCTTCATACAAAATGGTAGATCTATTACAAATCTGTATACAAAAAGGACTTTATAATACACTCCCCTTGGGGATCTCAGCAAATGATCAACAACAATGAGTAGATCTGAGATCTAAGTCACAGTTCTGCAGCAGTATTCATAAATTCTGTAGTAAATACATCAGAAAATAAATCATATCTGAAGTGTACATGGATTGGTTGGCCAATCCATGGATCAACATAGTGAAAGGAAGGATCCTTTCCACTAGATATCTCTTCTCCAGGAAAACTCCAAAACCTCTGCAACTCTTCTCTTCAAGATTTATGTAGATCAGGGTGAGAAAATGTGTAGTTGATAATAGTATACACTTTGTCCTGATGCCAAGATTTGAAACTGAAGCTCAAGCTGATACTACACTCTTCTAAGAGGATAAAAGACTCTCTCACTGAGAAGAGATGATAGTATGGTCTAGATCAGAGTAGATCTAGATTCCACTTGTTGCAGCTCACTTAGAAAATGAAACCCTCACTGGATTTACACTGCCAAAGAGAGATGGAGCTTTCCCATATTCCAGATAATGGAGAAGAAGCACAAACCCTCCAAGAGCTACTCAATGGAAGGATGGAGAACCCCTAAACAGGAGATCCTCACTAGTCTCTTGCAAAAAAGCCCAGAGAACTAGAATTTTTTTAAGCATACATAATTCTCCAAAATAATAATACATTAAACAACCTTCTCTAGCTGCCTTATCCTTCCTTTTATAACATGAGGGCTTGCCCAAACCCTAAACCACCTTGAATCACTTAACCCCTTTCACATGAGGTCCTCCTTCTAGAACTGCGTTGATCATTTAGGAGGTTCAATGCACCTAGACTGCGTTGTGATTTGGTCCTATTGACCCAGTCAAATAGCTCAATATTTTTTCACATGCAAGTGGATTTTATGTAAATGGCTCAAATATAGATTTGTTTACATTGAGCATTGATTTATTCATTGATCTAAGGAGTTTTACATGTCCTCCATTAGTCATTTATTCATAAATGGATAATAAAACAAAATTTAAATATTCCTATTAGCTTGGGATAATTAGGAATATTACACTCATTCTACTCAGTTCTAGTTTGCAGTGACATATCAAGCCTAGGGTTATTATCACATTGTATATTTTTCTTGGTATTTCTAGAAGTCTTTTCTAGGTTGGCAAGAAATCATGTATTAGAGCCCATATCTTTTTTCTTGGCATTGATTTTGTATCTATCAACCATATTACATTTATGTATGATTACAGCAACAACTGCACTAATATGGATATTGTTGCCACTACTTTCCGACATTCTTTACAATAGCATAAACTCATGTGCTTATTGATATGATCATTGGAGGCTTGTTCTTATTGCTTGAGTGGCTTGACCCTCGATATTTTTCTATATTGTTGCTGATATCTTAATAAAATGATGGCTGCATATTGATTCCTCTTATGACATGTTCATAGTTGTTGTGTTTTACATTATTATGTCTTGTATTGTTGCTATTTCCATTTGGGAATATTACACATTGTTGCAATTTCTAGCTATTGTGTTGTAAATTGTTGTCTCCTCCCATTTTGGGATATTACAATCACTGGTTATAGATTTCAAAATTATTAGGGATAGTCAAATTCCTTATTTTCAATGTGCTTTAAATAGTGGAACTATATTTTCCAATTTTTTGTCCTCATCCAAGGTTTCTACTCAAAGGTAGATATTTTATGAGCTTATAAATAAATATTGGCCTTGGGGCTATTTTTATGGAGCTTCTCAACTAACCTAGTGTCATGTGGGGTAGGGGGGATTTTATTCCTAAATGATACCTATTTATGTAATTTTAAGGTAGGATTAGGAGGGTCTCCCACAGTTATGTTGAGAAGTTAGCTTTAAAATTACATTTATAATTAGTTTCTATGAAAGGGATCACTAACATTTATATTTTAGTGACTTTATGGTTGATCCAGAGATAAAAAATAGGCTCAAAATGAAAGTACTCTGAATCTCCCCAAACCGATGTCAAATCATAATGTTATTCATCTTTATTCCAGCCCCACTTGAATTGCCTCAATCTGACATTGTATGAAGAAGTTATGATGTTTTGGAGTTCTTCCCAACAACTAAAAAGCAACTTGCGAGGTTGACTAGGCTATTGATTGGGCGGGTCGTATGCTGATGTCAACAACTGACTAGGTAGGCACAGTAAATAGTATGAACCAACCTAACGTTGACATGTGGCAGCACCGTATAAGTTGGGATGGTGTTTTTTGATTGGTTGGTTTAGATGTGATGTGGGCCAATTATGAGGCATGGCATGGCCCAACCCCAAGCCATATGTCGTCAACAAAATCATGGTGGAGGACTATGGTGGATAGGGGTGGGGGGAAGCCCCAACCCCTAGTCTTCTTGTTTACCATATGACCCTCGGTGGAAGGGAATGGGGCGGGGAAGTTAGGCCTTGGTCCTAGGTCTCATGATTTACCCACGTGACCGAAGTGGAGGTGTAGGCAAAGGGGTTGGGTGGATGGGCCCTAACCCTTGGCTCTCGGAGAGAAATGTTACCAATGATGGAAAATGTGGGAGCCTAAATCAACGAGGGCATGTGGTTAGCCCCTACCCCTGGCCATATTGGCAGCACGTCCATATGCCGATATAGGTGGAGCTAAGCTATGGGGGTGGGCAGTTAGCCCTAGCCCCTGACCATATTGTGCATTTTAAAGAGGTGAAAAATTGCACCTTTTGTGGCAAGAATCCCACCATTCCCACGTGAATTTTCATTCAACGGACTGTATAAAGGTGGAATTCGTAGAATATTTAGTAGGTTTTTCCAATTTGCAAGATAGATAATAGAGTTTGGTTCCAAGAGGCATATCTTGCTCAATTTTTAACCTTTTTGAGCCTAATAAGAGCCTAGATAGGGGTTTTTGAGTATCATAAACTCAGTGGCAGCCTCAAATTTCTGATTTGAGCACTATATGATGGAAATTTTGTAGAGTAAATTCCTTTGGTGCTATAGGAAGAGAGAGTTTTGAAGAAATATGGGGGCATATTTGTGCATGGAAAGAGCCTAATTAGAGGTTTTCTAGCCTTCAAGTTTCATATCAAATAAATGTTACTTTTAATATTCCAAAATTAGCATGCAGCTAATTGGAATATTGATTTTTGCTGATTTCGCTTAGGAAATGAATAAATGGGTAAGGAGGCCCATACATTTCAAAAAAATGAATAAAATCCCTCATAGTGTGGAAAGGGATCATCATAGGAGCTGGATTTCACACCCTCATGTGTGAAAAGGGACTTTTTCATCTAGACAAGGTCAAGTTTTACCAAGTCAACAACGCTGGGATAAGAGGTGGAGATCATCTTTAGAGACAGCGCAGAGATAGTGGGAGGAAGATTCCTTGGTGGAGGAAACCCTAATGAGTGGGACCCAAGGTGAGAGAGCTTCCATTTGTATAAAATGAGGGCAAGGCAACCATAGAAAGACATGTGATGGATTATTGATTTTGTGGTCTGAATGACTATTATGCTTTCTTCAAATGTTTAGTTGAGATTTTTGTGCTGCTTAGCACAAGGAATTCCTATTTAGGGATTCCTTATTCTTCAAGAGAGGCCTCTTGAGGGACCTTGTACTTCATTTCTACACATCTAGGCTCAAGGCCAAGCCACCTCCTTCAGCTACAGTGTTATTTATGTTGAAGTATAACATTGTGTTGCAGGGTGTTGCAGTGGAGGTTTCACAAGACCACTTCCAGAGCTTGTTTTTCAGAGGAGGGAGCTTCTATTCCTTTTGGATATCAGTGAGGAAGATTCTGGAGTAGATTTCATATCTTAGCACTTGGCCAACCCATTTTCTTTCACCTACAACGTAGTATCCCTCAGTGACTGCATTATTTTTAGATAGCATTTGCAGTGAGGGTTTGCAGAATGTTTGGAGGGTGAGATATTCAGTGTTAGGATCAGCCTTTCACTTGGAAGATCCATTGAAGGAGGTTTCTTAGCTTGTGCATCATCTTCAACCATATCCATCCTGTTCTTGAGTTGCAGCTGATACTCAGTCTTAGGACTGCAACTCTTGAAATTGTGTCTGGGAGTTTAGATCCTCACTCCCAACATTGTATGAGATATATCATTATAGATCCATGTATTGACATATTCCAGCAGTAGTTATCCTCAATAAAACTGCACTGTCATAGCCTTGGGCATTTTCTGTGTAGCAGTGTACTTCATTTTTCATGTATATGTTCTCTTGAGGCTTGTTTTTCCTGGCTTGAGTGATTATTTCCTCAAGGATTTGTATACATTTGCTGCTCTAATCTTAAGATGATGGCTATTTGGATCTTCTTACATTTCATGTGTTGATGTATCATTTCTCTTTCATTATTGTGTTCAAATATTGCTGCATCCCCATTTTGGGATATTACAGTGGTATCAGAGCATAATCTTGGCTCAGCTTGTGGAATCTCAACCAATATGCTATCAAGAAGACAAGAAGAAGAAAATATGAACAAAAAGGACAAGAAGAAGACTCCATTATTTGGATTAAGGAAGGAAGAGAAGCTCCCAAAGGTTCTTTCTCAAATTATGCAGAGTATTAAGAAAGATCTCAAGGAGATGAGAAGGGAGATGTGTAGAGAATATCCAAGAGAGTTTGAATCTCAAGAAAACTATATATTTTCATATGATGAGTGTGAGAATGTAGCCACACATCATGATGCAAAACGCAGTCCTATGCCTAGATTTGGTATGAGGGAGATAGAGGAAGAAGAAATTTCTAAGAGAGAAACTCTTAGTGATTTTCTAGAAGAGTATGAGTCTCAAACTCAGAAGTTTAGAGATCATATCACTTTTCCATAGTTTTTCAAGATCAAGGTGGAGAGAAGCAAGTAACATAATATAAGTAGATTTCTCCTATCTACTTTTGATGGTTCACCTACATGTTCAGCTAGAGCTTGGGTGGAGGAGCTAGACACCTATTTGCAGAAGCACCAAATTTCTAAAGATGAAGCCATCAAAGTTGCAGCGCTGCATTTTGGAGGTAAGGCCTATGCATGGTGGATATTTGAGTATTTTTCTTTGAAAAATGCAAATAATTCTTCCTATACAATGTTCACTAAGACATTAGTGGAAATATTTGATAAGAAACATTCTGAAAGACATGTGATGGAGGTAAACAAACCTAAACAAAAAAAAACCTTGCATGTGTTGAGGGAACCTTTGAGCTCAATTCCACTTCAGAAAACCATTGAGGAGGCTGACATATTACCTCATACCTTGCTAGAGGAAAGACCTCTATCTCATATTCTTGAACAAGAGGGCATGGAGATCCCTTTTTCAAAAGAGGATCCAATTCTTGGGAGGTTTCCCATTCATATTGGAGAGGAAGAAAAATTTGAGGGAAACAACACTGTCATGTCTAGAGCACATATAGCACCTCATGCAGAGTTAGAGGGAGAACATGCTCCAATAAGAGGGATTCTTGTATCATTGCAAGAATTTCCCCAGGGTCTCATATGTGGAGATCAAAGCACAATCCATGATCTGCATGTGCCATTGTTGACAGATTTTGAAACCATGCCGCTACAAGGAAGAGGTAGGGAGGATGACCAACATCATATGATGAGGAGCACACATCCCTATCTATTTCAGAGGGTTGATGCACAAAAGAGGGAGGTTGGATTTCACAATGAAGACAGGGACAAGTATTTCCATTCATATATGCAGTCTACTCTTGATGTTATATTCTCATTGCATGGAGGCATTTCACCAGGGAGACCACTAGATCAGCAGATGATGAGGGATGATTTACATTTGGAGGCACCACTCATTAATTCCAGAGGGGTGAGGACCTTGGGAGAGCTTGGTATAGCACTGAGAGTCTTGGGTAGACTCAAGGAGAGGAGAGGCATTCTCTCAACATCATAATTTCCCACTCTCATCTCAGATTCTGTGTTGTGGCAGGAGAAACAGGGGAAGGATAGCAGCCTTCCAACTTGCATATTTGGCATGGGAGATTTCAAAGATGAGGACAGACATGTGACATATATTATTTTTGATAGATCATTAGCGCTGTCACTTTGGAGGATAGATCCATATTGAAACTCCCAACTATTAGTGGATTATTCCAAGGATTTTTCTACTTGTATGATATTGGATTACCAGTTGCATGAGGAGGGATATTCAGTTAGATATGAGGTCATCTACTATAATGGTAGGATCTTATTATCTAGAGATTCCAATCTCAAGGAGAATTTTCTACTAGCAGCTCATGAGTATTTTCTCTTCAGTCACACTTATTCTATGAGAGCATACCACACCATCATGGAGGGGCAAATTTGGGAAGGCTTTGAAGCAGAGATATATCAGCATATGAGGAGATGCATGGATCATGTAGACATGGAGGAGACACATAACTCTTTGGGGGAGTTATCACAACCACCTCTTTTCTCTTTGAGGATGAGAGGGGATTCATCTATGAGTCACTCCATTTTCATGAGAAAATTATATGGTAAGGGTATTGTTTGGTTGAATAATAATTTGTATAATGAATATGTGCACTCCTTAACCATATATGCACAGGACATTGCTCCGAGAAGGAGCATTTTTTCTTCTAGACTTCATGGTCTATTTGAGGCCATAAGCAGTTTGGGTGATGGCCACTCCCTAGGAGGTCTTGGGGAGACGATATGTTATGCAGGGCATGTTCACTTTGCACCATACACCATAAAATTTCTCCAAACTTGTGAAGAGATTGGGGCAGCAAGCAAGTGGCTGGGAAGCCACACATCATGCCATCTTCTGATGTAGCGGAGAGTTGAACTATTATGGTTGCATTTGAGGGACCATTTTCCTTATCCCTTGCTATATATGGTAGCAAGTATGATTCTCATTATGTTTACCTATGTTTCTGTTGTTCTTATTTTTATTGGGAGCATGATTGGGGGAGAGACACATTGGTTGGGTGTGTCCTTTGGGGAATAGGATTCTCACACTTTTTGCATTACACGTTCTAATGGGAGAATAGGAGATAATATGGCCACTACAGTAAAACATTTTCTCCTTTATGAAGTGGGCCATAGGATTGATTGGATGCCATATGATGATCAAGTCCTATTCATCATATATGGTATTGTTTGGGCCAGCTTGAAAAAAAATGTTGGAGAGGAGATCTTTGGAGGTCTAGTCTTCATCTTGCCACTTGAGGGAAATATTATTGCAGCCCAAGATTAGCAGATACTCTGCACTTATCATAAGTGGAGAGGAGGATAGCATGGGGTAGGATACTTTGTCTACCATGTTCAGATTTTCAACCCACCTACTTTGCAGGAGCCAAAGGTGGAGGAGAATTTTCAGGAGTTGCCATTTTGGGAGGTAACTCATTTTGTATGGATGATAGCTTGGGGTTGGGAGATTTATATGGGGATGGTAGATCCAAATATATATCATAACTCGTGCCTCAGGAAGGCATTTATACAACTGATTGTTTCCTCCATGGAAATTTTACTTTTACATGATGATAGCTATTTGGGATGCTCACCAAAAGCTAGCTTGCATACTTGGGAGGGGCAACTTGGAGATGTATTAATGAGACAACATCTTGATCCTTGGAGGATTTTATCATATGAGGATGCTACAGGGGAAGAAGAGGAGGCTCTTTAGTCCTATCCTTGCAATTTCTTGAGGACAAGCAACATTTGAGAGGGGAGGACTGTAATATTCCAAAATTAGCATGCAACTAATTGGAATATTGATTTTTGCTGATTTCACTTAGGAGATGAATAAATGGGTAAGGAGGCCCATACATTTCAGAAACATGAATAAAATCCCTCATATTGTGGAAAGGGATCATCATAGGAGCTGGATTTCACACCCTCATGTGTGAAAAGGGACTTCTGCATGTAGACAAGGTCAAGTTTGACCAAGTCAACAACACTGGGATACGAGGTGGAGATCATCTTTAGAGACAACGCAGAGATAGTGGGAGGAATATTCCTTGGTGGAGGAAATCCTAATGAGTGGGACCCAAGGTGAGAGGGCTTCCATTTGTATAAAAGGAGGGCAAGGCAGCCATAGAAAGACATGTGATGGATTATTGATTTTGTGGTCTGAATGACTATTATGCTTTCTTCAACTATTTAGTTGAGATTTCCGTGGTGCTTAGCACAAGGCATTCCTGTTTATGGATTCCTTATCCATTCAATAGAGGCCTCTTGAGGGACCTTTTACTTCATTTCTCCACATCCAGGCTCAAGTTCAAGCCACCTCCTTCAGCTACAATGTTATTTCTGTTGAAGTATAACGTTGTGTTGCAGGGTGTTGCAGTGGAGGTTTCACAAGACCACTTCCAGAGATTTTTTTTCAGAGGAGGGAGCTTCTATTCCTTTAGGAGATTAGTGAGGAATATTATGGAGAAGATTTCATATCTTGACACTTGGCCAACCAATTTTATTTCACCTACATCGCAGTATCCCTCAGTGACTGCGTTATTTTCAGAGAGAATTTGCAGTGAGGGTTTGCAGATTGTTTGGAGGGTGAGATCTTCAGTGTTAGGATCATCCTTTCACTTGGAAGATCCATTAGAGGAGGTTTTTCAGCTTGTGCATCATCTTCATCCATCTCCATCCATTTCTTGAGTTGCAGCTACTAGTTAGTCGTAGGACTGCAACTCTGACATTTTGCCATTTTTGTATATTTCAGGAAATCCTTCTAGGATTGTCTTGAAATTGTGTCTGGGAGTTTATATACTCACTCCCAACATTGTATGAGCTATATCATGGTAGATCCATGTATTGACATATTCCAGCAGCAGTTATCCTCAATAAAACTGCGTTGTCATAGCCTTGGGCATTTTCTGTGTAGCAGTGTACTTCATTCTTCATGTATATGTTCTCTTGAGGCTTGTTTTGCCTGGCTTGAGTGATTATTTTCTCAAGGCTTTGTATACATTTTCTGCTGTGATCTTAATATGATGGCTATTTGAATCCTCTTACATTTTATGTGTTGATGTATCACTGCTCTTTCATTATTGTGTTAAAATATTGATGCATCGCCATTTTGGGATATTACATTACTTCAGTAGAGAAGCTATTTTCAATAGTTTCTTAATTTGCTTATTAGAGAATCCATTTTCAACACCCCATTGTGAAGTATTTTTATTTTTATGCTTTTTATTTTAGGTGGAGTACGATGACCTATTGTGAAAGATCCTTTTTATGTTGACATATTCATGACTTGTTGTAGTGAGTGTTATCACTCTAATCATTCTTAACTTGTGAGATTTTGATTTAAAGTTCAAGGAACATTAGAGGTAACCAAAAACCAAATTTTAAACTCTAGTATCTAGCCTTCCTAGGGTTCAGAGAGTGCTCTCTCTATAAGATTTAATTTTGTTTTACTTATTTGATATTAGGCTAGTTATGATGTGCAACTTGGTTTTGATATTTGGTTTGGTTTGTTAAGAAAAAATCACTTAATGAGATGGATAGTGATAGATATACTTGTCCATTGGGCAAAGGAGTCAAATTTCAAGCAAACAAGGCTAGGATCAAGGTCAAAAATTCAAATATTTTCAGGGCAAGATAGACAAGTCATTGAAGATCTTGGAACGTTTATTGGTGAAGTGGTTTAATCGGGATAAAAAGAAATCAAGGATTCTTTGATCCAGATAAGGAAGGAGAAGACATAGGTCATTCGAAAGAGGGATAAATTAAGGGTTCCCTACTCTGGAAATCAGCAGAAAACATAGAAATGATAAATAGTTAAAGACAGGGTGCTTTTAACAAATCCTATAATAATACTCCTAGTTTATCATCAAATTTAGAATACACATATGGATGCATGTAAAACATAAGAAGATAAACAATGACAGTAGAAATTACTTCACTTCAATGTCTCATCAAATGAATCTTGAAATATGATGCTTTATGATTTGATCCAGTCTGCTACTTTAACTTGCTACAAAAAGCCTTTAGATACAAAAATATTGACTATAGAAATATTCAACAATTTATTCCACAATAATACTTCAAAGGTTGAAGTATTTATACAAAAATGTTTACAAAATATCCTAGAATACTCATAGGAATTTTCTAAGGAAAATAAAATATCTTTAACAACAATATAGTGACAGTTGCTTAACATCTAGCAAGCTGTGTAATATTCCTACTTAGCCTAAGCTAAAAGGAATATACATTTTTGTTTTACTTTCTGTTGCATGAATAAATGAATAAAGGAGGACATGTAAACCTCCTGAAAAGACTGAATAAATCAATGCCCATATGATCAAGGATAAATCAGGGCCATGTAAACAAATCACTTGCAAGTTTGACAGGGGTTTGAGCTGTGAGATTGCGTCAACCTTGACCAAATCTACAGTGTTGTCTAGATTCAATGTACCTCATAAAAGAACAACGCAGTTCTAGAAGGAGGCCCCTAATGTGAAAGGAGCTAACTGATCAAGGTGGTTTAGGGTTTGCAAAGGCTCTCATCTTATAAAAGGAAGGGGAAGGAAGCAAGAGAAGGTTGTTGATTGTCTATATTTATGAGTATCTTGTCTGTTTAGACAAATAATATTCTCTGCTTTTTAGTGGAGAATTGTGCTGCTTAGCACTTGGAGTTCCTATGCAGGGATTTCACCTCTTCCATTGAGGATCCTTGGGGGAGTTTTTGTTGATTTGATCCACTATCAAGCTTTGGGCCAAGCTCTACTTCCAACTACAACACATATCCAGTGAGGGTTTGTTTGCTTTTGTAGGTTGCAGCAAGTGGAACTCTAGATCTACAAAGATCTAGCTTGTATTGGAGCCTCTTCTCAATGAGTGTCTCTGTTAACCTCCTGGAAGAGTGCATCCACTGTTTGAGCTTCAGATTTGTATCTTGGCATTAGTCCATCACTGTAATTCAAGCTATAGCAAAGTTTTCCTTGAGGGACTGCATTATTTTCAGTAGAGGGTTTTCAGAGTGTTTTGACCCCATTTTTTATGAGAGATCTCTGGTGCTGGGCTTTGCCTTTCACTTTGGTGATCCATGGATTAGCTTGATGATCCATGTTATTTTTATATTTGATCTATTTCAATGTAAAGTCATCTTCAGAAATTTTTTAATAATATTGCAGAGCTGCAACTTAAAACTCAGATCTACTCTTTGTATTGCATGATTTGGTCAAAACCCCAAGGAGATCTTGTAATAATGCCTCTCTAGTTTACAGATCTGAAATGGATCTGATGTTTTGTCCACAGATCTGTCCTATAACTGAGAATGTTCATCTGCTGCAGCTCTGTAAAATAATGTTGTTAAGCCATTTTGCAGTCTATACATGTGTTGCAGCCTTCTTTTCTGAAGATTTCTTGCTCTATTGTCTCCTGTATTCTACTTTATAATGTAAGAGAATCATTGTAATTCTGATTTTCTTATGTATAATCATAATTTGATAATATTTTATGGCCTCATGCTCATGTTTTCCAAGACTGCATTATTTCTAAAGCATTTTGTTGTGCATAGCTGCAACCCCTCTTGTAGGGTTTTTTCAGCTAGACTAGGTGGCGGGAGATCTGTTTACCACACCTTTTTTTATTTGTTTTTTCTCCCCTTTTGGATCTAGAATCTAGATCTATTGATATAAGGGATCTAAGGGCTGTAAACTCATTTCTATGCATCAATCTCCTAGGAGTGCGTTATTTTAGCAGGCTTGCTGTGCTGTTCCAATTTTGGAATATTACAGTGATTTCAGAGCTCCTTTCTTGGCACAACCTGTGATTTCATTGGAGAACCACAACCATGTTGCATTCATAAGAATATGAACCTATTAATGAGAGGGAGAAGAGGTATCAGAACATAATTCACAAGAATTTTGATTCCACTACTGATGATCAAGACAAGGGTAAAGCCCCTGAGACTGCAAGTGATAAAGAAGGAGAAGAGTTTGTAAGAACTCTTTTGGTGTCCATGCAAGATCTTGCAAAGAGATCAAAGAGATGAGGATGGATAGAATGAGGGAATCTCTTGGGAGATTTCACCTGGGGGAAAGCTCTGACATGTCTCACCACTGGACTGGTCAACCAGTGAA
The DNA here is from genome assembly GCA_034641835.2 of Pinus albicaulis. Lineage (NCBI taxonomy): Eukaryota > Viridiplantae > Streptophyta > Pinopsida > Pinales > Pinaceae > Pinus > Pinus albicaulis. The sequence goes on from CM076571.1 coordinate 242,250,380, forward strand.
CCAATCACAAGCCCCACAAGCTCCACAACACTCCACTATGCCTACCTTCTTGGCTGTGGAGAATGAAGGGCCTCAAGAGCAAGCATCCCTTGAAGACTACTTTGTGGAATATGAATCTCAGAATCAGATATTCAGAGACCACTTGATTTTCCAAGATTTTTGTCACCTCAAGGAAAAAAGAAGACCAAGGTAGCAGTATAGAGATGGTGGGTTATTTCATAATCATGATAGACACCACTCTATGGGAAGATTATTTTTGCCCAATTTTGATGGGTCATCCTCCAGTTCTAACAAGGCCTGGGTAGAAAAGCTGGATATTTACTTTAGTTGAACAAATTCCCTGAGATTGAAGCCATCAAGATTGCAGCGCTGCACTTTGAAGGTGAAGCACACAATTGGTGGTTTCATGGGTTGTCTACATTGGGCCATGCCAATATGACTGCCTACTCTGAATTCACTATAATACTGGTGGAGAGGCTTGACAGAAAGGATCCAGAAGAACCTTTCATGAGCCTTGTAAAGTTAAAGCAATCGGGAAATGCAGAAACTTATATCTCTGAGTTCCTAAGATTATCAATTATGGTTCCAGATCTGTCTGCAACAAGGAGGGTGTACATGTTCATCGATGGCTTGGATGAACCTTTCCATGGGTTGGTTAAATCTACCAAACCCATCACTTTGCATGATGCCATTGAGAGGGATAGAGACCTCGAAGATGCCTTGTCAAAAGCAAAGGCAACTTTCTAGAGCAAGGCCCCTCACTTTTCTAAGGGGAAGGGAGAAAAATATTCTCCTTCCAAGGAGAGCTCATTCAAGAAGCCTCTTGATATTGAACTCAGGAGAGAGTTGAGAAAGAAGAGACTATGTTTCACTTGCCAAGAGTCATGGGCACCTAGACATAGATGTTCTACTGAAAACGCACACTACATAGAGGTCTTCTCAAATTTTGAGGAGGAAGATGAAGATGATGAACCAAGGAGGGATCAAAATGCTGATAATTTTGAGGGAGATCCAACATCATCTAGGGATGAGGATGGAGCCTTTGCTCCAATAAGTGGAACTCTTGCATCTTTGAGAGGAGTGCCTAAGTACTTGACCCTAAGAGTACAAGGTTCAATCATGAATCAGAGGGTATCTGTACTGATTGACAATGGAGCAACCCGCAACTTTATTGATTCTCATCTTGTGTAGAGGAGAACAATCCCCATTGATACTTTTGATGGATTCTCTGTTTTGGTCCCAGGAGATAGGACAATGGAATGCATGCAATATGTCCCATCACTCTCAGTCACTATGGGGTCCTACACTTTGGTGGATCACTTATTTGTATTTTACATACCAGACACCAATATCATTTTGGGTGTCTAATAGTTGATTACATTGGGGAAATTCACCACTGATTGGAAAGATTTGAAGATGGAGTGGGTGGACTTGAAGAGTGGCAAACCCCATATGATCCAAGGCATGCATACTTATCCCTCACCTAACACTTCCACACAAACAACAGAGATGGATTTGCGCAGTGGAAGCAAGGATCTCACAATCCCTTCTCTTATGTTCATGATAATTTTGCAAGGGACATTCCTATCTAGTGGAAAACCACCTGGGAGGCCACCAGATCTAGATCTTGTGGGGGAGGCCTCACAAAGTGCTGCTCCAGATCTATATCTAGGAGGGATTGGAGCAATGGGAGAACAAGCTACAATGCTGGAGGGCTTAGAACATCTTAAGAGTGAGGGGAATCTTATTCCTGCATCATTATCACCCTCTCTCTTCCCTAGATCTACGCTATGGGAGGAGAAGAATGGGAGGGAAAACCTTCCAACACACAAATTTGGCATGAGGGATGTCAGAGAAGAGATCAGCAACATGACAGACACTTCCATGGATGTATCATCAGCACTGTCATTGTTGAACAGTTTGGATCTGTATTGGAAATATTAGCTTCTTGTAGAGTATTCCAAAGATCTCCACACAGGTATGATACTAGATGAAATGTAGCAAGAAGATGGCTACTTAGTCCAAGGGGGAGTCATCTATCATCATGGTAAGGTCTTCCTGGCTAGAGATTTCAAGCTCAAGTAGAAGATACTACAAGGGGCACATAAAGAATTCTTTCTCAGCCATATGCATTCAATGAAGGTCTATACCCTAATCATGAGGAGCTTTGATTGCGAAGGCATGAGAGAGGAATTACAATAGCACTTTCAAGAGTGCATTAGATATGGAGGATTTCAGCAGCCAATGGACTCCTTGCAAGAGTCATTTCAGCCAGTTCTTCCTTTGTTTGAGAGGAGGGAAATGCTCATGCACAACTCCATGTGTATGAAGGGCTATGATGGTAAAGGATCTGATCATGCCAAGTAAGTTATATTTTCTGATTCTTTTGCCATGTTTTTGCAGGATATGACTCATAAAGGGGGTGAGAGATCATGTGGATCTCATGACTTTTGGTGGGCCAATAGAAATGTTGAACTTGGCCACTCCCTTATTGTGCAAAGGGAGATTCCTTCTCATGATGGGTGTTTTCCAAAGGCACCAAACTTATCTAACATCTTCAGCCATGTTAAGGTGACTCATGCAAAAAATGTGTGGTGGGAATTCCACTTACCACACCTTGATCTAATGCAGGTAGGAGATGCATTGTGCTAGAATCACATGTGGGATTTTGACCCACCTCTTCAAGCTCAGATTTATATTTTCATATATGTAGTATTGCTTATGTACTTGGATGATACAGTTGTACTATTTATGGGATTGTATGGACGGGGGATGGGTAGTTTGTATGTACCATATGGATTGGAACTTCTCCCTGTACCTAATTCTACATGTTTCAAATGGAGCATTGCTCCAGCCATGTTTATTTCTATTGAATTCTTCACTCCTGGTGGGATGGACTATGCACATCTTATGTTGACCTTGGAGGAACAATTCATGATGTATTGGCTTGATGAGCATTTGGCTTATGATGAGGACTGGATCATTGATGATGCCATTAATGGAGGGGAAGTACTACAACTCTCACCCTATCATTTGCTTGAGTACAAGAAAAATTTTGGAGGGAAGGACTGTAATATTCCTACTTAGCCTAAGCTAAGAGGAATATACATTTTTGTTTTACTTTCTGTTGCATGAATAAATGAATAGAGGACATGTAAAACTTCTGAAAAGACTGACTAAATCAATGCCCATATGAACAAGGATAAATCAGGGCCATGTAAATAAATCACTTGCAGGTTTGATAGGGGTTTGAGCTATGAGACTACGTCAACCTTGACCAAATCTACAACACTGTCTGGATTCAATGCACCTCATAAAGGAACAACGCAGCTCTAGAAGGAGGCTGCTCATGTGAAAGGAGATAACTCATCAAAGTGGTTTAGGGTTTGCAAAGGCTCTCATCTTATAAAAGGAAGGGGAAGGAAGAAAGAGAAGGTTTTTGATTGTCTATATTTCTGAGTATCTTGTCCGTTTAGACAAATACTATCCTCTGTTGTTTAGTGGAGAACTGTGCTGCTTAGCACTTGGAATTCCTATGCAAGGATTTCACCTCTTCCATTGAGGATCCTTGGAGGATTTTTTTCTGATTTGATCCACTATTAGGCTTTGGGCCAAGATCTATTTCCAACTGCAACGCAAATCCAGTGACGTTTTGTTTACTTTTGTAGGCTACAACAAGTGGAACTCTAGATCTGCAAAGATCTAGCTTGTATTGGAGCCTCTTCTCAGTGAATGTGTCTTTTAACCTCCTGGAAGAGTGCATCCACTATTTAAGCTTCAGATTTGTATCTTGGTATCAGGCCATCACTGTTATTCAAGCTACAACGTAGTTTTCCTTGAGGGACTGTGTTATTTTCAATATAGGGTTTGCAAGGTGTTTTGACCCCATTTTTGATGAGAGATCTCTGGTGCTGGGCTTTGTCTTTCACTTTGGTGATCCATGGATTAGCTTGCTAATCCATGTTCTATTTAGATCTAATCTATTTCAATGTAAATTCATCTTCAGAAATTTTTGAATAATATTGCAGATCTGAAACTTAAAACTCATATCTACTCTTTGTATTGCATGATTTGGTCAAAACCCCAGGGGGATCTTGTAATAATGCCTCTCTAGTTTACAGATCTGAAATGGGTCTGTTGTTTTATACACAGATATGTCCTAGATATGAGATGTAATTTTCATCTACTGTAGCTCCATAAAATAACACTGTTAAGCCATTTTGCAGTTTATACATGTGTTGCAGCCTTCTTTTCTGAAGATTTCTTGCTTTATTGTCTCCTTTATTCTACTGTATAATGTAAGAGCATCATTGTAATTCTGATTTTTTGCTGTATACTCATAAGTTGATCATATTTGATGGCCTCCTACTCATGCTTTCCAAGACTGTGTTATTTCTGAAGTAGTTTGTTGTGCATAGCTGCAACCCCTCTTGTAGGGTGTTTTTCAGCTAGACTAGGTGGTGGGAGATCTGTTTACCACACCTTTTTTTATTTGTTTTTGCTCTCCTTTTGGATCTAGACTCCAGATATGTTGATCTAAGGGATCCAAGGTCTATAAACTCATTTATGTGCATCAATCTCCCAGAAGTGAATTATTTCAGTAGCCTTGCTGTGATGTTCCTGTTAGCCACCTATAAAATTTGTTATATCAAATGGTGGCTAAATCATTTTTTAAGCCTTAAAGAAATAATTCTATTGCAAAATTATTAGTTCTTGAATTAATATGAAGATGACTTATCCTTGAGTTAATCTTCACTACTATTTCCCTCTCAATTCTGAAAATCTGTTGTTTTCATGAAGAAAAGACTGCTGCAAAAACCCATTTTTTCCCTTCATTTTTACCCCTTCTTCCACTCAAAATTAAGCTCCTTTTTATCCCCTTTTACCTCATAAAATTCCTCTATTTTCCCTCATTTCCCTTCTTCCCTTCATAAAAACCCTTTTGATAAGGTTAAAACTCCTTTTTTACCTTATCAGAAGCTTTTAAAATGCTTTAAAATCCTTGAAAAATCATAAAAAGGCACCCTTTTGTGCTAAGGCCTTAAGCCATTTTGGCCCCAGCCCCCAAACCACTTCCCCACCATATAACCTGCGCTCATGACCAAGACTTAAAGTCCCGAGCGCTTATCATAATCGGATTTGTGCGATGGGCACATTTCCTTGTTTAAAGGAAAGGTCCCGATGCAATTGGCTCCTTTTTATAAACTCTCGATTCCTTGTCTTTCGCATAACCTGGAGCCCGAAATTGGGCACTAAAACATTATATAAAACCCTCCTCGATGCGAATTTCCCTTTTTATTTCATAAAATAACCCATTTTTTCATATTATAAAGAGTCCCGACGGTTCATTGGTTGGGCAAACCTCCACCGTTGATCTTAAACCAGTCAACGATCTACGGAATCTCGCATTGGAAATTTCATTGGGCGCATTTAAATATTTTATTTGCATCCTTGATTGGTCACCTTTCGATGGCTTCTCAGCCATTGATCTCCCCTACCAAGCTCAGATCCGACAACCCACATCGCCCTTTTTCATAAGCCCATCTCTTCGCCTTTGGACCTCCGATTCATTCCCCACCGTTGATATGGTTCTAAGATCAACGGTCTACGTTCAATCGCATCAACACTCTTTTCTCTTTTCCCTCGCCGATCGAAATCTTCCGATTGCATCTGGTCCATCCATACACTCAGATCCGACGGTCCAGATCAATCCTCACAACCTTTGTTAAATTCATGAAACCCCACTTTATAAATTTTTTTGGGGAAATCTCCGTCGTTGATCTCTGCAGATCAATGGCTCGCATTGGCCCTTTCTCCGCCCGACCTTGCCTCATATATTATTTCACTAGCCCCAAGATTGGATCTAGTCCATCCATATTGAAGATCCAATGGCCCAGATTCATCCCGATAGGCCCAACTCCTTTGGGTCCTACCATTCCCAGATCAAATCTCCGCCGTCCATCCCTGATATAACGGTCAATATTGAAACCGCTTTGACACTACCCCACCTATTATCACCCAAGAATATGTTCTCCATTGCACTCTCTCCTCGACTATCCGATCTAAGGCCCTAGATCTGATGGCCGACGCACAGTTTCGCGTGATTTTTAGACTGAAGGTTAATGATCCAAAATTACGCGATGAGCGCGGTTTCAAAAGGCCACATGTCGGCCAGTAAAGCATATCACATTGAAAAAGTTAAAACCGCCTTCCTTCCTTTTCGTTGCGCGAAAACAGTGGTTTCTATAGCTGAAACCACTTTACCCCATTTGTATTACATTCCATTGTGTTTTATCTCCGGCGTTGATCTCTGCAGATCAACGGTTCAGTTTAATCTCGCATTAGTTCATTTCCCTCCGCCCATCCTCCAAGGGACTCCATCGATAAACCTTCGCCTTTGATCTCTAAGGCCGATCTCATCCGACATCCCAGAATCCTTTCGGAAACCCCGAATTTCGTTTTTACCTATTTCCTCCTCCAAAGGTTATTTACCCATTTCATTATAAATTTGACCCTTCGCATTATATTATCCCAATTAATCCCGACTGTTGATCTCTGCAAATCAACGGCCCTGACTTAATCTCCCCACCGTTTAATCAACCACCTCTCCTTTTAACCTCCTTGAGCAATCCTTGCCGTTGGATGTTTTCATCCAATGGCTACGATCTAACCTCAGCCTCTGAAGTAGTTGAACCCATCCCCGCAGGATTTTTCTAATTTTTCTTGGTTTGTGTAGGTTTTAATGGTTGTTTCCATTATGTTAAAACATAATTGAAGGTCGGGGATGACGATCCCTCAGGCCATCATCCATCAAGGAGATCTTTCTACAGGGTTCTGAATTATGTTTTGTCAGTGCCTCATGAGCATTGACGCCATTTTAAAACCCTCTGTGCGCCTGCACATCAACAAGACACAACAAAGCTAAATCAATCAAAGAGTATTAGTGTTAAAGGATTCAGTCACAGCAACAATGAAGAATTGAATATTGTTTACATAGTTTTGAGGGATTAAGGCACAAATCGACTATCTAAATGCCTAATCCATTCAATTAAACAAAATTTTAAGAACAGAGACAGAAATTAGGCCTAATTAAGCCTAACACACAGAGCTAAAGCAAATTAAATAGTGTTTAAAGAAAAACAATAATATCTATCAGTCCGAGAAATCCTCCATTGCCACATCAGAGGCTAATTGAATCCTCTCAGCTACCAAAAGCCACCTGCAGCCTCAAAGCATTCAAAAGACGCCATAGTTATTACCAGAATAGAAGATATTTTCCTTAATACATCAGAACAATTATTTCGAATCAAGGAAACTAATTTAAACTGTCAGCAGAGTTATTACAAAGATAAAAAAGAGCCTTAAAGTCAACAAAATCTTCCCAGCGAGCTTAATACTTAATGTAAACCAATTAATACAGAGAAATATCTGAAATCTTCTCTATTGAGCCCCTCAAAGGCTGAGAAGCATCAAACTATATTAATTGAGCCTACAGATCTTTTCTCTCATCCACCTCCTCATTTTCCTATAAAATATTCTTGAGGAGCTCATTGTAAAGTGTTGGTTGTAGAACTTTGATGTAATACCTGTGCTCGAAACTTTCTACATGTAAATAGTTTTCAGAGGCTCTTAAAGATTTGTTTGTAATCAAATAAGTTAGGCTGAGAAGAGAAGATGATTGCTGAACTGAAACATTGGACTTGAAGAATGTAACTGGATTGACATCAATATACAAGCTGATTCTTGGGATCGTGGTCTATATCACTGGTGAAGTGCTTCTTTCTGTGTTATTGTTTTCCTTTCATGTATGCCATTTTCTCCACTTATTCTCTGATAAAGAACAACAAGCATAGAGTTAGGATTTACTATTTACAGTACCCTTCTCTGACTGATAAGCTTTATCTCAATGTTTTCCTCCCAATTGTGTGTTTAAGAATGAATTAAGTTAAGTGTAAACATTATCAAGGAATGTTGGTTTGCCCCTGTATTGATGTGTAAAGATTGAAAGGAAGTTCTTGAATGATATTTTCATTATATGCTCAGTAGAGTTAGACTAGAAAAGTTTATGGTTTGCCCCGTCTTCTAGTTCTTTCTTCAAAGGTAATTCTGAAGTTTCCCTAAGAGTATGCTGAAAGCAGTTTAGATTTAAAAGCATCTTATATGATCTTAGACTGCACTTTGTTTTTCTTATCTTTGTTCATCCCTTCTGAAAGTAATTATGTGGATTACTAGATTGTTTGTCTAGTGAGTTAGCTTTAATACGAACTTGTCCAAAGAAGTCTATGGTTAGCCCTGTCCTTTGGTTGGTTTTAAACAGTTACTTAAAATGCTTTTCTTGTTTGGAAAGACTGATAAATCCTAGTTGAAATTATTGTCTTTTTCCACCCCTTCAACACTTATATTATTCCATTCCATCATTTTATCTAAGATATCTTGTGATATAGATGACTTTCCCCTTGGACTACTCTTGAAATTGTTGCACAATTAAACCCTTGTATGGCTCCATAGCCCAATGGACTAAAAAACAACGTCATATCTATCCTATCAGCCAAAGTTTTTTCTGATTTCTTATACCTTCACCCCTTTGAAACTCTTTCATTTTAGGACTTTCCACTCAACTAAAAATCATGCTCAACCATCCAAAACCAAACAAAAACCCTTGTTCTTAATAACTAACCTAATATCACACATAAAAACCTTTAAAGATAAATCAATATTTGCACTTATAGAGAGATCCCTCTCTGGATTTAGGAGGGCTAGATCCTAGAATCCCAAAGTGGTTCAAGTGTTCTCTCCACAGTTTCAGTCTCACCAATCTTCTGAAAGTACGAAGACCCAACATTTCTGGTGACTCCGCTGGGGTCCTTCAGTATTTTTCATCCTAGATATACCTTTAAAGATCTCAGATTACCCTTTGAACACGAACATTGTTTAGTGAGTACAAGCAGCCCTCTTCAAGCACTACCAAGTAGATGGTAATCATGATAAAACTTATTTGAATCAGTGACAAACTAAGGAAACCTTAGGATTCTCATAAGAGCTTATCAAACCTTGAAGGATCAGCTAGCTTAGTCATAAGAGTAGACTTTATTTGTCTCATCACCGTAGCTAAGTTTTGAAACAGGTTTAGGACACTCTTAGAACCGATAGGACTGAAATAACTCAGAAAACCCAAAAATATTTCAGATTGGTATTCAATAAACATGGTGGTGGAACATAAAACCTTTTACCTCCAAAAAGAGCTAAAAATTTCCACCTGGTGAATCCAAAATCGTAAACAGACCTTAAGACTCCATTGGGAAGACCCATTATCATCATAAAATCATATAAACTCAGTAAGAGGACTTTAGGATTAAAGTTTTCTTGTTTAAAATATCAGTTAGCCTCTTAAAGATTATCATATTTGGTTAAACTTTTCTTGTTTATTTGGGTCTGAAAAACACAACATAGTGGCTCCTAGAAATATTTATACTAGAGCTTACCCTAACCTAAACCCTCCTGAGATAGTTGATAACCCTGAAAGAATCCTTAGGAAGTCTCCTGAGGTTAAATCTTCAATTGTTTTCAGATCACCCCTTAGAGCTAATTCTGTTCCTGAAAACCTTGCATCTCTACAAAAATCACAAGTTGACTTAAGAAATCCATTTAGAACTAGGTCACTTGATGATTTAGATCAACTAGATTCAGATTCTTCACTTTCATCCCCAGAACAAAGTGAACATCCTGGTAGCAAAGAAACTACACCACCTGATTTACATTTCCTTCACAATTTAGGGGTCTCTCATCCAAGATCAGCTCAACAATCTATTGCTGGTACATCCACATCTGTTCTTAATACATCCACTATCCAAACCACTCCGTTCCAACCCACTTTCCCTCTTGTCAACCCACCACTTGTAAACCCCCCACTGTTTCCACAACCTCCTATCATGGCAACATGGTATGCTCCCCTTGTCCTTCCTTTACCTCTAGTCAATCTCCCATAGGAATATCATTCTAAGGACTATCAGTCCAAGATACCATTGTATGATGCTAGTAATGCTACTACTGCTTCACAACATGTGGATAAGATGAATGACTACTTTGACAGAAATGAGATTGATTATGAAACTGTCAAACTTAGATTATTTGCTCAGATTTTAGGGGGAGAAGTAAGAAAATGGTTTAAAGGCTTAACCCCTCACAGTATCAATGATCTCCAAGCCTTCCATCAGTTATTCTTAAACAAATGGGAAGTTAGAAAAAACCCTCTTCAAATACTTTCTAATTATAAGAATCTCCAAAGAAACGCTAGGGAAAGTGTTCAAGCCTATTGCACTAGGTTTAACAATGTTTATAATTCCCTTCCCCCAGACTTAAAAACTCCACGAGGCTTAGCTTTAAACAAGTTTCCTGAAGGATTTGATCCTAAAATGACCTACCAGCTGAGAGAGAGAGATCCTTTAACTCTTGAAGATAAGCAAAAAGGATCTCTTGCTGTGGAAGTTAATTTAATGGAGAAAAGAGCAAGAATGAGGAATGAGAAGAAAGTGTCCTTCAGAGAGGAATATACACCTTCCACATCTAGCTCAAAGATGGAAAGAATGATGGAGGAGATGATGAAAAAGATGAGCATACTTGAGAGAGCACAAGCTAGTCAAAGCCAAATAGCTCCTCAAAATAGAAATCAAAACCAAAATCATAATTTTAGGAGAAACCAGCCTCAAAACAGACCAAGGGAGGATGATCAACAGATCACTCCTCCTTTTCATCAAAATTGTGTGAGTGAGGTTGAAGAAACATTAGAACAAACAGAGGAAGATGACATAAACATGTTGGGAGTAGATAATGATGACTTTGAAGTTCATTACAATAAGAAACAAGGTCTATATACACCCTATGATGATAAAAGACCAGAAGATGAATATTACTATCAGGAAATGGAAAATGTCATCATAGAAACTACAAAGGAATATGACCTTGGGAGTAAAAACAATCAATAAACTCCCAAAACTAAAACCTCTGACAAATCTGCACAAAACAACACTGTGAATAAACCCAAAATTGTAAAACAGAAGGAAAAAGCAGTGGATGTCAATTCTGATAAAAACAAAGAGAGAGGCACTCAAAGTACTAAAAAAGAGAGTGCAGATCTTAGCAGCACTAGTACCTCAGCTAGTGCTTCTGTTAAAACAATTCTAACCAATGTAAATAGAGAAAATCGGCAAGTTGATCTTGCTGATAAAATGATGGTTAACAAAGCCGAAACAAACCTTGTAAGAAGTCAGCTACCTTTCAAATTGGAGCAGGAAATTGCCAAAATAAAGATCTTTATTCCCCTTACTGAATTATCCACCCAAAATGTGTATAGATCCCAAATTTTGAAGGCTTTTAACATAGAAGAAAATAATGACACTGTCAATCTTAATGATGACCAACCAGAGCTCATTTTTGGTCCTAAGATTGAGGGTAGATATCAAGAAGGTATAGTTCCTCCTTTTTATGTTAGTTTAAAGATTCATGACAAAATTTTACATAACTCTATGCATGATTCAGGGGCCTCTCATAATTTAATGCCCAAAGCTATAATGGAGAGCCTAGGCCTTGAAATCACCAGACTTTACAAAGATCTTTACTCTTTTGACTCAAGCAGAGTGAAATGTTTAGGTTTAATCAAAGACCTCTGTGTAAACCTAGCACAAATCCTAGCCAAATGTTTAGTAATGGATATTGTAGTGGCTGATGTACCCCCAAAATATGGCATGTTGTTATCAAGATCTTGGGGAGCTAAGTTACAAGGAACTATGCAGATGGACATGATGCAACCATCTCTATTTTCAATCAAACAAGAAGACTTTATAGGGAGTCTCATATGCAATACATGGTTACTAGCCAAGAGAGACCACATAACTCTCCTCTTTATTCTGTAAACATAGGCCTTGACTCATTTATCCTTTTCAATGATGCAACATTCACTGAAAAAGTGACCTTAACTGAATTAATGGTAGATAGAGAGGAGGAGGAAAACAACACAGAAATGTCAAAACAATTTGCTAAACCCGTAAACTGTAACAAACAAAACACAGGTATAGAGCTACAAATCATTCATCCTTTGCTTTTAAACCTTGAGAGTCAAGAAAGCAGTCCTCAACTCAATGAAAAAATTGAGGAATTAAAAAAAATTCAACAAAGTGCTGGTCTTCAAGAATAATCTGAAAGCACACTAGTTGAAGAGGATAGTAACCAAACTCCTGAAACTGAAACTAGTCTTCTTTGGAGTATGAACTTTGATGGGTCTTGCACTAGGAGAAATGATGGTGCAAGTGTCTGGATACATAACACTGAGAACAACCACACGGAAGGCCATTACTACAGATTAAATTTCCAGTGTTCGAATAACATAGCGAAATACGAATCCCTTCTTTTAGGCTTATACATGTTGAAGAAATTAGGAGCCAAGAGAATTAAAGTTCATGGGGATTCAGAGTTAATTATCAAGCAAGTGAATGGGGAATACAACACTAAACACCCCAGACATAGAGCCTATAGGAACAATGTCATGGATTTATTGAAAACGTTTGAGGAATCACAACTGATTTTTGTCCCAAGAGAAAAGAATATTCGTGCCCACAGTTTAGCTTTTGCTGCTTGAACATGTTTAACACCATTTGAAACCAAACAATGTACCTCCCAGATTAAATTCAGACCAGTTGTTCCTGATAACGAGAAATATTGGCAAGTGTTTGATGGAGACAAATAGATAGAAGACTTCCTGCAGTCCAGAAATGAGTTTGAACTACTAAGTTCAGATTCAGACTATGAAACAGACTGTCCTAGTGAAGAAAATCTACTTGATGATGAAGAAAACTATCCAAAGATGGCTAATGTAAAATTGTTGTCTATCAAACTTGACAAAACAACAGAAATGGTTGCAAAGTTAGGAACAGAAGACCTAGAAACTCTGTAGTCTAACAGTCAAAGTTTGCCAAAAGGTCTGGTCCCTTTAGAGGAGTTGTTTGATTTCAACGATGTGGCCAAGAAGCCAAAACTAGAGCTTGTTGAATCTGAAGTTGAAGAGTGTAATATAGGCAGTGAACGAAAACCAAAGATGATCAAACTATCTAAGACTTTACCAGCTCACATTAAACTGAAATACATAGAGTTGTTTAAAGAATTTTCTGATGTTTTTGCATGGATTTATGAGGATATAAAATCCTATGACACTGAAATAATTCAGCACAAGATACCTCTCAAGGAAAACCAAAAGACATTTAAACAAAAACTGCGCAGAATAAACCCTGTTCAATTACTTTTGGTTGAGAAGGAAATCAAGAAAACGTATGAAGCTGGTATTATTGTCCCTATTGGATATTCAGAGTGGGTGTCTAATCTAGTGTCAGTTAGGAAGAAAACAGGAGAGATTAGGCTTTGTATTGACTTTAGAGACTTAGAAAAAGCCTTTTTGAAGGAAAAATACCCTTTACCCAAGATGGATCATATTTTACAAAGGGTAGTTGGTTCTAAAAGAATTTATTTGCTAGATGGCTACTCAGGATACAATCAGATATTAGTACATCCTGATGATCAAATAAAGACAAATTTTACTACACCTTGGGGCACTTTCATGTATGTGAAAATGCCCTCTGGTTTAATGAATGCTGGTGCTACTTTTCAGAGAGCAATGGACATTGCATTCTCAGAAGAATTAGGCTACTTCATCATTATTTACCTTGATGATGTCACTGTTTTTTCCAAGACATATGAAGAGAACTTAGAACACTTGAGGAAAGTATTCGAGAAATGCAGGAAGTTTGGGATATCTTTAAATCCAAATAAAACACTATTTGGTCTCCAAGAAGGTAAACTTCTTGGGCACATCATATCAGAAGAGGGGATAAAGATAGATCCAAAGAGGATTGAGGCTATATTGCAAATCACTCATCCTCGAAACATCAAGGGACTTCAATATTTCATTGGAAATAATAATTTCTTTAGAAGGTTCATACCCAACTTGGCTGAACTCCTTAGAAACATTACAAATATGCTGAAAAAAGAATAAGGGGTTAAGTGGACCTTAGAAGCAAAGAAGTCTTTTGAGCTAGTAAAAAAAGCATTAACCAAAACACCAGTTTTAATAAGTCCTGATTTTTCTAAAGATTTTTACATTTTTTCATTTGCATCAGGATATTCAATAGATGTTGTCCTATTGAAGAAAAATCCACAGGGACAAGAGCAGCCCATTGCATTCTTTAGCAAGGCATTGAGAGATGCACCTATTAAGTACACCATTATGGAAAAACAAGCCTTTGCCTTAGTCAAAGCCTTAAAAGACTTCAGAGTTTACATTTTTCACTCCCACATCATTGCCTTTGTCCCAAATTCAGTTGTGAAAGACATTCTAACACAGGACCCAGATGCTAAGAGAGGTAAGTGGATAGTTGTGATACTTGAATATGATTTAGAAATCAAGCCCACTAAACTCATTAAAGGCCAAGGACTAGCTAGATTAATGGCTGAATCAAATTTTGAAGTTCTTGATATAAATATGATAAATGCTTTAGATGAACAAGAGGAATTATAAACTCCCACTGTTGAAGACCATTTTATGAATTCCTCTTGGTATGCTGATATTCTATATGTTTTTCTTAATTTGAATACACTTCCTGGTTTATCAAAAACAAAGGCAGGGTTTTTAAAGTTAAAAGTTATAAACTACTGCATTATAGATAGATGTCTTTATTGGAAAAATGCAAGTGGGATATTTCTTAAATGTCTGCCTAAGAATGATGCAGAGAAGGTTAAGCACGAGTTCCATGAAGGAGAATGTGGAGGCCACCTCTACTGGAAGACTACAACCAACAAAATCCTTAGAATTGGTTACTATTGGCCCACCCTCTTTCTATATATCCATAAGATGATAATTCCCTGTCATAAATGCCAACTTTTTGAAGGCAAAAGAAAGTTGCTTCCCTTACCTTTGCATCCAATCACTGTTGAAGCTCCTTTTCAATAGGGGGGACTTGACTTCATAGGATAAATCCATCCACCCTCATCTGCCCAGCATAGATGGATTCTCACTGCAACAGACTACTTCACCAAATGATAGAAGCCATCCCCTCTAAGCAAGCCAATGACTCTGTCATCATAAAATTCATTGAGACTCACATCCTCTCTCGATTTGGCTGTCCTAGGAAGATCATCACTGATAATTCTGTAGCATTTGGATCCAAAAAGATGGTTGAATTCTGTCACAAATATCAGATTACATTGGGTCATTCTACTTCTTATTACCCTCAAGGTAATGGGCTGGCAGAATCCTCAAACAAGAGTTTGGTGAACATAATCAAGAAGTTGACAGAGGACAACAAGAAGTCTTGGCACACAAAGCTAGTACGTGCACTATGGGCTGATAGATTAACACTTAAGAAATCAATTGGAATGTCACCCTATCAACTTTTGTATGGAATAGATGTAATTTTTCCAACCAGCCTTGGTGTACCAGTTATGAATTTGATTCAAGAAGAGCAGTCTGAAGACAATGACATGATCAGAAGTATTAATCAGACTATAAATCTTCAGCAAACAAGAGAGGAGGTTTACAATAGAGCATTACAAAAGAAAGAGAGCATCAAGAAGCTTTTTGATAGAAGAAAAAAGGCCAACAATTTCAATGTTGGTGACAAAGTGTTAAAGTGGGACTCGAGGAAAGAAGACAATGGCAAGCATGGGAACTTTGATAACTTATGGCTTGGTCCTTATCTCATTCATTCTACTGCTGGTAACAATGCTTATTTCTTGCAGGAATTGAATGGAGCTGAACTGTTTGGGGGTCTTGTCAATGGCAGGATGCTCAAACACTATTTCTCTTGATCCTATCATGTTTGGAAGCATTTTTATCTTTTTCTCATTATAAATATTTCATCCATCATTGCATTCAAATTTAAAAAAATAAAAAATAAAAAAACAATAGAAAGAGAAAAGAGGGCAGATTGTAAAAAATAAGAAAGGTATAGCCCCATACCAAAAAGGAGAAACAAAGTCTGAAAGTGTGCAAGCTCAAATGCCACTCCTAAGAAACACACTTCTAGTTAGTCATACAGCCTAATCTTGACTAATTAGTTTTCAATTTACTACTAATAGGTTAGTGAAATAGATTTTCCAAACAGCTTAATCTTGGCTTATCAGTTAGGAAGATTAGGATAGATAAATAAAGGTTCAAACAAGCTCAAATATGAAACTAATATTCCAAAAGAAGAATGACTCCAATCTATTTAATTCCTGAGTCAAAAATAGAAGTAAACTAGTTCTAATAAGCCCAAAACTTGAACCAGATAACAAAGAAAAAATAGCTCAAACAAACTCAAAAACAAAGCTGAAGAAAAAAGAAGGATGTGCTTAAAACTTTCAGATCTTAAGCCTTCACCATTTTGATTTAATTTTCCGCAAAATAATAATCTATGTGCAGCTTGTTTTTATGCCATAGATCAACAACAAGTTAGATTGTTCAATCCTGACTTGTATGCTTTTAAATTTCTTGTTTTAGAAGTTAGAGAATAAAAATATGTTAGATAGTCTAATCCTAACAGATAGTGGTTAGGTAGAGAAGCTTATGAACTCAATTGTTTAATCTGATTTCATGGAGAAATAAGAAGTAGACTCAGATTAGTTTTTTTTGCTTTCAAAAGAATAAAATGTTTGTAAAAGAGTTTTCCAATCCAAATGCACTCTTAAAGAATAAAAAATGTTAGATCAGTAGGATTGGGTAGGTAGAAAGCTTGTTTGATAGAAGTTCCATTGGTTTTCATGGCTGATAACATTATCAGAACAGAAGAAGATCATCCAAGTAAAGAAAGTTGCAGCCCAATAGATGAGGCATTGATCAGCCCCCAGAGAATACAAGTCTGAAGTTCTTGATGCCTTCAAGAAGGCACCATCCCCATGTGGAGCCACTTTTAGCCACATATAAAATTTGTTATATCAAATGGTGGCTAAATCATTTTTTAAGCCTTCAAGAAACAATTATATTTCTAAATTGTTAGTTCTTGAATTCTTATGAAGATGAATTATCCTTGAGTTAATATTCACTGCTATTTCCCTCTCAATTCTATTAGCCCCCCTATGGAATTCTTGACAAGCAAGCTGGGGGCTAGATTGTTCTGGAGCCTCCAAGGAATGCCTTTCCCCTGAAAATCCATCCTCCTTGGAGTCTCTTTGTGCTGCGCCCAATTCTAATCCTCTCTGATGATCCATTCTTCAAAGGGCATATTTTACCCCTCATATCCCTGCAAATACCACAATTCTCCTTTTCCCCCCCCCCCAAGTTCCCCCCTTCCTTATCCTCAAATTCCTTGAAACCCCCTTGAAATCCTTTCCCTGCCCCTATTTTGGCCTTTCCTACCCTTCTTTGCCCTATCGCTACCCATGCCTGGCCCCAAATTGCATTGAAAATAAGTAAAAATACATACATTTCACATATGAGGCCTTAGCCCCTTCCCCATTAACCTCCGCACCTTGTTCCATAAGACCCGGCGCCATGACCAACACCGAATCCGCCAGGCGCTTAGCCCCTCCAAACCTTTCTTCGCGCGAAAAATCATTAAAAACCTTTGCAAACGCGCATTTTGGGGGTGTTAATATGTTTTGATATATCGATGGATCTCCGCCATCCGTTAAACACCGGATCCAATAGCGTGGTGCTCACCCGAAACAGTGGTCCCCACCCTGCCTGCGCAGTTTCAGAAAACCACGCTATTTATTCCGCACCACCAGTCGTGAGTCGGTGGTTTTCTTCGAGCGACCAACGGTTCCATTCAGCGCTGGCCGCGTGTCATCTGTACGGCAGCAAACCTGCTCTCATTTCGTGCATTAATGTTCGGTTGGTGGTCGGGTAGCGGAATTGCTAAGAGCCGTCCGATCCAAAGCCCTTCATCCAATGGCTGTCATCCATCCGAACCACGCACTGCTTAACCCCGTCCATCGTGCCCACTGGCCCACTGTCCGTTACTCTCCGCTGTCGATCTCCACCATAATCGACGATCCCGAATCCGTCCCTCCATTGTTGACCGCTCTGTTGCCCCGGGTCTCCACGTCACCCGTCCACCATTTTCCATCCCGCCACGTCACTCCAGGTGCACCCCCGTACAGTCTCTATTTCTGTTGCATATATACGTCCAAAGTTCGTGTTTTTTAATGTTTTTCATGCATTTGTCACTCCGCAGGCCACCAAACACCTACCAGAGCAATCCGCCATTGTTTTCCACGATTTCTCCCCGGTTCTCCATCTGCATGGCTTTATCTGCATCCACCTCTCGTCCTTGCCACCTCCATCATTCATATCCATGGTTTTACTCACAGGTTTGTTGTTTTGCAGGACGGATAGGTTTGAATCCAGAGAGCCGATACTGTCGAGAAATAGTCAAAGAAAGCGGCTGGTGAGATTTGCATCAAGGAAAAGCAGATTTCAGACACTGGGAACCTTTCTACGCCATTAAAACCTGAGCTACCCTGTTAGAAGAAAATGGAGTGGCAGAGTGTTTCAGTGTAGAGAAAAGGAAGATTAAAGCTAGCTTATGAAGATCTTGAGCTTTTAATCTGAAGTTTAGAGGGCAAAGTAGCAGTTGAAGACCCCGAGGATCGATCCATAAGATCCTGAAAACAGTAGCAGGTACCATCAGGGTTTATTCACCGGAAAAATGTTTTTCTCCATCAAATACAAGGCACCCATATTTCTTTTATTACACACCATGTCCCTGAAAATATTTCCACCCTGGCTGCAGTTCAAAATACTCAAACATTTATGAAGCAGACCTTTCAGCAGTTATTTACCATTTGTTTATTCTCCACGAGTACAACAAAGTATGGCCGCCAGAATGCAGCAGAGTCATGTCTGGAGTAAAGGAAAATCTGAAGAAGATCATCCCTGCATATAGAGGTGACAAACATTAAATACTCAATATTCAAACAGAATGGGCCTCGACCCTATTTCTCTACTCTGTGTTTAATGATACATTTAATTTTCACCTACCTTCTCAGTCGATTTTCTATCCACCATCTGCTATAAAGCACAAAAGGAAACATTGTAATGGTTGTTGATGAGATATCAGTGAAATGAAAGTATTATCCTCTTGAGATAAGTTCTCTGTGTATATTGTAAGATAGGCTGAGATTTGATGTATTCAGACTGAATGTTCAAGCTGTGGGCAGTGTTGTACCTGATTGGTTTTGTTTTTAATATGACAAGCACATTTCTTTGGATCCTGATCTAAAGCAGCTAGTGATGTTTCCTCTTTCTCTGTATTTTTTATTGACTTTCTCTTATTTCATGTTTCATTTCATTTCATTTCTATTGGCTTGCATCAGAAGTTTGGCATAGGATTCACCCTTGTTAGGTGCCCTATGTTGCTGCTCTCCCAGCCCTTTATGTTTTCTACTTAAATGTGTATCTGAATATTGATTTCAATTGGTTTAACCAGTGTAGTGGACGTTATTGCCTTCTCTCTGATGTATGAATTGATGAAATCCATGTTTAGATGTTCTTGGTAGGATTTAGCTGGAAGGTTTGGGAACACTGGGTATTAGTGTTAGCCTTGTCCACTAGGATCCTTGCACGACCAATTAACCTTTCTAAGATCCCTTGTATTGCCTTCTGATTTTGTCCAAGTAGGTCTAGAGTTAAATGACCTCTGACCTGATCTATAGACAGAATTAGATGGTTCTCCTCCTTTCATTTTCAGTCCTTAATGTTCCATTCCATCTTCTATCCTTTAAGATCCAGATGATTTAGATGACTTGCCCAACTGAAAGCTTGCACATTGAACACAAGTAAACCCTTTCTTGACTCCATTGCCCAATGGCCTTGATGTTCTCTGAGTTATCTACCTTTGCTTAGCTTCCCTTTTTCTCATCCTTGTCTTGCATTGGACACTTCTTTCCTGATTCCCAACAACCAAACTCAATCAAACAAACAAACCCTGAGCCCCATAACTAGCCTAACATTGAAACATTGAGCCTCAAAGACATGCTTTGGAAAATATAGAGAGATCCATCTCTGGACCTAGGAGGGCTAGATCCTAAGGTCTGAAAGTGGTTCTGATGTTGTCTCATCTTTTGGTCTTGCCAATCTGGCCAAAAAATGGGAACCCCAACAAATTCTAAAAATCTGTTGTTTTCATGAAGAAAAGACTGCTGCAAAAACCCATTTTTCCCTTCATTTTCACCCCTTCTTCCACTCAAAATTAACCTCCTTTTTATCCCATTTTACCTCATAAAATTCCTCTATTTTCCCTCATTTCCCTTCTTCCCTTCATAAAAACCCCTTTGATAAGGTTAAAAATCCTTTTTTACCTTATCAGAAGCTTTCAAAATGCTTTAAAATCCTTGAAAAATCATAAAAAGACACCATTTTGTGCTAAGGCCTTAAGCCCTTTTGGCCCCAGCCCCCAAACCACTTCCCCACCATATAACCCGCACTCAGGACCAAGAGTTAAAGTCCCGATTGCTTATCACAATCGGATTTGTGTGATGGGCACATTTCCTTGTTTGAAGGAAAGGTCCCGATGCGATTGGCTCCTTTTTATAAACTCTCGATTCCTTGTCTTTCGCATAACATGGAGCCCCGCAATCAGGCGCTAAAACATTATATAAAACCCTCCTCGATGCGAATTTCCCTTTTTATTTCATAAAATACCCCATTTTTTCATATTATAAAGAGTCCCGACGGTTCATTGGTTGGGCAAACCTCCACCGTTGATCTTAAACCAGTCAACGATCTGCGGAATCTCGCATCGGAGATTTCATTGGGCGCGTTTAAATATTTTATTTGCCCCCTTGATTGGCCACCTTCCGATGGCTTCTCAGCCATTGATCTCCCCCGCCAAGCTCAGATCCGACAACCCACATCGCCCTTTTTCATAAGCCCATCCCTCCGCCTTTGGACCTTTGATTCATTCCCCACCGTTGATTTGGTTCTAAGATCAATGGTCTACGTTCAATCGCATCAGCGCTATTTTCTCTTTGCCCCCGCCGTTCGCAATCTTCTGATTGCATCTGGGTTGTCCATACACACAGATCCGACAGTCTAGATCAATCCTCGTAACCTTTGTTAAATTCATGAAACCCCGCTTTATAAAGTTTTTTGGGGAAATATATGCCATTGATCTCTGCAGATCAATAGCTTGCATTGGCCCTTTCTCCGCCCGACCCTGCCTCATATATTATTTCACTAGTCCCAAAATTGGATCTGGGCCGTCCATATTGAAGATCCAATGGCCCAAATTCATCTCGATAGGCCCAAATCATTTGGGTCCTACCCTTCCCAAATCAAATATCCACCATCCATCCCTGATCTAATGGTCAATATTGAAACCGCTTTGACCCTACCCCACCTTTTATCACCCGAGCATCTGTTCTCCATTGCGCTATCTCCTCGATTGTCCGATATAAGGCCCCAGATCTGATGGCTGACGTGCAATTTCGCGTGATTTTTAGACCAAAGGCTAATGATCCAAAATTACGCGATGAGGGCAGTTTCAAAAGGCCACGTGTCGGCCAGTAAAGCATATCACATTGCAAAAGTTAAAACCTCCTTCCTTCCTTTTCGTTGCGCGAAAACAGTGGTTTATATAGCCAAAACCATTTTACCCCATTTGTATTGCATTCCATCGCGTTTTATCTCCAGCGTTGATCTTTGAAGATCAACGGTCCCAGTTTAATCTCGCGTTAGTTCATTGCCCTCCACCCATCCTCCAAGGGACTCCATCGATCAACCTTCGTCGTTGATCTCTGAGGCCGATCTCATCTGACGGCCAAGAATCCTTTCGGAAACCCCGAATTTTGTTTTAACCTATTTCCTCCTCCAAAGGTTATTTACCCATTTTTCTTTGAAATTTCTTGATTTCATTATAAAGTTGACCCTTCGCATTATATTATCCCGATTAATCCCGACTATTGATCTCTGCAAATCAACGGCCCTGAATTAATCTCCCCACCATTTAATCAACCTCCTCTCCTTTTAACCTTCATGAGCAATCCTTGCCGTTGGATGTTTTCATCCAATGGCTGCGATCTAACCTCAGTCTCTGAAGCAGTTGAACCCATCCTTGCAGGATTTTTCTAATTTTTCTTGGTTTGTGCAGGTTTTAATGGTTGTTTCCATTATATTAAAAGAGAATTGAAGGCCGGGGATGCCGATCCCTCAGGCCATCATCCATCAAGGAGATCTTTTTGCAGGGTTCTGAATTATGTTTTGTCAGTGCCTCATGAGCACTGACGCCATTTTAAAACCCTCTGTGCGCCTGCACATCAACAAGACACAGCAAAGCTAAATCAATCAAAGAGTATTAGTGTGAAAGGATTCAATCACAACAAAAATGAAGAATTGAAGATTGTTTACATAGTTTTGAGGGATTAAGGCCCAAATCGACTATCTAAATGCCTAATCCATTCAATTAAACACGGTTTGAAGAATAGAGACAGAAATTAGGCCTAATTAAGCCTAACACACAGAGCTAAAGCAAATTAAACAGTGTTTAAAGAAAAACAATAATATCTATCAGTTCGAGAAAGCCTCCACTTCCACGTCAGAGGCTAATTGAATCCTCTCAACTACCAAAAGCCACCTGCAGCCTCAAAGCATTCAAAAGAGGCCATAGTTATTACCAGAATAGAAGATATTTTCCTTAATACATCAGAACAATTATTTCGAATCAAGGAAACTAATTTAAACTGCCAGCAGAGTTATTACAAAGATAAAACAGAGCCTTAAAGTCAACAAAATCTTCCCAGCGAGCTTAATACTTAATGTAAACCAATTAATATAGAGAAATATCTGAAATCTTCTCTATTGAGCCCCTCAAAGGCTGAGAAGCATCAAATTGTATTAATTGAGCCTATAGATCTTTTCTCTCATCCACCTCCTCATTTTCCTATAAAATCTTCTTGAGGAGCTCATTGTAAAGCGTTGGTTGCAGAACTTTGATGTAATACTTGTGCTCGAAACTTTCTACATGTAAATAGTTTTCAGAGGCTCTTGAAGCTCTGTTTGTAATCAAATAAGTTAGGCTGAGAAGAGAAGATGATTGCTGAACTAAAACATTGGACTTGAAGAACGTAACTGGATTGACATCAATATACAAGCTGATTCTTGGGATCGTGGTCTATATCACTGGTGAAGTGCTTCTTTCTGTGTTATTGTTTTCCTTTCATGTATGCCATTTTGTCCACTTATTCTCTGATAAAGAACAGCAAGAATAGAGTTAGGATTTACTGTTTACAGTACCCTTCTCTAACTGATAAGCTTTATCTCAATGTTTTCCTCCCAATTGTGTGTTTAAGAATGACTTAATTTAAGTGTAAACATTATCAAGGAATGTTGGTTTACCCCTGTCTTGATGTGCAAAGCTTGAAAGGAAGTTCTTGAATGATATTTTCATTATATGCTTAGTAGAGTTAGACTAGAAAATTTTATGGTTTGCCCTATCTTCTAGTTCTTTCTTCAAAGGTAATTCTGAAGTTTCCCTAAGAGTATGCTGAAAGCAGTTTATATTTAAAAGCATCTTATCTGATCTTAGGCTGCACTTTGTTTTTCTTATCTGTGTTCATCCCTTCTGAAAGTAATTATGTGGATTACTGGATTTTTTGTCTAATGAGTTAGCTTTAATACGAAATTTTCCAAAGAAGTCTATGTTTAGCCTGTCCTTTGATTGGTTTTAAACAGTTACTTAAAAGGCTTTTCTTGTTTGGAAAGACTGATAAATCCTAGTTGAAATTATTGTCTTTTTCCACCCCTTCAACACTTTTATTGTTCCATTCCATCATTTTATCTAAGAGATCTTGTGATATAGATAACTTGCCCCTTGGAGCACTCTTGAAATTTTTGCACAATTAAACTTTTTGATGACTCCATAGCCCAATGGACTAAAAACCAGCGTCATATCTATCCTACCAGCCAAAGTTTGTTCTGATTGCTTATACCTTCACCCCTTTGAAACTCTTTCATTTTAGGACTTTCCACTCAACTAAAAATCATGCTCAACCATCCAAAACCAAACAAAAACCTTGTTCTTAATAAATAGCCTAATATCACACATAAAAACCTTTAAAGATAAATCAATCTTTGCACTTATAGAGAGATCCCTCTCTGGATTTAGGAGGGCTAGATCCTAGAATCCGAAAGTGGTTCAAATGTTCGCTCCGCAGTTTCGGTCTCACCAATCTTCTGAAATTACAGAGACCCAACAGTTCCAATTTTGGAATATTACAAGCTGTCCTATTTATCCAAATAAAATAGAAATGATGTTTTGGATTGGGTGCAGCTAGCTGCCTTGTTGTCTCTAATGCTGGAAAAGACCTTTTAATATATTTTGAAGTGTTATCTTCTTATTTGATACTCTTTCATCTGATACTCTTTACCATATGATACTCTTTAACCACTTTTCTAATTGTCTTATTGCTGTAAATTCTATTTTTACTGTGTAAAAACAACAAACTGTCTTTCGTCCTTTTCACTGCAATTTTACTTTTACAGTAAGTGAGTCAGTTTTTTCCAAAATTCTTCATCGGGAATTTTGATCTTTTTCAACTTCCTAAATTTCTCATCTGCCTCTGTATATCTAGAAAATGTTGGTTTTACCACAAATACGTGTTTTATCTCATGCTATAGATAAAACAGGTCTTGAAATCTTTTATGTACAACCTTTCTTGTAGGAATTCCTTGTCCTTATGTTTTATTCACCTGCGCTTTTGCATAATCTATGATCTTCCAGTTGTAGTCTTCTTGTGGCATAATTTTATCATTAAGAACAAGAATATTTGGAAAACCTTTTTTCCTTAAAATCTCAAATTTAACCATAAATTTGGTTATGGCTATGTTCATGTTTCCACATTTTTCTTCTAGTTGCTTCATCAAATTTTTCTTTGAAATCACTTTTTTTATTTCAAGAATTGTCTATGTTCTGTCAGTAATTTCTATCTCATCGAATTCTTGTTTGTTCTTACTGTTGAGAAATTTGATGATTTCTAGGGCCTCTTCGGGTTTGGCACCTAGTTCATCCTTTGTTTTCTGAATCTCCTCTTGAGCTTCCTTTAGTAAATCCTTTTTCTCATAAATTACTAGTATTGATGGCCAAATATCATTGATGTATTCAATGATTTTGGTCTATAATTGATTCTTCACATATGACATAGGTTCTTTTAAGGTCAAATCCTTTTGTAAGTTCTTCAACTCAAGATTCAACTTGTTAGCCCTTTGTTCCTTAGTTTTGGAATTAATTTGAGCTAGCTTCTTAGTTTCTTCTATATTTTCAATCATTTTCTTCAACCTATTGATTTCATTGGTTTGAAGTGACATTTCCTCCATAGCTTTGATGAGCTTGTTGGCTTCATTTGTTGGCTACAATGTTGATGTATATGATTCTGTAGCTGAGGTAGTAGAAGATGTCACTGGCACAACTATTGCCAATGGAGCTTTTTGTGCCAATTCCTCTGCCAGTGTTGAAGGAACTATTGTAGTTGCCATGGGAATTACAGTAGGAACTTCTTGTGCTTTTTCAGTTTCTCTTTCATGGACAAGCTTTTCCATTTGGATTTCCATCTCTTTAATATGTGCTGTCATCTGTAAAATCAAGTTTATCATATCATATTTTTGGCTTGCCTCTTGCACAATTTCCTTGGTTTGTGGATGTTCTATTGGGGGAAGCTTGAATTGTTTTCTAAGTGCTGCAATGTCATCAATTTTTTTCTTCACAAATTCTTCTGCACCTTTCACATTGGCAGGGTCATATCCTACTTGAATTACCAATTCTTCTAAAGACTTAATTCTAAGGTCTTTAGCATATGAGGAAGCCTTTTCAACTTTCATTTGATCTCTCATATTTATTACTGTGTTTTGGACCTTTTGGGCACTCATGTCCTTTGTAATCATAGTATAATAAAGCATCTCAAAAGTTTGTCTATGAAATTCAATTTGATCTAATGGATGAATGCTATCAACGGGTACTTCAAGGTCAATTTTCTTGTAATTTGCTATTGTTTTGGGTTTATTGGTTGTTGGTTGAAGTACTGACATAATCAACTTCTTGTTTGAAAAATCAAAAGCTGAAAAAATTCTATTCTGGATTTCTGGAGTTTGCTGTAAATATTGAGAATAAATCTCATTCTTAATTTATTCATTCTTTGCTTTTATCTGCTTATATTTCTCCCTGATGTCAATATCTTTATCCTTTGTTGGCTGAGGAGGATGCCTTGATATTTTGTTGTTTTTCAATTGCCTATGTGTCTAAAGCATCCTTTTCCTGCTCATTTATAATGACTATAACATCATTTGTGTTTGTCTCTGGAACATCTGTGTCTTCCACTTCTCTGGTCTCTTTTTATTTATTCACTGGATTGAGCTTAGGATTTTTATTATATCTGAGTTTAAA
Source organism: Pinus albicaulis (assembly GCA_034641835.2). Classification (NCBI taxonomy): domain Eukaryota; kingdom Viridiplantae; phylum Streptophyta; class Pinopsida; order Pinales; family Pinaceae; genus Pinus; species Pinus albicaulis. Next base: position 242,276,776 of record CM076571.1, read on the forward strand.
CCTAGTCTCTGTAGTTGTTTCAGCAGTGTAGGTACCTTCTTCTCTAACTCTTTTGGTAGCTTTATCTTCTTGATTCACAATTTTCAAGGTGTGACTAGTATCACCCTGTTTAACTGCTTCTATCAAGGTATTTTCCAACCACCCTGCTTGATTTTCAAACTATTCAATCTCTAGCCTTTTATCATGTATATAAGGGGTCAATTTGCATTTTACCCTCATTTTTATTAGAATTCCTTCAGGATCATAATTCCATAAGAAACTTTCTTCAAATTTTTATTCCAGAAACTATTTTGCTGCCTCTGTACCCGCATCTCTGTGATTACAAATGAAGGGTCCTACTTGATTCTTCAACTCAAATTGAGTCTTCTTCTTGGCAGCTAAGAAGTTGATAGAATCTGAATTTAGTATTTGCTTGATGTACTCCAAGGCAAACACTCTCATTGGCACATACTTAGGTAGTTTATAAGGTAAAATATTGGACCCAAAAACTCTCATCTCTATATGATTTTGGTAAAGGTACCAATCTCCAGTTTTACTTTGTTCTGACAGTTGTAATACTTTCTTTATCTCATCACTGACTCTTGGTTGTACATTGTTTGTCAACATGTTTATCAATGGATGAACAAAACAGTCAATAAAATCCACATAGGTGAATTCTTTTGATTCTTTCCTGATGAAAGATGTCCAAAATATGAATGATATAGGATTCCCTTCTACATCCAATTTCTGAAGATTTATAGGGAACTTATTGCTTGAAATAAAATAAACATGTGAAAGAGAAAAGACAAATATCTAAACACTCCTTCCATGGGAAATTTCACAAGCTGGTCATGGATATTATCAGCTATGTATTCAACATAATTGTAGATAAAAGAAGGAGGTTGACCTAGCGCAAAAGTGGATAAGAAACCTAGAATTGACTCATATGTATGCTCATCAGTAAAATAACCTAGGATGAAGGATAACATAGAGATGACATGCTTTTACCCTTCAGGAAATTTGGAAGTAGAATAAGGAGGGTTTAGTTTTTGGATTTCAACATAGGTAGTCATGAAATTTTGAAAAAGTTGAAACCTTTTAGGAAAGTTCAGATTAATGTAAAGCTTTGTGAGTGCTTCTATGGATAAGGGAACTGCATTGGGATCTGGTTTCAGCTGAAGCATTAGGTTAATAGACTCTTCAGTAATGGTAAATAGTATTTCTTTATTAGCATTAACCATGGCTCTTTGTTCAAGTAAATAATAGGATTGACACAACCTAATGACTTCTAGACATTGATGAGTATGTGCGACTACATACTTGGGTAGATTTGACTCCCAAATTTGAACTTCATCTCCTTGATCTAATGATTTTTCAAGACTCCAGCAATGGAGGTCTAACAGATTAAATTCTATCATTTGATCAGCTATTTTGTAATCAATATCAGCTAAGGGTGTATGTTCCACATCTACAACAAGAGGTTGTAGGGGATTTACAACAATAGGGGTTTTGTAAGGAACTGTTGGGTTTGAATTTTACATTTTTAGACCTTTTGGATGCTTAAAACTCTGTATTTAGACTTTTGTGTACCCTTCTGTAAGATTAAACTATTTACAGAAGGTATTTTTGTTTTGACAGAGGTCTATTGAATATAAATAGGAACAACTTGGCTTTATTTTGGGTTTAATCCTTTCAATTTGGTTATAAATTGATCTTCAAACCCTTTTCAGGTTCAGGAAAAGGTATAACCAAGGTTTTCTCTGCTTCTTTGGATAAATTGGACTAAAAATGGTTCAAATCAGGCACAAAAGGATTCTGAGTGTTTATAAAGGGTTTCTTTACTCAAAGGAGTCTTTAAAGTCTATGAAAGGCTAAAAATACTCCAATTTTGATTTTAAAATGGATTACAATATCAAAATCAAAATTCTATCAGGGTTTAGCAGTTATTCCGTTCTTTGAGGGCAAATGCGGGTCTTTTTATGGGCAAAATAGGCTTCACAAGGCTAAATTTTTTGCCAAAAATTCCTTTTTAAATGAAATGGAGGTTGATTTTCTTCGAAGAATACCTTTTTGTTTAGGTATTTGACCTTTAAATGGGTTTTGAGGCGTCAGAGAGGTTTCTGATGGTTGTGTAAATCTTTGGAGGTAAAATGGACATTTCCAGCAGTATTGGCAACAATTTTCAATGACTTTTTTGGTTCTTTTGCGTGACAATGGTGTACAGAGAGTGTTTTTTTCAGTTGGGAAAGCTTAAACATGGACAGAGAATACAGAAAGGGCTTAACTACACGCATATGAAGTTTTATAATGTTTTTAGGTTAAATAGGATCAACATTTAATGGTGGTCAAATCATAAGACGGGTAGTTTTGGCGCCAGGAGGAGAAATACCACTAGTGGTTATTGCATGGGCTCTGGGTGGTAAGTGGTTTAATTGAATCGAATGCGATCCAGTAATAAAGCGCCGTGTGGAGGAGAGAGAGGGTAACGAAACTGCTTATTTCGCAAATCTTGAAATCAGTAAACTGGGTGCTATTAGATTTGCGATATCACCTGTGGATCATGAGATCTGGGGGTCTATGTACGAACGGTGGAGATTAGATGAGGTAGTTTCTATGCATATGGCCGTGGGGCCTGGGCCTTTTGTTATGCGGTGGGGTTAGTTTTAACGTTTAAAACATAGTTTTAAATGTAAAACAAATGTATTAATATGATATGCAGGGTGGTATTTACATAGCAAAAAAGGGTTTACATATGTTTTATGAAGGTGAGTTTATATAATGTGTTTAACCTTTGGGGAATGGGCAGGGTAAATATATCATGTGGGTATTCAGACCATAGGTTAAACTTTAAAATAATGGGTTTTGGGAAATTTATAATAAATGAATTAATATATATATGGGAAAGGTTTTTAGAAATGGAATTAATACATTATGTTAGAATTAATATGAAATAAAGAGCGGAATGCACAAAATAAACTAAGTAAAGTGTAATGTAAACTTTTTGAACACAATGATTGTCCCATTTAAATATTTACACTTAAACTTAGGATAAATAGTATTTTATGGGTTTTTTGAAAGTTTTTGGGATGAAATGAAATTAATTAAGGGGGGGTTTTACTTTCTCTAAGAAAAAAATGTGTTTTATTTAGGAAAAGGGATTGTATTTTTGGTAAAGGATGAATATGTTGAGGAAATGGGCTTTTATGAAGGGAATCTGGTACTTTTACCAATCATTCATTAAGCCTTGGGTCTGGTCCCAACAGAAGTCAGAGAAATGCTCTGAGCCTTTTTAACTGAAGGTTTTAAATCCTAGAACATTGTGGGGAACGGGAAATTAGTAATTTTTCCATATGATGTTTTATTACATGCCTTGCACAACTGATTTCTACCTACTCATCATTATTCTAACATTTTTTTACTTCATTTGCATGGGTGCATTTAAGCTTGCAACCCTAAATCCATTTTTCTTTTTAAAGCAAAAACTATCTAATTCTAACCTTATTTCATCCGAGGGCTCATATTAAACTATTTAGCTCCTCATTTATTCTCTAACTATCTATTGATTTGTCAAGTTTAAATGTTTGACATATCTTTATTCTCTATCTAAAGCATGAAATTCAAAGCATGAAAAGTTATGATTAAACTATTTAACTGATCATGGATTATGGAAATTTGGACAAGCTGCACATAACATTATTTTTGCAGATTAAAGTAAATAGTAGTGGCATTTTGACTTGCTCACTTTCATGTCTTATTATTATCTGTTTTTTTTCTTTGGGGTCCATTTTTTATTCTTTTTTATCTTTTCTTTTTTAAGGTCCTTTGATCTTTCTTTTAGGACTTTTACCCTCTTTTCATTTTTTATTATTTTCAAATATGGGAAAACAACTTGTAGAAAGCAAGGCATGTACAAATTTATAAGACTAATGAAAGTCAATTCAAAAATTATGAACCCTATTATTATAGGACCCTAATAGTGGCTCCACATGGGGATGGCATTTCATGGTGAAATTTCAAGAACTTTGAGACTAGTAGCCTTTGAATTTTGACTGAGCTGACCTTGTAAGTGTTATTCTGATCTCTGCAAATTGTTCATACTTATGATATTTTACCTATCAAAGCTTAGGGCCTTCTCTCCGGGCTTCAAATTTGTTAGGAAAACATCCAAACCAATCTAAAATCTTACAATGTTATGTACAATGGATAAAGTAAACAAAAATTAGCTATTGGTTATTTCTGAAGAGTAGTAGTGCTTCAACATTCTGCCATTGATAGGTCCACCTAGCAGATCTGATCCATCCATTTCTTTCAAAAAGAAAGCATTGTTTTTTTTTTTTTTTTGCTAGTTTAGACTAATCCTAATTTTTCCCACTTTTTCTCCTCCCAAGCCACCCACGGGTTTCGAACCGGTGACCTTACGGAACGGAGTGCCTTAACAGTGCACCCCATCACCGACTGTTCTACACCACGTGGGCTAAAAAAAGAAAAAAAAAGAAAGCATTGTTACTTCTGTAACCATAAATAATATAAGGCCCTTTCCATAGGAAATCAAATTTTCCATGTTTACCTTTCTCTTCTCTCCTTTAATCCCATTTTGACACTTTTTCACCAATGTAGAAATCATATTCTTTACTCTTGCTGTCAAAAAATTTCTTTATCTTATCTTGGATAACTTGAGATTTAAGATAAACCTATTCTCTTGTTTGCTGCAAGTGAATGGTTTGATTAATCCTTATTTGAATGTCATTGGTCTCAACTTGTAACTCTTGAATCATCTTCATTACTAGTATTCCTAAGGAGGATGGAAAAACAACATCCATTCCATAAACAAAATGGTAAGGGGATGTACCAATAGATTTTTTGGTGGTAAGTCTATCTGCCCATAAGGCATTAAGTAACTTCTTGTTCCAAGTCTTTTTTTTATCTTCTAATAATTTCTTGATGATGTTCACAAGGCTCTTATTGGAAGATTCAACAAGGCCATTACCTTGAGGGTAATATGCAGTAGAATGGCCTAAGGTAATGTGGTATTTATGGCAAAAGTAAATCATATTTTTAGATTTGAATGCAGCTGCATTGTCAGTGATTATATTTTGAGGACATCCAAATCTTGAAAGTATATTTCTTTCTAAAAATGAGATAATGACAGTGTCAGTGGCTTGCCTAGAAGGTATGGCTTCAATCCACTTAGTAAAATAATCAGTGGCTGTCAGAATCCACTTATGTTGGGCTGATGATGGAGGGTGAATTTCACCAATGAAGTCAAGGCCCAATTGTTGAAATGGAATTTTAGTTGAGATAGGTTTTAAGGGCAATGGTAAGATCTTTTTCTTTCCCTCAAATATTTGACACTTGTGACAGGAGGTTGCATACCTTTTTACATATGCAAACAAAGTAGGCCAGTAAAAACTAGATCTCAGGATTTTTTCTGTAGTACTCTTCTAGTAGAGATGTCCTCCACAGTCACCTGCATGAAATTCTTCTAAAACTTTGTCAGCTTCTTCTTTAAGCAAAAAATCTAGTAAAATTCCACTATGATCTTTCCAAAAAAGTACATTGTCTAAGATACAAAATCTTACTGCCTTTAGCTTTAAGAATATAGCTTTTGTTCTTGATAATCTAGGAGGAGCTTGTAAATTTATTAATACAAATATGGTATCTACATACCATGGTGAGTCCAAAACGGCTTCATTGATCATCTACTTTGGAAATAAAATTTATGTCTAAGGCATGACAATTTGATTCAGCCATGAGTTTGGCTAAACCTTGGCTTTTTATGAGTTTAGTGGGTTTTATTTCTATGTCATATTCCAAAATTGTGGCAATCCACTTGCCTCTTTTACCATCAGGACCATTCTGAGTTAGAATGTCCTTTACAACTACATTTGGAACATAGGCAATAATTTGTGAATAAAGAATGTACACACTAATGTCTTTAATGGCCTTTACCAAAGCTAGGGCCTGTTTCTCCATGATATTGTACTTAAAGTGGCATATATAAGTGTCTTGCTAAAGAAATAAATGGGCTGCTCATAGTCTGGTCATTTTTCTACAGTAAAATTGTAGCAATAGTGTGTTCTGAAGCAAAAGAGAAGATAGTAAAATCCTTCTTAAAATCAGGACTTATAAGGATTGGAGTTTTTGTTAAATCTTGTTTAATTGATTCAAAAGATTTATTGGCTTCAATAGTCCATTTAAGTACTGAGTCCTTTTTAAGCATATTGTTAAGCTCTCTGATTATTTCAGCTAAAATTGAGATGAATCTTCTAAGAAAGTTAATTTTAGCTAGAAAATCTTGTAACTCTTTAATGTTCCTAGGAGGACTAATGTTAAGGATGGCCTCTATACTGGCAGGGTCTATTCTAATTCCTTCTTTAGATATTATGTGTCCAAGTAGCTTACCTTCTTCTAATCCAAATAAATTTTTCTTAGGGTTTAGAGAGATGTCAAATTTCCTTCATTTAAGAAAGACTTGCCTGAGATGATCCAAGTGTTCATAATCAGTCTTTGAGAAAACAGTAATGTCATCTAAATAAATTACTAAGAATTCATGAATTTCCTTTGCAAAAGCTATATCCATAGCTCTTTGAAAAGTGGCTCCTTCATTCATTAAACCAAAAGGCACTTTTACATACATAACAATGCCCCATGGAGTAGTAAAAGCAGTTTTGGCTTGGTCCTCTGATTGGACTAAAATTTGGTTGTACCCTGAAAATCCATCTAAAAGTGAAATCCTAGAAGAACCAACTACCCTCTATAAAATGTGATCCATCTTTGGTAAAGGGGAATTGTATTTTAAGGATACCTTATTTAAATTTCTAAAGTCAAAACATAATCTAATTTCTCCTATCTTTTTCCTAGTGGGAACTAGATTATAAACCCAATCAGAATATATAATTGGTGCAATTATTTGGGCCTCATACATCCTTTTTACCTTTTTCTCTATTAAAGGCATCAAAACAGGATTGATCCTTCTTAACTTTTGTTTAAAAGGCTTTTGATATTATTTTATAGGGATTTTATGTTGTATTATACTTGTGTCATAGGATTTTAGGTCCTCATAACTCCAAGCAAACACATTTTGGAATTCCTTAAAAAGAGCAATGTATTTTTCTTTTTCTTCCTTATGTAAAGATTTGGAAAGTTTAATCATCTTAGGTTTTAACTCTGTACCAATGTTACATTCCTCAATATCAGATCTAAGTGGCTCCATTTTGGGTTTTCTTGCAACATCATTAGAGTCAAATAAATATTCTAAAGGAGTTAATCCTTTTGGTAAAAAGTTATCTTTTAAGTTCAAAATATCAGATTCATCATCAACCATCCCTTCAATTTCTACTTTTTCTAAATTATCTATGTCTAATTGAATAAATTTTGTAGGTTTTGAAAACTTTAATTTATTTACATCAATATTATTCAAATCAATTTCACTATCTAAATTCTGGTCTATTGTACATTATGTGTCTATTTTACAATTATGAAATTCACCTTCATTGTTCTTAAAATGGTAAATCTATTGATCTTGTGAGAAAATTTGCCAATATTTAAGATTATCTGGAATTATTGGTCTGTGTTTGACTTCTACATTATACCTATGATTTGGCTGAAATGGCAGATTGCAAGTACCAGCAAAAGTTGCTAGAGAGTGAGCCTGTATGTTCTGTTTTCTTGGTATTGTAGAAAAATTACATTCTAACATTTCATCTATCAAATCTAACACAGTTTCTCTATATCGTCCTAACCTTGGATTATAAGCAGAATATTCTCCATTAATTTTTTTTACAATCAACTATGAATCTCCCATTATTGATCTCTCTTACCTCCTAAATTTCTGATAATCTGAAGTCCTAGAATGAGAGCTTAATATTCAGCCACATTATTGGTACATTTGAAATTCAGTCTAAAAGCATGGCCTTCTTCATGATTATTTTCCATATTAGTTATCCAAACTTTTGATCCCGCTCCTAGTTTATTGATTGAACCATCAAAATCTAAATGCCATAATGATTCATGGAAGATATTTTCACTATCTGGTGTTTTCTTTTTGTCTTTTAGTTCAGTTTTGATTTCATTATCAGTTTCAGAGTTAAAAATATGAATGAATATAGGTCAGTAGGTGTAGTGTAAATTGGGTAATTTCTTGGTATTTCTACACTACTCGCCATATATTTCATCAATGTTTCCCTATAGAGTTTCTTTGGTTGGAAAAAAAATGATATGGTAGCATATGACATGTCCAATTGTAGAGATCCTTGTAATTTTGCTCCACATGAGTGAGAGAAGAGAATTCCATACTTGGGTGGGATATCAACTACTAAAATTTCCATGAGTATACTTTTACCAGGATACTGAACTAATGTGACACACAAATCTTTAATTAATCCTAAACATTTCACTTTGCTTGAATCAAATGAAAAGATATCTTTGTAAGGCCTAGTGATATCTAAATTCAAGGTTTCCATTATTGCTTTAGGCATTAGATTGTGTGAAGCCCCTGAATCTAACATTGCATTGTGTAATATTTGGTCATGAATAGTTAAGCTAATGTAAAACGGTGGAACGGTTCCATCTTGGAGTTTTCCATTAACATTAGGACCAAAAATCAACTTTGGTTGATCATCACTTAAGTTTACTGAGTCTTCTCCATCATTCATGTTTAAGGTTTCAGTGATAGTTGTTTGTACAAATCATGTTTTACCAATTCTGTCAAAAGAATTGGTATTTTTAATTTTGCAATTTCAACTTGTATATTAAATGAAGTTTGTGATTTACTAAGTTGAATTAACTCTTCTTTAGTAACTGTAGTTTGAGTAGGTTTATCTTATTTTTCTAAAGTTTTTTTCTCATTTTGTGTTTCTTGTGTCTTACTGATCTTAGTTTTATTTTCAAGAATGGTTTGATAAGCAATAGATGTTTTTTTAGATTTTGAATTATCAGAAGCTGTTTTGGCAGTGGCAGCTTTTGGATCTGCTGATTTTGGATCAGCAATGAGTGTTTTAGAATCTAAAATTGTTGTTTTAGCAGAATTAGGTGTTTTAACAACATAATATTTTTGTGATTATGTTGATGTTTGGACAACCTCATCTGTTATATCAATAATCTTGGGACTGGGTGAAATATTAGGGCTGGAAACTTTCTGGGATGAGTTAGAGTTTTTCTTGTTTTTCCTAGGGAGAATTTGCAGAACTTTGGTAGTGGGAGCTTCTACTGTTTTCTTAGTTTGTGTTTGTGAAGATTTCTTAGTAGAAGGCTCTATGTTTTTCTTACTTCTAAGGTTATATTTCTTATATACTTCATTTATAGAAAAATCATAACCTTGTTTGTAGTCAAATGATTCACCTAAATCTAATTGAAGTTGTTGCATTTCAAATAACTCATGATCTTCTTATGTGAGAAAGATAGTGTTATCATCATTTACACCCATTATATTTATGGTGTCTTCATCATCATCATTCTATTGACAACTTTTAGCATAGTTCTCTTGAAATGGAGGTCTTATAGTATGATTAGGAGCTGATTCTTAAGATTTTCCTATGTTTGTATTCTTCCTGAAGTTGGGATTTCTAATTTGCTGTTGATTATCCCATTGTGGTCTTCTTTCTATGTTGTCTAATCTATCCATCGTTCTCTCTAAAGTCTTAGCTAATTGATCTATTTTTCCATTTGAACTATATTTCTCTTATTTTATGGTTACTCTCTTGTCATTCCTTAATCTAGATTTTCTAGCCAAAATATTTACTTCTACACTAACAACATCTGTTTGCATTCTTTCCAAAGTATCAAATTTTCTCTCTCTTAATTGATATGCCATTTCTGTATCAAATCCATCAGGGAATTTGAGCAGGACAGAGTCTGGAGTGGGTTCAAAATTAGCTAGGATTGAATTATAAACACTTTTGTATCTAGTGCAATATTCTTGTACTGTTTCATCAGGAGCTCTTTTCATTGCATCAAATTCAGATAATATTTGAAGTGGATTTTTCTTCTTTTCCCATTTATTCAAAAATAATATATGAAATACTGTTAAATCAGCTATATACCAGGATTAAAACCTTTAAACCATTTTTTAACTTCCCCTGTTAATATTTGAGCAAAGAGTCTCATTTGTACATCAGAATCATCTATTTCAGGAAGCTCAAATAATTTATCATCTTATTAATGTGTTGTTGGGTAGTGTAATGTGTGGTAGCATAAAATTGAGGTATTTTACTCTGGTAATCCCGAGGCATGTCATATAACTGAGCTGGAAGGACCAAGGGAGAATACCTAGCAGCCATGGCTTGAATTCTAGCTTGGCTAGGAGGTAGATTAGAAGTGCTTGGGGCAGAACTAGAAGTGCTAGCTGATGCAGTTAAAGAAGTGGCTGATGAGATTGGAATGTAAGATGATGTAATAGGAAGTGTAGTTGATGAAATAAAAGTTGAAGTTGGGATGGTAGAAGATGAAACTGGGATATATGAAGATGTACTTGGAAATGAGAATGATGTATTTGAAAATGCAGAAGATAAACTAGTGGATGGGGTTGAGGTGGGTGAAGATGGTGTTGGCTCCCTATGATTTGCAAGAGTGGAAAGAGAAAACACTGTAGTGGCCACTTCAGAACCACTTTGGAATCTTAGGACCTAGCCTTCCTGTATTCAGAGAGGGATATCTCTATAAAGGTGTTTTTATTGATATATCTTTGTGTTCTTTGTTTGAAATATTAGGCTAGTTATGAATTTCTAAGGATTTGTTTTGTTTTGGTTGGATTAAATGATAGATTGAAGGATCGATGGTGTGAATGATTGAGGGAATGTTTTAACTGAAACAAATAGACTATAAGAAACATCAGTCCATTGGGATATGGAGTCATAAAAGGATTTAATTGCTCATCAACTCTGCAAGGGCATTCATAGGGCAAGCTAACTATATCAGATGGATTCTTTAGATTATGTTGTGATATGAAACATTAATAAGTTGTGAAGGCAGGAAAGCTATAGTCAATTAAGAATCTTCTAGCTCTACTTAGACAAGAAAATCCTTTTAAGGTAACTGTTTGGAGCAAGCCAAAGGACAGGGAAAACCATAAATCTCTTTGGACAAACCTTTAATAAGAAACGTTTCAAAAAACAATCCAGCAATCAACAGAATACTTTCAGATAAAGAAAACATATAAGATAACAAAAAGAGTGGTCCATGATCAAACATAAATAATCTAATCTGCTTTTTACAACTCTCAAAGATTCTTCAAAGACAAATTTCAAGGCAGACCAAAGGGCAGGGCATACCATAGACCTCTCTGGTTTTAGACTCTAATAAGCATAATTTAAATAAAGATCTGTTGACGGGAAAATCCGTCCGGCCAACAGCAGGGGATCTCCCTTGTAAAAGGTCCCAATTAGACCTTAAACCATTTGGAATAGGGATCCCATCCAAGGTCGCAAGGCAGCCCAACTGTCGAGAAGTTGAAAAATCAGGGAGCCCAAAGGGCAAGCTTTGCTCTATAAATAGCCGCTACAACAGCACCCAAAATTTTGGGTATATTTAAAATTTTGGTTTCCCCCCTCTACCTACTTAGATGTTAAGGTTTTAACCTAGCCTGTGAACGATGACATCCTCGTAGCCTGTTCCAAGCCCCGACTGAGCCTTCTCACCATCAAGACGAGATACTCTTGCCGCGGCCGCGCCATGTGTGAGAGGATCGTCATGCATACACTCGAATGGAAGATTTTTGTGCATTAAGTATGTACTTTAGAGGCCCTGTCACCATAGATCATTAGGCATTTTGTTTAGGTACTCCACTCAAGCCCATGATCTCATGTAAATTATGTGGGGGGAAATTGTCTTATAAATGGTAGCTTAAACTAATTAATATTATAAATGTTGCACGTAGATCGACCCTACGGAGGGTGTGCCAAACAATATCACCATCGTGTGGGGGGTAAAATAGAAAGAGCTTATGCAGTCCCTGGAGACTAAGGGAAAGCACATCAATCACCCAATGAAACAAGAAAGCACTGGGCACCAGAAAAACATCTTGTGATAATGCCGCTAATATTAAAAGACAGAAGTTTCTCACATTATAAACGGAGATGCCACATTAGAGTTCCATGTTGTAATGAGGTCTTTGATTGTAGACACTATCATAATTAAGCAAATAATTTTGTTAATGTTAAGCTCCAACAGAGACATGATGTTCATCGACACAAAGTCCACAAGATCATAAAAACAATATCTCAAGTCTTACTCAAAGGAACATGGGCTCACCATAATTTCCTTGGTTTCACTCTATTGAATCATTTCCAAGATAACAGGCTAGATGTAACTAGAAGGCAATTAAGAATCTTCTAATCATACCTTGTAGAAGAAAACATGAATATAAAGAAATACAAACAGAAGTAGGGTGTTGAAACAACAAATCCTAATCTAAAACTTCCACTTCTTTATCAGAGAAAGATGAACATAATGGAAAACATAAGGAGAAACAATAAAAATTTAGGAAAACTTCACCATTGATATAGCTCAAGGATCCTGTGAAGATGCTTGTATTATTGATGATCAAACCAGTTACATCACTCCATGTACAATAGCTCTTTGCAACTCAAAGCTTTCTTTTTTTCAGTCTAGCATTCCTCAACTAGCTTAACAGCAGAAATCAGTCCAATAACCATCAAGTAACCAACATTTGAAATGAAGCTCATATGCAATATTTATATGCAAAATGAGGAGGTCCTGCTAACCTAGGGTGTTTAAATGTTATTTATTATAGAGTTAATGATTTTTTACCTTTGAGACCATGCAAGGCCCAAGGCAAAAATATCTGAAAGAGTTACTCTGAAATAATAACTTCTAAGTTATTTTAGTTGAAGTTTTTACTTTTAAGGCTTAGTAATAACTTTGTAATAACTGTTGAGCTGCTTCAAAAATATCTCTAACTGTGCAATAACTGTCTGATGCCTTTATTGAAAAAAATAATGTTGTAGGTGGAAAATTTGTCTTTGAAGGAGTAATTGCCTCTTTGTTTGAGTTATCCAAAGTTGCCTTTGGGTAATATGTCTTTGTTTTATTCATCCAAATTATGTATTAGGCCTTTAACCTTGATTTAGCTTTAATAATTTGTATCACTCTCTTTTTCCTATTTCTGATTTATAACTACTTTATTCCTTTATCCTTTATCTTTAAACCTTTGACCTTTTATCTTTAATCACTGTTTAAAGGGCTAATCCTTTGTTTATCTTTTTGATCTGTAACTTAGCCCTTTAATCTTCCTATTCTTCATTTCTCCTCTGACTGTATCTGCTTTTGTGTGCATATAGGGTTTCTTCATGGAAGAAGGGTTTATAACCCATCGATGATCATGATACATCGAGGGTTAAGTCCTTTATGTAAATCCTTGGCCCTTTTAATATGTTTTTTGCCTCTTGGATCATCATCCAGAGGTTGTTCATCATTTAAATGCCTCTCTGGGATTTTTACACCATTAAACCTGCAAAAACCAACAAATGTTAACTTAAAACCTACGGGATTGGATTAAACTACATTTTGTGGGTTTTTGAGGGTTTAGGGGTGATCTGCAAAGGAGGTGGAGGTGCAGGGAAAAGGTCTCCAGAGGCAGAATCATGGAGAAAATTGAATGAGGATGCAAAACCTTTGAAATTTAGAATGCACAGGAGGAAGGTGGTTTTGCAGAACCACTGTGGTTTATAGTGTGAGCTATGGGTAGTTTATGGTTTTGGTCCAAACGAACGTGATTCCATTCAGTGCCCATTGCGTGGCAGGCAGAAAACTACCCATTTTGCGTGGGTTAAGGGTTTTAAAACCCATCGCTATTTTTCACGTGATACGGTTTCAGGGCCGTCGGATCTCAGAGTGCGAGATTGATGGTGCGGAGAAGTTTATGAGCGGCGAGCTAGCACAGCAGTGGGGTCTAGGGCGGGGTGACGTGGAGGTCTTTTGTTGGGTATCGCAGGTTTTATTTAACGCAGGGTTTTGTTTATACATGGGGGAGGATGGATGATAGCCGTTAGATCAGGGGAGTGGGCCTCCGATCAATGGTGTTGGTGGCCCGATGAAAAAGGTAAGGTGGGGCGAAGGAAAAACGGGTCTACTTTGATATTTCAAGGGTTTTGGGTGCCTTTTATAAGGTTTTCGGGGATATAAAAATAACAGGGGCGGAGGGGTAAAACAAGAAAATAGGGAAGGGACTTTAGGAGTAGCAGAGGGCAAGGGTTTAGGGTCACATGGGTAGAGGGGGCTAGGGCTTAAGCGAAAAAGGGCTTAAGGCCTATATATTCACAAAAGTGGGTTTTTGCATAAAAACTGAGTTTTATGAGACTTTTTAGAGTTCCAATAGGCTAGAAAAGCCAGATTTAAACAATGTAAGAGGGGGTTTTGCATTGTTTAAGGCTTTTTAGGAGAAAATGATGCATGAGGGGGGATTTTTTAGGGTTTTTAGAGAAAAAGGGGAATAAATGAGGGTGTAGTTAATGTGATGAATGAGGGAATTAGGCCCAAAAAATGGAGTTTCTCTTTAGAGCAGCAGGGTGAACTTTCGAGGAGGCATAAAGATAGGAAAGTTTTAGTGAAAAGTAGTCAAAATTTAGGATGATGAAGACAGTGAGACTTCTAAAGATAGCTGATAGGAAAATTATGCTATATTTAAGTGGTTGTAGGACATCCACAGCCATCTAGTGAAATCTATAGAATACAAAAGGATAATAGTGGCTCTAGATGGGGAGGGCAGCTCCTTTAGGAGGTGCTAAGGACCTCAGAAAATAGATCTCTAGAAGAAGTATACCAGTGCCTTGATTTTCACCTTGACAAACTTCCATTAAACTTAATGACTTGCTACTTTGAAGAAGTGATTTGCAGCATCTGAATCATAACATGATTAATTCCAACTCAACAATATACCTACCCATCATACTTGTTCTAACATTTTTTCTTCATTGGGTGCATTTTGAATTAGCCAACCCTTGACATCATTTTCTTTTGAAAACAGGAAACTAAAAAATTCTACACTTGTATCATCCAAGAGTTCAGATTAAACTGATGAACTCATTTATTTCTTTACCTAGTCGAACTATCTGTCAAGATTAAACTTTTTGACAGATTTTTATTCTCTAATCTATAACAGAAAATTGAAAAACATAACCAAATCAGGATTGAATAGTCTGATTTGTTATGGGTAGTGATACTTTGTACAAGTCTGCATACAGAATTTATTTTACAGAAATTCTAACACAAAACTTAGAGGGCTGAAATTTAGAGTTTGCTTTTGATCCCTCTCTTTCTTTCTTGGTCCAGTTTTTGAGCTTTGGGACCAAATTCTTTTCCTAATCTAATCTAATCTTACTGATAAGCCAATTTTAGATAGTTTGGAAAATCCTCATTCACTAACCTATCAGCAGAAAATTTAAAACTATTTAGTCATGATTAGGCTGTATGACTAAAATAAAGCTTCTCTATAAGTAGGGGCATTTGGACTTGCACACTTTCAGAACTTACTCTTTTTTGGTATGGGGTTGTATCTTTTCGTTTCCTACCCTCTTTTTCTTTGTTTTTCTATTTTTGTATTTATTTTTTCTGATCTTCTTCAAAACAATGTTATATACAATGGATAAAGCTTTTAAACTTAAGCCTCTTAATGGAAATAATGCTTGAGCATCCTACCATTGATAGGACCTCCAAAAATTTATGTTCCATCCATCTCGTGTAAGAAAAATACATTGTTGCCTTTGGCAGACTAGATAATATAGGCATCTTTCCACAGATTTTCAAACTTACCATGCTTTCCCTTGTCTTCTCTTCTTGAGTCCCATTTGAGCACTTTGTCACCAATGCTGAAGTCATTTGCTTTTGTCCTTTTGTCAAATAGTTTCTTGATGTTTTCTTGCACTAATTGTGTTATATTGTAGACTTCCTCTCTTGTTTGTTGCAACTGTATGGTCTGATTTATCCTTCTCATCATGTCATTTTCTTCAGACTGTACTTCTTGGATCAGCTTCATGACTGACACTCGTAGGCTCATTGGAAAAATTACATCTGCTCCATAAACTAGCTGGTAGGGAGACATTCCAATTGATTTCTTGCATGTTAACCTGTCTGCCCGTAATGCATGTACTAGCTTGTTGTGCCATGACTTTTGATTTCCTTCTAACAATTTCCTAATGATGTTTATCAAAATTTTGTTTGAGGATTCTTCCAACCCATTACCTTGAGGGTAATAAGCTGTGGAAAGACCCAATGTGATCTGATATTTGTGGAAAAGTCCACCATTCTCTTGGATCTAAAGGCAACAACATTGTTAGTGATAACCTTTCTAGGACAACCAAATCTAGACAAAATATGGTTTTCAAGGAATTTGATGATGACTAGATCAGTAGCAGTTCTAGAGGGGATAGCCTCTATCCATTTTGTAAAGTAATCAGTTGCTGTGAGGATCCATTTATGTTGGGCATATGAAGAAAGATGGATTTCTCCAATGAAGTCTAGGCCACACTGTTGAAAAGGAGCTTCAACAAACATAGGATACATAGGTAAGGGTAAGAGTTTTATTTTGCCTTCAAATATTTGACATTTGTGGCAGGCAACTACCAATTTATGGATATCTTGAAAGAGGGTGGGCCAATAGTAACCAGCTCTATGGATTTTGTTGACAGTTTTTTTCCAATAGAGGTGGCCTCCAAATTCTCCTTCATGAAACTCATGCTTGATCTTCTCTGCATCATTCTCAGGCAAACATTTAAGCAATATACCACTAGCATTACTGCAATATACCATAATGCAGTAATTTACGGCTTTTAACTTTAAAAACCTTGCCTTTGTCTTTGATCAACCAGGTGTTGAGGAATAAAAGGTATCTTTTTAACACCTATTTATCCTACATTAATTGTCAATCCAGGAACGAATTTTTGTTTCAAGAGTGTAGTCTGTTTGAGGCTGCAATTTGAGCTAAGAGCAATGCTGTGTGAGATGCAGTACAATATTCTGAATGCAAGAGTAAACGGATATTGGAAAATAAATCTAATTACAATAACATGAACTCAAGTACTCTAAAACTCAACTATTCACTCTGCAAATATCAATCAAGGATACATTAGCAATAACTCATTCCTCTAGAAATTGATGTAATGGAAATCAAACTAGAACAAGGCAATCAATCTGGGAACTTGGAAGCAATAACCAGTGTTCTCTACAGTTGACAGTCCTGCTTTCAAGAAATCAAAGGGAAAAAGAAATTGAACTAACTGCTATTGAAAGTAAACTAGGAAGAACTCTTTAAAAGCAAGCTTTCTGCAATCTGGAAACTAATGAATTGGAAATGAACATCAACTTGTAATCGAATAACAATGTAAATAAGCAGCGAATTGTAACTAAAGGAGTTGAACAACAGGTACTAACCAATGAATCTAAACAAAAAATATGAACTTAAAGAAATCAAATAGCAAATTCTTTTAAACACCAAACCCTGTCGATAGCAACGTTATTAAACAGTAATCGAAATGAACAACAAACCAACGGAACGACAAATAGAGTTAAATATTGAACTGCAAAGCTTTATCAGAAATAAAAATATGAATAATACAGGAATTAAGATCCTGGTTGAACTAGAACAGTAATGCAATTCGTTAATGCAACACAACAATACCAAAAAGAAATTCAACAACAACTAATTAAGTTTGAAAATGTAATAAAACCGAATACAATAATCACACCACGGTAATTAAAAGATAGAAATACAAACAATAGATCGATTCCACTAGGGTCGGGCCCTTAGCACTAGTGAAACACTACTGGGTTACTTCAAAGCTTGAGAAATGGAACGAAAACGCGTCTTTGTATTAATTAAACATAAAAATTGTTTACAGCGACCGCTCTCTGATCACGAGAGTCAATAAAGTGCATAATTACAAGAGAAATGTTTTAATCAATGATTCTCACCCCTTCTATCTATGAAGGTGTTGCCTTTTATAACAATTTCAATGGACAAGACAAGGAACAAGATAAGACTTGAACAGATCCCTCAGGATTGAAGGATCCTGAGGGATTCACTTCCTTTCTTTCTTTAGCTATCACTTGATCTTCTTCGGCTGAAGCAGTGTTGTTCCCTGCCTTCTCTTAGCAATGCGTTCTGATTTTCTTCTCTTTGACAGGATATGGTCTATTACTAGAGGAACAACAATTACTCCTACTTTAGCCTTTCCTCTGGTATAGTTGTTCACCTCGTTTGATTCCTGTTTTTAACAATAAAAGGTAGTTTTTAGTTACTTTTTACAATAAACATAAACATAAGTCTTTGCAATCATATCATAATTCTATAATAAATCACCTTTCTAGAATAAAAAGAGTTATGTTTAAATGAAAAGAATGAGAAAATACATGGTGAATTCATACCTTTTCCAACGCTCACCATACCCCCCTGCTTACCCTTTTTCATGTCCTCATGAAAACCATAGTTTATATGCAAAGCAGTTAAAGAATAGGTTGGAGAAGGTTTTTCATCAAGAGGCCTAAAACCATGATTTGCAACTAAAGCTTCGAAGACATGCCCTGTCTGTCCTTCAGGTATTTCATAAATGGATTTATAATATGTTGCAGGATACCATGCAATGGGGCTTCGAAACCTACACCCTAGCCAGAATGGGCCTTCCCTCAAAATGAGGTTGCTACAGAGAACCAAGCGGCCAGCAGCTAATCCAAAAAATTTATAGTTAAATGGCTCTCTATTTTGAACATTCCGATTGGAAATCCCCCATCGGACTTTAGCTGATATATATTCCTGGTCTCTAATAGATAGAAAATATTCTACCCCATTCAAGACAATTACTTTATGGACAGGCCCCAATGCTTGGATAACACCCTCTCTTGTCATGAGGTTCTTCTGCCTAGCCCATAATTGCAATGGGTGTTTTGGTTCACTCCTAACCCACAAGTCTAACTCATTTTCTTGCCTTTGGAAAACATTATAGGCCTTGAGCCATTTCAACTGATTAACAGCAAATGAAATAAATGCTTGGTATTGGATGTCACCCACAAAAGGGTTGGGATTTATCTCAATTTCATTCTCCAATAAAAGATTATGCAAATAAAAGTCACAAAGGAGACATTGTACCTTAACCCCATAGATTTTACATCATTTTACAAAATCCTTTACATTTTTTAACTCTATAGACTTTCCTGCCCTAACTACTTTAATTTTTAACTGTAAATATCTCTCTAATAAAAATAAATCATAATTTTTGACATGGCATCTACAAGCTAAAACATCTGTGTATAATGAGCAGAGAGTATCCATTCGATTCCGGGCTATTTTTAATTTATTCATTACCTTTTCAGCCTTCTCCTCTACCTTTTGATACTTATCATAGGCTTCAGCCTCTGCTGCATGGATGCTCTTCATCTTCTACTGCAACTCCTGGTATTTTCTTCTAGGGACCATATCCTCTTCAAGTTTTTCCCTTTCCTGTTGAGCCTGTGCCAACTCCTCTTAGATTTTTGGCTATAGTAGGATCACTAAAAGTGTTTTGAATATAGGCTTGTGCATTTTAATTTGAGGTTGATTCATCCGGAACAACTGCTGAGAAGCAAACCCCAGCTGAGCAATTGGGTTCAGAAAAAGGAACAACCGTTCCAACAAGGAGGAGAAAGAAAGTAACTGAAATTGAGAAACTTCGTAGGGAAAAATAGAAGCTTCACAAGTTAGTGGAAAAACTTAGGCATACTATTAGGGTTCTTAAAATGAAGCAAATGCCCAAAATAACTCCAAAGAAGAGAAGCATAGTCACCAAACGAGCCCCGAAAAAGAGGAAAATGGCCACTAAAACAAAGCCCCAAGTTGTAGAGACTATGGAAACCCAGGCTGAGCCTAATTATGAAGATATGGAACAGCACAACAGAGCATTTAGTGAATATCAAAATAATACCATTAAGCCTTCACTATTACTAATAATACAGGCATTTAACCCGCATGCAGACATTAAAAGGCATCCGCGCCCCCCTAAAGGATGATAGGTCATCCTCGACCATCAAATAAGAGAGTAAAGGACTGTACACCAGTCGTACAAAATTTGAACAACATACACACTTATGATACGATCACAAATTATTACATTACTGAAATAGATGCATATATTAAATTGTGAATAGATATGGAAACGTTCATACAATGATTTGAGGATAATGGAAGGGACAGCTGATGTAAAAACAAGTACTTATGCGATCATTACTCTCATAAACTATTATGATCAGGGTATGAATAATTTTCATGTATAATAGGTTCAAAACAAAGGGTTTAACGGTATCCTCTCATTTTATCTTATGTAAAAATATAAGAAAAAGGTTCATCCTTACTATTGATTTGAAAAGTGTGACTCCAATACCATCAGCAGAGCTCTGTTGCCCACAAGTGTCTATAACCTTGAAAAAGTTTCTTTTTCACCCTTGGAACCATTATCCTTTATTTATGCCTAGGGAAGTGCTTTGTAATTTTATGATGGAGGCCACTGTGCTAGCTTGGGAACCAAATGAACCACAATGCCATTCACCAGGAAGAAGTGAAAGGTGGACAGGTCGGCTCGTGATGAGACCTCCTGTTCCATGGAATTTTTATTTTTTTCTGAGTTTCCCATTGGACCATGTCCCTGGTGTGGTGGCCATAATGGGAATGCCACTTCACTGCTTCCTTATGATCATGGTAGGCTGGCTCTTGATGAGACCCCCTATCCTGCATCTGCCATATCATATAATTTTTAATAATTACATAATTGTTTTTCTTTTATCCTTTTTTTCATATATGGAACTTCCCTACTTATATATAGAGGATGGCTCAACACTCCTTAAGAGTAGGGATGGTGGTAGAAGTCTGGACATCTCAATGGAAAAAGATATGCCTTTATTCTTATTTAATAAATAAATATCAAAGAGAGATAGTTTAGGGAGGAACCAACATGATAAAAATACCCAATCATATTAATTTAAATGACAATAAGGACAACAAAGCAATATAAATGGTTGTGTCCTTCCCTTTTCCTTATCATTGCAAAACTATTTCTTCAAAATAACAATTTCTCTTGATTTTGTGATTTCAGAAATTTCTAATTTGTGTATCCTTACATAAATTGTGTGTTTTCCATCAAGAGATTCATGAAGAATTCATAAAAATCCTCAAAATGTTGTTCAAAATCAAGAGAAAAAAAATATACTAAAAAAATGTTGTTCCTTTAGAAAGGAACAACAAAAACAATCTGCAAAAATGTTGTTCCTGTTGGGGTTCCCATGTTTTGGAAAGTTTGGCAATACCAAAAGATGAGACAAAATCATAACCACTTTCAGACCTCAGGATCTATCCCTCCTGGGTCTAGAGAGGGATATCTCTATGTAGGCAAAGGTTTTACATCTTTGAAGTTCGAAAGTTAAGATATTAGGCTAGTTATAGGTGCGGGGTTTGTTTGTTTGATTTTTGTTTGGTTGTTGGGAATTAGGAAAGAAGGGTTCAATATAAGGCAAGGATGAGCAAAGAGGATTTTAGGCAAAGGAGAGACAACTCAGAGAACACTCAATACCATTGGGCAATGGAGTCAGGAAAGGGTTTACTTGCTATTCAATATGCAGGCTTTCAGTTGGGCTAGAAATCTAAGGTATTGGATCTTAAAGATGATAGTGTGGCATGAAATGGCAAGGTAGAGGGTGAAAGGGCAAGGAAACCTCCAAGGTGACCTTTTAGGAATGAGATCCAGGGATAGGACATGCCATTGGACAACCTGTGATCCCAAAACCCAAAAGGTTAACTCTTCAGACAAGGAAACATTAAAGATTTAGAACACAAAGGTGAAAACCTGAGATTAGAGAGAGACTTTGAACTCTCAATGCTTTGGCATCCAGCTTAAGAGAACTTAGAAAGGTTCAATTAATTGAAAGGGACCCTAGTGAGCCAGTGACAGAGTTCTAAATTCCCAGTATCCCAATTCATTCAATTAAAGCCTAACAAGAATGTCTAAGAACAGATTCATTAATTCATACATCAACTAGCAGTATATATTTGACCACTACACTGGTTAAATTAACTTGAAATCAATCCTCAGATAACATATTCAGTAGAAAACATTGAAGGCAGGGAGAGCAGAAACATAGGGTACCTAACAAGGGTAAATTCTATGCCAGATTTCTAATGCGTGCCAGAAGAAATGAAATGCAATGAACTATAAGGTAAAACAAAGACAAAGATAGGGAAACATCACCGCTGCTTTAAATCAGGATCCAAGGAAATGTGCTTGTCATATTAAATAGCAACACCAGTCATGTACAACATTGCCAACAGCTTGATATTCAGTCTGAAAACATATTCCTTAGCCTATCTTACAACTTTACATAGAGACTATGTCTCAAGAGAAACAGCTTACAATTCACAGATATCCGATCAACAACCTTTACAATGAGTTTCTTCATGAGTTTTATAGCTGAAAGAGAGGCAGAGGAGGTAGATGAAACACTAAATGAACCATTAAAACAGAGCAGGAAGAGAGGGTCGAGGCCCATTCTGTTTAAATGTCTATGCATCAAACTTCTGTACTCTTTGGATGAAAGAGTGGTCTTCGGCAGGCTGAAATTTACTCCAGGTATGTTCTTTAATGTACTTTGCTGCAACACTCTGCAGTACTCCGGTGAATAGACAAAAGGTAGATAAATGACTTCAGGTCTTCCATACTATGTAACAAATTCTTCTAGCTAGCATTAGGATTGTTGTCATGGCGAAGATCTTCTCAGGAACACAATGTAGACTAAAACAGTCAGAGTACCATGTCCTTTCTCAGGAGGAGACTTCTGCTGATGTGAATCCTTGATGATATTGTTTTCTGCGCGCTAGGACCTCTGTGTGATTCATGAGGTCTTTAAACTGGTATCTTGCCTTTAAAACATTGAATTAAGGCTTAATATTTTCAATAATGTGCATTAGAACTCCTTAACTCTGTACTGATACTCTTTGCCGCTTCATGATTGTCTCTGTCAGTGAAAAGTGAGCTTTAGTGGCGCTGGAGAGGTTTTGCAGTGTTGAAATCTGTCCTTTAATGAAAATTATGCTCTAAGCGCCCTCTCAGGCTCTTCTCTCTACTTTTAGGCTCTAAAAATGGTCTTTCTTTTGTTTTGGGCCGCTGTAACAGTGATTGTGAACCATGGCGTCGTTCACCGCCTGTACCCTGCAAAAAACACGCAACCCTGTTAAGAAATCCATGCATGGGGAAGGATGGATGTGGTGTAATTCTTATGATGATGGTAGCACAATGGAAGTGAAGGCTATGGATGCAATGGAAAGCGGTGGGAACATGCAACGAGATGGTGGAAAAATGCATTTGGAAGTTGGGCGAAATGACCAAACTTTAATGCAAAACATTAAAATTTTAATGCTTGGCAGGATGATACGATCTTAAATATAAAACCCAAGTTTTGGGCCTTTGAACGCAATACATAGAAAATGCGCAGAAAACATATGAAATGGGTAAATATGGTGGGACCCAGTCAAGGGTGGAGGGTGATTCAATCGGGACCATCAGATCTCAGGAGGAGATCGACGGCTACAGTATAATCGGAGGGGAGTGATAGGAGGGTCGAAACTATGATGAGCAATGGTGCGATTGACTTACGACTATTGGATTTTATGTGAGATCAATGGTCGGGATCGCATCGAAGAATCATAGTCGGGAGGAATAGAAGGTGGCTGAATTTGGAATTTGTGATTGCGATCGGGTGAGGATGCGATAACCGTCGGATTAAGCGTGAATCAACGGTGGGGATTCTATCGGCGGGGTGACGAAAGGGAGATGTGGGCACGATGGGGCTTGTGATGACCGTTGGATTAAAGGGGAATCGACGGCGGAGATTATAATTGGGGGATCACAATCGGGGGGGTGTAGTGGGCGGCATAGTTTAAGAGTTGCGATTGCGATCGGCGCTGGCCCTCAGATCTTAATAAGATTGACGGTGGAGATCGCAGCGCGGGGCTACAGACCAAACCCCAATCGCATCGGGATTTTTTCGTATAACACAGAAAAGCGCTCACTGAAATTTTGCGATTGCAATTAGCGCCCAGGCCTTAGCGCTTGGTCTTAGTGCTCGGGGCATATGGGGAAGTGGTTAAGGGGCTGGCCGGAAAGGGCTAGGCCATTATATATGAAAAAGAGTGATTTTTAGCCAAAAAGGAGGGGTTTTTAAGGCTAAAAGAGGAATTCAATAGAGGTAAAAAATGAGTTTAAACTCAAATGAAGGGACCTCACTTGGTTTTAAAGGGGAAATGGGTGGTTTAGGAGATTTTTGGGAGGGATTTCTGGGGTTAAAGGGGGAAATTCGAAAATGGAAAAAAGGGTTAAAATAGGGAATTTTGTAGAGATACAAGCGTCAAACGAGGGCCTTTCTAAGCACAGTTATTTTCAGTAAATGAGGCTTTCTGGATGGAAACAGCAGTGAGGATATTTTCAAAGGTAATGGACACACAGAGGCTTCAAGGATGAGATATTTTCATGGGAAATGTATCTCTTGAAGGCTCATAAAACAATTTAGCCACCTGTTTGCTTGACAAAAAATTGATAGGTGGCTAACAGTGGCTCCACATGGGGATGGCATCTTCTTGAAGGTGTCAAGAATTCAGAAAATAATCTTTGAAGTAGGCCAAATGCCTAATCCTTGAACCATCTTCTCTTCTTTGATTTCAGATGTTACAAACATGATGGATATTAATCAGCAAAAAACATTCCCCAAACAATCTACCTACCCATCCTACAGTTCTAAAAAATTTTCTTCAAGGTGCATTTGAATTGGCATACCTTCTTCATCATTTTTATTGAAAATAGAAAACACACTAATCTAATTCTACCCTTATCACTCCATGAGACTAGATTAAACTATTGGCCCCATATGTTTCTTTACCTAATCTAATATCTGCTGGGATTAAATTGTCCAGCAGATTTCTTCTCTACATTCTACAATAGAAATTTAAAGACAGTCAAACTAGGATTAGATAGTCTAGTTTGCTGTGGATCCAAGGCATAAAGAAAGCTGCACATGGACTGAAATTACAGAAAACTGAAAAAAAAATCTTGAAGGCTTGAAATCTGAAACTTTGAAGCATCCTTCCTTTCTTTGTGACTCAAGTTTTGAGCTTGTTAGAGTTACTTTCCTCTTCATCTTAGCTCTGGTTTTGGGCTTGTTAGAGCTGATTCTTCTTTCTTCTTTGTTGGTCCAGATTTTAGGCATGTTAGAACCAACTGTCTTCACTTTTTTTGGCTCAGGTTTTGATCGTGTTAGAGCCAATCTTTGTACTTCATAGTTTCATGTTTTGAGCATGTCTGAACCTTTCTTTCTCTCTATTTTTTGAAACATTTTCTATTTTTCTTGAAAACATAACACAACAATGGTATTTACAATGGGAATGAAAAATTGAAATCAGAAAAAGTAGTGTTTGAGCATCCTGCCATTGACAGGACCCCCAAGTAGCTCTGTACCATCTAGCTCTTGCAAAAAAAAGGCATTTGGACCCACAGTGGCCTATATGATGTAAGGACCCTGCCACAAACTATCAAATTTGCCATGCTTTCCTTTGTATTCTCTCCTGGAGTCCCATTTCAGAACTTTATCTCCAATTTTGAAGTCACAATATTTTGTTCTTTTATCAAATAAATTCTTTATATTTTCCTAAACTTTCAGAGCTCTGTTATAGACTTCTTCTCTCGTTTGTTGGAGATGAATTGTTTGATTTATCCTCCTTACCATGTTGTCTTCTTCTGTCTGAATTTCTTGGACAAGTTTAATCACTGGTACTCTAAGGCTGGTAGGAAACACTGCTTCTATTCCATAAACAAGCTGATATGGTGACATGCCAATGGATTTCTTCGTTGTAAGCCTGTCGACCCACAGAGCGTGCACTAACTTGTTATGCCATGACTTCTTATTCTCTTCAAGCAATTTTTTGATAATGGTCACCAAGCTCTTGTTTGATGATTCAGCTAACCCATTACCTTGTGGGTAATAAGCAGTTGAATGACTGAGTGCTATTTGATACCTGTGACAAAAATCAACCATTTTCTTGGATCCAAAAGCAGCAATGTTATCAGTGATTATTTTTCTTGGGTAGCCAAACCGAGAAAGGATGTGGTCTTCTAGGAACCTAATGATGACAGAATTTATGGAATTCCTAGAAGGTATGGCCTCTATCCACTTTGTGAAGTAGTCTGTGGCTGTAAGGATCCACTTGTGTCATGTAGAAGAAGCAAGGTGTATTTCTCCTATGAGATCTAGGCCCCATTGCATAAAGGGACCTTCAACAGTGATGGGTTGTAATGGTAATGGGAGAAGCTTTCTTTTTCCCTCGAAGATCTAGAATTTATGGCAGGAAATTATCATTTTATGGATGTCACTAAAAAGTGTAGGCCAATAATAGCCGGCTCTGAGTATTTTGTTAGCAGTGGCTTTCTAGTTCAAGTGGCCTCCACACTCTCCTGCATGGAACTCCTGTTTAATCCTCTCTGCTTCAGTTTCAGGAAAACATTTAAGCAATAGTCCATTTGTATTTTTCCAGTATAAACATTCATTCAGTATGCAATAGTTTCTAGCTTTTAGCTTCAGGAATCTGGCCTTAGTCTTTGATAAATCTGGAGGGGCATTGAGGTTTGTGAGCACATACAGGATATCAGAATACCAAGGAGAATTTTGAAATTGTTCTTCAACAGTAGGATCGGGTAACCCTTCCTGTTCATCCAAGGCATCTACCATGTTAATGTCAAGGGCTTGTAGATTTGATTCAGCCATCAATTAAGCTAAGCCCTGACCTTTGATCATTTTTGTGGGTTTTATTTCCAGGTCATATTCCAATATTACAGCAATCCATTTGCCCCTCTTTCCATCTGGATCTTGGGACAAAATTTCTTTAACCACTATGTTAGGCACGTAGGCTATGGTGTGAGAATGAAATATATACACCCTAAAGTCTTTCAAGGCCTTTACCAAGGCATAGGCCTATTTTTCCATTATATTATATTTCAAGGGTGCATCCCTCAGAGCCTTGCTAAAGAAAGCAATAGGCTATTCCATTCCCTCGAAATTTTTCTGCAGCATGACTGCAGCCACTGTATGCTCGGAGGAAAATGAAAATATTAGGAAATCCTTTGAGAAATATGGGCTGATTAGGATAGGAGCCCGGGTGAGTGCAAGTTTAACTAATTCAATAGATTTTTTAGCCTCAACAGTCCACTTAACCCCTACACCTTTCTTTAACACGTTAGTCATATTCATGAGGTGTTCAACTAAGTTGGGAATAAACCTCCTTAGGAAGTTAATTTTCCCAATAAAGGACTGTAACTCTTTAATGTTCCTCGGGTGCGTGATCTGTAGTATTCCCTCAACTCTTTGTGGGTCTATCTTAATTCCCTTCTCAGATATGATATAGCCGAGAAGCTTTCCTTCCTGCAGCCCGAATATGGTCTTTTTGGGATTTAATGACAGACTGAACCTCCTACATTTTTCAAAAAATCTTCTCAGATGTCTTAGGTGCTCTTCATCAGTCTTGGAGTAGACTGTTATGTCATCCATATAGATGACAACGAAGTGCCCTATTTCATCTGAAAAGGCTATGTCCATCGCTCGTTGGAAGGTCGCACCAGCGTTCATTAGTCCAAAAGGCATTTTTACGTACATAAAGGTGCCCCATGGAGTGGTGAAAGCGTTCTAGAGTTGGTCTTTTGGGAGTACCAAAACTTGTTTGTAACCTAGGAAAACATCTAACAGGGAGATCCTTTTTGAGCCTACTAATCTTTGCAGAATGTGTTCCATTTTTGGTAACGGGTAGTTGTCCTTAAGTGAGGCTCTGTTAAGGTTCCTGAAATCGATGCACAGTCTGATCTCACCTGTCTTTTTCCTTACAACTACTAAGTTCGAGACCCAATCAGAGAACCTCACCGAGACTATTATTCCTTCTTCGTACATCTTTTTAATCTCCTTTTCAACTGCATGCAATTTTTTTGGGTTGATCCTATGAAGTTTTTGTCTGAAGGGTTTTTGGTTATTTTTCAAAGGTATTTTGTGCTGTATGATGTCTGTGTCATAGGCCTTTAAGTCCTCGTAGCTCCAGGAAAACACATCGATGAATTATTTGAACAAGTCAATATATTTCTTTTTCATGTCTGCGGGTAAAGACTTAGCCAGTTTAATCATCTTGGGCTTATCTTTAGTGCCTATGTTGCATTCCTCGACGTCAGAGTCTATGTGTTCTATGGTGGGCTTTTTCGCTACATCATCAAAGTCAAAAACATCCTCTAAAGGTGCTAGTCCTTGGGGTATGCTTTTATCTTTCGCCTATAGCACCTCTATTTCCTCATTATCTGTGTTTTTTACATTCTTCGGTTGGATTTCCAATCTGTTCATTTAAAGTGTTTATTTCTATGTTACAGGGTGGTTCTTCCTTATCTGAGGGCTCTTCGCTTAGGTAGCTATCATCGGATTTCGAGTCTGAATCAGAAAATTCAAACTCGTTCTTGCCTATCAGGAAATCCTCAATCTGCTTATCGCCCTCAAAGACCTGCCAATATTTTTCGTTGTCTGGCACCGCCGGTCTGAACTTGGTCTGGATGATGATTTTTTGGTCACTGGGAGGCTTGTGATATGAACTAGCTATACAGGCTAATCCATTTTCAATTACATTCTGACTCCTAGGAATAAACACTAGTTCATATTCCACAAAGGTCTTCAATAAATCCATAACTTCATTCCTGTACGCTCTCAGCCTAGGGTGTTTCGCTGTGTATTCACCACTCACTTGTTTTATGATCAACTCAAAGTCTCCAAGTACAGCTATCCTACGGGCTCCTAATTTTTTCAACAGATTCAAGCCTAGGATAAGAGCCTCATACTCTGCGATATTATTTGTACATTTTAAGTTCAGGTTGAAGGCATGACTCTCTGCATAGTCACTCTCAATGTTATGTAACCACACTCCTGCTCTTGCAGTTCTCCTGGTACGCGACCCATCGAAATTCATTTCCCATAAGGGTTCATTCTCGAGCTTATCATCATTTCCCTCCCCAATGCGGGTCTCACCGGTCTGTTGTGTTACATGGTCTGCATTGGACTGTGGAAGGTTTCGTTCTTCGTGTGGTGTATGAGTTTGGGAGGGGTGACTAGTCAACTGTTTACATTATGTTTCTTGTTTACTCGGAGTTTCGTTTTTAGTGCGCTGTCCATAGGTCTCAACCTCATTTTCTTCTGAGTCTAGAGTGGCCATTATGTTGAAATCTATAGGCACCATCTCATGTCCTGTGAATCTGTTTTCTAGTTCTGGTTCCTTTAAGGATTCATCATTGCAAAGGATAAAGGATTCCAGATTTGTGTGCACAGAGTACAGAGGTGAATTTTCAGGCTTTTCAGGGTTGCTGACCAGGAACTTCATTTGTGCCTCTCTATACAGTCTCCTAAGCTGGCTAAAGACAGGGATTGTGGCATATGCCCCATCCATCTACATTTTACCTTACAGCTTGGCTCCCCATGACCTTGATAATAGCATACCATACTTAGGTGGCACATCTGCCACTACAACATCCATAACCATACATTTTGCTAGAATTTGGGTCAAGTTCACACATAAATCTTTGATCAGGCTGAGACACTTTACCCTGCTAGAGTCAAACGAATATAAGTCTTTGTAGGGGTGGGTAGTCTCTAGGCCTAACTTTTCCATAACTACCTTAGGCATCAGGTTGTGTGAGGCCCCAGATTCATGCATTGCATTGTGAAGGATCTTATCGTGGATATTGAGACTGATATAAAAAGGAGGTACTACCCCTTCTTGAAACTTCCCCTCTATTTTTGGACCAAACAGAAGGGCTGGTTGATCATCACTCAGATTGACGATATCACTGTTTTCCCTAGATTTAATGCTTTCAAAATTTGGCCTTTATATACATCCTGAGTGGCCAGCTCAGAGAGTGGGACACAGATTTTTAATTTTTGCAATCTCACTCTCCAAATTGAAGTTGGAATGACTCTTTGTAATACTCGACTTTGTTTTGTTAGCCACTACCTTAGTGGTTGCATCAGTGTGCTAATTCTCATTATGTACAAGATTAGGAACTGTTTTATCAGGAGCACTAACTACGGTGCTAGTGCTGCTAGTTGGTTGACTTTGTTTATCAGTGTTTTGGTTGTATTTTTCTTTGTTCTTCCTAGAACTCTCAGCTACTAAGTTGTTACTTTCAACAATTACTTTAGAAGTTTTCTCAGGCCTTTTCTTGATGGTAACTTTAGAAGCCCTTGTTTTGGGAGTGTCTAGGCTCTTTTTGCTTCTAAGTTCATACTGTTCTCTAACCTGCATGATGGCATTTTCAAATCCAAGTCTGTAATCCTTAGATTCTAATCTTTCCTCATCCCAACATGAGGGTGAGGGTCGATCTTCTTCCATGGAACAGTTTTGGATTGAGTTATCTGTTTCAAACATATTTATTATGTTCTCCTCAGACTCTTCTATTATCCCCTCGTCTTCATCAAGGAAGTTCTCTTGAAATGGGGGTATGAATTGCTGGTTTGAGTCCCTTTGTCTGTTTGGAGCGGTATTGTTCCTCCTAAAGTTATGGTTCTGGCCTTGGTTTCTATTTTGGTTACTGACTGTGACAACCATTTTTTCCATGTTTTTAGATAGTTGGTCATAATTGGGGTCAGATGTGGAAGCTACGGTGTCATCTCTATATGTTACCCTTTTCTCAGCCCTCATTCTGGCTTTCTTCTCAATCAAGTTAGCCTCTACACTCACTGCTCCTTTTTGCATGTCTTCCAATGTGTTGTAATCTCTCTCCCTAAGCTGGTAGGCCATGTCAGCATTGAATCCTTCAGGATATTTCACTAGAGCCATACCTCGGTGGGGTTTCATATGTGGAGGAAGAGCATTATAAACACTGTTAAACCTTGTATAGTAGTCATGGACACTCTCTCCTATGTTTCTTTTCAGGTTCTTGTACTTTGCTAAGATTTGGAGAGGGTTGGCCTTAACTTCCCATTTATTTATGAAGGTCTGGTATAAAGTAGGAAGGTCTTGGATACTATTCGGAGGTAGGCCCTTAAACCATTTATTCACATCACCTCCTAAGCTTTGGGAAAAGATTCTCATTTTGACTGTATCATCATCTATCTCCATGTAGTCAAAAGAATCTTCCATCTTGTCTACATGGTGCTGAGCTGTGGTTGACTCTTTTGCAGTGAAGTGTGGGATCTTTGATTGATAATAATTAGGTAAAGGCACTAGGGGTTGAGGTAACACCAAAGGTGCATACCAGGCTGCCATAATGATGTTCCGAGGAGATAAAGGGTTGGCTTGAGCAGCTGGTATATGGACGACCAGGATACTAGGACCAGTAGAAGTCTGTTGAGAAGATTTAGGGTGGCAGAGCCCCAAGTTTTGAATGAAGTGAATATCGGGAGGTGTAGATGGAGGGGTTTCTCTATCCCTAATGTGTTTACCACTTTGATGTGGTGAACCAGGAAACTCAATGTGTTAGTATGAATCTTTTGTCGAAGTGTACGAAAAAAGACCACTTTAGCTACGCATAACTTATAGCCATAACATCAAATAAGGCTGCCAATATCTTCAGATCTGTAGTTAGTTGATCAAGACAAATGCTGCAAAAATCTAGATCTATGCATAAAGAGACATTAAGCAGTAAAAATAAGGTTTTACTCCATACATCCAATAGACAAGACAAGAACAATATTTTTGAAAGAATTTTTTATTAAGGGCACCTGGGAGGAAAAAAAGAAAGGTGTTTCTAATTCTCCTCAATGGGATGGGTTCTTGAAAGTCCTCAACACTTCAGATCTAGTATTTCTCTCTCTTGTTGGTGTAGAAAAACCCAGAAAAACATAGAACTCAAAGGGAGCTCACAAAGTAAATAATGGAAAATGTGACTAAGTGTATAGATCCAGAGTGATCTAATAGGCAAAAAAAGGTGAAGAATGGTAGGAAAAACCCTCCTATTTATAACAAAATATTGGGTCATTCTAGATCTTGGTGTATGATTAAAATAATGTTAACCAAATCTAGATCCACCTTTTATGGAATATTTTATTATATTTGTTGGAGGGAAAAAGTATTTGACTTGGGTCAAATCCCTTTATTTGTAAATAATAAATAAATAAATGATTTATTTATCATTTTAAGGAAGTGGTTGAATGATAATCAAATAAATAATGATTTATTTAATTATTTATAAGTGATTTAGTCATATTTAACACGGGATATTATTTAAATAAGATTTAAATAATTATTCCTAGAAAATAATAAGATAAATAAGGATTTATCTAATTAATTTCCTTGTTTTGGGTTAAACATGACCAGGAATAATAATTAAATTATTGTTTAATTAATTATTCCATGAGGAAAATCAAACAAATATAGGTTTGTTTAATATTTCCTTTTGGGGTTTCCTGTTTAGACCATAAACAACCTAATAAATGTTTTTTATTAAGTTATTTTACATAGTGAAAGAAATTTTACGTAGGGTAAAATTGGTCTTACATGGTGTACTTGGGTCCATCTAATGATAATAGGTTAGATGACCAAAAAATGGTGTAACAGATTTCCCCCCAGCGTGCGAGTGTTAGGAGCAAATCGTATGACCGAAGTACGTTGTAAGAACTCAATCACTAGACATCAAAAGGGAAGTCAGAGAGAGAAATGTGAGGTAGACTAATGTGCTGAAGAACTAGACCCTGAGGAGGCGAGACTTACAGGTGCAACAAGTCTCTTTTTATGAGAGGGTACCTGTGCTAAAGGCGGCGGGGGAGGCATACCTATGCCCGCCGAGACGAAGTACAAAAGAATAGTGTGTCCAGTAAACAAGGGACCAAACCATAAAGTATAGCCGGCATAAACAGGAGCCAGATAAAAATACAATGAGGGATCCCACATACATGCTGTGCCTGGGATAACAGCCAGGACTTATACAATAATATCTGAGTACATGAGATACAAATACAACCCAAATGCCCCCTATAAGCGGGGAAGGGCTCACAAAATCTGACTAATACATGAAAATCAAAGAGGCGCTGCAAGCGGCTAAGGCCGACATCATCAAATATATGGAGCTGCATCGAAGGCTGCAATGAAGAGGTCATCCGGGCATGTGGGGGGATACCTGCAGGGCCACCCCCTCATGAGGGTTGAGACATCTCACACACACCCGAGAATCACCAAGAGCTGCTGCTGCATCACTGAACCATCAAGTATACGGATCTCGATCATGCTGAAAGGAGCTGGAGTGGAGAAACAATCAAGTCAAAGGGAAATGAGAGATCCCTTTGCCTGATCCGAGGCACCGAACAAGAGTGGAAGCTAGAACCAAGGTACACCGCCCTCTAGACCTGGCTTCTGGAATGAATGAGCTGATGTCGACAGAAGGAGGTCCGCCATAGGTGAGGCAATGAGAGATCCTCAACTAAGGCACGAGAGAAAATAGTAGAGTGACGGACAGACTGACACTAATGATGATGGCGGAATGGAAAGGGTGGGGTGGCGAATGGAAGACTTCCCTTGTTATAGCATAAAGGGCATGAATGACATGGCAGCGACTGACACAATATCATGAGGGATAGGGGATAATGGGACTAAAGGCCATAATGTGCGACACGAGAGAGGGTCCAAGCAATGGAGGATGGAGGACTATAGCAGGATACAAAGGGACTTGGGATAGAATCCATGAATGCGATGATGACTCAACTCGGATGCTCTAAAAATGGGCGACTCGATGGTTTTGCCACATAGTAAAGGTCCAATGGGGGACCATAAAAGCATGAGTACAATAGGGTATCTCATGAAGAAAATCAACATGAACAAGGACAAGTATGGAGGCAAAGTGGTGCCCCAAGTACAAGTGTTGTAAGTGAGGAAATTCGATTTTGGGGGGAGGTGAAGTGACCCATCTTGGAAAAAATGTGTCTTGGTGAGGTATCAAAGTACGAAAAAGATGCTAGCTATCTAAAAGAAAATAAAACATGCATTTCAGAAGGGGAATGCTAAGGGTAATATTTCCTAAGATAGAGTGCATTGCAAGGATTAGGAAGGGGGTTGCCTTCGAAGTCCTTTAAGAGGTATGCCCCCTTGCCGAGATCCTTACTGATGATGTAAGGGCCTAGCCATAATGAGTCAAACTTCCCATGACCAAGAACATCATGGGCCTGGTCATATACTAGAACAAGGTCGCCTTCATGAAAAGTACGAGGGTGGACTTTTTGGTCATACTGAGCTTTGGTGCGTTTCTTAGCCGCTTCAAGGGTTTGCAATGCAACACGATGGTCTTCGGAGGCATGCTCAAGCATGATAAGTCATTTTTCTAGAGGTTGGGTATCAAGGAGAAGTTAAATGGCTAGGTGAAGGGAAGGGATTTCACACTCGATCGGTAAGACTGCCTCCTCGCCAAAAACGAGGTGGAAAGGAGTAAACCCGGTGGCGGTTTTAACAGAAGTTCGATAGGCCCACAAAGCAGGGAAGAGCATAAGATGCCAGTTGGTTTTGTGCTTATTCACCATTCGTTGAAGCATGGTCTTGAGGATTTTGTTGACTGCTTCAACTTGGCCATTACCTTGGGGGTAATAGGAGGAGGAATATTGGTGCTCAAAACCCAATAGTGAGGATAGCTCATGCCATATCTCATCTTCAAAATGTCGGCCGTGGTCAGAGACCAGTTGTTTCGGAACCCTGAATCAAGCGATAACGTGGTTAAAGAAAAAGAGGGATGCGGTAGCTACGGTGTTGTTAAATGTTGGCATAGCCTCGGCCCATTTTGTGAAATAGTCGACCGCCATGATGATATATTTATGGTTACTAGCGGAGGGCGGGTGCCACTCCATAAAGTCGATGGCCCATTTACAAAAGGGACTAGTTGAGATGACTAGATGGAGGGGAGTTGGGGGAGCTCGTGCCTTAGGGGTGAAATGTTGGCAATTGGAACAGTGTTTGACTGCTTCAATGCAATCACTAAAGAGGGAAGGCCAGAAATACCCAGCGCGCATGACTTTTTGGGCAGTAGCAAGACCGGAGAGGTGGCCACCGCAAGTGCTGCTATGGCAGCCATTGAGGACTTTTTCAGCTTCAGTGTGTGTGAGACAACGACGAAGGACAGTATCTATACCACGACGATAGAGGTCGTCACCGATAAGAAGGTAGCGAGGAGCCTGGTGTCGGATACGTCGTCGAGCGTCACGATCAAGGTGAAGAGCGAACTTTTGGGTTCGCAAGTAAGTGAGGATATCGCCGTACCAAGGATCGTCCGAAGTAATGGCGAATAAGTGCTCATCAGGAAAATCATCATTAACTGGAGGATCTTGTGTTCCGGTAGGTAATTGAGAAATGAGTTTAGCAAGGGATAAACCTTTCTTACTTTTTGGTGTGACAAATTCAAGGTCGAATTCTTGAAGGATGACGACCCAACGGGCGTACTTCCCAGTGAGGATGCGGCGACTCAATAGGAAAGCCATGGGGTTGGAATTAGTCACAACCTTGGTGGAACGCATGAGGATGTAATGACGAAGTTTTTGGACCGAAAACACGACAGCCAGCGCTAGTTTTTCTTCATGTGAGTAGGAAACAGGAGGCCCTACGAGGTTCTTACTGACGTAGTAGATCACATGCTCGATACCGTTGTCATCTTCCTGGATAAGAACTCTAGCGACCGAATAGGTGGAAGCGGAGATGTACAGGATGAAGTCCCTATCAAAGTCGGGAGGGCGGATCAAGGGAGCGGATGTGAGAGCCTGCTTGAGGGCATCGAAAGACTCATGAGCATAGGTATCCCATACAAATGGGATGTTAGAGCGGAGGAGTCTAAGGAACCCATGTGCGGTGGTGGCATAGTCAGGAATGAACCGACGAAGAAAATTAGCTTTGCCTTGGAGGCTTTGTAGCTGGCGTAAGGTGCACAGAATGGGAAGTTCAAGAATGGCTTGAACTTTCAAAGGATCAAGAGTGATACCGTCCTTAGACACTATGAAGCCTAGGAGACGGCCAGCAGGAACGCAGAAGACGCATTTCAACGGGTTAAGGCGGATATTATACTTGCGACAATGGAGAAAGACGGTACGCAGATCGTGGAGGTGTTGCGCCTGATGCTTATAACGCGCCGTGAGGTTAAGCAAGGATAATATGAGCTAAGTCATGGAAACAATAAGACATGGCCCGTTGAAAAGTGGCACCGGCGTTTTTAAGGCCGAAAGGCATGACCCGGTAAGCGAAAGTTCCCCACGGACTGATGAACGTGGTTTTAAGTTGATCAGCAGGACGGATAACGATTTGGTTGTATCCGGAGAAACCATCCATAAAGGATAGAACCTCATGCCCGGCACACTCATCAATGATTTGGTCAATAAATGGTGCGGGGAAGTTGTCTTTGGGACAAGCTTTGTTCAAGTCGCGAAAGTCCGTGCAGACACGGATGGTGCCTTGTTTCTTGAGGACGGGAACTGGGTTGGACACCCAAGTGGTGTATTCAATGGGATAAATGAAACCAGCCTGCTTGAGCTTGTCGATTTCAGCTTTGATAGCATCACATCTGGAAGGATTAATGGGTCTCAATTTTTGACGGACTGGGTTGGCATCGGGCCATGTGTCGATATGATGTTCGACGATGGTGGGATCGAGTCCGGGCATTTTGGAGTAGGACCAGGCAAAAATATAGCGGAATTCTTTGAAAAGCTTAGTGTAAGCCTCAATTTCTTCCGGGGTGCATTGGGCGCCCAAGGTGATATATTCTTCGATTCCCGGTTTGACCGAAATGTCAATTTTAATGGTAGGAGAGATATTGGCCATGTTCCCTTCTTCGAAAGCATCAGGTGCAGGGATGGGATTTTTGAACCAATCGACTGCATTGGGAATGAAGTCTTTAGTTTCCACAGCATATTGGTCATGGGATTGCTGTGGGAGGAAGTATGCGCGATGGTGCATATCATCCCACGGAAAGTTAGGGTTGGTCATGGCTTCCATGATGTCTTCATCGGACTGGAAGATGGGAAGAATGGAGGAAGGAGGATCACCCGATGATGTAGTAATGCCTGACTGGTCATCTTGTGGAGAAGGGCTCACATGAGCAACGTCAGCAGATCCAAGGTCTACTGAGGTGGAGACGAGAGTGTCCGCAGGTAGGAGGTTAGGAAAATAATCTCTCAAGGATGACGATAGGTAAAAAATGGTGGTCGAAGGCTCTGTCGTTTCGACAGCGGGAGGAGGAATGTGAATGGGAGTAGGAAGATCCTCTGGTCCTACCGAAGTAGAACTCGCAAACAAGTGAGAAGGTATCTTGTCATGCGTAGCCTTGAATTGGCGGTACGTGTCTAAGGAGGAACGATACTCGTCAAGGCGGGGACAGAGGTGGGTGTAATGGCCATGGAAATCGCACAAAGCACAAGGGTGATTTGTGCGCAAGGTTTTGAGTTTCGGGATAGAATCCGGGATAGTGACGTAGACTTCAGGGATATCAGATTCCGGAAACGTCTCGTTGACCATGGTCTTGAGATGTGGAAATTCAGGACATGTATGGGTGGCGTGACCGACAATATTGCACAAAGCGCACTGGATAGCTTGCTTTGGCAGTCGAGGAATGGTAGGGTTCGTCGGGGCAGCTTGGTCCTGATTGGCTTTTGTGTGAGCTTTGCCCCCTTTGCCTGATAGCATTGCAACCGGAGATGGGGCGGGCTGAGGTGTGTGAGGTACCGTGGTAGCGGGAGAAGTGATGGGGATCGATTGAACCGAAGTCAAAGCAAGGTAGGGTTTGGGGTGACCGTGGGGCAGCGGCCGGGGGTCAAGGCATCGTATGGGTATTCCCAGGGTTAGATTGGGGAGAGATAGGGTAGCCATGACAGGTACCGAGTACACTCCAGGAGGTGGAATGAATAACGGTATCTGATCGGAGGGGTAATGGCCAGGTGGAACGCCTCCGAGGTGACTAAGTCCTGGAGGAATCGATCCAAGAGGGAAAAAAGGTTCGTGAATACTGTTAGAGTCGGTCCTTACAGCCCTCCGTCAGAGATCATCTCGCTTTTTGCATATCATTTTTAGGTGTCTCGCTCATTCTATTTCGTTGCATTTCGCTAGGGGCATCCCATTGACTGACGAGAGGGTATGGTTTCTTGTGTTTCCTCATGCTTGTACCTGCAGGGCTAATTAAAATTCCTCAAAAAATCACTGAAGTTTAGGTCACGTCATTCATGGTCATAAATGATTATTTTCGTCAAAAAGAGTCTTTAGTCCTAGAGTCTAGGGTTTTTCAGTCTTTTGTTACATGTGATAAAATCCCACAGGCCATGAGGTTGGTTTGGAAAAGGTTCCCATTTCATATTTTTATTCTTAAAAACATTTGAAGACATTTCTAGTCCAAAACTCTGTTTTGGAACTAGAAACTGTCAAAATTATTTTTTGTAATAATTATGTATTTGTTCCACCATAGAAAGTTCAAAGCAGCCTCTGGTCTTTGCCGAAGCCAAAATGCCAAAATCCCTACAAAAACAACCAAGTTTCATCAGTCCAAGACTCAGAAAAAATAGTGAAAATCCAAAGACAGAATTGCATTAAATGACAAAGTGCCAAGATTGCCAAACATTGCAAAGTGGGTCATGGAGAAAATTAAAAGCAAATCTGATTCTTGTGAGATATTTTCCAACCTATATAAAGCATTGAAGACAAATCCTTTTCATAAATTTCCAAAGCAAAGTCGAGTTGGAGTGTTGGAGTCAAGTTTGGAGTGTTTCAGAGCTGTGGAGTTGGAGTGGAAGTGCGCGCGGCGCATACAAGAGGCGCGCGACGCACATACAGCGTGCGACGCACTGGGCTTCACAGGCCTGTGCAAATTTGCATGCGCGCGACGCACACACAGCGCGTGACGCACTGGGCATGCGCGCGGCGCATAGAATTTCAGGGCCAAAAATTTTTGCTCCTTCGCCCAGATTCATGCCAAATTGCCTCGATTTGCTTGCAAGTAGTCCATGTCGCTAGTGACTCGTAAATGCGTCGTGGTGTTTTCGAAAGTGGAAAAACAAAATGTTTGATGGGTGGAAATGTAAACCCTATGTTCATTGCCAAAATCACTCCATAGGGTTTTGAAGGACATGTTAGTGATATCGTGGGGGTTTCCAAACTTGTGTTATTGATATATATATGTTCATATCATCTGTTGTTAGTGGTGTCCCTGCTTATTACCTTAGCCTCATGCTCTCTCTCTCCTATTCAAATCACTGCTGTCATTACCATTGTCACTATCACACCGTTTATCATTCATATTGTAACAAAGTCCCATATGCACTATTCCCATTCTCCATTGACAAAGCCTAACATCATTGCAAGGGTTGTACATTACACTCCTTCCTATTCTCTGGTCAAACCCCACGTAGTCAAACAATGATGGTTGTCCATTTAAACTCTTTTTATAGAATCTTATCATTGTGGGTTTCCTATAATACTTTGATACACATGTGACACATTTGGGAGTAAAGCATACACTGAACTCTTGTCTTCACTATACCTATATCAGCATATATTTTGCAAACATCTTGTTTTCAGCGCCATGTCAGAGACGGATTCAGTTTATGAGCAGGAGTATGACAGTGATTCCACAGCAGAGATTAATGTGCCACGGAGGTCTCACAAAAGTGGCAAAAGTGGTAGGCATGTCAGGGAGGAGCCTACTTCTTTGGCTCAATTGCAGGCTTGCCCGCTTGCAATAGATTGTTTTTAGCATCAGTCATGTTTCCAATACTGTGAGATGATTTCCCAAACTCAGCATCATCATGAGCTAGCTCGCCTATTTGTTCCACATTTACATGATGGCCGTGTAAACCTTGCCGGAGTAGATTTCATTCTGTCACCAGAGACCATTGCTCAGACCACCGGAATACCAAACATAGGAGAGGAATGGAACAAACGACAACAGCTAGAGAAATCCTACTATGAGCCATACATCAAACCTGGGTATATGAGGCAGCTGAGTAGGGTATTTCCATTCAGATTTCTGAAGGATGAGTTTGCACCATTGATGAAACTCATCATTCGATATTTCAGTTGCGAGAGCAGATTCTCGCACCTCTATGCGTACCATGTCCGTTTGTTGATGCATTTCACGAGGGTACGTATGATGAGCATTCCATACTTCATGTATTGCAACATAGAGCGGATGACATTTCTTGTACAGAAGAAGACCCCAGCACAGCAGCATAGCAGTATATATCATTACGCGCTAATCAAAATCATGGTGGTACATCAGCTGACACTGTAGGGCATTGCTTGGGAGGATTTCATCTCCCGTGACTTCTTCCCAGTGCCACAGCCACCTCTTGAGGTAGTTCATGATGAGGGAGAGCCTTCACACCAGCTTGACATTCCTGAGACTGAGCATATTAGTTCTCCAGTGTATGTGACATATCAGCGAGGCCACAGAGCCTTATTTGTAGCTACACGACGAGTACTATCTCCACCCGGGGTGGAAGGGGTCTCGTTGAATTCATCAGCAGCGCGAGTATTATCTCCACCCGGGGTGGAAGGGGTCTCACCTTCTTCTTCAGCATAGGTACAGATTTAGGATAGAGGCAAGAGGCCTATGCATGATGAGGGCCCTTCAGGAGGCCGAGACACTGAATTTACACTCATTGATGTTGATGCGAGCTCTCCTAGCTCGAAACTGAAAGAGATCATCCAGGAGCAGAAGGCCGAGATTGACACGCTAAATGTTAAGTTACAGAGAGATAAGTGGGTGATAAACTACCTGGAGCAGTGTAACAAACAGCTAGAGGACCAGCACACACTTGTAGAGCTGCGGCGAATCCGTGAGGATCGACAATTGGCCCGGAAGAGACCTGGTGACATGACACCAATTGAGCGAGAGACATGCCTCACACATGTTAACATTCATCTGGAGAAGTTGTTGGCAAAGGCCAATAGAGACAAAGACATTCTCTGTCACATGAAAGGTCATTATTGGGCCCCCATGCACGTCTACAAAGCAAAAATGAAGATTCTGAAGAGGAGGTTGAGCAGAGCACTAAAACGGCGGAAGAGACCTGATCCACTCTTGATTTTGGCCGAGGCTTCGTTGGCTGGGCATGATACATGATGGAGGGTCTTTTCTCCAAATTTGAGAAAATTTGAATAATTTTTTGTCATTTTGGAAAATTTTGGTCTCAAAACAGGTTTTTCAGCCCAACGCGTAGCGCGTCACGACGTGCGCTTATGATTGGGACACTTGCTGGAGGAAAACTTTGCATTTTTGGATTTTTCATGGTATTTTATGCATTCTCAAAAATGGCCGAAGCATTTCACCAAGTTCTGGATGATCAAAAGGGCCAAAAACACCATGAAAATCACCTTTCTGCCACCTTTTGCACCAGCAGGAAGTACTTGTGGGAGAATGAAGTTTTGGAGGGGTAAATGAGCTCCAAATTTGGAAATTCCACTTGGTTTGGATAGAAGACATATAAGGATTTCCAACAAGATATCATGAGCTTGATTTTGATTCCAGGAAGTGCCCCAAAAGCAGGATGAAAGGCGCGCGACGCATAGAGCTCAGGCGCGCGGTGCATAGAGAAAATCGGTCAATTTTTCATTTTCCAGCTCATGATTTCGGCCAGTTGGACCAGTTTTGATTGTGGATGTAATTTTTGAGTTATCTTGATGTAATTTTGTGGTTATAATGTAATTTTGATTCACTTTTACCTGTTCTAGATGATTCACTCCCAAAAAAGTGAAAATCAAGTGAAAGAATCAGTTTCCTTCCTTTTAGAGGCAAGTTGTTTGGCTGCCTAGATTCTAGCTCCTTGTTTAGAATTAGTTGAAACTGCTCCTAGAAGGAGGAATTCGACCCCTAGAGGCATGGGAAGGGGTTAGGATGGTCTATATATTGTAATTTCTGAGACATTCTACAGGTTGGACTCTTGGGAAAAGTTTGGCACACTATTGTACATATTTTTTCACATTTTGGCTAAGGAAAGATCAGAGGTTTTGCAGCACCTGTTGGGATTCTTGTGGCTTTCAGTTCTTGATGGTGTTTTCTCTCATTTTATTGTAATTTCTTTCATGTTTAATGTATGCCATTCCCTTCTTATGCTTCTGAAACTAAATGAATGAGTAAATGAGGTTGAATCCATTGTTTCAGTGCTCTGCCTTTAAATTTGTTTAGTTTTACATGTTTTCGCCAGTTTGGAGAGGATCCATGTTCTCCCTTGCCCTCTTCAGCTCCTTTTCATTCTGATCCATCCATACACTTGATCAAAAGCATCAAGACTATTGCCTACCTCGCCCCAACTCGAATTCTGCAAAAATCTGGCCTTATCCCCGAACCCAAAATTGTTTTTTTCCCATATTTTCAACAAAAACCCAAAAAATCAAAATCAAAATTTCCTATCTCTTTACTAGCCTAAAATCAGTATTCATTATAAGTCATCTCAGCCCCTTTGAAGACCTTTTGCCGAGATAGACCCGGAGAGAGCCCTCTCCTGTCCTCGTAGGGCTAGCTATGAGGCTGAGCGTGGTTTGATGTAGCCTTGAGTTTTACCTTATTTCATCCTAAGGTAGATTTGAGCGCTAACATAGTGGCGACCATACTGGGGATAAAATATAAATGGTTTGCTTGTTGATGTGTTTGTTTCATGAGTCATAGACGGAGTCTGAAGTCACGCCAGGTAGCTTTCGAAACGCTTTTGCCTTGCATAAGCGGAAGTAGATAAACGATGCTTCAGTCGATCTCCGGTTAGCTTGTGAATGCAGCACTTGATTTGCAAATTACCCCAGTATACTTATTCATTCTAGACTTTTGGATGATTGAGTCTAGAAGTCGATAGGCTGAAAATAATCTATTGTGTCCCTTGAAT
Source organism: Pinus albicaulis (assembly GCA_034641835.2). Taxonomy (NCBI): domain Eukaryota; kingdom Viridiplantae; phylum Streptophyta; class Pinopsida; order Pinales; family Pinaceae; genus Pinus; species Pinus albicaulis. The sequence continues at coordinate 242,319,601 of CM076571.1, forward strand.
TTTTCTTGAGTAGATCAATACACTGGCTTCAAAAAGGCATACTAGATCAAATCCTGATCCAAATCCGCCTCCAGTATATGAAAACCCCAACCTAATCCCAAGAATTTTCCGTCGAGAAGCTCCCATTATTCCTTTGGTCAAATCTCACTCATACCCCACTGTTTTTGAATACATTGAAGATATTGAGTTTGACGATCGGTTCGAGTTATCATTGTTTGAAACCAAATCCGAAAGTGCCACTGGTTCTACCGTCATCAATCCTGAGTTCATCAAGTATCTAGAAGTTGAGCAAGCAAATAGATCTATCGATAATTATATCCTGAATCTTCAAAACTCCATTGTGGCAACCAACATTCCCGAATTCATTGAATCTGCTTCACAAACTCTTGGGCCATCTAAAATTGCATCCGGTTCACGAATTCCCACTAAACCTCCCTTTATCCCTACCATTCCCGTACAGCCTGAGATCTCTGATCAGCAATCAGCAGTAGTTCCTCCCCCATCTCCACCGCATACACCTCGTTCATCTACTGCTCCCACTCCACCTTTTTCTTCGAGACAGCAGATTATAAATCCGCCAAGAGCCATGGCTGCGAGATTCGCACCTCTTATTTTACCTACAAACTTGGATCCTATGCCTGCTGATTATCAGAGTAATATTCCAATATTTGATGGCACTCCGCAGAGTATGTCCGCTCAGCAACATATTGTTAGAATGACAGATTTCTTGGACCTGCATGAAATAGATGAAGAGAATGTGTCCATGAGGTTGTTCGCCCAGAATTTTGGAGGTGAGGTTCGTAAATGGTTCAGAGCTCTACGGCCCGCAAGTATCAATACATTACAAGAGCTTCAGACACAATTCTTAGATCGGTGGGAGATGAAAAAAGATCCGCTACAGATTACTTCTGAGTATACTAGCATCAAACGTAATCCCGGTGAGTCCGTTCAGGATTATATTATCAGATTCAATACAGTTTATAATGCAATCCCAGATGACTTAAGACCGTCTAGAAAGTCAGCTCTCCTTAAATTCCAGGACGGTTTTGATCCAGAGATGGCTTATTCACTACGAGATATAGATCTACCTACCTTGGAAGATATGCAGAAGATTTCTGTTAGTGTTGAGGCAAATTTGAATGATAAGAGAGCCCGGTTGAAAGCAGAAAAGAGAGTGACCATAAAAGAAGAAGCTTCCACATCTGCATCAGAACCGCACTGGCTTCGTGAGATGGAAAAAATGTTCAAAATAATGACACTTGATAAGCCAGAAACGCAGATTCGTAATCCCAATTACCGTGGCCAGCAGCAGCCACAGTTCAGAATTAAGCAGCGTGAACAGAGAGCACAAGAGACGGCAGCCCAGCAGCAAATTAAAACACCTCTTTTGCAGAATTTTGTGAGTCAAGATTCAGACGATGACGATGATGTAATAGGGGAGCAAAACTACTTCTTTACTCCCGATGATCTGCCCATTTACATCACTGAGGATGAAGAATATGGAGAAAGTTCAGCTGCACAGAAAGATGAGGATTTCATTTTAGCAAACGATGAAGCTCTGGAGGAAGAATCAGATGAATACCAAAGAGGGTATATGAATGCTTTGTCCGCTCAGCAAAAGCAATACTCATTGAGAAACAGAGATGTGCCCATAAACCCAATTCATAAGAGAAAAGAGGCTTCAGCACCAAAGATGGATTCACCTATACCATAGAAGAAAGGAAAAGAGACAATTGATCCCACAGCTAGTAAAACATCATCAGCAGAAAAGGCCAATCAGTCAAGTATAATGAAGGATAAGGCTGAAAAGAAAGAAGTTCCGGTCAAAGAAGTTGAAAGAGTTTCAGCCTTTAGTTTGGAAAATGAAATTTCCAAATTGAAGGTATCTATTCCTTTGACAGAAATTATGAAGAACAGCAGCTATCGAGGTCAAGTCTCCAAAATTCTGAATTTTGATCCAATGTTTGACATGGTAAATATTGAAGATGATCAGCCTGAATTGATATTTGGGCCTGCTTTAGATGGTGAGTCCCCTGACAATGATGTTCCTCCCTTTTATATCAATTTGAGGTTGCATGAATATGTATTGCACAATGCCATGTTCGATTCTGGTGCTTCGCACAATCTTATGCCAAAGGCGATCATGGAAAATTTGGGTTTAGATATTACAAGGAAATACCATGATTTGTATTCATCTGATTCCAGCCGCGTGAGATGTATCGGACTCATCAAAGATTTGGTAGTAAGTTTAGATCAAATTCCTGCGAAGAATGTCTTGATGGACGTGGTTGTGGCGGACATTCCTCCTCAATTTGGGATGCTCCTTTCTAGATCTTGGGGGGCAAAGTTGAAAGGTACACTACAATTAGATTTCTTCTATGCAACAATTCCAGTCTTTGGTCAAATGAGAAAGTTATATCGAGAGCAGAAGATGAAATACTTGATAACAAGCAAGGAGAAACCAATCAATCATCCTGTAAATTATGTACATACCGACTTAGAGTCTTTTGTTTTGTTTGCTGATATTTTTAATGATATAGATAGTCAATTAGTTCAGGCAGAAGATATACCAGAAATCACCGATAATTTTAGAGAAGTTCTGCAGAAAGAAAGATGAGAAAAGCAAGATACTGTTGAGCAATCAGCTAAAGACGATGGGCAGCAAACAGGAAAAACAGAGCTGGCGCAATTTCAGCACTTAGAGGAGGATGAAGATGGTCTTTGGACCATGGATTTTGATGGCGCAGTGGGTAGTGATGGTGCTGGAATTGGTGTTTGGATACGCATTCCATTTTCCGCTCTGGATAAGGTTCCAAGAATGTGAGAGTATGTTCCTACAAACTAGCATTTGACTGTTCTAACAATGAGGCGGAGTATGAGGCTATGATTGCTGGCCTTAAGATTCTAAGAAAGATGAAAGCGAAAAGAATTGCAGTCTATGGTGATTCAGAGTTGGTGATAAAGCAGGAAAAGGGTGATTTTCAAGCCAAGCATCCTCGCATGAGGGCTTACCATAATGCAGTTTTAGACATTTTGAAGTTATTTTCAGATTGTACCTTGACGTGTGTGCCTCGCATACAAAATGGTGTTGCTGATGGACTTGCTAAAGCAGCAAGCAATTTAAAAATCCCAATGAATTCCAGCAACAAGTTCGAGATCCATGTGAAGCACCGCCCCACCATTCCAGACAATCAGAGATGTTGGCAAGTTTTTCAGGACGACGAGGAGATTAGTGATTTTCTGCAAAATAAGGGTAAGTTTAAAGACACCTCCATAGATACAGAACATGATGATGGTAATGATGATATACAAATAAATCAAATGGAAGTGCTGCAACTTAAAGATAACATCATTCCTAAAGGATTGATTCCTTTAGAGGAACTCTTTGATCAAGACGATGTAGCCCGCAAACCGACATTGAGGCCGACCGAAAAAGGTGTTGAAGAAGTAAATATTGGGACAGCTGAAAATCCCAAGATGGTAAAGTTATCCAAGTCATTGTCACCAAAGGTAAGAGCAGAGTATGTGAGATTGTTGTCTTCATTTGCTGATGCTTTTGCATGGGATTACTCAGATTTAAAAACATATGACACTAATATCATTCAGCATACTATCCCTATTAAACCAAATTAGAAGCCTTTCCATCAGAAGTTGAGGAGAATCAATCCGAAGCTGCTACCGTCGATTGAAAAAGAGGTAAATAGGTTGTATAAGTCAGGAATCATTGTGCCTATCAGATTTTCTGATTGGATATCAAATTTGGTGCGTGTGAGAAAAAAGACAGGTGAAATCCGTTTGTGTATCGATTTCAGAAATTTAAATAAGGTATCATTAAAAGACAATTATCCGCTGCCAAAAATGGACCATATATTGCAGCGAGTAGTTGGAGCATCAAGGATGTCACTACTCGACGACTATTCAGGATATAATCAAATTTTAGTGCATGAGGACGATCGTGACAAAACTGCGTTCACCACTCCATGGGGACCGTTTCATTATGCAAAAATGCCGTTTGGTTTGAACAATGCAGGTGCCACTTTTCAGCGTGCAATGGACATGGCTTTCGCCAATGAGAAAGATGTATTTTTGGTGGTTTACCTTGATGATTTGACTGTGTTTTCAAATTCTGATGAAGAACATTTGTATCACTTGAAAGTTGTTTTCCAGAAGTGCAGAAAATATGGCATTTCGCTGAATCCGAAAAAGAGCATGTTTTCCATGGATGAAGGCAAGCTCCTTGGCCACATCATATCGAAAGACGACATTCGTGTTGACCCTACACGTGTTGAAGCCATCCAGCAAATTGAACAGCCCCGGAACAAGAAAGAATACATTCATTTAATGGTAAAATGAATTTTCTGCGTCGTTTCATTCCAAATCTTGCTGAGCATATTAGAGAAATCACAAACATGCTGAAAAAGGACAGTCAGGTAAAGTGGAAAGAAGAGGCGGTGAAATCATTCAATTTGGTAAAGTTAGCTCTTTCTTCAGCCCCTATTTTAATCAGCCCGGACTACACACAGGACTTCATTTTGTTTTCATTTGCTTCTGAGCACACTTTGGCAGCTGTTTTAATGCAGAAAAGGGATGGAGTTGAGAAGCCCATTGCTTTTTTCAGTCGAATTATAAGGGATGGAGCGTTGAAATACAAAATTATTGAGAAACAAGCACTTGCACTTGTAAAGGCCTTGAAAGATTTCCGTGTGTATATACTGCATTCCCACATTATAGCCTACGTTCCTAACACAGCAGTTAAAGATGTTTTGGTATAGGCAGATCCAGAAGGAAGACGAGGTAAGTGGATCGCTGCGTTGTTAGAATATGATGTGGAGATTAAACTGACCAAGCTGATCAAAGGACAAGGACTAGCCAAGCTCATGGCTGAAACAAATCTGCATGTTGTAGATATAAATTTGATCGCTGCCATGTCTGATGAAGATGAGGAGAGTACATCTTTTTAGGTATCTGATATTTTTGTTTCTTCCCCTTGGTATGCTAACATTTTATACGTACTTCATAATTTGTCTCCACCACCCGGGATGCCTAGAAATAAGAGTAGAACCTTGAAGTTGAGGGCTGAAAAGTTTTTCATATTGAATTCTGCATTATATTGGAAAGACCCTGGTGGAATGTTATTGAATTGTTTGGTAGAGGAGGAAGCCAAAAGAGTTTTGGAGGACTTTCATAGAGGAGACTGTGGGGGCCATCTGTTTTGGAAAACCACAGTGAATAAGATTCTAAGGGCAGGTTACTATTGGCCTTCTTTGTTTTCTGATGTATATAAGGCTGTTAAGAATTGTCATGAAAGTCAAATTTTCGAAGGGAAGCAGAAACTACAGCCTTTGCCTCTCAAACCAATTGAAATCAATGCACCATTTCAGTAGTGGGGGTTGGATTTCATTGGGGAAATCCATCCAGCATCTTCCGGACAACATAGATGGATATTGACAGCTACGGACTACTTCACGAAGTGGATCGAGGCGATTCCCACTCGACAAGCCACGGATGCGGTAATCATCTCTTTTCTTGAAAATAATATTCTGTCACGCTTTGGGTGTCCTAGTAAGATAATCACAGATAATGCAGCGGCCTTCAAGTCTAAGAGGATGGTTGAATTTTGCTATAAGTACAACATCAGCTTGGGACATTCGACTGCCTACCATCCGCAAGGAGATGGCTTGGCGGAATCTTCAAATAAGTCTTTGGTAAATATCATTAAGAAATTGCTGGAAATTAATAAAAAGGGCTGGCACAAGAAATTAGTGAATGCACTTTGGGCTGATAGGGTAAGTCAGAAAAAATCTATTGGCATGTCTCCTTTCGAGTTGGTGTATGGGGTAGACACAGTTTTTCCCACTTCTCTTGCTGTCCCGGTAGTCAAGTTGCTTCAGGAAGCCGGTAGTGAGGAAGATCCCATGCAGCAAAGGATTAATCATATGATTCATTTACAGCAGACACGGGAGGAGGTCTTTCAAAATACATTCAAGTTGCAGGAGCGCATTAAGAAGATTTATGATAGGAAGGCGAAAGCAGATAAGTTTCAGATGGATGAGGTGGTTTTGAAGTGGGATGCTCGAAATGAAGATAAGGGAAAGCACGGAAAATTTGAAAACCTATGGAAGGGTCCTTTTAAGATTGCAGCGTATCGTGGTCAAAACGCCTTTCTTCTCAAGGAAATGAACAGGGATGATTGTCTGGGAGGGCCGATCAATGGTCGGATGCTCAAGCGATACCACTTCTGAGTATTTTCTACTGATTTCATCATCATTATATATATCGTTTTACTTCTGTTTCATCGCAAGTGTGGAATAATCTCTTTTCTTCAGTCTGGGGTCCGAAGCGAAGGCTATAATTCTGGAAAAGGAGGTTAGTTGGTTTAAATTTTGTCAAGTCATTTTTATAAGTCTTTTCAGTTTTAAAATTGAGTCAGTTTTAGTCAAGTTTCAGTCAGTTTTCAGTTAAGTTTTCAGTTAATAAATGTGTCCAAGGTTTTGTGTTATCTGTTGAAATAATGACTCCATCGCCCAATGGATGAAGGCACTGTCTGACTCCCCCAGAGATCTGCCGTTCTTGGCATCTCCTTGGAGCCACCATCCCCATTGGAGCCAATGTTAGATTTGGTCCTTACAGCCCTCCATCAGAGATCATCTCGCTTTTTGCATATCATTTTTAGGTGTCTCGCTCATTCTACTTCGTTGCATTTAGCTAGGGGCATGCCATTGACTGACGAGAGGGTATGGTCGTCTTGTGTTTCCTCATGCTTGTACCTACAGGGCTAATTAAAATTCCTCAAAAATCACTGAAGTTTAGGTCACGTCATTCATGGTCATAAATGATTATTTTCGTCAAAAAGAGTCTTTAGTCCTAGAGTCTAGGGTTTTTCAGTCTTTTGATACATGTGATAAAAGCCCGTAGGCCATGAGGTTGGTTTGGAAAAGGTTCCCATTTCATATTTGTATTCTTAAAAACATTTGAAGACATTTCTAGTCCAAAACTCTCTTTTGGAACTAGAAACTGTCAAATTTATTTTTTGTAATAATTATGTATTTTTTCAACCATAGAAATTTCAAAGCAGCCTCTGGTCTTTTCCAAAGCCAAAATGCCAAAATCCCTGCAAAAACAACCAAGTTTCATCAGTCCAAGACTCAGAAAAAACAGTGAAAATCCAAAGACAGAATTGCATTAAATGACAAAGTGCCAAGATTGCCAAACATTGCAAAGTGGGTTATGGAGAAAATTAAAAGCAAATCTAATTCTTGTGAGATATTTTCCAACCTATGTAAAGCATTGAAGACAAATCCTTTTCATAAATTTCCAAAGCAAAGTCGAGTTGGAGTGTTGGAGTCAAGTTTGGAGTGTTTCAGAGCCGTGGAGTTGGAGTGGAAGTGCGCGCGGCGCATACAAGAGGCGCGCGACGCACATACCGCGCCTGATGCACTGGGCTTCATAGGCCTGTGCAATTTTGCATGTGCGCGACGCACACACAGCGCGCGACGCACTGGGTATGCACGCGGTGCATAGAGTTTTAGGGCCAAAAAATTTTACTCCTTCGCCCAGATTCATGCCAAATTACTTTGTTTGCGTGCAAGTAAGTTGTCCATGCCTTCTTAGTGACTCATGAACATGCTGTGGTGTTTTGAAAGTGGAAAAACAAATGTTTGATGGGGTGAAATGTAAACCCTATGTTCATTGCCAAAATCACTCCATAGGGTTTTGAAGGACATGTTAGTGATATCGTGGGGGTTTCCAAACTTGTGTTATTGATATATATATATATGTTCATATCATCTGCTATCAGTGGTGTCCCTGCTTATTACCTTAGCCTCACGCTCTCTCTCTCCTATTCAAATCACTGTTGTCATTACCATTTTCACTGTCACACCGTTTATCATTCATATTGTAAAAAAGTCCCATATGCACTATTCCCATTCTCCATTGACAAAGCCTAACTATCATTGCAAGGGCTGTATACTACACTATATTTCTTCCTACTCACTTGTCAAAACCCCCATGTAATCAAAGCAGTGACTGTTTTTCATGCAAACTCATTTGATAGAACCATTATCATTGTGGCTTTCCTATAATACTTTGATACACATGTGACACATTTGGGAGTAAAGCATACACTGAACTCTTGTCTTCACTATACCTATATCAGCATATATTTTGCAAACATCTTGTTTTCAGCGCCATGTCAGAGACGGATTCAGTTTATGAGCAGGAGTATGACAGTGATTCCACAGCAGAGATTAATGTGCCACAGAGGTCTCACAAAAGTGGCAAAAGTGGTAGGCATGTCAGGGAGGAGCCTACTTCTTTGGCTCAATTGCAGGCTTGCCCGCTTGCAATGGATTGTTTTCAGCATCAGTCATGTTTCCAATACTGTGAGATGATTTCCCGAACTCAACATCATCATGAGCTAGCTCGCCTATTTGTTCTACATCTACATGATGGCCGTGTAAACCTTGTCAGAGTAGATTTCATTCTGTCACCAGAGACCATTTCTCAGGCCAACGGAATACCAAACATAGGAGAGGAATGGAACAAACGATAGCAGCTAGAGAAATCCTACTATGAGCCATACATCAAACCTGGGTATATGAGGCAGCTGAGCAGGGTATTTCCATTCAGATTTCTGAAGGATGAGTTTTCACCATTGATGAAACTCATCATTCGATATTTCAGTTGCGAGGGCAGATTCTCGCGCCTCTATGCGTACCATGTCCGTTTGTTGATGCATTTCACGAGGGTACGTATGATGAGCATTCCATACTTCATGTATCGCAACATAGAGCGGATGACATTTCTTGTACAGAAGAAGACCCCAGCACAACAGCATAGCAGTATATATCATTACGCGCTGATCACAATCATGGTGGTACATCAGCTAACACACCAGGGCATTTCTTGGGAGGATTTCATCTCCCGTGACTTATTCGTAGCACCACAGCCGCCTCCCGAGGTAGTTCATGATGAGGGAGAGCCTTCACACCAGCTTGACATTCCTGAGACCGAGCATATCAGTGCTCTAGTGTATGTGACATATCAGTGAGGCCACAGAGCCTTATTTTCAGCTACACGACCAGTACTATCTCCACCCGGGGTGGAAGGGGTCTCGTTGACTTCATCAGCAGCGCGAGTATTATCTCCACCTGGGGTGGAAGGGGTCTCGCCTTCTTCTTCAGCACAGGTATAGATTCAGGACAGAGGTAAGAGGCCTATGCATGATGAGGGCCCTTCAGGAGGCCGAGACACTGACTTTACACTCATCGATGTTGATGCGAGCTCTCCTAGCTCGAAACTGAAAGAGATTGTCTAGGAGCAGAAGGCCGAGATTGACACGCTGAATGTTAATTTGCAGATATCTCAGTGGGTGATAAACTACCTAGAGCAGCGTAACAAACAGCTAGAGGACCAGCACACACTTGTAGAGCTGCAGCGAATCCGTGAGGATCGACAATTGGCCCGGAAGAGACCTGGTGACATGACACCAATTGAGCAAGAGACATGCCTCACACATGTTAACATTCATCTGGAGAAGTTTTTGGCAAAGGAAAATAGAGACAAAGAAATGCTCCGTCACATGAAAGGTCATTATTGGGCCCGCATGCACGTCTGCAAAGCAAAAATGAAGATTCTGAAGAGGAGGTTGAGCAGAGCACTAAAACGGAGGAAGAGGCCTGATCCACTCCGGATTTTGGTCGAGGCTTCATTGGCTGGGCATGATACATGATGGAGGGTCTTCGCTCCGAATTTGAGAAAATTTGAAGAATTTTTTGTCATTTTGGAAAATTTTGGTCTCAAAACAGGTTTTTCAGCCCAACGCGTAGCGCGTCACGACGCGCACTTATGATTGGGACACTTGCTGGAGGAAAAATTTGTATTTTTGGATTTTTCATGGTAATTTATACATTCTCAGAAATGGCCGAAGCATTTCACCAAGTTCTGGATGATCAAAAGGGCCAAAAACACCATGAAAATCACCTTTCTGCCACCTTTTGCACCAGCAGGAAGTACTTGTGGGAGAATGAAGTTTTGGAGGGGCAAATGAGCTCCAAATTGGGAAATTTCACTTGGTTTGGATAGAAGAAATCCAAGGCTTTCCAAAAAGCTACCATGAGCTTGATTTGGATGCCAGGAAGTGCCCCAAAAGAAGGCTGAAAGGCACGTGACACATAGAGCTCAGGCGCGCGGCACATAGAGAAAATTGGTCAATTTTTAATTTTCCAGCTCAGGATTTCGGCCAGTTGGACCAGTTTTGATTGTGGATGTAATTTTTGAGTTATCTTGATGTAATTTTGTGGTTATAATGTAATTTTGATTCACTTTTACCTGTTCTAGATGATTCACTCCCAAAAAAGTTAAAATCAAGTGAAAGAATCAGTTTCCTTCCTTTTAGAGGCAAGTTGTTTGGCTGCCTAGATTCTAGCTCCTTATTTATAATTAGTTGAAACTGCTCCTAGAAGGAGGAATTCGACCCCTAGAGGCATGGGAAGGGGTTAGGATGGTCTATATGATGTAATTTCTGAGACACTATCAGGGTTGGACTCTTGGGAAAAGTTTGGCACACTATTGTACATATTTTTCACATTTTGGCTAAGGAAAGATCAGAGGTTTTGCAGCACCTGTTGGGATTCTTGTGGCTTTCAGTTCTTGATGGTGTTTTCTCTCAGTTTATTGTAAGTTATTTCATGTTTGATGTATTCCATTCCCTTCTTATGCTTCTGAAACTAAATGAATGAGTAAATGAGGTAGAATCCATTGATTTTAGTGCTCTGCCTTTAAATTTGTTTAGTTTTACATGTTTTCGCCTGTTTGGAGAGGATTCCTGTTCTCCCTTTCCCTCTTCAGCTCCTTTTCATTCTGATCCATCCATACATATAATCAAAAGCATCAAGAATACTGCCTACCTCGCCCCAACTCGAATTCTGCAAAGATCTGGCCTCATCCCCGAGCCCAAAATTGTTTTTTCCATTTTTTCAACAAAAACCCAAAAAATCAAAACCAAAATTTCCTATATTTTCACTAGCCTAAAATCAGTATTCATTTTAAGTCATCTCAACCCCTTTGAAGACCTTTTGCCGAGATAGACCCGGAGAGAGCCCTCTCCTGTCCTCGTAGGGCTAGCTACGAGGCTGAGCGTGGTTTGATGTAGCCTTGAGTTTTACCTTATTTCAGCCTAAGGTAGATTTGAGCACTAACAAATACCAGCTGAAGGGTCAGAAGGAATAGGTCCAGATGGCTGACATGACGTGCTAGAAGCAAGCGGCGGAGGGCGAGGTTGCTGACTAGCGGAATCAGGCTGCTTGAGAGCAGCCTGAGACGATTGCATCATGCAAACATTCGATAAGCTGGGATCAGAGATAGGAGGAGGAGGAAGACCAGGGAAATTTCCAAGCAAAGAGGAGTCTTTGTAGACGCCGGGAGAGACACTACTCAAGGAATCGATGGTTTTCTTATTGGGTACAGAAGAGATGGTCGTCTCAGGGGAGGTCTGAGATTTTGGCTCATGATATGTCAACTAGTCAATGGTGACTATCTTGCCATTGTGAGGAAAATAAATCTTGTGAAAAACCACGGAGGGGACAGCAGACATGGCATAGGTGTAGCTTCACCCCAAGAGAATGTTGTAATCTAGAGGGGCGTCGATGACTTCGACGTCAACGCAAAAATTCTTGCCCGTAAGAGTGATAGGAAAATTACGGAATAGGCCAATGGGCTGGGAGGCGTGGCCATCCCACGCTTGAAGGGTGATCATGGAAGGGGCCAACTCAGGAGAGCCGAGTTTTTTCCAAACTGAAGCGGACATCACACAAGTGGATGCCCCCTCATCAATGATGCATCGAGAAACATTAGCGTTCTGGATTTTGACTGGGATTTGGAAAGCTACGGAAGCAGGAAGAGGAGGATGTTCTGATTGATGGGTGTCGAAAACAATCAATTGGTCATCAGCAGGATCTACAGTGCCCATGGAAGATAGTAGAGCCTTCTTTTGGGAAGGGCACGATTGGAGGAGTTCCAATGTAGAAATGGTAGCAAGAGACTGCGCCAAATCATCTACTATGTTATACGAATGAGCAGCTCGACCAGAAGCAGTATTTCAGCATAATGGTCCCTTAGGAAGCTTGGGATGAACCTCAAATTTTGGTTGAGGGATATGTAAGGGATCATTGGATGTCAAAAGAGGCTCTGCAGAACCTGAAGAAGGAGACTCGGGAACAGACGGAGCGGGAGGCTTTGGGTACTGACAAGACCGATTTTGAAGGTTAAGGCCGACGGCTAGAGGCAGATCAGAGTTCATCATGAGGATCTAGTAATCAGAGGAACCAGAAGGGGAAGGTTGAGTGGCCGCCTGTCTGTCAGGTGGTTGGGCAGCCACGAATCCTTGCTAGGGGAAAGGATCGGTAAACACAGTCGGTTGAGTAGTGGCCACATTAGGGGGAGCATGAGGGGAGGCATGTTGTCCTCACAATGTGGCTTGAGACTCCCACATCTGCTGCATATGTGGTAAAAGGGGACAATCATAAGTGTAATGACCGTAAACACCGCAACACGAACAGGGCTTATTTGTGCGAATAGGCCTGTCCGGCTTGGGCTGAATACCCTGCTGCTGGTTAGCAGCATTAGAGTCAATACCCTGAGGATTGGGTCCATGAGTACCAGGGGCAGATTGGTTTTGATTGCCTTTCCATCTCCTTTGAGAGGCAGGGGGATTAGTCGCACCCTGCTGTGAAAATACTTGCCCTGGAGGGGGATGTAGGTGCTGGTGCTGGGGTTGAGAAGGAAAGGGAGGCAAGGGTGCAAAGGCTGGAGGAGCAGGAGCGCCAAGCTGCGGATAAGGATAATGGTTAGGTTGGGCAACATTGAGGTAAGCAGGAGGGTGGGGAAAAGGATGAGGCATGCCATATCCTGGATACATGCTACCTGGAGGGGGAAAAGTGCTAGAGGTGCTGGCCCCTCCCGGAGGGAGACCATAGCCCATAGGAGGTTGAGCGTATGGATGAAAAAGAGCTCCAATGATACCGTCGGAAGAATGAGATGCCCCCGGGGCGTTAGCGCCGCCAGGTATGGGGAGGTCAGGAAGGACGGTATAAACATAACCATACTGAGCATAGATCAAGTCATATTTCAAGGCTATCTGGAGGGCGGCTTCTTCGGTTTGGGGGAAATGGGATGCGACATCTTTGCCAATGGCGGGTAAGAGAGTTCTAAAGAACTAGTCCATGTAGACCTGATCGTCGAAGGGGGGGCTCAACATAAGCTCCTTCTTCTCCGCCATTCCTGGACATGAGTGGAAAGGCGGGTCGAAGATGATTGACAGAAATAAGTCAAGAGTTCGGTACCAGTGTCGTATCGGAGAGGGAGCTAGAAATAAGATAAGAAAGCTTGGGCAATGGTCACAAAGGTGGTATGGGAAGAGGAGGTCTGGTCAACATACCATTTAGAAGCTTCGCCTATAAGCGTGCATTGGAACAACTTAAGATGGACGGAATCATCGGTAATGGAATTAGATGAACACCACATGTGGAAAGATCAGATATGGTTGGTTGGATCTTCTCCAGTAAGGCCTTCGAACTTGGGGATGTCGAAGGGGAGCTTGGTTGGAATAGCAGGCCAACCAACATCGTGGAAGATAGGGTCATTGATCAACTGATTGAAATCGGGGAGACTAAGGCCTGCCATATAAGGGAGCAAGGGGACAACCGAGGTAGTTCCTGTGGCGGTTCCGCTAGTAGCAGTCCCGGCATTAGGGCCGGGATTACCGCTAGCGTTATGCCCTAGACCAGACATAGTGAAGGTGACAGGGGGAGAACTGGAAGTAAAAGGAGAACCCAATGAATCAGAAGAGGATTCGGAGTGCACACTCAGAGGTGGACTAACTCGACTATGGCGGGAAGGAGTAGGTCGACCGACCGGAAACTGAGGGTGAAGGCCAAGAAGTCTCCGGGATGTACGCCTTGGGGGCGTAATGATGGAAACAAAAACACGGCACAAGGGGAAGAAGAATGACCAACAAGGGCAGGGAGGTGCAGAAACAAGAGATTACAATTTCGAAACAAGGGCAGATAGGTGCAGTGTCAATTGATTTTACAATGTTTTAAAGTCTTTGCCTGGTGGTCGTAACCAGGCTCTTCTTCGCTTAGGGTGAGTGTGTGGTGTGCATTAATTTTAATTTTTAAACCCAGACATTTTGAGAGCAAAAGAAAAATTGTGCTGCGTAACTGAAAATAAATCTGCAGAGAACAGTATATAATGCTGAAAAAACAAAAAATTAACAGCTAACAATGCATCGATCTAACCCACGAAGGTGGGTCTCTCAAAACTAGTCAAAAAGAGGGAAAAAATCTAGTCAAAACACACTAAAAAGAGGCCAATAGATCTAAGGTCGGGAGGGACAGGGATGTAAAAGAGAAAACTGCTGGAAAGAGGTGCAGAACATAGCCAAGAGGCAGAGGCAAGGTGGCTGCAAAAGAGGAGGAAATCAGCTAAAGTCAGAAGGGACAAGGAGGAGGCCCTAAAGGTAGACCCAAACAAAACTATCAGAGGTGATTTGAAAAGGAGAAAAACTGATCTAAAAGGGATTTGAAAATGAGGTATCAGATCTGAAGAGAACAAGGCTGAAACTCTGAAAATTCAGACGTCTAAAACAGCTAAAACTCTTCCACAAAAAGTGGAGGGTACCAAAGCCTTAGGGGACTAGAGTCCCACTTAGATGAGTAGAAAAGATCAGAAACAGGTCTAAATGGGCTAAGACAGAGGTTGGAAAACCCTGACAGAAGCTTCAGCAAAACCCAGAAAAATTGCTAAAAAACAGCAGAAAAAAGGGCAGGTCACAGGTTCTGACCTGTTTTCTGTCCTGGTCGCAGATACTGGGCTGAAAAGTGCGACCTGTGGTCCATGTCGTAGGTTATGGGCTGAAAAGTGCGAACTGCAATTCCGGGTGTCTCGGCAGCATATTTCAGAAAAATTTTCCGTCTTAGTTGCGGCTGATGTCTGTTACCTGCGCAATAGGGCTAGAAACACGCAGAAGTTAGAAATTTAAATGTTTGAGGGTTTTATGAGTGAAAAACGACATAAAAATAGGAAAAACAAAAAGCTGAAGAGAAACCCTAGGATTGAATCAGCTGGATATGCAGGAATATGAAAAACGACAGCAGTCGTAATTGAAAACCCGTGTGGAGTCGCCAGTTGTTAGTATGAATATTTTGTCGAAGTGTACGAAAAAAGAACACTTTAGCTATGCATAACTTATAGCCCTAACATCAAATAAGGCTGCCAATATCTTCAAATCTATAGTTAGTTGATCAAGACAAATGCTACAAAAATCCATATCTATGCATAAAGAGACATTAAGCAGTAAAAATAAGGTTTTTCGCCATACATCCAATAGACAAGACAAGAAAAATATTTTTGAAAGAATTTTGTATTAAGGGCACCTGAGAGGAAAACAAGAAAGGTGTTTCCAATTCTCCTCAATGGGATGGGTTCTTGAAAGTCCTTAGCACTTCAGATCTAGTATTTCTCTCTCTTGTTGGTGTAGAAAAACCCAGACAAACATAGAACTCAAAGGGAGCTCACAAAGTAAATAATGGAAAATGTGACCAAGTGTATAGATCCAAAGTGATCTAATAGGCAACAAAAGGTGAAGAATGGTAGGAAAAACCCTCCTATTTATAACAAAATATTGGGTCATTTTAGATCTTGGTGTATGTGTTGGGGTTCCCATGTTTTGGCCAGATTGGCAAGACCAAAAGATGAGACAACATCAGAACCACTTTTGGGCCCAAGGATCTAGCCCTCCTAGACCCGGAGAGGGATCTCTCTAAATAGAGCAAAGAATGATATATCTTTGAAGCTCAAAATGAGATGTTAGGCTAGTTATGAAGCACAAAGGGGATTTAAAATCATTTGGTTGGTTGGTTGCTGGGTTGAGTCATGAGATCACAGACCGAGAAAGCAATGGGAAGAAAGGAACAAAGTAGCAGGAGGCTTCAGCAAAGAGGATAGGCCAAGAGAGTGCCATCCATTGGGCTATGGAGTCATGAAAGGAAATTACATGCAACAACTAGCCAAGGCTTCCAAAGGGCAAGTCATCTAATACTAAAGGATCTTTTAGATTAGATGGTGGGGTGGAACATTAAGGAAGGAAAGTGAAAGAAGGAGAACAACCCAATTTCTGTCTATAGATCAGGTCAGAGGTCATTTAACTCCAGACCTGCTTGGACATACTCTAGGGCAGCTCTCAAAGGGACAAAGGGGCTGCTTATAGATCAGACCAGAGGTCATTTAACTCCAGGTCTGCTTTAGCAACTCCAAGGGGAAAACAGAGATAAGATAAACAAAGGGATCTTAGAAAGGTCATCTGGTCATGCAAGGATCCTAGTGGACAGGGCTAACACTCATCCCCAGTGTTCCCAAACCTTCCAGCCTAAAGCCCCTCAAGAACATCTAGGAACAGCTTCAACTAATTCATACATCAGCCAGCAGGCAATAACATCCACTGCGCTGGTTAAATTAGCTGAAAACCATTCTCAGATAGCACATAAAGCGGAAAACATAAAGGTAGGGAGAGCAGGAAACATAGGGCACCTAACAAGGGTGAATCCTATGTTATACTTATGTTGCCTACCAGAAGAACATGGAACAATATGAAAATGTAATAAACAGAGTGAGAAAAACATCACCAATAGTAATAGACCAGGATCCTGTGAAATGTGCTTGATTAATGATGCAAAACCAATGTACAATGTAGCTCAATGGCTGTTACAGTCCAGACTTTCTCCTCCCAGCCTATTACATACAACTACTCTGCTACTCCCTCCCACAACTGTTCTAACAGTCAAATGAATCCCTTTAACAGCAAATGCCCAACAAGGCAACAACAACAACAACCTTTTCATTATGTTCTCGGGGATTTCTTATAGGAGAAGCGGAAGAAACAGAGGTAGGTGAAAAATTTAATGAATCTCATTAAGACAGAATGGTGGATGAAGCCGAGCCCATTCCACTTAATGGCTTTCTGCAACGCTTAATGTACTCTAAGACTGGTTCGGAGATCTCTGTTAGGTCGAAGTCAACCTCTGATATTTATTTGGAGTCCTTTCTGGTGTCTGGAGCTCTGTGCTACCACTCTGAAATGAATGAACTAGGTGGAAGGTCTGCAGGTCGCTCCATCCCTCCTAACTGCTGCCTGACTGTCTTAAATGGGTCTCAGACAGTGCAATTAATCTTTTAAGGGCTCGAGGAGGCATGGTGATTTGCTGTAGGAAGGTGTACTTCTGGAGTAAACGCACTATGTTGTTAGGTGGTGCAGTTATGACTTGCTGGTGCGATCTTAGTCTTCAAACTGAGCCTCAATTCTTTGATCACGGGATTAGCGCTTCAAATATTCAATTACAGGCTCAAATCCCTTCTGATCCGGTCTCTACTGCTTTGCTGGCCGGCTGAAATGGCCTCTCTGTGTTATCTGCGCAATGAGATAAACCGTTTAAAACCACGGGCAGTGGTGGTGGAGGCGGAAGAATGGTGGCAGAACAGCGGAGAAACAATTAAAAAGGCAGAATAAATAGTTAATAGTGAAAAGCCCGACAACTTAACTTTGGGAGAATTACAAAGGAAAAAGCCGACAAACAAGGGGTCGGAGCCTTGGATGTGGGACCCAGCGGAGGCGGAGGGCGATTAGGCCAGAACCGTCGGATCCAGGGGAGGATCAACGGCCAAGATTGAATCGGAACCATCGCAATCGGGGGTACTAAAGGGTGACACACATAAAATTTTCCGATTGCAATCACGGAGGATGAGCGATGACCGTTGGATCTGGGAGGAAACGGACGGACGAGATCAAATCGGAGCAATCGCAATCGGGGACAGGAAGAGAGGACATGCGATTGCGATCGGAGGTCGGAGCGCGATTGAGCGCTGACCGTTGGATCGGGGATCAGATCAACGGTTCACGTTCAATCGGAGGGAGAGAAGAGGGGCGGCGGAATGACGATGCGATTAGCGCTGAGCCGTAGGATCAGCAGGGAGATGGACGGTGGAGATTTAATCGGGGGGGGGTAAACAGAAGGACTTGCGATCAGCGATCGGGCAGAGGGTGCGATTGAGCGCTGACCGTTAGATCTGAAGGCCAGATCAACGGCTCAGATGTAATCAGAGGGGCAGTGCGATCGGGGGATCGGGAGTTGCGATGACCGTCGGATCTACGGGAGGATGGACGGCTAGGATTAAATCGGGAGATCGCAATCGGAGCTCGGAGAAGAAGGCATGCGATTGAGTTTTGCGATTGCGATGGAGTGATTAGCGCAGGGCCGTTGGATCGGTGGGACAGATCAACGGTCAGGATAAGGTCAGAGGATGGTGGAAAGGGCTTACGATTGAGCGCTGGCCGTGGGATCGGCGGGGAAATAGACAGACAGGATTGAATCGGGAGATGGAGGGAAGGAGTTGTGATGGGCCGATCGTAGGGTGCACTTAACATGTTCCGATTGCGATTAGCGCTCAAGGCTTAAGCGCTTGGTCTTGGGTGATGGACATATGTGGGGAAGTGGTTGAAGGGGACTGGTGAAAAGGGGCTAGGCCTTATAATAAGGTCGGAAGGTGGGTTTTTAGCCTGTTTTAATGGATTTTCAAGGTTGGGAAGGGGAACGATAGAGAAATAAAGGGGGAAGAAGGTCAGCAAAGGTTAGGGGGGAACTTTAAAGGGGATTTTAGGGGGAAATGAAGGGTAAGAATGGAAATATAAGGGGAATACATGGGGGATGAAATAGAGGTTAATCGGGGGTGAAATAAGAGGGAAAAGGGGGCCTTTGGGCATTTCTTCACATAGCAGAGAGGCTTTAAAAGGGGAATCAGCAGAGGGGATTTTATCAAAGGATAAAAGACACATAGAGGCTTCAAGGAGACTGTGTTTTCAGAGGAAATGCATTCCTTGAAGACTCGGGAACAATTTAGCCCCCTATTGCTTGTCAAAAATTTCATAGGGGGGCTAACAGTGGCTCCACATGGGGATGGCTTCTTCTTGAAGGAGTCAAGAATTCAGAAATTGATCTCTTGGTGTAGGCCAGGTGCCTGCTGCTTGAACCATCCATATCTTTCTTTGATCAGCTGCCACAAGCTATGAAGACGACAAATCAGCAGTACAATTCTTCCAAACAACTACCTACCCACACTATAATCCTATCATTTTTCTTCTTGGGTGCATTTGGACTTGCAGACCCTTTTACATCATTAATTTTTACAAACAGGAAAAATAAACCTAGTCTACTTCTACCCTTATTACTCCATGAGACCAGATTAGACTGTTGGTCTCATATGCTTCTCTACCTACACTACTACCTGCTAGGATTAGACTGTCTAGCAGGTTTCTTCTCAACATTCTAAGACAAAAATTGAAACAACTAACTATGTGCTCTTAGACTGAGCTTTATTGAGCTTTCCTACCTACCCTACCCTAACTGGAAACATCTGATGTTCTAAGTGATACAATAATGCCAATGCAGCCAGTCAAGTAATCGCAAAAAAGGATATGAGCACTGGCTGCCTGTCAGAGATAACCACAAGGTGCTCTGTATGTGGTTCTTCAAAACTGAGGCCACCAGCAGTGGTGACCAATTCTGTTGTGTTCGGCTCTTGCATAAGATTAATGCTTGAGGAACTGAGCCAATGAGGGCCTCCATGTATTCTGCCACAGGATCAACAAAATCATGTTGTGAAATTTTTTCTTCGAAGCCTACCATGACTGATAGGCTGTCTGCATCTGGGCAACTTCAATCACTACATCTGTAGTGAGGCCTTTGTAATCACACTCCTCCTCTTCCTGGTTGGGAGTATTTGGCATATGGGCATCAACCAGGAATACCTCCTCCTCTGGACCAAGACAAAGATGTCCGTGGGAAAGGAGATCTACCTCATCTTCACTGCAGCCTGAGATAGAGGGCTCATCATATTCGACAACGCTGTCCTCTAGCAACGCAGGCTGGTTCTGCTGGAACTCTGTGAAAATATTAACATATTCTTGGGCGGGAGCTTCTTTGATTACCTCAATCCCTTTGGGAGAAGGCTCTGGATATTCGTTCCGCTCAGGACTTTCCTCATCTCTTTCCTCCTCGTCCTCTGTGCTGAAAAGCTGCTGGCTTCTGTCCTCTTGGCAAGTAAAACCGATGTTTGAATATGAAGCAGATAGAAGATTCAAAGGATCTTCGTCTGCTATCATGCTTTCAACGCTTTCTCCATCAGTATCATAGATGGTCTGCATTAGCTCATCGTTTTCCTGAAGCTGATGGTCGCGATCTTCTTCCCATGAATCTACTGATGATGGCCCTGTGAGCTCGGTTTCCCTTTGGAAAAAATTATCATCAGTCAGATCATCATCGGAGAAATCATGATTACAAGCATCGTTATCCACCATGTCTTCAGAACTCTCATTAAGTCTTTCTACAAAATAGTCTGCAAGTTCATTTTTTGGATCAGGCTTTGTTTCCTCATACATGCTTTGCATGTAACTTCTTTCTTGTAGTGATCTGATTTGTCTCTTTTGAGGACGAGGGGCAGGTCTTTCCCAATCACCCTCTCTGGTTTCAGCCTCATATTCTTTCTCTTTTGCTTTCAGCAAGGAACTGGCAGTCTCTATCAGTCTTTCCATATTTTCCTCTAAAGAGATCTGCGCTGTTTTCTCTGCTCAGTCCCTCCTTGCTGCTTGTAATCTTTCTTCCCTGCACTATATGTTGTATTCGACAGTGATTTCTATATCCTGCATTTCCTCCAGGCTCAAAGGCTCTTTTTGCCTTATATGGAATTCCACCTCGGGGTCAAAAGAACTTGGATAGTGCAATAAAGCCCATCCCAGAGGTGGTTTTATATCAGAAGGCATTGCATCATATACCTTATTGAACCTGGCTGAAAAATTCTGCACTGTCTCTCCTGGCTGCCTTCTCAAATTCTGATATTCTTATAGGATGAGGAGAGCATTCTTTGGGGCTGCCCACCTATCTTGGAAAACTTGAGAAAACTGATGAAAGCTGAATATGCTTGCCACTGGAAGGCCTTTGAGCCAATTCTTGACATTTCCTTGCAATGACAGGGCAAACATTCTAATGCACACATCATCTTCTTCTATCTCATACAATTCAATTAAATCCTCAAGGTTTTGAACATGCTCTTCAGCGGAGGACCCTTTATTTTCCCCATCAAAATGAGGCAGGTGGCTTATTAATTCTGCAGGCAGGGGTTGGAAGAAAAGAGGTAAAACCAGAGGCTTATATCTTTCTATGACCTTTGTAGGTGTGGGTGATGTAACAATGGGCTCATGGCTGCTTGAAGCTTCTTGAAGAGTGGGAGATACAACATGAGCTTCTTGTTCCACCAGGTTTTTCACAGGAGTATAGGTCTACTCACGGTCTGAAGACTGAGGCTTGAGATCTTTCCCATACTCATCATGGGTTTCATCTTTGTACACTTGATTAGGCTTAAAGTAGGACAGAACATAGTGATAGACAAAAACAATGAATTCTTTAAACCAAATCCAACCCGTATGTTCTACCCTTCTATGAGGTCTGGCCATCTTTCAGGTTCTTCCTCCAGTGGAGTCTTCGAGGATTATGGAGTGTGGAGTCGCCAGGTGGATGTTTATGAACATTTCAAGTAGGATGCTGTCCACCATCAACAATGTGAATGCCAATCTAACCAGAGATCTTGGGTCTATGAGTGCCTAAGAATGTTTGAGGTGAAATGCACTCAATTTCCCCAGCAGAGTCGCCATTATGTTGTGGTTCCCATGTTTTGGCCAGATTGGCAAGACCAAAAGATGAGACAACATTAGAACCACTTTTGGGCCCAAGGATCTAGCCCTCCTGGACCCGGAGAGGGATCTCTCCAAATAGAGCAAAGAATGATAAATCTTTGAAAGCTCAAATTGAGATGTTAGGCTAGTTATGAAGCACGAAGGGGGTTTAAAATAATTTGGTTGGTTGGTTGCTGGGTTGAGTCATGAGATCATAGGCTGAGAAAGTAATGGGAGAGAAGGAACAAAGCAGCAGGAGGCTTCAGCAAAGAGGATAGGCCAAGACAGTGCCATCCATTGGGCTATGGAGTCATGAAAGGAAATTACATGCAAAAACTAGCCAAGGCTTTCAAAGGGCAAGTCATCTACACTAAAGGATCTTTTAGGCAGATGATGGAATGGAACATTAAGGAGGGAAAGTGGAAGAAGGAAAGACAACCAAATTTCTGTCTATAGATCAGGTCAAAGGTCATTTAACTCCAGACCTGCTTGGACATACTCTAGGGCAGCTCTCAAAGGGACAAAGGGGCTGCTTATAGATCAGACCAGAGGTCATTTAACTCCAGGTCTGCTTTAGCAACTCCAAGGGGAAAACAGAGATAAGATAAACAAAGGGATATTAGAAAGGTCAGTTGGTCGTGCAAGGATCCTAGTGGACAGGGCTAACACTCATCCCCAGTGTTCCCAAACCTTCCAGCCTAAAGCCCCTCAAGAACATCTAGGAACAGCTTCAACTAATTCATACATCAGCCAGCAGGCAATAACATCCACTGTGCTGGTTAAATCAACTAAAAACCATTCTCAGATAGCACATAAAGCAGAAAACATAAAGGTAGGGAGAGCAGGAAACATAGGGCACCTAACAAGGGTGAATCCTATGTTATACTTCTGTTGCCTACCAGAAGAACATGGAACAATATGAAAATGTAATAAACAGAGTGAGAAAAACATCACCAATAGTAATAGACCAAGATCCTGTGAAATGTGCTTGATTAATGATGCAAAACCAGTCATGTACAATGTAGCTCAATGGCTGTTACAGTCCAGACTTTCTCCTCCCAGCCTATTACATACAACTACTCTGCTACTCCCTCCCACGACTATTGTAACAGTCAAATGAATCCCTTTAACAGCAAATGCCCAACAAGGCAACAACAACAACAACATTTTCATTATGTTCTCGGGGATTTCTTATAGGAGAAGCGGAAGAAACAGAAGTAGGTGAATAATTTAATGAATCTCATTAAGACAGAATGGTGGATGAAGCCGAGCCCATTCCACTTAATGGCTTTCTGCAGCGCTAAATGTACTCTAATACTGGTTCGGAGATCTCTGTCAGGTCGAAATCGACCTCTGATATTTCTTTGGAGTCCTTTCTGGTGTCTGGAGCTCTGTGCTGCCACTCTGAAATGAATGAACTGGGTGGAAGGTCTCCAGGTCGCTCCATCCCTCCTAACTACTGCCTGACTATCTTAAATGGGTCTCAGACAGTGCAATTAATCTTTTCAGGGCTCGAGGAGGCATGGTGATTTGCTGTAGGAAGGTGTACTTCTGGAGTAAACGCGCTCTGCTGTTAGGTGGTGCAGTTATGACTTGCTGGTGCGATCTTAGTCTTCAAACTGAGCCTCAATTCTTTGATCACGGGATTAGCGCTTCAAATATTCAATTACAGGCTCAAATCCCTTCTGATCCAGTCTTTGCTACTTTGCTGGCCGGCTGAAATGGCCTCTCTGTGTTATCTACGCAATGAGATAAACCGTTTAAAACCACGGGCAGTGGTGGTGGAGAAATGTTGTGGAGGCGGAAGAATGGTGGCAGAACAGCGGAGAAACAATGAAAAAGGTGGAAGAAATAGTTAATAGTGAAAAGCCCGACAACTTAACTTTGGGCGAATTACAAAGGAAAAAGCTGAAAAACAAGGGGTCGGAGCCTTGGATGTGGGACCCAGCGGAGGCAGAGGGCGATTAGGCCAGAACCGTCGGATCCAGGGGAGGATCAACGGCCGAGATTGAATCGGAACCATCGCAATCAGGGGTACCAAAGGGTGACACACATAAACTTTTCCGATTGCGATCAGGGAGGACGAGCGATGACCGTTGGATCTGGGAGGAAACAGACGGACGAGATCAAATCAGAGCAATCGCAATCGGGGACGGGAAGAGAGGACATGCGATTGCGATCGGAGGTCGGAGCGCGATTGAGCGCTGACCGTTGGATCGGGGATCAGATCAACGGTTCACGTTCAATCGGAGGGAGAGAAGAGGGGCGGTGGAACGACGATGCGATTAGCGCTGAGCCGTAGGATCAGCAGGGAGATGGACGACAGAGATTTAATCGGGGGGGGGGGAACAGAAGGACTTGCGATCAGCGATCGGGCTGAGGGTGCGATTGAGCGCTGACCGTTAGATCTGAAGGCTAGATCAATGGCTCAGATGTAATCGGAGGGGCAGTGCGATCGGGGGATCGGGAGTTGCGATGACCTTCGGATCTGCGGGAGGATGGACGGCTAGGATTAAATCGGGAGATCGCAATCGGAGCTCGGAGAAGAAGGCATGCGATTGAGTTTAGCGATTGCGATGGAGCGATTAGCGCAGGGCCGTTGGATCGGTGGGATAGATCAATGGTCAGGATAAGGTCGGAGGATGGTGGAAAGGGCTTGCGATTGAGCGTTGGCCGTGGGATCAGTGGGGAAATAAACAGACAAGATTGAGTCGGGAGATGGAGGGAAGGAGTTGCGATGGGCCGATCGGAGGGTGCACTTAACATGTTCCGATTGTGATTAGCGCTCAAGGCTTAAGCGCTTGGTCTTGGGTGACGGACATATGTGGGGAAGTGGTTGAGGGGGACTGGTGAAAAGGGGCTAAGCCTTATAATAAGGTCGGAAGGTGGGTTTTTAGCCTGTTTTAATGGATTTTGAAGGTTGGGAAGGGGAACGATAGAGAAATAAAGGGGGAAGAATGTCAGCAAAGGTTAGGGGGGAACTTTAAAGGGGATTTTAGGGGGAAATGAAGGGTAAGAAGGGAAATAGAAGGGGAAGACAAGGGGGATGAAATAGAGGTTAATCGGGGGTGAAATAAGAGGGAAAAGGGGGCCTTTGGGCATTTCTTCACAGCAGAGAGGCTTTATAAAGGAAATCAACAGAGGGGATACTATCAAAGGGCAAAGGCACAAGGAGGCTTCAAGGAGACTGTGTTTTCAGAAGAAATGCATTCCTTGAAGGCTCAAAAACAATTTAGCCCCCTATTTGTTTGTCAAAAATTTCATAGGGGGCTAACGATATGATTAAAATAATGTGGAAATCTAGATTCACCTTTTATGGAATATTTATTATATTTGTTGGAGGGAAAAGGTATTTGACTTGGGTTAAATCCCTTTATTTGTAAATAATAAATAAATAAATGATTTATTTATTATTTTAAGGAAGTGGTTTAATGATAATTAAATAAATAATGATTTATTTAATTATCTATAAGTGATTTAGTCATATTTAACAAGGAATATTATTTAAAGAAGATTTAAATAATTATTCCTAGAAAATAATAAGATAAATAAAGATTTATCTAATTAATTTCCTTGTTTTGGGTTAAACATGACCAGGAATAATAATTAAATTATTGTTTAATTAATTATTCCATGAGGAAAATCAAACAAATATAGGTTCGTTTAATATTTCCTTTTGGGGTTTCCTGTTTAGACCATAAACAACCTAATAAATGTGTTTTATTAAGTTATTTTACATAGTGAAAGCAATTTTACGTAGGGTAAAATTGGTCTTACATGGTGTACTTGGGTCCATCTAATGATAATAGGTTAGATGACTAAAAAATGGTGTAACACAAGGTCTAGCTGGTTTAGAGCACTGAATGACCTAGTTCTAGGTAAACTGTTTCGAGAGTCTAGGTCAAAAAGTGCGTCTGATAGAGCTGTAAAGTCTTCCGGTGCAGAGTTATCTCTATGGATATGACTGGAAATAGTTGGTCTTTTAGGTGTAGGGGATTTCCTGAGAATGCTCTCGGGGTTGTCAACTATTTCAGGTGGGTCTGGGTCGGGATAAGCTCTTGTGTGAATGGCTCTTGAAGCCAGAATGCCGCCTTCGAGCAAAGCAGCTTAACCCTACTTGTTACTTCTAATATGACTGATGTTTTTATGGACTCTGATCTCCCAGTGGAGTCCTATGTGAACCAAGTTAATCAGCAGGCCTACTGATCACCAGTGGAGTCTTTGGTCGTTGAAGAACTATGGAGTCACCAGGTGGAAGGTTTAGAATGTTTCAAGAATGGTATACTGTCCACCACAATTATTTACTGCCAAACCTAGGCTGATTGGTCTCCTTTCCCCAGTGGAGTCGCCATTATGTTGGGGTTCCCATGTTTTGGCAAGTTTGGCAATACCAAAAGATGAGACAACATCAGAACCATTTTCAGACCTCAGGGTCAAGCCCTCCTGGGTCTAGAGAGGGATCTCTCTATGTAGGCAAAGGTTTTATGTCTTTGAAGTTCGAAAGTTAAGATATTAGGCTAGTTATAGGTGCGGGGTTTGTTTGTTTGATTTTTGTTTGGTTGTTGGGAATTAGGAAAGAAGGGTTCAATATAAGGCAAGGATGAGCAAAGAGGATTTTAGGCAAAGGAGAGACAACACAGAGAACACTCGAGACCATTGGGCAATGGAGTCAGGAAAGGGTTTACTTGCTATTCAATATGCAGGCTTTCAGTTCAGCTAGTCATCTAAAGCATTGGATCTTAAAGATGATAGTGTGGCATGAAATGGCAATAAAACCTCCAAGGTGACCTTTCAGGAATGAGATCCAGGGATAGGAAATGCCATTGGACAACCTGTGATCCCAAAACCAAAAAGGTTAACTCTTCAGACAACGAAACAATAAAGATTTAGAACACAAAGGTGAAAACCTGAGATCAAAGAGAGACTTTGAACTCTCAATTCTTTGGCATCCAGCTTAAGAGAACTTAGAAAGGTTCAATTAATTGAAAGGGACCCTAGTGAGCTAGTGACAGAGTTCTAAACTCCCAGTATCCAAATTCATTCAATTAAAGCCTAACAAGAACGTCTAAGAACAGATTCATTAATTCATACATCAGCTAGCAATATATATTTGACCACTACACTTGTTAAATTAACTTTAAATCAATCCTCAGATAACACATTCAGTAGAAAACATTGAAGGCAGGGAGAGCAGAAACATAGGGTACCTAACAAGGGTAAATCCTATGCTAGATTTCAGATGCGTGCCAGAAGAAATGAAATGCAATGAACTATAAGGTAAAACAAAGACAAAGATAGGGAAACATCATTGCTACTTTAAATCAGGATCCAAAGAAATGTGCTTGTCATATTAAAGAGCAACACCAGTCATGTACAACATTTTCAACAACTTGATATTTAGTCTAAAAACATCTTCCTCAGCCTATCTTACAACTTTACACAGAGACTATGTCTCAAGAGAAACAACTTACAATTCACAGATATCCGATCAACAACCTTTACAATGAGTTTCTTCATGAGTTTTATAGATGAAAGAGAGGCGGAGGAGGTAGATGAAACACTAAATGAAACATTAAAACAGAGCAGGAAGAGAGGGTCGAGGCCCATTCTATTTAAATGTCTATGCATCAAACTTTTGTACTCTTTGGATGAAAGAGTGGTCTTCGGCAGGCTGAAATTTACTCCAGGTATGTTATTTAATGTACTTTGCTGCAGTACTCTGTAGTACTCCAGTGAATAGACAAAAGGTAGATAAATGACTTCAAGTCTGCCATGCTATGTAACAAATGCTTCTGGCTAGCATTAGGACTGTTGTCAGGATGGAGATGTTCTCAGGAACACAATGTAGACTAAAATAGTCAGAGTACCGTGTCCTTTCTCGGGAGGAGACTTCTGTTGATGTGAATCCTTGATGATATTGTTTTCTGCACGCTAGGACCTCTGTGTGATTCATGTGGTCTTCAATCTGGTATCTTGCCTTTAAAACATTGAATTAAGGCTTAATATTTTCAATAATGTGCATTAGAACTCCTTAACTCTGTACTGATACTCTTTGTCGCTTCATGATTATCTCTGTCAATGAAAAGTGAGCTTTAGTGGCACTAGAGAGGTTTTGCAGAGTTGAAATCTGTCCTTTAATGAAAATTACACTCTAAGCGCCCTCTTAGGCTCTTCTCTGTACTTTCAGGCTCTAAAAATGGTCTTTCTTTTGTTCTGTGCCACTCTAACAGTGATTGTGAACCATGGCGGTGTTCACCGCCTGTACCCTACAAAAAACACGTAACCCTGTTAAGAAATCCTTGCATGGGGAAGGATGGATGTGGTGTAATTCTTATGATGATGGTAGCGCAACGGAAGCGAAGGCTATGGATGCAATGGAAAGTAGTGGGAACATGCAGCGAGATGGTGGAAAAATGCATGTGGTAGTCAGGCGAAATGACCAAACTTTAATGCAAAACATTAAAATTTTAATGCTTGGCGGGATGATACGATGTTAAATATAAAACCCAAGTTTTGGGCCTTTGAACGCAATACATAGAAAATGCGCAGAAAACGTATGAAATGGGTGAATATGGTGGGACCCAGTCAAGGGTGGATGGAGATTCAATCAGGACCGTCGGATCTGAGGAGGAGATCGACGACTACAGTATAATCAGAGGGGAGTGATAGGAGGGTCGAAACTTTGATGAGCGATGGTGCGATTTACTTACGACCGTTGGATTTTATGTGAGATCAACGGCTGGGATCACGTCGGAGAATCGTAGTCGAGTGGAACGGAAGGTGGCTCCATTTGGAAATTGCCATTGCAATCAGGCGAGGATGCGAGAACCATCGGATTAAGTATGAATTAATGGTGGGGATGCTATTGGCAGGGTGACGAAAGGGATATGTGGGCGCGATGGGGCTTGCGATGACCGTTGGATTAAAGGGGAATCGAAGGCGAAGATTATAATCGGGGGATTGCAATCGGGGGGTGTAGTGGGCGGCATAGTTTAAGAGTTGCGATTGCGATCAGCGCTGGCCCTCAGATCTTAATAAGATTGACGGTGGAGATCGCGGCGTGGGGCTACAGACCAAACCCCAATCGCATAGGGATTTTTTCGTATAACACAGAAAAGCGCTCACCGAAAGTTTGTGATTGCAATTAGTGCCCAGGCCTTAGCACTTGGTCTTAGCGCTCGGGTCATATTAGGAAGTGGTTAAGGGGCTGGCCAGAAAGGGCTAAGCCATTATATATGAAAAAGAGTGATTTTTAGCCAAAAAGGAGGGGTTTTTAAGGCTACAAGAGGAATTCGATAGAGGTAAAAAAGGAGTTTAAACTCAAATGAAGGGACCTCACTTGGTTTTAAATGGGAAATGGGTGGTTTAGGAGATTTTTGGGAGGGATTTTTGGGGTTAAAGGGGGGAATTCGAAAATGGGAAAAAGGGTTAAAATAGGGAATTTTGCAGAGATACAAGGGTCAAACGAGGGCCTTTCTGACCACAGTTTTTTCATTAAATGAGGCTTTCTGGATGGAAACAATAGTGAGGATCTTTTCAAAGGTAATGGACACACAAAGGCTTGAAGGATGAGATATTTTCATGGGAAATGTATCTCTTGAAGGCTCATAAAACAATTTAGCCACCTGTTTTCTTGACAAAAATTTCATAGGTGGCTAACAGTTCCTTTGGAAAGGAACAACAAAAAAACAGGCATAAAAACTGTTGTTCCTTTGGAAAGGAATAGCAACAACGCGCAGCCAAAAAATGTTGTTCCTTTGGAAAGGAACAGAAAAAACACTCGCAATCAAACTGTTGTTCCTTTTAAAAGGAACAAATAAAAAGCAGCAAGAAATTGTTGTTCCTTTCAAAAGGAACAACAAAAAGAAACACTGAAACACGATGTTTCTTGAGAGAAACCACTACTGTTCCTTAGAAAGGAACATCTTAAGAAATAAATTCTGCACATAAAAAAAAAAAAGAAAAATAAAGAAAAGAAACATTATGTACAAATTTCAAAATAAAGAAATGATTCAGAAAATGGGTGCTGAGGAGGAGTTTTCTCCCTTAGCAAGAATCTGCATGGTGGAATCTTCCCGTAATTGTTGGTAAAAGGATTCCCGATTAAGCGGTTTATGGTAAAGTCACACTCGATGACCGTTTACTTTGAAGGAATGCCTAGATTCATCAATGGTGGTTAATGTGATGGTGCCACTATCATGGACCTTTTGTATCTCGTAAGGTCCAAGCCATCATGTCTGGAGTTTCCTTGGGAAATCCTGAAACCTAGAATCATATAGGAGTGCCCAATCCCCTTCGTGGAAGATTTTCTCTTTGATGAGGGCGTCGTGCCATTTTTCTCTTTGTTGTTGAGTTAATGCAGTGTGCTGAAGAGCAGAGAGCCTCATTTCATCCAACTCATTGATTTGCTGTAATCTTCTGACCTGGGCTTCATTTAAGTCTAAACCCACCTCCTGGGCTGTTCTTAATGTCTGAATTTCAAACTCTATCGGAAAGATGGGCTCTTTTCCAAATACCAACTGATATGGTGAATACCCCGTGGTACCTCTCCATGTTGTTCGATACGCCCACAAGGCGCCTGGAAATCTGTAAGCCTAGTCACGTCTATGTGAGGCAACTGTTTTTGTCAGTATAGACTCAATCACTTTATTTGTGCTCTCTACCTAGCCGTTTTCCTATGGGTGGTATGGGGTTGTAATTTTGTGCTCAATGTGGTAATTTTGTAATGTTTCAGCGAGTTTATTACCTGAAAAAGCAGTACTCCATCTGTGATTATGTCCCTTGGAAGGCCGTATTGAACAAAGATTTGGAAAAGGAATTGTATTACGGAGTTCTCTGTAGCTTTCGAAAGTGCCTCTGCTTCAACCCATTTAGTGACATACTAAGTTGCAACTAGGATGTATGTTCTTTGGTTCGATGGGGGGTTAATGGGACCAACAAAATCGAGCGCCCAACGTTCAAATGGTTCAATTACTAATTATGGGTTCAAAGGCATTTCGTCAGACTATCCAGGGTGACCCGCCCTTTGGCAGCTATCACAGGCCTACACAAATTTTTTAGCGTCTTTAAAAATTGTAGGCCAACAGTAGCCTATCTGTAAAACCTTATAGGTAGTTCTACGATCTGCAAAATGTCCACCACACGGCCCATCATGGCTTGCTTTCATAATATCAAATACTTCGTCCTCTCGGACGCATCTCCTGATTTGCATTTCTGACCCTGTATGAAACAGGTAGCCCCGAATCCAAGAGAATCGAGTACTATGTTGTATTATCTGTTTTCGTTCATTAGGTGTTAGATGTTTTGGTAATTTACCTATTGCTAAGTAATTTTCTATATCAGCATACCATGGGGTTCTAATAGTAACCGCGAACAAATGTTCATTTGGGAAGTGATCTTCGACTGCTGTTGCATCTGTTGGCTTTGGCATTCGTGGCAGGAAATCAGCTATAGGGTTCTCTTTTCTAAGTCGATCTTTAATTGTGATATCGAATTCCTGCAATAAAATCAACCATATTATCACTCTTCCATTTGTAATAGGTTTATTTGCTAAAAATTTAATGGCAGAGTGATCAGTATATAAAACTACAGGATACCCAATTATATAATGTCTAAACATATTTACAGCATGTATTACAGCTAAAAATTCCTTCTCAGTCACAGTATAGTTTAGTTCAGCAGGAGATAGATTTTTGGTGGTATAATAGATTGCATATGGTTTCTTATCCTCTTCATGCCCAAGTACTGCTCCAATCATTGTGTTTGAGGCATCAGATGAAATTTGGAATGGCAAATCCCAATTTGGGCCCCTCAACACTGGGGCTGTTGATACAAGCTTTTTCAGATCCTTGAAAGCATAGTCACATTTGTTTGTCCAAATAAAATCAACATTTCTTGTTAGTGCATATAAAGGTGCAGCTATTTGAGAATAATGTTCTATAAATATTCTATAATAACCAGAAAATCAAAGAAAGCTACGTACCTCTGTTTGTGTGGTGGGAGTAGGTATTAACAAAATTATCTGAATTTTGGCTGGATCCACCTGAATTCCAGCTGCTAAAATATAATGTCCTAAGATAAGTCCTTCGGTCATCATCATATGACACTTTTCATGGCTTAAACAAAGCCTAGTGTCAATACATCTTTGCAGCACCTTTTCTAAGTTTTCTAATGCTGGCTCAAAATCATCTCCGTAAGGTGCAAAGTCATCCATATACACTTCAAGCCCTTCATTTATTATGTCCAAAAAGATGCTGAGAATGGCCCTCTAAAATGTAGCAGGGGCATTGCATAGGCCAAAGGGTAAGACTTGATAGGAAAATGTCCCCCAAGGACAAGTAAAAGTGGTTTTGTCTTGGTCCTCAGGGGCAATTTGGATTTGATTGTACCCACTGAAGCCATCTAGGAAAGAAAACAATTTCTTTCTTGCCAATGTATCTAATACCTGGTCAATGAAAGGAAGGGGAAAGTGGTCTTTCTGGGTTGCTTTGTTGAGTTCTCGTTAATCTACGCATATTCTCCACTTTCCGTTCTTCTTTGGTACCAATAATAATGGGGAGACCCACTTGATATCAGATATTGGGTAAATGAAATTAACATCCAACAGCTTTTGTAATTCAGCTTTCGCAATATCTTTAAGGTGAGGGTTTATTCTTCACTGGGGTTGGAAAATGGGTCTGGCATCTTTTTCGGTATAGATGTGGTGTGTACATAACTGGGGGTCAATTCCCTTCATGTATGGATAATCCCATGCAAATACTCCCTTATATTTTCGTAGTAATTGGACCAACTTTTTTTCTTGTTCAGCAGTCAGATTTTTGTTAATGTTTAAAGTTTGGCTGGTTCAATTTCGACAATCTTACTATTGTACACAGAAGTAGTGGGTATTATTTGATCAGGAATGTCTTTCAGGGGATCTTCTTCTTCTTTATTATCAAATGTTGCCTTGATCATGTGACATTGTAGATGGGATCTAATTTGTGGTTTGTTAATGAAACTATTAATGATATCATCCTATGTTTGATCTTTAAAATTGAGGGCATCTTCTATGGTTAGTGGTGATCTCATATTTTCCATAAGATATGATACAGGTTGCTTCCTTGTTTTGATTATTGATAGGCTTGGTTGGGCTGGGGGATATAAGGCTAAATTCTTGACATAGTTTCCCCTTGTTATTGTCATGTTGCCTTGTCGGCAGCCAATATAAGCATCGTCAGTTGCCAACCAAGGTCTACCTAAGATTATTGGGTGTCCATCTAGCCGGTTCTTTGGGTTGATAACCAGGAAGTCAGCAGGTTACTCCCAAGAATCTACAGATACCATTACATCTTGTAGTGTACCCTCTGGTTTGACTACCAATCAGCCAGCTAATTGTAGTAAGGTTGTTGTTGGGTCTAATGATGTAATGCCAAGTTTTTGACAAGTGGTGGTTGTTAGGATATTAATTGCATCTCCCAAATCAACTAAGGAATTTGGAAATGATTGCCCATTGATTTGCACCGTCACTATAGGATTGCCTGGGTCTTCATATTTTACAGGTGTTTCCATTCCTGATAACAAGTCAGATAGAGTACCGACTACTTGGACAATTGAGTTGGTTGTTGTTCTCCTCTTTGGCTTCTTTATACACAATTCCTTAATGGTTTTTGCATAAACAGGAATGTATTAGATAGCTTGGAGGAGAGGGATTTCTACACACAAATTTTTTAATTCTCCCAGAAGATCAAAATCAGGATATTCTATTGGGCGAGGTATGATTAATCATTCTGTGAATGGTGGAGAAGAGGTGGTTGCTTGTTGTGGAGTTTGATGTTGAGTTTGTTGTTGAACCACCTTCTCTTTTTGCAATGTTTGTTCTATAGGTAACAGATCTTCAGTGTGAACATTTTTATCTCCCTCTATTTCTATTATGTGCCCAAATCTCAATTGAAGTTCATTACACTCCCTTATTTTAGTTTCTAATTCTGGTGGTTCCATTATTTGGACAGACTGAACTGGCCTATTGTTTGGGTTTGGGTTGGGTTGGGCTGGGAGTTGTGGTCTTAAACTGGTCTGGGGGTTTTGTGGCAATGGATAGGGAGCTGGCAGTGTAGGTTAAGAGAGGGGAATTGTTCCAGTTGGTTGATTTGTAGGTATTTTCCAGTTTGACTGCCATGCTTGACTCTGTGAAGTGGAGGGGGTCCATTGTGTTGGATAGGTATTGTTTTGCCAAAACGGTGGGCAGAAAGGAAAATTTGGCCAATTAGTTTGGTTTGTTTGATTTGGCCATGATGATGTAGGAAATGGCTGTTATGACCAATTTGGAAAAGGTGGTTGATTTTTCCACATTCCATTATATTGCTGAGCATTATATTGAGGAGGTTGAAAAGAAGAGAATGGCTCAGTTGGCATACCTGATTGTCGTGGCTGCCACTGTCGGCGCTGATTAAGTAAGCATACCACTTCTTGTTCTTCTTCTGCCTCTTTATTGACTGCTTTTAACCCAGGAAGCGAGGGACATCCTTCCGTGGGGTGATCTTTTGTGCAGATGGCACAAACTTTGATTATATCCAACAGGCACTCTTTGTGGCTATGTTTCTTCCTGCACTTAGGACAGAATATTGCCAAGTTTTTTTCGGCTTCTGCTTCCTTTTGTTTGGCTTGCATAATGTTGAACTGCATTGTTAGAGTCCCTATAATATCTGTTTTAAAATATTCCAGCATATTTCCAATCTCTGCATGAGTTACACCTTCATTGGAGGTCTTATTATCCCTTGTGATCATGTCACGTTCTGCTGATTTTAGCCTTGTGCTACCTCTCGAACTCTTGATACACAAATCAATAATGTTAGCATATCTTTCCTGATATATATCACCTTTTCCCATAATATTTAATGTTTCAACCCATTGATCCTTCATCCCCCTAATTAATGTAGTTTTTATCACATTATTAGGTAAGGGTAAAGATGCATAAGGAGATCTCTGGAGGTTGTATTGAAATCGTTCCACATATTCTTCCAGAGTTTCATTGGGTTTTGCTGTCATATGAAATATTTCATATTTTAGTTCCCAGGACCTGCAATAATCCTGATATTTCTTTAGAAACACAGCTTTCATCTGATCCCAATCATTTATAACCCCTCCACCTAATCCCATAAACCATCATAAAACTGATCCTTTTAATGTGGAAGGAAATAATTTAAATTTTTGGGGATCGGTGGTATAGTCATAACCCCCTACATAATACATTGAATTCTAATAGAAATTCATCTGGATCTTCTGATGTTAAGCCATGAAATTTAGGAATATGTTGAAGAGGAATGGCTTTCATAGGTGCATTAACTGCAGTGTCCACAATGGGATATTGCAGTGTGGCATTTTTTTGAGGTGTTTGCTGGTTCTGGTTCTGGTTTTGGGCCATTTGATCAAATATGTGCCAATATCCTTCTGGGATCTCAAGGAAATTCCTAGGCTGACTAGAAGGAACAGGAATGACCTTGACAGCACTCCCTTGATCTGGAATAAGTGTTCCCTGCTGGCCTACTATCTGAGGAGATTCAGGTCCTTTGTTTTGAATGATGTTGACAACACTTCCCTTATCTGGGCTGCTCACTGTTTGGATTACTTCAAAAGGAAATTTTCGTTCTTCTGTTTCCCCTGTTTCCCCTTCTCCTTCACGGAGATTACTAGAGTTCCCTTCTTGTGGAGAAATTAGGCGAGAATTCTCAATTTCTTGGGAATGTTGCTCAATTCCCTCCGTTTGATTATGTATCTCAGCAAAGGCTACTGATGGTGACCCTGTGGCCTGAAGGGAACTAGTAGGATGTCTAGAAATAACTTTCCTAGGTCCTACTGATGGCTGAGATTCATTTTTCTTAAGGATTTCTTCAATGAAAGTTGTTCGCCCAAGGGTCATCGGTCCCTTAGGTTTTTCGGGTTTAGGAGGAATTTTGTTTTGTTTAGATTTTCTATTCATTCAAAAAAAAAAACAAGCCTTCATTCCTACCTAAAGAAATAAATTTACCCAATTCTGCTGTGAAGCGGGCTGTGAGCAAGTATTTTCCTTACTCGGTGCGCAAGTTCTTACCTTCCGTCTTTAATACCCAATTCTTCGCAAGCAGAAAAAAAAAGGTCAAATGTGCATCACTCCCTCAAAATGGCATACACTCTCCCCGGCAACGGCGCCAAAATGTTGAGGTATAAAAGGTATCTTTTTAACACCTATTTATCCTTCATTAATTGTCAATCCAGGAACGTCTCTTTGTTTCAAGAGTGTACTCTGTTTGAGGCTACAATTTGAGCTAAAAGCAATGTTGTGTGAGATGCAGTACAATATTCTGAATAAAAGAGTAAACGAATGCTGGAAAAGAAATATAATTACACTAACATGAACTCAAGTAATCTAAAACTCAACTATTCACTCTACAAACATCAAACAAAGATACAGAAGCAATAACTCATTCCTCTAGAAATTGATGTAATGGAAATCATACTAGAACAAGGCAATCAATCTGGGAACTTGGAAGCAATAACCAGTGTTCTCTACAATTGACAGTCTTGGTTTCAAGCAATCAAAGGGAAATATAAATTGAACTAACTGCTATTGAAATTAAACTAGGAAGAACTCTTTAAAAGCAAGCTTTCTGCAATCTGGAAACTAATGAATTGGAAATGAACAGCAACTTATAATCGAATAACAATGTAAATAAGCAGCGAATTGTAACTAAAGGAATTGAACAGCAGGTACTAACCAATGAATCTGAACATCAAATATGAACTTAAATAAATCAAATAGAAAATTCTGTTAAACACCAAACCCTGTCGACAACAACGTTATTAAACAGTAATCGAAATGAACAGCAATCCAACGGAATGAAAAATAGAGTTAAATATTGAACAACAAAGATTTATAAGCAATAACAAGATGAATAATACAGGAATTAAGATCCTGGTTGAACTGGAACAACAATGCAATTCGTTAACACAACACAACAATACCAATAAGCAATTCAACAACAACTAATTAAATTTGCAAACGTAATAAAACCGAATACAATAATCACACCACGGTAATTAAAGGATAGAAATACAAACAGCAAATCGATTCCACTAGGGCCAGGCCCTTAGCACCAGTGAAACACTGTTGGGTTACTTCAAAGCTTGAGAAATGGAACGAAAACACGTCTTTGTATTAATTAAACACAAAAATTGTTTACAGCGACCGCTCTCTGATCACGAGAGTCAATAAAGTGCATAATTACAAGATAAATGTTTTAATCAATGATTCTGACCCCTTCTATCTATGAAGATGTTTCCTTTTATAACAGTTTCGATGGAAAAGACAAGGAACAAGATAAGACTTGAACATCGATCCTTTCTTTCTTTAGCTATCACTTGATCTTCTTCGGCTGAAGTTGTGTTGTTCCCTACCTTCTCTTAGCAATGCATTTTGATTTTCTTCTCTTTGACACGATATGGTCTATTACTGGAGGAACAATAGTTATTCTTGCTTTAGCCTCGCCTCTGGTATAGTTTTTCACCTCGTTTGATTCCTGTTTTTTACAATAAAAGGCAGTTTTTAGTTACTTTTTACAATAAACATAAGTCTTTTCAATTCTATCATAATTATATAATAAATCACCTTTCTAGAATAAAAATAGTTATGTTTAAAGGAAAAGAATGAGAAAATACATGGTGAATTCATACCTTTTCCAATGCTCAACACCAGGAGGAACATTAAGATAAAAGAGCACATATAAAATATCAGCATACCAAAGTGAATTTAGCAATACCTCTCAATTGGAGGGGTTGTGCATTCTTCTTGTTCTTCTAGAACATTAACCATATTCATATCTAAGGATTTGAGGTTTGATTCAACCATAATTTTTGCAAGTCCTTGTCCTTTGACTAGTTTAGTGGGTCTGATTTCTAAATCATATTCCAATATAACAACAATCCACTTTCCTCTCTTGCCATCAGGATCTTGTGTTAAAATGTCTTTGAAAATAGTATGTGGGACAAATGCAATTATGTGTGAGTGTAAAATGTAAACTCTGAAATCTTTCAAGGCTTTGATTAAGGCAAAGGACTGTTTTTCCATTATGTTGTATTTCAAAGGTGCATCTCTTAAGGCCTTGCTGAAAAATTAAATGGGTTGTTCTTGTCCTTTTATGTTTTTCTAAAGTAAGACAACAACAATTGTGTGTTCTGATGCAAAGGAGAAAACAAAGAAATCTTTGTTAAAATCAGGGCTAATGAGAACTGGTGTTTGTGTGAGCGCTTGTTTAACTAGTTCAAAGGATTGCCTTGCTTCAATGGTCCATTTAACTCCTATTTCCCTTTTAAGCATGTTTGCTATTTTTCTAAGGAGTTTAGCAATGTTTGGTATGAACCTTCATAAGAAATTAATATTTCCAATGAAAGATTGTAGTTCTTTCATGTTTCTAAGATGGTTGATTTTCAATGTTCCTTCAATCCTCTTTGGGTCTATTCTTATTCCCTCTTCAGATATGATGTGGCCTAGAAGTTTTCCTTCTTGGAGGCCAAATAAAGTTTTCTTGGGGTTCAAGGATAAACCATACTTTATACATTTTTCAAAGACTGTTCTTAAGTGAGCAAGGTGTTCTTCATCTATTTTGGAATAGATAGTGATGTCATCTAAATATATCACAATGAAGAAGCCTATCTCTTCTGAGAAAGCAATATCCATGGCTCTTTGGAATGTGGCACCAACATTCATTAAACCAAAGGGCATTTTCACATATATGAAAGTGCCCCAAGGTGTAGTAAAATATATCTTAAGCTGATCATCAGGATGTACTAGCACGTGGTTATATCCTGAAAATCCATCTAGCAAAGAAATTATTTTAGAACCCACTACCATTTGTAAGATATGATCCATTTTAGGCAAGGGGTAGTTGTCTTTTAAGGAGTCTTTGCTTAAGTTTCTAAAGTCTATCCAAAGCCTTATTTCTCCTATTTTCTTCCTCACAGATACAAGGCTCGATACCCAGTCTGAGTATCTTAATGGGACTATGATTACAACATCATACATTTTCTTGATTTCTTTCTCAACCAGAGGTAATTGCACAGAGTTTATTCTGCGCAATTTTTGTCTAAAAGGTTTCTAGTTTTCTTTAAGGGGTATCTTATGCTGGATTATCTCTATATCATATGATTTTAAGTCATCATAACTCTAATAAAACACATCAAAAAATTCTCTAAAGAGCTGAAGATATTTCAGTTTTATGTGAGCTAGTAGTGTTTTGGATAATTTGATCATCTTGGCTTTGAGTTCACTACCTATATTGCACTCTTCTACTTCAACTTCAGTGAGTTCCATTTTAGGATTTTTGGCAACATCATTAAGTTCAAACAATTCTTCTAGAGGCACCAGTCCCTTTGGCAATTGATTAGTGTGAGATTGCAGCACTTCAAAGTCTTCTTGTTCTAAATTAGTGCTCAACTCTGTTTTTTGTGAGTGTTCTTTAGTTAAGAGATTTATATCAGCAAGGTTTATATCAGCAGTGTTAGGAGTTTCTTCTTCATAAGACTTTTCCTCAGTAGGACAATCTTCTTCATACTCTGAGTCTGAATTTGGCATTTCAAACCCATTTCTGGACTATAGGAAATCCTCTATCTGTTTATCTCCTTCAAACACTTGTCAATATTTGATATTATCAGGGACTGCTGGCCTATATTTAACTTGGACTGTGTATTGTTTTCTTTCATAAGGTTTTAGACATGTGCTAGCAGCAAATGCTAAACCATTGACAAGGATGTTTTGGTTTCTAGAGACAAAGTTAAGCTCATATTCTGTGAATGTTCTCAAAAGGTCAAAAACATCATCTCTATATGCTTGTAATCTTGGATGCTTGGCAGTATATTCTCCATTCACATGTTTAATAATCAGTTCTAAGTCTCCATGGACAGTTATCCTCTTGGCTCCTAATTTTCTCAATAATTGTAGTCCTAAGAGGAGAGCCTCATATTCAGCTATGTTATTGGTCAATTGAAAGTTTAGTTTATATGAATGGCCCTCAGCATGATTATTCTCTGTGTTATGTACCCATATGCCTGCTCCTGAACCAATTTTTCTACAAGACCCATCAAAACTCATACTCCAAAGAGGTTCAATTTTAGATTTGTTGTTAAAGTCATTTTTGTCCTCTTTGTCCTGTTTATTTTGGTTGCTACTATGTTTCTTTTTAGGATCTGCACTATGTTCATTTTTATCTTGTTCCTCATGGTTTCCATTGTGTTGAGGATTTTCTATTTGTTTCTTATGGAAAGCACTATGTTGGTAGTCGGTTTGTTTCTTATGATCTTTATCATGTTTGCTATGATTTTCTAAATTAGCGAACTATTTTAGCCTTTTCTACTCCTTTCCCTTTTTTCCTATTGCTGATTTGTCATCTCCTTCTCCTTGCTCATTCAGATTTTCATCATTGTAAAGGATGAATGAGTCAAGGTATGTGTGAATAGAATAAAGAGGGGATTTGTCTGTTTTTCTTGACTACTAACCATGTATTTCATGTGTTTTTCCCTATATATTCTTCTTGGTTGGCTAAAAATAAGGATGGTTGCATAATTCATATCCATCTACAGGGTACCTTGAAGTTTAGCACCCCATGACCTTCAAAGGAGCATGCCATATTTATGAGGTATATCAGCCACTACAATGTCCATCACTAAGCTCTTGGCTAGTATTTGTGCTATGTTGACACATAAGTCTTTGATTAGGCCTAGACATTTAACTCTGCTGGAATCAAAAGAGTATAAATCTTTGTAAGGTCTAGTTATCTCAAGGCGTAGTATTTCCATCACTACTTTATGCATAAGGTTGTGGAAGGCTCCTGATTCAAGCATGGCATTGTGCAAAATATTATCATGGATGTTTAGACTGACATAAAAGGGAGGAACACCTCCTTCTTGAAATTTCCCTTCTACTTCTGGTCCAAACAGAAGCTTAGGCTTGTCATCAGTCACATTGACAGAATTAGTTTGTTCTCCTATGTTTAAAGCTCTTAAAAGTTGGATTTTATATACATCTTGGGTGAATAATTCAGTAAGAGGGACAAGAATCTTTATTTTGGAAATTTCACCCTCTATGCTGAAAGGTATGTGAGTTCTTAAAATGTTTATATCATCCTTCTTAGTCACTGTTTTCTCAGCAAATTCATCTTGCTGGTTTTTATTATGAACAACAGTTAAAATAGTTTTAGTAGTAGCATTAGCTGAGTTGCTAGTGCTAATTTGTTCACCACTATGTTTGTCATTGTTTTGGGTGTTTTTTCCTTTGTTTTTATCAGAACTTTTAGCCACTTTTTTGTTGTTTTCTGCTGTCTTCTTAGAAATGTTTTCAGAATTGTTTTTAGCAAAAATTTCAAAGGTTTTCTTATTGGGAATGTCTTGATTATTTTTACTCCTTAGGTCATATTGTCTGTGCACTTTCATTATAGAATTTTCAAAGCCTTGTTTATAGTCTTCAGACTCTAGGCTTTCCTCATCATAGGGTGTAAATATGCCTTGTTATTCTTCATTTAGGAAAACAACATCCTCATTTTTCACTCCCAATAAGTTTATGTGATTTCCCTCGATTTATTCAATCACTCCCTCATCCTCATCGGCATAATTCTTTTCGAAAGGAGGTC
The DNA here is from genome assembly GCA_034641835.2 of Pinus albicaulis. Lineage (NCBI taxonomy): Eukaryota > Viridiplantae > Streptophyta > Pinopsida > Pinales > Pinaceae > Pinus > Pinus albicaulis. The sequence goes on from CM076571.1 coordinate 242,361,013, forward strand.
TGACTTGCTGATTAGGGCCTCTTTGTCTAATTTGAGGGGGATTCCTTCTAAAGTTTTGGTTCTGATTTTGATTTTTGTTTTGAGGAGTTGTTTGGTTTTCTTTAGGATAAGCTCTCTCATTCATGTTTATTCTTTCCATCATCATCTCCATGTTTCTAACCAGACCATCAATTTTGGATTCTGATGTGGAGGGTCCAGCTTCATCTTTGTAGGTAACCTTTTTCTCTGCTTTCAATCTAGCCCTTCTGTCATTTAGGTTAGCTTCTACACTTACTGCCCCTTTCTGCATATCTTCTAATGTGACGGGTTCTCTTTCTCTTAATTGATAACACATGTTTGGGTCAAATCCTTCAAGGAAATTTGTTAAGGCTAATCCTTGTGGGGGTTTCATTTGTGGAGGGAGTGCATTATAAACACTATTGAATCTAGTGCAATAATCTTGAACACTCTCTAGCATTTCTTTTAAGGTCATTGTATTATGATAGGATCTGAAGGGGATTTCGCTTGACTTCCCATTTATTTAGGAACAGTTGGTGAAAATTAGGAAGATCAGTAATACTGTTAGGGGTTAATCCTTTGAACCATTTTCTTGCTTCTCCCCCTAATATTTGAGAAAACATTCTAAGTTTTACAGTTTCATCATCTATTTCTTGTCTGTCAAAGTAGTCATTCATTCTATCCACATGTTGTTGAGTTGTACTAGAACTACCAACATCATATAATGAAATCTTGGACTGATAGTCCTGTGGTAGAGCAACTAGAGGTAAAGGAAGGACTAAGGGAGCATACCATGTTTCCATGATATGACCTTGTGGAAACAATGGAGGATTAACAAGTGGAGGAAGGTGATGAAGTGGAGTGGTTTGAATAGTGGAGGTATGGGTGGGTGTAGCTGAAGTACTTGGAACAACTAAGTTATGTTGAGCAGATTTAGGATGAGAGAGGCCAAAGTTTTGGAGAAAATGGAAATCATGAGGAGTGGAAGGGGAGGCTTCCCTACTACTACTTTTTTGTGAGTCTACAAGCTCAAGGTTTATCTGGTCTATACCAATTTGTGACTTGGTTCTAGATAAGCTTATTATATGAGGTAAGTCAGCTTGAGTATTTTGCAAGTTTGTAAGGTTCTCAGGGAAAGAACTTGCTCTGTGGATTGGTCTGTCAATAGTTGGGTTTTTAGATGTAGGAGACTTCCTAAGGATGCTTTCAGGATTGTCAACTATTACAGGAGGATTTGGGTTGGGATGGGATCTAGTATGGATTCTTCTAGAAGCCAGGATTCAGAACCAAAACAAATCAGAAAGGTTTTTTAGAGGTATAACAGTCTTAAGGCACAAACCAAACTGTAGAAGAAATACTTAACTCACAAAGTATTCTTGACTGGGTATTGTTGAATGTTTTGATGATAGGGTAAGTTTCCCAGTGGAGTCACCAGGTGTAGGATTTTTACTTGTCTTATAGGACTGGTTGTTTTCCACCATCAATGTTGGAACATGGTCTCCTACAAGCTGCGAAATTGGTCCATTTTGAATATTTTTTATTAGATTTAGTCTAGCGCAGGGATTTTGGGGTGGGTCAAAGCCCCGAAAGCATTGTAATGGGTAAAAGGATAAACCAAGGGTCCAAAAACCACAGTTTTCAAACCATAGGAGAGTCTAGGCTAGATTGTTATAAATAGAGTAACATTTTGTATTGTAAATGACAAGAATGATGAGCTATTGATGCGATTTGTGGTTTAAGCTATCTTTTTGGGTTTTTGGGAAAGGACTCCTGCTGGCTGTGTGCACAGAGATCCAAGTCCAGCTGTGTGCGGACCCTACTGCTGTGTGCGCAGGTTGGGAAGGGAATTGTAAGGAATAATTGATGAATGAATGAATAAGAAAGATTGATAGAGAACTGAATCTGTGAGTACTTTTGTGTGAATTGTTGGTAGTTGTTGCGTTGTGAATTTTATGTCTTTAAGTTGCGAAGATTTGCGTAAGTGTGTTTCTGGATCTAGATCTATTATGTTCTATTTTTGTAATGCTGTGTTACTGTCATAAAAGAATATAATTATAGATCTAGCGCACGTGTATGTGAATAGAGACCTAATTAACCCTGCACAGAACAAGGTAATATGGGAATTACAGGACCTAGCGCAGCGCTGCTTGCCTTACCCATCTTTCTTAGGGTGCGGAAACTTGGTTCCAGCACCCACCCATACTACTTTGGGTGAGACTTTGACCTGCGCAAGCAGGTCACTGACGAAAGGGCCAATAGTATAGGGATTTGTTGGCAAACCTTGCACACCGAACCTAGGGCAGGACCCCTCAAGCCAATAAATGGTTCCGTTTCCAGGACCGGAAGAAGTCTGAGAAAGGGATTGGGTAATGACAAGAGAATACTAGAAGCCTGAAAGAAAGGAAATCGAAGACTGGTTCGAAAGGCAGATCCAAGAATTCGCAGTAAAAGAAAATCACAGTGAGAAGTTAACAATGGAAAGGTGGAAAAATAGGTACATCCTTACAGAAAGCTACGAAATATTCTTTATGACATTTGCGATCAAGCTCCAAGAGTGGCTGGCCAGACTTGTAGAATTCTAGAAGTGCTGGAAGGACAAACAAGTCACTCAGTGGACCCCAGAGCTAATCTAGCAACTGGAAAAGATTGATAATACTATCACGCAAATGGTAGATCACTGGGTGGACAGTGTGCTTGGAGGATTTGTGATTGAATTTTCCATTGATCCGTTTGTCTCGTACTCTGAGGTCGAACGACAATTATTTAAAGGGTTATGGGGAAAATTTCTGAGGACATTACCATTGCTGATTAAGATATTATTGTGTGAAAAGAGCATTCTCTGTAGTCATACTAACTGAATGACCTCGGATGTAGACAGGAGCGCGACACGCAATGGTAAATACTATCGTACCAACCTTGACGGCGGGAGATACACCTATAACCTGTTGCAAGAACTAGCTACGCAAGACCCCCCAACTACACCGCCACCTAGGCCGCACAAAGGTAAGAATTCGCCCATACCACCACCCCCCCTAAATAGCAATATGGTTGCACACCTAAAACTACCTAACTTCAAGGGGGTAGGGGATGAGGATATGGACCAGTTTTAGTTCATTGCAGACTCCATCTGGACTGCGTAGAATGTGGCAAATGATATGGTAAAAAGGGCTCAGCTGTCTTTGGCATTTGAAGACAGGGCCCTGGATTGGTATATGTGATACATTGCCTAGGATGGGAGCACATCCATTCAAGATATCAAGGACACTCTGAAGCAACAGTTTCGAAAGACCAAATCTTATTCCTAGCTAGTAGCGGAAGTAAAGGAATTCAAACAAGGTGCGTATGAGTTAGTATGGGAGGTTGATCAGCGATTAAAAAAATAAATCAGGGAAGGAGGATTTGAGTATTATGATAGACAACATACGGAATGGTTCATCGCTATGTTGTTACCTCACCTACGCATGCCAATGAGCCATTAGACCTTTGAATCGCAGGAGAAAGCTGTGGAATTTGCTATGAAACTAGAAGTTGCACCTCAAGAGGATACGTCGGTAGGGGTACAACAAATCCAGGAACAAATTGGGGCTATGCTTGTGGAAATATAGAACCTACAAAAGGAAAGAGGAAAGGACGGCTGCGCAGATCTATGGTGCATACGATGTCAGGTGTTTGGCCATACAAAGGATCAGTGCCCTCTACTGGCGAATTACATGCAAATGGGAGGACCTAGTCCAATGCGACAAAGAGCAAGTAGGGAACACATCAAAGGTATTTTGTGCTGTATAATTTTTGTGTCATAGGCCTTTAAGTCCTCATAGCTCCAGGAAAACACATCAATGAATTCCTTGAATAAGGCAATATATTTCTTTCTCATGTCTGTAGGTAGGGATTTAGCTAGCTTGATCATCTTGGGCTTATCTTCAGTGCCTATGTTGCATTCCTCGACATCAGAGTCTAAGTGTTCTATAGTGGGCTTTTTTGCTACATCATCAAAGTCAAAAAGGTCTTCTAAAGGTGCCAGCCCCCTAGTTATATTCTTATCTTTGGCCTGCAACACCTCTACTTCCTCACTATCTGCGTTTTCACATTCTTCGTTTAGATTTCCAATATGTTCGTTTAAAGTGTTTATTTCTATGTGACAAGGTGATTCTTCCTTGTCTGAGGTTTCTTCATTCAGGCAGCTATCATTGGACTTAGAGTATGAATCAGAAAATTCAAACTCGTTCCTGCCTGTGAGGAAATCTTCAATCTGCTTATCGCCCTCAAAGACCTACCAATATTTTTCATTATCCAGCACTGCAGGTCTAAATTTGGTTTGAATGATGATTCGTTGGTCACTGGGAGGCTTGAGATATGAACTAGCCATGCAGGCTAATCCATTTGCAATTGCGTTCTGACTCCTAGGGACAAACACCAGTTGCGTATTCTACAAAGGTTTTCAATAAATCCATTGCGTCATTCCTGTACACTCTTAGCCTAGGATGTGTCACTGTGTATTCACCATTCACTTGTTTTATGATCAACTCAAAGTCTCCACACACAGCTATCCTATGGGCTCCTAATTTTTTCAACAGATTCAAGCCTAGGATAAGAGCCTCATATTCCGCGATATTGTTTGTACATTTGAAGTGCAGGTTACAGAAATGGCTCTCTGCGTAGTCACTCTCTGTGTTATGTAACCACACCCTTGCTCCTGATGTCTTCCTAGTACAGGACCCATCGAAATCCATTTCCCATAAAGGTTCGTGTTCGTGTTTATCATCGTTTCATTCTTGGTGTGGTGTACAAACTTGTGAGGAGTGACTAATCAGCTGACTGCATTCTATTTCTTGTTTTCTCTGAGTTTCTGTTTCAGTGCACTGTCCTAAGTTTTCTTCTTCGTTTTCCTCTAAGTCCAAAGCAGCCATTATGTTGAAATCTATGGGCGTTGTTTCATTGTTTGTATCTTTGTTTTTGAATTCTAGCCCCTCTAAGGATTCATCATTTCAAAGGATGAAGGAGTCAAGATCTATGTGTACAGAGTATAAAGGTGAATTTTCAGGTTTTTCAGGGCTGCTGGCTAGGAATTTCATTTGTGCCTCTCTATACAGTCTTCTAAGTTGGCTAAAGACATGGATTGTGGCATATGCCCCATCCATCTGCATTGTACCTTGCGGCTTGGCTCCCCATGATCTCGATAGTAAAATGCCATACTTAGGTGGCACATCTGCCACTACAACATCCATGACCATACATTTGGCTGGAATTTGGGTTAGGTTCACACATAAATCTTTGATCAGGCCAAGAGACTTTACCTTGCTAGAATCAAATGAATATAAGTCTTTATAGGGATGGGTTATCTCTAGGCCTAACCTTTCCATAACTACCTTAGGCATCAGGTTGTGTGAGGCCCTAGAGTCATGCATTGCGTTGTGAAGGATCTTGTCATGGATATTGAGACTGATATAAAAAGGGGGTACTACCCCTTCCTAAAACTTCCCTTCAATCTTTGGACCAAACAGAAGGGTTGGTTGATCATCACTCAGATTGACAGTGTCACTGTTTTCACCTAGATTCAAAGCTTTCAAAATTTTTCCTTTGTATACATCCTGAGTGGCCAGCTCAGAGAGTGGGACAGAGATTTTCATTTTCGCAATCTCACTTCCCAAATTGAAAGTGGACTGACTTTTCGGAATGTTCGACTCTATTTTGTTAGCCACTACCTTGGTGGCAGAATCAGTGGGCTGATTCTCACTATGTACAAGGTTAGGAACTGTTTTATCGGGAGCACTAAATGTAGTGCTAGTGCTGCTAGTTGGTTGACTTTGTTTATCAATGTTTTGGTTGTCTTTTTCTTTGTTCTTCCCAGAACTCTCAGCTGCTGATTTGTTACTTTCAACAGTCACTTTAGAAGTTTTCTCAGGCCTTTTCTTAATGGTAACCTCAGAATCCTTTGGTTTGGAAGTGTCTAGGATCTTTTTGCTTCTAAGTTCATACTGTTCCCTGACCTGCATGATGGCATTTTAAAATCCAAGTCTATAATCCTCAGATTCTAATCCTTCCTCATCCCAATATGAGGATGAGGGTTGATCTTCCTCCATGGAACATTTTTGGATTGAGTTTTCTATTTCAAACATGTTTATTGTGGTTCCCTCAGACTCTTCTATGATTCCCTCATATTCATCAAGAAATTTCTCTTGAAATGGGGGAATAATTTGTTGATCTGAGTCTCTTTGTCTGTTGGGAGTGGTTTCTTCTAAAGTTCCAGTTCTGGTTATGATTTTGGTTTCTGTTCTGATTACTAACTGTGACAACCATTTTTTCCATCATTTTTTGTAGCTTTTCCATGTTTTTTGATAGATGGTCATAATTGGGAACAGATGTGGAAGCTACAGTGTCATCTCTATATGTTACCCTTTTCTCATCTCTCAACCTTTCTTTCTTCTCAATCAGCTTAGCCTCCACACTCACTGCTCCTTTCTGCATGTCTTCCAATGTGTTGTAATCTCTCTCCCTAAGTTGGTAAGCCATGTCAGCATCAAAGCCTTCAGGATATTTCACTAAATCTATACCTTGGGGAGGTTTCATATGGGGAGGGAGAGCGTTATAAACGTTGTTAAACATTGTAGAGTAGTCATGGACACTCTCTACTACGTTTCTCTTAAGATTCTTGTATTCTGCTAAGATTTGGAGCGAGTTGGCCTTAACTTCCCATTTGTTTATGAAGGTCTGATATAAAGCAGGAAGGTCTTGGATACTATTAGGAGGTAGGCCTTTAAACCATTTCTTCACATCACCTCCTAAGCTCTGGGCAAAGATTCTCATTTTAACTGTATCATCATCTATCTCCATGTAGTCAAAATAATCCTCCATCCTGTCTACTTGGTGTTGAGCTGTGGTAGACTCTTTTGTTGTGAAGTGTGGGATATTTGATTGGTAATCGTTGGGTAAGGGCACTAGAGGCTGGGGTTATACCAGAGGTGCATACCAGGTTGCCATGATGATGTTCTGAGGAGGTAAGGGGTTGGCTTGAGCAGCTGGTATATGGATGGTAGGGATACTAGGACTAGTAGAAGTCTGTTGAGCAGATTTAGGGTGGCAGAGCCCCAAGTTTTGAATGAAGTGAATATCAGGAGGTGTAGATGGAGGGGTTTCTCTGTCCCTAATGTGTTGACCAATATTAGATGGTGAATCGGGAAGCTCAAGGTCTGGCTAATCTAGAACACTAAATGACCTAGTTCTTAGTAGTTTTTTTGGTAGGTCTAGGTCGAAAGGTGGGACTAATAGAGCTGTAAAGTTTTCTGGTGCAGAGTTAGCTCTATGGATATGACTGGAAATAGTTGGTCTTTTAGTTGTAGGATATTTCTTGAGGATGCTCTTAGGGTTATCAACTATTTCAGGTGGGTTTGGGTTAGGATAAGCTCTTGTGTAAATGGTTCTTGAAGCTAGAATGTTGGTTTCCAACAAAGCAGCTTAACCCTACTTGTTACTTCTGTTATGGCTGATGTTGTTGTTAGTGTCAGTCTAGTCATACTACCATCAGTGATCAAAACTGCTCTTTTTGCATTTGCATATTAGGTGTCTCATACCAATAAATTTCACCATTCCGCTAGGTCATGGATTCATTTATGGCAGTAATGTTTCATCATTTTTCCCTCATAAGGTACTTGCTGATTTTCCTCCCTATGGTTTTCAGTCATTAGTCACTTTCATTCTCAAAATCATATCAGTAGGTCATAGGATGGGTCTCTTTAGTATCTAGGTGTTAGTATGAATTCTTCGTCGAAGTGTACGAAAAAGAACCACTTTAGCTACGCATAACTAATAGCCCTAACAACAATAATGGCTGCAAAACATCTTCAGATCTGCAATTAGTAGTTAAAGTGCTGCAACAAACAGATCTATAAATGGAAAGACATTAAGCAGTAAATTAAAGAGTTTGCTCCATGCATCCAACAGACAAGACAAGAACACGATTTTTGAATGAATTTTTATATTACAGGGCACCTGGGAGGAAACAAGAAGGTGTATCCAGATCTCCTCAATGGGATAGGTTCTTTGTAGTCCTCAGCACTTCAGATCTAAGCTTTCTCTCTCTTGTAGATGTAGAAAACCCAATGTAGAAGGTAGAGCTCAATGGGAGCAACAATGGCAGAAAATGAGACCGAGTGTATAGATCCAGAGTGATCTAGTATGCAACAAAAGGTCAAGAATGAAGGGGAAAACCCTCCTATTTATAACAAAATATTGGGTCATTCTAGATCTTGGTGCATGATTAAAATAATGTTAATCAAATCTAGATCCACCTCTATGAATATTTTATTATTATTTGTTGGAGGGAAAGGGTGTTTGACTTGGGTCAAATCCCTTGATTAGTGAAGAATAAATAAATAAATGATTTATTTATCCTTTTAAGGAAGTGGTTGGGATATAATCAAATAAATAATGATTTATTTAATTAATGGTGGTTGATTTGGTCATATTTAACAAGAAATATTATTTAAATAATTATTCCTAGAAAATAATAAGATAACTATGGGTTTATCTCATTAATTTCTTTGTTTTTGGGTTAAACATGACTGGGAATAATAATTAAATTATGGTTTAATTAATTATTCCTTTTGGGGTTTCCCAATTAACATAGTGAAAGCAGTTTTACTTGGGGTAAAACTGGTCTTACATGGTGTACTTGGGTCCATCTAATGATGAAAGGTTAGATGACCAAAAAATGGTGTAACAGATTGCCCCCCAGCGTGCGAGTGTCAGGAGAAAATCGTATGACCGAAGTACGTTGTAAGAATACAATCACCAGACAACAAAAGGGGATGTCAGAGAGAGAAGTGTGAGGTAGATAGTGTGCGGAAGGACTAGACCCTGAGGAGACGAGACTCGCAGGTGCAACAAGTCTCTGTTATGAGAGGGTACCTGTGCTGAAGGCGGCGGGGGAGGCATACCTATGCCCGCCGTGACTAAGTACAAAAGAATAGTGTGTCCAGTGAACAAGGGACCGAACCATAGAGTACAGCTGGCATAATCAAGAGCCAGATAAAAATACAATGAAGAGTCTCACATACATGATGTGCCTGGGATAACAGCCAGGACTAGTACAATATCATCTGAGTACATGAGATAAATACAACCCAAATGCCCCCTGTAAATGGGGAAGGGCTCACAAAATCTGACTGATACATGCAAATCATAGAGGTGCTGCAAGTGGCTAAGGCCAACATCATCAAAATCTGGAGCGGCATCGAAGGCTGCAATGAAGAGGTCATCCGGGCATGTGGGGGGCTACCTGCAGGGCCACCCCCTCATGAGGGCTGAGACATCTCACACACGCCCGGGAATCATCAGGAGCTGCTGCTGGGTCACTGGACTGTCCAGTATACGAATCTCGATCATGCTGAAAGGAGCTGGAGAAGCAATCAAGTCAAAGGGAAGTGAGAGATCCCCCTGCTTGATCCGAGGCACCGAACAAGAGTGGAAGCTGGAACCAAGGTACACCGCCCTCTAGACCTTGTTTCTGGAATAAATGCGCTGATGTCGACAGAAGGAGGTCCGTCGTAGGTGAGGCAATAAGAGACGCTCAACTAAGGCACGAGAGAATAACAATAGAGCGACAGACAGACTGACACCAATGATGATAGTGGAAAGGGGAAGGATGGAGTGGCGAATGGACGACTTCCCTTGTTAGAGCATAAAGGGCATGAATGACATGGCAGCGACTGACACAATATCGAAAGGGATAGGGGACAGTGGGACTAAAGGTCATGATATGCGACACAAGGGAGAAACCAAGCAAAGAAGGATGGAGGGCTATAGTGGGGTGCAAAAGGACGCAGGATAGACTCCATGAATGCAATGATGACTCGACTTGGATGCTCTAAACAAGGGCGACTGTATGGTGCTGCCACATAGTAAAGGCCTCAATGAGGGGCAAAAAAGCATGAGTACAAGGTGGGCACTCATGACGAAAGTCGACACGAACATGGACGAGTAAGGGGGCAGTATGGTGCCCCCAGTACAGGTGTTGTAGGTGAGGAAATTCGATTTTGAATGGAGGTGAGGTAACTGCATGTTGGACGAAGATGGGTCCTGGTGCAGTAGAAAAAATGAAACAACAGATGCTGGCTATCTAAAAGAAAATAAAACATGCATTTCCGAGGTGAAATGCTAAGGGTAGTATTTCTTAAGATAGAGTGCATTGCGAGGGTTAGGAAGGGGATGACCTTCAAAATCCTCTAAGAGGTATGCCCCTTTTCCAAGATCCTTACTAATGATGTAAGGGCCTAGCCATAATGAGTCGAACTTCCCATGACCCAGGACATCATGGGCCTGGTCATAGACTAGAACAAGGTCGCCTTCGTGAAAAGTGCGAGGCTGGACTTTTCGGTCATACTGAGCTTTGGTGTGTTTTTTGGCCGCTTCCATGGTTTGTAAGGCGATACGGCGGTCTTCGGAGGCACGCTCAAGCATGATAAGTCATTGTTCTAGTGGTTGGGTGTCAGGGAGAAGTTCAACGGCTAGTTGCAGAGAAGGAATTTCACACTCGATCGGTAAAACTGCCTCCTCTCCAAAGACGAGATGGAAAGGGGTGAACCCGGTGGCGGTTTTGACAGAGGTTCGATAGGCCCATAAGGCAGGAAAGAGCATGAGATGCCAGTTGGTTTTGTGCTTATTCACTGTTCGTTGAAGCATAGTCTTGAGGGTTTTTTTGACTGCTTCGACTTGGCCATTACCTTGGGGGTAATAGGAGGAGGAATATTGGTGCTCAAAACCCAACAGTGAGGATAGCTCACGCCATATCTCATCTTCAAAATTTCTGCCGTGATCAGAGACCAGTTGCTTGGGAACCTCGAAGCGAGCTATAACATGGTTAAAGAAAAAGAGGGCCGCGGTAGCTGCTGTGTTGTTGAACGTTGGCATGGCCTCGGCCCATTTGGTGAAATAGTCGACCGCCACGATGATATACTTGTGGCTACCAGCGGATGGCGGGCGACACTCCATAAAGTCGATGGCCCATTTACAAAAGGGACCAGTGGAAACGACCGGATGGAGGGGAGCTGGTGGAGCTCTCGCCTTTGGGGCGAAATGTTGGCAGTTGGGACAGTGTTTGACTGCCTCAATGCAATCACTAAAGAGGGAAGGCCAAAAATACCCGGCGCGCATTATTTTTTGGGCAGTAGCGAGACCAGAGAGGTGGCCACCGCAAGCGCCGCTATGGCAGGCATTAAGGACCTGTTCAGCTTCAGCGTGTGTGAGGCAACGACGAAGGACCGTATCAACCCCGCGACGATAGAGGTCGTCACCGATAAGAAGGTATCGGGGGGCTTGGTGTCGGATATGTCGACGAGCCTCACGGTCAAGGTGGAGGGCGAACTTTTGGGTCCGCAAATAAGTCAGAATATCGCCATACCACGGGTCATCAGAAGTAATGGCAAACAGGTGCTCATCAGGGAAATCGTCATTAACGGGAGGGTCTTGCGATCCGGTAGGTAATTCGGAAATGAGCTCAGCGAGGGCTAAGCCTTTCTTACTTTTTGGGGTGACAAATTCAAGGTCGAATTCCTGAAGGATAACGACCCAACGGGCGTACTTCCCAGTAAGTATACGACGACTCAGAAGGAAGGCCATGGGGTTGGAATTTGTCACAACCTTGGTGGAGCGCAGGAGGATATAATGACGAAGTTTTTGGACTGAGAACACGACAGCCAGCGCTAATTTCTCGTCATAGGAATATGAGACACGGGGTCCCACAAGGTTCTTACTGACATAGTAGATCACATGCTCGATGCCATGGTCATCCTCTTGGATAAGGACTCCAGCGACCGAATAGGTGGAAGCGGAGATATATAGGATGAAGTCCCGATCAAAGTCAGGAGGGCGAATTAAGGGAGCAGATGCGAGAGCTTGTTTGAGGGCATCGAAAGACTCGTGAGCATGGGTATCCCAAACAAAGGGGATATGGGAGCGTAGGAGTCTAAGGAACCCGTGCGCAGTGGTGGCGTAGTCAGGGACGAACCGACGAAGGAAATTAGCTTTTCCTTGGAGGCTTTGGAGCTGGCGGAGGGTACGCGGGATGGGGAGTTCAAGAATGGCTTGAACTTTGAAAGGGTCAAGAGTGATACCGTCCCTAGACACGATGAAGCCTAGGAGGCGGCCGGCAGGAACGCAAAAGACGCATTTCAACGGGTTAAGTCGGATATTATACTTGCGACATCGGAGAAAAATGGTGCGCAAATCGTGTATGTGTTGCGCCCGATGTTTAGAACGTGCCGTGAGGTCGTCTAAGTAGGCAAGGATAATATGAGCTAAATCATGGAAGCAATAAGACATGGCCCGTTGGAAGGTGGCGCCGGCGTTTTTTAGGCCGAAAGGCATGACCCGGTAAGCAAAAGTTCCCCACGGAATAATGAACGCGATTTTTAGTTGATCAGCAGGACGGATAGCAATTTGGTTGTATCCGGAGAAACCATCCATGAAGGATAGGATCTCATGCCCCGCACACTCGTCAATGATTTGGTCGATGAACGGTGTGGGGAAGTTTTCTTTGGGACAAGCTTTGTTCAGGTCGCGAAAGTCCGTGCAGACACGAATGGTGCCTTGTTTCTTGAGAACAGGAACGGGGTTAGAAACCCAAGTGGTGTATTCGATGGGGTAAATGAAACCGGCCTGCTTGAGCTTATCGATTTCGGCTTTAATAGCGTCACGTCGGGAAGGATGAATGGGTCTCATCTTTTGGCGGACTGGTTTGGCGTCAGGCCAGGTGTCGATATGATGCTCGACAATGGCAGGATCGAGTCCGGGCATTTCATAATAGGACCAGGCGAAGACATCATGGAATTCTTTGAAAAGCTTGGTGTAAGTTTCAATTTCTTCCGTGGTGCATTGGGCACCCAATGTGATGTATTCTTCGATTCCTGGTGTGACGGAAATGTTAACTTTGATGGTAGACGAGATATTGGCCATGTTTCCTTCTTCGAAAGCATCAGGTGCAGGAATGGGGTTTTTAAACCAATCTACTGCATGAGGGATGAAGTCTTTGGTTTCCACAGCATATTGGTCATGGGACTGCTGTGGGAGGAAATATGCGCGATGGTGCATATCATCCCAGGGAAAGTCAGGGTTGGTCATGGCTTCCATGATGTCTTCATCAGATTGGAAGATGGGAAGACTGGAGGCAGATGGGACATCCGAGGGAGTAGTGGTAGGGGACGGTTCATCATGAGGAGAAGGGCTCATATGGGCGATATCAACAGATCCAAGGTCGGCTGAGAAGCTGAGGGGATCGGTAGGTTGAGTGGCTGGTGAATGAGGTCTCAAGGATGATGACAGGTACAAAATGGTAACTGAGGGCTCCGTTGGCTTAAAAGCGGGAGGCGGAATATGAATGTCCTCTGGTCCGATCGAAGCGGCCTTGAATTGGCGGTATAAGTCCAAGGAGGAACGGTACTCGGAAAGGCGGGGACAGAGGTGGGTGTAATGGCCGTGGAAATCGCACAAGGCACAAGGGTGGTTGGTGCGCAAGTGTTTGAGTTTTGGGAGGGAGTCGGGGATAGTGACATGGACTTCTGGGAGATCAGAGTCGGGGAATGTCTCGTTGACCAGCAGCTTGAGGTGGGGTAATTCAGGACACGTGTGAGTGGCATGACCGACGACATCACACAAAGCGCATCGAATGGCGGGCTTTGGTGGTCGTTGGGGGGTAAGGGATGTTGGGGGGGCCGAATCGTGATGGGTTGCCCCCCTTCGGGCTTTGCCTGGCTTCCCGGGAGCCGTCACAACAGGAGAAGGGTCCTGTGGAGGTGCTGGGGGCACAGTGGCTATGGAGGAAGCGAGGGGGATCGGTTGAACCGGTGTCAAAGCCATATAAGGTTTGGGGTGACCAGGGGGGGTGGCCGCTGGGGGGTCAAGGTACCAGACTGGAATGCCCAAGGTCAAGTTAGGGAGAGAGAGCGTGGCCATGACGGGGACGGAAGATACTCTAGGAGGGGGAGCCAAGAAGGGGATCTGTCCAGCAGGGTAATGACCAGGAGGTACGGCTCCGAGATGGGCAAGGCCAGGGGGGACCGAGCCAGGAGGGTAAAGAGGTTCGGGGATACCAGCTGTAGGGGGAGGGCCAGAAGGAGGAGGTCCGGCTGGCTGGGACGAATGGCTAGGAGCGGGTGGCGGAGGGAGGGGAGGGGGTTGCGGACTAGCCGAGGCAGGCCTTTTACGGGTGGCCTGAGACGATTGCATCATGCAAACATTCGACAAGCTGGGATCGGTAACAGGAGGGGGGGGAAGGTGGGGCAAAGTACCAAGCAGGGTGGAATCTTTATAGACGCCGGGGGAGACACTGGCCCAGGAATCGACGGTTTGCTTATTGGCTACGGAAGAGATGGTCGGCTCGGAGGAGGTCTGAGACGGCAGCTCATGATAAGATAGCTGGTCAATGGTGACGATCTTCCCATTATGTGGGAAGGGCATCTTGCGGAAAACCGCGGATGGGACAGCAGACATGGCGTAGGTGTAGCTTCGCCCCAAGAGAATGTTGTAGTCTAGAGGGGCATCAATGACTTCGACATCAATGCAAACAGTCTTACCGGCGAGGGTGATGGGGCATTTACGAAACAGGCCAATAGGCTGGGAGGCATGACCGTCCCACGCTCGAAGGGTGATCGTGGAAGGGGCTAGCTCAGGGGATCCGAGTTGCTTCCAAACCGAAGCGGACATCACACAGGTGGATGCCCCCTCATCAATTATGCACCGGGATACAGTGGCGTTCCGGATTTTGACTGGGATTTGGAAAGCGACGGAAGGAGGAAGAGGAGGATGGTCCAATTGAGTGGCGTCAAACACAATCATTTGGTCATCAGCAGGATCAGAGCGCATCATAAGGATCTGGTAATCAGAGGAACCAGAGATGGACGAGGGGGTGGCCACATGACTTTCGGGGGGTTGGGTAGCCACGAATCCTTGTTGAGGGAAAGGATCAGTGAACACAGCTGGCTGGGTAGTGGCCACATTAGGAGGAGCATGAGGGGAGGCGTGTTGTCCGCGCAATGTGGCTTGAGACTCCCACATCTGTCGCATCTGGGGTAAAAGAGGACAATCGTGAGTGTAGTGACCGTAAACACTGCAACACGAACAGGGCTTGTTTGTGCGAAGCGGCCTGTCCGGCCTGGGCGGAATGCCCTGAGGCTGGTTGCTAGTGTTAGGGTCCATACCAGAATTGGGTCCTCGATTACCGGGGGCAGATGGGTTCTGGTTGCCTCGCCGCCTTCTTTGAGAAGAAGGGGGATTGATCGCACCCTGCTGTGCAAATACTTGCCCTAGAGGGGGTTGTATGTGCTGTTGCAGGTTGTGAGGAGGCAAGGGAGGCGGAAGCGCATATGCTGGAGGAGCTGGCGCACCAGGCTGTGGATAAAAGTAAGGGTTGGGTTGGGCGACATTGAGGTAAGCAGGAGGTTGGGCAAAATGAGGAGGCATGCCGTATCCTGGATACATGTTGCCGGGAGGGGGAAGATTGCTTGAGGTGCTGGCCCCTCCCTGAGGGAGGCCATGGCTCATAGGAGGGTGAGCAGATGGGTGGGAAAGAGATCCAACAATACCGTCGGCGGAATGAGATGCCCCCGGGGCGTTAGCGCCACCGGGCCTGGGGATGTCAGGAAGAACGGTATAAACATAACCGGATTGAGCGTAGATCAGGTCATATTTTAAAGCTATTTGGAGGGCGGCTTCTTCAGATTGAGGAAAGTGAGAGGCGACATCTTTGCCGATGGGAGACGGGAGGGTGCGAAGGAACCAGTCCATGTAAACCCGATCTTCAAAGGGGGGGGCTCGACATAAGCTCCGTCTTCGTCGCCATTCCTGAACATGGGCAGAAAGGCGTGTGGAAGAGGATTGCTTAAATGAAGTCAAGAGCTCTGTACCAGTGTCGTATCAGAGAGGGAGCTGGAAGTACGACAAGAAGGCTTGGGCAAGAGTCTCGAACGTGGTATGGGAGGAAGTGGCCTGTTCGACATACCATTTAGAAGCTTCGCCGGTAAGCGTGCGTTGGAACAAACGAAGACGGATGGAGTCATCGGTAATGGAATTGGAGGAACACCACATGTGGAAAGATCGGACGTGATTGGTTGGATCTTCTCCGGTAAGGCCCTCGAACTTAGGGATATCAGAGGGCAGCTTGGTGGGCATAGTGGGCCAGGTAGCATTGTGGTGAATGGGATCATTAATCAACTGACGGAAATCGGGGAGGCTGAGGCCTGCAATGTACGGCAGCACAGGGGTGGCCGGAGTAGTGGTTGTGACGGTTCCGCTAGAAGTAGGGCCGGCATTGGGGCCGGGAGAACCACTAGCATTAGGCCCTGATCCGGACATGGTGAAGGTAAAAGGGGGAGAACCGGAAGGAGAAGGGGGACCCGATGAATCAGGAGAGGAGTCGGAGTGCGGACTCGAAGGTGGACTGGCTCGATGACGGCGGTGCGGAGCAGGTCGATCAACCGGAAACTGAGGGTGAAGGCCAAGAAGTCTTCGGGAAAGGCGCCTTGGGGGCGCAATGATGACAGGAAGAAGGAAACCGACAAGGGCAGAAAGGGACAAAATCAAGAAGGTCAAGGGCAGAAAAGGTGCAGTGAAAATTGATTTTAGAGTCTTTGCCAGGCGGTGTAAACCAGGCGCTTCTTCACTTAGGGTCAGTGTGTGGTGTGCGTTGATTTTAATTTTTAAACCCTTTCCGTTGTTTGAGAGCAAGAAAAAAGTGTGCTACGTAGCTGAAAATAAACCTACAGAGAACAGAAATAAAATGTTGAAATAACAGAAAAATAACGGCTACGTATGCATCTATCTAACCCAAGAAGGTGGGTCTCTCACAACTATGCTGAAAAGAAAGGGGAAAACTATGGAAACACACACAAAGGACGCTCGACAGATCTGGGGTCAAAGGGGACAGAGATCTGGAGGATAAAGCTGCAGACAAGGGGTGCAGGTCACAGCCAAGAGACAGAGGCAAGGTGGCTGGAAAAAGGGAAATCAGCAAAAACCGGGGGGGGCAAGGCGGAGGCCTGCAAAGGAGGTCCAAACAAAACGACAGGAGGTGATTTGAAAGGAAAAGAGGCTGATTTCAATGGATCTGAAAGGGAGGTAACAGATCTGGAAAAGAGGAGGCTGAAGCTCTGAAACCGACGGCTGAAACAGCTGAAACTCTTCCACAAAAAGTGGAGGGTACTAAAGCCCTAAGGGGCTGGGTTCCCACTTAGGTGAGTAAAAACAGATCAGATCTTGGTCAAGGCGGGCTGAGACAGAGGCTGGAAAACCCTGGCAGAGGCTGCAGCAGAACCCAGAAAAATTTCAGAAAAAATGCTGGAAAAAAGGCAGGTCGCAGGTTCTGACCTGATCTGAGTTGAGGTCGCAGGAAACAGGCCAAAAGGTGCGTCCAGGTCGCAGGTTTTGGGCCAAAAGGTGCGACCCCCCCGTTCCGGTTGTTTCGGCGGCAGATTTTCTGAAAAGTTGCCGTCTCAGTTGCGGCTGGTGTCGCTTACCTGCGCAATAGGGCCAGAAACACACGGAAGTTAGAAAATTTAAGTTTTTAGGGTTTTATGTGAGAAAAATGACATGAAAAGAGAAAAACTAAACAGCTGAAAAGAAGCCCTAGGGCCTGAAGTAGCTGGATATGCAGGAATATGAAAAACGGCAGCGGTCGTAATTTAAAACCCGTGTGGAGTCGCCATTTGTTAGTATGAATTCTTCGTCGAAGTGTACGAAAAAGAACCACTTTAGCTACGCATAACTAATAGCCCTAACAACAATAATGGCTGCAAAACATCTTCAGATCTGCAATTAGTAGTTAAAGTGCTGCAACAAACAGATCTATAAATGGAGAGACATTAAGCAGTAAAGTAAAGAATTTGCTCCATGCATCCAACAGACAAGACAAGAACACGATTTTTGAATGAATTTTTTATATTACAGGGCACCTGGGAGGAAACAAGAAGGTGTATCCAGATCTCCTCAATGGGATGGGTTCTTTGTAGTCCTCGGCACTTCAGATCTAAGCTTTCTCTCTCTTGTAGATGTAGAAAACCCAATGTAGAAGGTAGAGCTCAATGGGAGCAAAATGGCAGAAAATGAGACCAAGTGTATAGATCCAGAGTGATCTAATATGCAACAAAAGGTCAAGAATGAAGGGGAAAACCCTCCTATTTATAACAAAATATTGGGTCATTCTAGATCTTGGTGCATGATTAAAATAATGTTAATCAAATCTAGATCCACCTCTATGAATATTTTATTATTATTTGTTGGAGGGAAAGGGTGTTTGACTTGGGTCAAATCCCTTGATTAGTGAAGAATAAATAAATAAATGATTTATTTATCCTTTTAAGGAAGTGGTTGGGATATAATCAAATAAATAATGATTTATTTAATTAATAGTGGTTGATTTGGTCATATTTAACGAGGAATATTATTTAAATAATTATTCCTAGAAAATAATAAGGTAACTGTGGGTTTATCTCATTAATTTCTTTGTTTTTGGGTTAAACATGACTGGGAATAATAATTAAATTATGGTTTAATTAATTATTCCTTTTGGGGTTTCCTTAATTAACATAGTGAAAGCAGTTTTACTTGGGGTAAAACTGGTCTTACATGGTGTACTTGGGTCCATCTAATAATGAAAGGTTAGATGACCAAAAAAATGGTGTAACACTAGGTTTCATCACGGTCAAAATAAATGAGTCAAGTGTCAATAAAGATCAACAGGGTCATGAGGAAGTTAAAAAATACAAAGTCATAGCACCAGGAAGATCAAAGATATCATTTGTTTGGTTTAATGCAAGCTTCACCTCAAAACCATGTTTTGAGGTGAAGACACGATACTTTACCTTTCAGCCACAATTCAGAAGCTGTTATCTCCACAAAGTGATGTCTCTGCCGTCAGAGAAGTTTTCCATACTATGTTCAGCACCAAATCATCTTCAAAACATATCCATCAAAAAGAGCCCGGAAAGGGCTTTCCAACGGTATACTACACTCTCGAAATTGGCTTCTAGATTGAATTTTGTGCTTAAGTGAAGTAAAAGCCCTCTATTCCCTAGACCCCCCTATTTCCCATGTTTCCCCTTTAAATTTATGTTCAAATCCCTTTAAAAACCCCTTCCTTCTCCCTTCCGATTATAATATCGCATTGTAAATCATTTAATAAAGTATGCGATTTTATTACCCAACCACTTCCCCTCCATGCCTTTGGACTTTATAATAAAAAAATTCATATTAAAAATTCCCTCCCCTTAAGCACTTCTCCGACCAATACCCCACAAACCTTATAACAAATTTATATCATATATATAAACCCCACCACTTTAGCGCAAAATCGCAAGATCGCAAGTTTAGAGTTTCAAGTGTCTTGTTGATGTGGAATTTGCGATGTGCGATGTGCGATCATCGCAAAATTCCCATAGCCAAATTCCCATCGCACTTTCCGTTGCAAATTTTCCATCGCAAAACTCCCGTTTGCGATGTGCGATCATCACGATTTTCCCATCGCAAATTCCAAATATTGCGATTGCGATTTTATCCCCGGGCCCACCATACAACACTTACTCCCCATTATAATATAAAGGCCCCTTCCCCGTTGTAAGTCCCAAATCGCATTTTATTACGTTTATTAAAGGACTTCTCATGGTTTAATCCAACCGCATCGAAATGTTTATTTCGCATATATTTTCTCGCTCCCCGATCCCAATTGCGATTAAGATGTTGGTCCCGCCTCCTCTCCCTTCCTTCCTATTCACTGTTTCCCTTCACGTAAGGCATCATTTCAGTTTATTCCAGTTTACTGCAACGACATCTTATTAAAAGTCAATTATTCAAAACAAATAATGGAAAGCAAAGAGACAGCCAGAGGCCGAGAACCCAAATTATAACAGTCACATCATCAGTTACGTTGTAGAGAAATCTACGTTACATTTTTTTCCTTCTCACTGGCCAGATGTAATGCAGCTCTTCCTTTTTGAAGAGACTGTTGCCTTTGGGCCTTCTATCTTCAGTTGTGATTTCTCCCCTTCCATCGATTTGTATTCCGGAAAATTATGTCTATTTATTGTAAATTCCAATCATTTGTAAAGGATCTGAGTTCTGGGAAAAGTGAGGCAGTGAGCTCTGGGCTCCGTTGTACAGTTTGGCAGGGAATTAAATAAAGTGATGCAGCTCTGATTTATGGGATTCATGTGTTATGAGTTTTAGCATATGTTTCTCCTTTATGTTTCATATGTACATTTTTATGCTACACCATTCATTCATTAACATCTCCAGTTGAATGTTTTCAAGTTAGAAAGGTAGAATCCATTTTATATGCTCTGCCTTGGGGAATCATTCATACTCTGTGTATTTTCTTCTGTTTGAAAATGATTCATTTATTATGCCCTTTCCAGCTTCTCAACAGTCTTTCCATTTCATCTTATTTAGACTTGATTGCTAAACCTCCTGCCTATCTTGCCCTATGAAATATTCTGTATCCCGATTTAATTCCTCAGTTCATATTGTCCTCTTGTCCCATACATCCCTGAAATTTCAGTAATTCATCAAAACTCTTTTTCCCATTTATATACCTAGCCTAAAATCAGTTTCATTACCATTTTACTGAATATCTATTCTACAGAGAGAGCCCTCTCCTGTCCTTTTAGGGCTAGCTACAAGGCTGAGCGTGGTTTAGCTGTTACCCTGATTTTCCTTTTTCAGCCTGAGGTTCAGATTGGGTGCTAACAGTTGTTATGGAGGCTGGTCTCCTAGTGGAGTCTAAGGTGAACCAAGATAGTCAGCAGGCCTACTGATCACCAGTGGAGTCTTTGATCTTTACGGAACTATAGAGTCGCCAGGTGGAAGGTTTAGGATGTTTCTAGGAGATACAATGACCACCACAGTGCTTATGTAGTGTCCTTTTTCAAGGATATCTTCAAACACAGCAAAATCTAACCAAAGATGGACTGGGAGGGCTTTTACCAGATATTTCACCTCTGAAAGAAAGTGAGATCTGGAGGCTATCTAGCCCTTTCCAGACTCTGTCTAAGAGTGTGGGGAGAAACACAACAAATGGTGTAGAAGGTGAATTGCAAATGGAAGTGTTTCACTGCCAACCTAACCAGAGATTTTTGGTTTTCTAAGGCTCTCGTTATGTAGTAAGATGGAAAATACTCAGAAATTCCCCAGTGGAGTCGCCATTATGTTGGGGTTCCCATGTTTTGGCCAGATTGGAAATACAAAAAGATGAGACAACATCATAACCACTTTCAGACCTCAGGATCTAGCCCTCCTAGGTCCAGAGAGGGATCTCTCTATATTAGCAAAGGTTTTATGTCTTTGAAGCTCTATGTTTGAGATATTAGGCTAGTTATAGGCACAGGGTTTGTTTGTTTGATTTGTATTTGGTTGTTTAGAATCAGGAAAGAAGGTTTCAATATAAGACGAGGCTGAACAAAGAGGGTTTTAGAAAAAGGAGAGATAATTTAGAGAACATTCAAGACCATTGGGAAATAGAGTCAGGAAAAGGTTTACTTGCTATTCAATATGCAGGCTTTCAGTTGGGCTAGTCATCTAAAGCATTGGATCTTAAAGATGATAGTGTGACATGAAATGATAAGAGATAAATTGAAAGCAAGGAAACCTCCAAGGTGACCTTTCAGAAATCAGATCCAGGGACAGGACATGCCATTGGAAAACCTGTGATCCAAAACCTAAAAGGTTAACTCTTCAGGCAAGGAACATTAAAGATTCAGAACACAAAGGTGGGAACATGAGATCAGAGAGAGACTTTGAACTCTCAATTCTTCGGCCTCCAGCTTGAGGGAACTTAGAAAGGTTCAATTAATTGAAAGGATCCTAGTGAGACAGAGAAAGATATCTAAGCTCCCAGTATCCCAATTCATTCAATTAAAGCCTAACAAGAACATCTAAGAACAGATTCATTAATTCATACATCAGCTAGCAGTATATGCTTGACCACTACACTGGTTAAATTAGTTGAAACCAGTCCTCAGATAACACATTTAGCAGAAAACATTGAAGGCAGGGAGAGTAGAAACATAGGGTACCTAACAAGGGTAAATCTTATGCCAGATTTCTGGTGCGTGCTAGAAGAAATGAAATGAAATGAATTACAAGATAAAACAACTACAAAGATAGAAAAACATCACCGCTACTTTAAATCAGGATCCAAAGAAATGTTATTGTCATATTAAAGAGCAACACCAGTCAAGTACAACATTACCAATAGCTTGATATTCAGTCTGAAAACATCTTCCTGAGCTATCTTACAACTTTACATAGAGAACATGTCTCAAGAGAAACAGCTTGCAATTCACATATATCCGATCAACAACCTTTACAATGAGTTTCTTCATGAATTTTATAGCTGAAAGAGGAGTAGAGGAGGTAGGTGAAAAAATAAATGTAACATTAAAGCTCAAAAGAGGAATAGGGCCGAGGCCCCATTCTGTTTTAAATTATGGGCATTTATCTTCAGTACTCTTTGGATGAAAGAGTGGTCTTCGTCAGGCTGCAATTTACTCCAGGTATGTCTTTGATGTACTTGTTGTAATACCTCTACAATACTCTAGTGAACTGAACAAAAACAGATCAATGACTCAGGTCTGCCATACTGTGTAACAAATGCTTTTGATAGCATAGGACTATTGTCAGGGCTGAAATTTCCTCAGGAACACGGTATTGAATGGAAACAGTATGGGCACTTCGTCCTTTCACGGGTAGGAACATTTTGCTGATGGTGAAACTGATATATATCATTTCGTGTGCCCTAGGCCTTCTATATGATTCATGAGGTCTTAAATTTGATATTTCTCCTTTAAATTATTGGATTAAGGCTCAAAATCTTCAATTACAGGACTTAAATTCTCTGCTTTTTTCTTGATACTCTCTGCTGCTCCATTAATGTCTATGTTTGCGAAATTTGAGCTTTAAATGATGCAGGAGAGGTTTTACAGGGTCAAAACCTATACTTTGATGAAATCTTTCCTGCAGAGACCCCCTCCGAGCATTCTCTGCTAATATCAGGCTCGAACAATGGCCTTGTCTATGCTCTATGTCATTTGAATAGTGACTGTGAACACTAGAGGTTTTCACCACCTGTAACCCTACAAAACATAAAAAACATCAAAAAATCCATGCATGGGGTGGGCGGATGTAATGGAGGATTGGAGGACAGGTGGTAGAACTATGGAGGGACGTACGAGGAATAGGGGGAGATGCATTTGGAAGACGGCGAGAGAGGAAATTTTAATGTAAAACATTAAAATTTGACCTTTGAATAAAATATAAAGGGAACGGATGAAGATGTGATGAAAACATGTGGAAAGGGTGACGTGGCAGGAGCCGGTCCATGGCGGGGTGTAAATTAAATCCGGACCGTCTGATGTCAGGAGGAGATCAATGGTTGAGAACGCATCGGAGGGCAACAGATGGTGGGCCAGCGGTTTTATTTTCCTTGGATTAACTCCTGAGCATCTTCGTGGCACGATCACCGCTGGATGGACAGCTTCAGATTGGATGGTGTACGCGCATATCGCGCTGGGTCCACTACCGAACTTTAACACACGATGAGGGCGATTTTCCAATAGTGCTCGGAGCCACGTGTCGGCCAATGAATGGCATCACTGCGAAATGAAAAATATCGCCCACCTTCCAAAGGCGGTGCGATAGAAACCGTCGATTTTTTAACAGTGTTTGTCTGTGGGAACCACCGGAGCGGATGAACTACGAGCCGTCGATCTGGGGATCAGATCAATGGTGAGTATTGCACCTGACCATTTTATTGATAAGCGCTCTATGGGCTAGCACTTGGTTAAGTGCCTGGGTCATGTGGGGAAACGGTTTTGGGGGCTGGCCGAAAGGGGCTAGGCCTAATATGTGTTAAAATATGGGTTTTCAGCCCTTTTTAATGCAATTTGAGGCCAGGGAAAGGTTTCGGTAAAGGGAAAGAGGGGTTTTAAAGCAAACAAGGGGTGTGTGTATGGTTTAAATGGGATTTTGGGCTGGTTTAGAGGAAATAGGGGAGGGATTTTGGGGTAAAAAGGGGGGCTTTGAAAAAGGGGAAAAAGGGTTGAAATGGGGAATTCTGCAGGGATACAAGGGGTGAATGAAGGCCCTTTGAGCACACTTTTTTACAATCAGTGAGGCTTATTGACTTAGAAAAAATAGTGGAAATTAATCAAAGGGGAGAGGGCATGAAGAGGCCTTCAAGGATGATGTGCTTTCAGAGGAAATGCATTCCTTGAAGGCTCACCAAACAATTTAGCTCCCTGCTTTCTTGTCAAGGAATTTATAGGGGGCTAACATTGACCATGGGAAAAGTGCATCGCTTGAGAAGATTGGTGGCCAAGTTGTTGAACTGGTACCTAATCCGTGTTATGAAACACCTAGCGTCAGCCTTAATTCGGGGTACACGAACTGCATGGGAGAATCCTCAGGTACGAATAACAACTGTCAGCCCGTTCCACGTTGATAAGAAAAAGGACATTACAGTTACGCAAATTGGGTGGCAGATCATCAATGAAACCATTTATGGTAAGTTTGAGCCGAATGATCGATGGTAAGTTTCATGTACGGGTTACTCCACCATTAAGTAGCTCCGGACTGTGTGTAGTTGGTAGAATAACTTTGCACCAGGCTACTTATTGTCTCCCCACCATGCTCCTATTATCTGCCTATTGGTCTCCTACGATTTGTAATTTTCCCACTTAGCCTCAGCTAAGAGGAACATTAAATTTTTTTTAATTTCTGCTTCATGAATAAATGAATAAAGGAGGACATGCAAAACTCCTAAAATGTTTGAATAAATCAATTCCCATGTGAACAAAGACAAATTAGGGCTATCTAAATAATCACTTGCAGGTGTGAAAGAGGTTTGAGCTAAATACTGGGTCAACCTTGACCAAATCAACAGCGCTGTCTAGGTTCATTTCATCTCCAAAAGGGACAAAACAGTTCTAGAAGGGAGCCTCTAATATGAAAAGGGCTAATTCATCAATATGGTTTAGGGTTTGCAAGAGCTTTCTCATCTTATAAAAGGAGAAGGAGGGCAACAAGAGAAGGTTGTTGATAGATTATATTTCTGAGTATTTTTCTGCTTAGACAAATACCATTATCTGCTGTTGAGTGGAGGATTGTATTTGGAATTCCTATGCAGGAGTTTCACCTCTTCCTTTGATGATTCAAGGAGGAAAGTTTTCTGAAATGAACCACTATCAGGCTTGAGGCCAAGATCCTACTTACATTGGAAATGCTGATCCATTGAGGGTTTTGCTATCTCTGCAAGATGCAGCAAGTGGTGATCTAGATCTGCAGAGATCTAGTGTATTTTGAGAGCCTCTCTCCATGGAGTGGGTCCTTTGATATCCTGGAAGAGTGTATCATTTCTTGTACTTCAGATCTGAAATTATTCAGTAGTTTTCTGTGTCTCTTGAGCTACAGCGCTGTCCCACTGGGAAAACCGCGTTATTTATGTATGAGGGTTTGCAGGTTGTCTTGCTCATAGTTTAGATCAGAGATCTCTTGTGTTGGGCTTTTCCTTCCACTTGGTGATCCATAGATTGGATTTCTGATCTATGTTCTGTTCAAATCTGATCCATTGTAATGAAATGGTATATTCAGAAATTTATGGTAGCATTTTCCAAATCTACAACTTGTTTCTCAGATCTACTCGTATTCATGCATGCTTTTGTCAAAATTCCAAGTGGATCTTGTAGAGAAAACTATAGAGTTTCCAGATCTGATATAGATCTGATATTTTGTCCATATATATTCTCTAGATCTAAGTTTCAACTTACATCTACTGAACCTCCTGAAAAATAATGCTGTTGAAGCATTTCTGCAAATATACATGTGCTCCTGCTCTCTTTTCTGAAGATTTATTGTTGTATTTGGCTCATAATTTCTATTGTATAATGAAAGGGATTTATCATAATGATTATTTTCTGTTGTAATACTGATATATCAGTCCTCTTGCTGATCCCCACTAAAAATTAGCTAAAACTGCACAATTCCTGAAGCAGTGCTTGCATTTGACTGCAACCTTCCCCTTTGGGTGCCTCTTAGCTAGTTTACTTTTTGGGAGATCTATTTAATGTGCCTAAACTGATTTTTTTCTGATGAAATTCCATACATAAGTCACATACAACCTAAATGAGGGGAACCAAGCCCTGATATACGTTATTTTTGCACATTTTTACTTATACAGCGTTTTCCGCGAATACCTTGTTGAAAGTCCTGAAAAGGGGTTAATGCAAGTTCTATAGACAGAGTCTATAGTTGGCCAGGTAGCCTCTAGATCTCATCCTTTCTTTGAAAGGTGACATATCCAATAAATTCCTTTGTAGTCCATCTCTGAAATAGAATCTTGTGAATCCTGAAAAAGGATCATTACTGTGGTATCAGAGCTCTAATATTGGCACAGCCTGTGCTAGCATTGGAGCATTAGTCATACTGCATTCCGGAGATGAAGATTCTCTTTCTGAGAGGGAGAGTATATATCATAATATAAGTCATAAAAGGTATGACTATACTACTATTGACCTTGACAAGGGTCAACACAAGGGGAAAGCCCCTGAATCTGTGAATGATAAAGATAAGGAAGCAGAGGAGTTTGCAAAAAATATCTTGGAGGCTATGCAAGATCTGTCCAAGGAGATAAAGGAGATGAGGATGGATAGGATGAGGGAATCCCTTGGGAGATTCCATCAAGGAGAAAGTTATGATATGTCTCAATTTGGGACTGGTCAACTTGTGAGCTTTCCACAAGCTCCTCAGTCCTCACAACGCTCTACAATGCCAACCTTCTTAGCTATAGAAAATGAATGACTGCAAGAGCCAACCTTCCTGGAAGGGTACTTTGTAGAATATGACTCACAAAGTCAGAGGTTCAAGGATAACTTGAGCTTCCAAGACTTTTGCCATCTTAAGGACCGGAGGAGGCCATGGCAGCAGTACAGAGATGGTGGTCTCTTTCAGGGAAGACACCATACTATGGGAAGGTTATTTTTGCCCAAGTTAGATGGAACATCCACTTGCCATAGAATGGGTGGAAAATTTGGACATCTATTTCCTGTTGAATAAAGTGCCCGAAGTAGAAGCCATCAAGATTGCTACACTACATTTTGAGGAAGAATCCCACAACTGGTGGTTCCATGGACTATCTACATTGGGACACAACAATGTGTCCACATATGTTGATTTCACTAGGATACTAGTGGATATATTTGATCGGAAAGATTCGGAGGCCCCTTTTATAAGTTTGGAAAAGTTGAAGCAGACAGGAGATGCAGAGGCCTATATCTTTGAATTCTTGAGATTGTCAGTAATGGTCCCCGATCTATCTGTAGCAAGGAGAGTCTATATGTTCATTGATGGCCTGGAGGAACCCTTTCATGGGTTGGTTAAGTCTACCAAGCCCATCACCTTGCATGATACCATTGAGAGAGCTAGAGATCTCTAAGATGCCTTGCCAAGGGAAAAGGCAACTTTCCAAAGAAAATCCCCTCATTCCTCTAAGGGGAAGGACGGGAAAGCTTCTCCACCCAAGGAGAGCTCACTGAAGAAGCCTCTTGACCTTGATCTCTAGAGGGAGTTGAGGAAAAAGTGATTATGTTTCACTTGTCAAGAGCCATGGGTGCTGGGACATAGATGTGCTGCTGGGAGGGCACACTATATAGAAGTCTTTTCAGACTTGGAGGAGGAGGATGGGAATGAAGGAACTATGAGGGGTCACAGCGCTGGTGATGATAAGGAGGAAGATCAATCACCATCCAAAGGTGAAGAGGGAGCCTTTGCTCCAACAAGTGGGACTCTTGCTTCTTTGAGAGGAGTGCCAAAATATTTGACCTTAAGGGTGCAAGGTTCAGTCATGAGCCAAAGAGTGCCTATTTTGATTGACAGTGGGGCAACCCACAACTTTATCGATGCTCACCTTGTGCAGAGGAGAGGGATCCCCACTGACTCTTTTTATGGGTTCTCTGTTTTGGTTCTGGGAGATAGAACTATGTAGTGCATGCAGTATGTTCCATCACTTTCTGTGACTATGGGAGCCTACACCTTGGTGGACCATTTTTTTGTAGTTGACAAACCAGACACCAACATCATCTTGGGTGTCCAGTGGTTGATTACCTTGGGAAAATTCACCATTGATTGGAAGGCCTTGCAGATGGAATGGGTGGACTTGAAGAGTGGGAAGCAACAAATCATTCAAGGCATGCACACCTACCCTTCACCTGATGTTTCCACTCAAACAAAAGAGATGGAATTGTGCAGTGGGGGAAGGGACCTCACAGTTCCTTCTCTCATTCTTATGAGAATGTTGCAAGGAACATTCCTACCTCATGGAAAGCCACTTGGAATGCCATTGGATTCTGATCATGTGGGGAAAGCCTCACAAAGTGCTGGAGCAATGGAGGAGAAAGCCACAACACTGTGGGAGGAAGCAAAGGGGAGGATCAGCCTTCCCACAAATAATTTTGGCATGTGTAATGCCAAATAAACAATCAGCAACAAGGCAAGAAACACCATAGATGCATCAGCAGCGCTGTCCTTGTTGAGTTGTGTAGATCCATATTGGAGATCTCAACTTCTTGTGGAGTACCCCAAAGATCTGCACACCGGGATGATATTAGATGACATGAAGCAAGGAGGAAACTATTTGGTCCATGAAGGGGTCATCTATCATCTTGGTAAAGTATTCTTGTCTCAAGCCTCCAAGCTTGAGCAAGAAATACTACAAAGAGTACACAAAGAGTTCCTTTCCAGCTATATGCAATCAGCAAGGATCTACTCCCTAATCATGAGGAGTTTTGATTGGGAGGGTATGAAGGAAGAATTGCATCAGCACTATGATTGGGAGGAAATACATCAGCACTTGCAAGAGTGCAATAGTTATGAGGGGATGGGGTAGCCAAAGGATCCTATGAAGGAGACATTTCAGCCATTTCTTCCTTCTCTTAAAAGAGGAGAAATGCCCATTCCTAACTGTATGTGTGTGGGAGACTTGAATGGTAAAGAATATGATCTTATGGAGCATGTTTATTTTGCTAATTTTACACATTCCCTTACCATATGTATGTAGGCCGTGGCTCCTACAAGGAGTGATATTACATGCATATCTCATGGGATTGATGAGGCCAATAAATATTCCAAATATGGCCACTCCCTTGAGGTGCAAAGGGAGATTATCTATCATGATGGGTGCTTCCCAAAAGCACCTAACTTGGGTATCCCTTTCAGCCATGGCATAGTGACCCATGCACCAAAGATGTGGTGGTAATACCACTTGCCACACTCAGATTTACTCAAGACAAGGAGTGCATTGCATTTGTATCTTATGTGGGATTGTGACCCACCTCCTCAATTGCACATTTCAGTTTGCATATATGTAATTTTTCTTCCATACATAGATGATATATTGGTATTTTTTATGGGTTTGTATGGGAAACAAATGGGCAGTGTATATGTACCACATGGGATGGAAATTTATCCTATACTTCATGATACATGTTTTAGATGTGACATTGCTTCACCGATGTTGATTTCTGTTGAGTTTTACACTCCTGAAGGGATAGACTATGCACCTATCATGTTAGCATTGGAGGAGCAATTTTTGAAGTATTGGCTTGATGAGCACTTGGTCCATGATGAAAACTTGATCCTCAATGGTGCCATCAATGGAGAAGGAGAAGAACTATAGCTATTACCCTGTCAGTTGCTTGAGGACAAGAAACATTTTGGAGGGGAGGACTGTAATATTCCCACTTAGCCTCAGCTAAGAGGAACATTCAATTTTGTTTTAATTTCTGCTTCATGAATAAATGAATAAAGGAGGACATGTAAAACTCCTAAAAAGTCCAAATAAATCAATGCCCATGTGAAAAAGACAAATCAGGGCTATGTAAATAATCACTTGCAGGTGTGAAAGAGGTTTGAGCTAAAGACTGGGTCAACCTTGACCAAATCAATAGTGCTATCTAGGTTCATTGCATCTCCAAAAAGGGATAGCGCAGTTCTAGAAGGGAGACTCCAATGTGAAAAGGGCTAACTCATCAAGATGGTTTAGGGTTTGCAAGAAATTTCTCATCTTATAAAAGGAGAATGAGGACAGCAAGAGAAGGTTGTTGATAGATTATATTTCTGAGTATTTGTCTGCTTAGACAAATACCATTCTCTACTGTTGAGTGGAGGATTGTATTTGGAATTCCTATGCAGGAGTTTCACCTCTTCCTTTGATGATTCAAGGAGGAAAGTTTGCTGAAATGAACCACTATCAGGCTTGAGGCCAAGCTCCTAATTACATTGGCAGCACTGATCCATTGAGGGTTTTCCTGTCTCTGCAAGCTGCAGCAAGTGGTGATCTAGATCTGTAGAGATCTAGTGTATTTTGAGAGTCTCTCTCCATGGAGTGGGTCCTTTGTGTTGGGAAAAATACTGAGAGGGGGGGGGGGTGAATCAGTATTTAGGACTTACTCAAAACTTTTTACTTTTTCATTCACTAAAACCCATACGCTACTTTGCTGAGGCCAGCTAGCGTATATACGCGGATATCCTTCATAAAAATCGCGTATGAACAGAGATCTAATTATGCAGATAATTCTTAGCTTAGTTCTTTGCAACATTCTTTCATCTGATGTTTAGTTAACAGTAAGAATGTGCAGTAATAACAGAATAAACCATCACACATAAGCATCACACATGAACACCAGGATTTTAGGTGGAAACCCAAGTCGGGAGAAAACCACCGCTGTCGTTGTCTCAGCCTTCAATATTTTATTATAAAGAAAACCTCTTACAACGATATGCGAGCGCGGACTCGCCACGGTGTACGAGGCACCACACCGCACTCGTTTTCGGCCTCTCACAGAAGGGGCTGCGACCCCACAACTTTCGTTTACCGACCTCTCCTCGCGGAAGGGGCGACTACTCTCGTTTGCAGCCTCACAGAAAGAGCACAACCCCCCACACAGGCGAAGGCTACAACCCTCAGCACCTCTATGGACCACGTTTCATCAATTTTCACACTGGATCCAACAGCTTCAATAGAGCACAACTTACAGGCCACTTTTCATCATATTTTCAGACTGGACCCACTCCACACGTTTAAGCTCAATCATACATCAAAATGATACTTATAACATATTGACAAATAGCAGTAACACAGTAGAACAGATCAGACATTTCATACTTCATACTTCTGCAAACCCTAGTTTTTCATACGCAATTTCCTTTCACTGGTCCCGCGTATATACGTGCTTTCATGCATATAAACCCGCGTATACATCTGCACATATTACAGATCTAATTTCACAACCCATATGCCCTTTCTCTGAAGAAGACCCGCGTATACACGCGCTTCCTCTGTTACAAACTTGCATATAGATCTTCAGATATTAAAGGGTAGCATACTTCTTCAGATCAGATATTCAGTTCAGATTTTACCCTTCACTTCAGACAGATGTTCGCCACATTTCAGATCTAAACATTCCATAAACAGATCTAGAAGATACAAATACATTTCAGATCTAGATTCCCTTCTTCATCATTTTCTTCATAGGTGCATCACAGATTCAGATCTATCATCAAAATGTTACCCTTTCCATTCAGACATACTTCATAGTGAAGTATTCATTCAAACCCAGACACATGCACACCCATTGCACAATGAATTTCTTCTCTTTAAATAGATCTAGCCTTTGACAATACCATGAGCCAAAACCACACAACTTTCGATGGTATTCCTGAACGGGATCACATAGACAATCCAACGCTCAATACAATGGGTCAATACCATGGTAGTAACCCCTGGTTTTATTCTTTTAGAGCGCAATTGAGCATACACAACTTGGAACGTTATTTCCCGCGTGCATACGCTACTTTTTCTAAGAAAACTCGCGTATGCCTTGTGACATACACTTTTCATCATTGTTCTGGCCCTTACTGATATTTCTTTCTCTGGTGCTTCTGAGATACTTGTAGAACATTAGATTTACATCATTAATAAACTCATCAAGCATCAATAATCAACTTCATTAAGTAGGTTGCCATCATCTTCATCAAGTGGGTTGCCATCAAGGACAACACTCTGCATCATATTGCCAACAATCTCCCCCTTTGGACTTGATGGCAACCACGATGGTGTTTGGTTACCACAACAGATAGGTAGATGAAGAATAATGATGTTCTTGTTCAAGTAATGTCACTCTCCCCCTTTGACATCAAGGGAAAAGGGCAGATCAAAACCAACACAAGGTTGTTTTCTCCTCATGTAGATAGAAGAGCATTGTAGATCTGATGTGCACTGAAGTTACCATGCTCCCCCTGAGTTCATGCTAAATCTTCAAACATATTTTTCAATGAAGTACATGACTCTATGACCTTCCTATCACCAAGGACTCATACTTACATCAAGGATCCAACCAAGTGGATTTATATATGAGACTCAGGTACCCAACCAAGTGGGTTTACACAATTTGACTCAACTCCCCAACCAAGTGGGTTTACATATTTTGACTCAACTACCCAACCAAGTGGGTTTACAAATTTGAACAAGTACTTACATGACTGAATATAACAATTTACATCATCAGTCTCAACATGACCTTTTCATCAAATTACAAATATGACCTTTTATGACCAGTACCAAAAAGACATCAAGAAAGAGATCACATTTCAGAATCATCATAATGCCAACAATGCATCATTTCCACATAAATAATGCTCCCCCTAAAACTGTGCATCCATAATCCCATCATAAGAAACCATGTATCATATCATCATCATTTAGAACTGAGAAATAAGCAGATACATTGCCAATAATACAATCATTAGTAGTCAGACTGATGCTTCCCTTGAACCTAAGCTCCTGATATTCAGCTATCATACAAATTTCCTTATCAGAAATGCATACGCGACTGTCTCCACTAGAACTCGCGTGTCTATGCGGCTTTAGTTCATAGAACCCGCGTATGGAAAGTGAAACATTGAAAACTTCACATTCCTTCATCTCCCCCTGAGTTTGTACCACCTATACATGTCTTCTTCA
This sequence comes from Pinus albicaulis, assembly GCA_034641835.2. Classification (NCBI taxonomy): domain Eukaryota; kingdom Viridiplantae; phylum Streptophyta; class Pinopsida; order Pinales; family Pinaceae; genus Pinus; species Pinus albicaulis. Next base: position 242,394,056 of record CM076571.1, read on the forward strand.
CATCAGATGCTCAGTCAGAAATAAATATAACCAGAATAACCAAAACCATCATGGGAATCACCATACATCGCTCCCCCTGTGACGATACATTACTAATCCATATAATGTATCTCACATCACTCCTGCAGTCATTAAAAGAAGTAATCTTTAGAAGTGGATGACTGTAGTAGGGTCAAAATTCCCTACGTTTTTGACCGGTGTCTCTTCTTTTTCCAGCTTTGCTTGTGATTTCTTATAGTGTGCTGGAAGTTCTCCAATTTATCAGATCTATTCATCATCCTTATCCTGCAATTAGTGACCTTATGACCAAATGAGTTACAATAGAAACAACATCCATGAAAGCAATTCTTCTTTCTTATTCTATGCAATTCTTTACCAATCAGATCCCTTTCTTTTGTGAAATTATCATCATCCATGGTAGATGCCATGACTACTCGCAGATCGTGGTCAGAACCTTCTTGATCCTCACTTGACACTTCATCATTATCTTCATTTGTATAATAACTCTTTCCCTTTTCAAATCGTTTCCCTCTATCATGATTTTCTTCATAAGGACATTTAGCAGCATAATGACCAACTCTTCCACAAGCAAAACACTTGAAGGGAAGCTTACCTTTGAATCTTCCAATTCCTAGTTGGAGTCTTCTCACAAAATTTTCTTCTTCTTCTTCAGATATATAATTTGATTCGTTGACAACTTTTCTTTTCCTTTTGCACACGCCTTAAAAGAAGCTTCTCTGATTTGAGAGGGACCTCCTTTTCTCATTTCAAAAGCAGTCAGGATACCATGTAGTTGAACAATAGTCATAGATTGCAAATCTTGCTTTTCTTCAATAGAAGATACTTTAGATTCAAATCTTGAAGTCAAAGATCTTAAGACTTTTTCCACCAGAGTAGTATTGGTTATGGTTTCACCCAAATTTCTCGTTCGATTAACAATATCATCTAGACGTAAGAAGAAAATGGCAATAATCTCATCACTATGCATCTTCAAATTTTCATATTCAATTCTGAGGGTTTGGAGCTTTGCACTTTTTACCTTTGCATCACCTTCATAAATTAAAATGATTTTGTCCCATATTTCATTTGCTGTATTCAACTGCATGACTTTGAAAAATTCTGATTCAGTTAAACTCCCTGTTATAGCATTGACCGCTTTTGCATTTGATTCATAATTCTTCCTTTCAGTTGGATCAGTTGGTGTAGCAGCTGGATATTGATATCCTTGTTCAACAATGGCCCATACATCTGCTCCCATATACTGAAGATAGGATCTCATCCTCATTTTCCAAAATAACAGATTACTTCCATTGAATAGAGGTGGCCTTATAGAAATACTCCTTCACGACTTCCCATTGCGACGGATCTCCTTCAAGTGATCAAGCTTCTGCAGAAGGACCAGCTCTGACACCAATTGTTGGGAAAAATACTGAGAGGGGGGGGGGGGGGTGAATCAGTATTTCAGACTTACTCAAAAATTTTTACTTTTTCATTCACTAAAACCCATACGCTACTTTGCTGAGGCCAACTAGCGTATATATGAAGATATCCTTCATAAAACTCGCGTATGAACAGAGATCTAATTATGCAGATAATTTTTAGCTTAGTTCTTTGCAACATTCATTCATCTGATGTTTAGTTAACAGTAAGCATGTGCAGTAATAACATAATAAACCATCACACATGAACACCAGGATTTTAGGTGGAAACCCAAGTCGGGAGAAAACCACCGCTGCCGTTGTCTCAGCCTTCAATATTTTATTATCAAGAAAACATCTTACAACAATGTACTGGCGCAGACTCATACCAGTACGCAGGCACCCACCTGCGCTCGTTTACCAGCCTCTCCTAGAAGGGAGCTATGACCCCCTGCTTTTGTTTACCAGCCTCTCCTAGAAGGGAGCTACGACCCCCTGCTCTTGTTTACCAGCCTCACCTGGAAAGGAGCTACAACCCCGTGATTGAAGGCTACAACCCTCAACACCTCTATGGACCACGTTTCATCAATTTTCACACTGGATCCAACAACTTCAATAGAGCACAACTTGCAGGCCACTTTTCATCATATTTTCAGACTGGACCCGCTCCACACATTTAAGCTCAATCATACATCAAACTGATACTTATAACAGATTGACAGATAGCAGTAACACAGCAGAACAGATCAGACATTTCATACTTCATACTTCTGCAAACCCTAGTTTTTCATACGCGCTTTCATCAATTTTCACACTGGATCCAACAACTTCAATAGAGCACAACTTGCAGGCCAATTTTCATCATATTTTCAGACTGGACCCGCTCCACACATTTAAGCTCAATCATACATCAAACTGATACTTATAACAGATTGACAGATAGCAGTAACACAGCAGAACAGATCAGACATTTCATACTTCATACTTCTGCAAACCCTAGTTTTTCATACGCGCTTTCCTTTCACTGGTCCCACGTATATACGCGCTTTCATGCATATAAACCCACATATACATCTGCACATATTATAGATCTAATTTCACAACCCATATGCGCTTTCTCTGAAGAATACCCGCGTATACACGCGCTTCCTCTATTACAAACTTGCGTATAGATCTTCAGATATTATACGGAAGCATACTTCTTCAGATCAGATATTCAGTTCAAATTTTACCCTTCACTTCAGACAGATGTTTGCCTCATCTCAGATCTAAACATTCCATAAACAGATCTAGAAGATACAAATACATTTTAGATCTAGATTCCCTTCTTCATCATTTTCTTCATAGGTGCATCACAGATTCAGATCTGTCATCAAACTGTTACCCTTTCCATTAAGACATACTTCAGAGTGAAGTATTCATTCAAACCCAGACACATGCACACCCATTGCACAATGAATTTCTTCTCCTTAAATAGATCTAGCCTTTGACAATACCATGAGCCAAAACCACACAACTTCCGATGGTATTCCTGGACGGGATCACATAAACAATCCAGTGCTCAATACAATGGGTCAATACCATGGTAGTAACCCCTGGTTTTATTCTTTTAGAGCGCAATTGAGCATACGCGACTTGGAACGTTATTTCCTGCGTGCATACGCTACTTTTGCTAATAAAACTCGCGTATGCCTTGTGACATACACTTTTCATCATTGTTCTGGCCCTTACTGATATTTATTTCTCTGGTGCTTCTGAGCTACTTGTAGAACATCAGATTTACATCATTAATAAACTCATCAAGCATCAATAATCAACTTCATTAAGTAGGTTGCCATCATCTTCATCAAGTGGGTTGCCATCAAGGACAACACTTTGCATCATATTGCCAACAATATCCCCCTTTGGACTTGATGGAAACCACGATGGTGTTTGATCACCACAACAGATAGATACACTAAGCATAATGATATTCTCCCTTATTCAAACACCATGTCACTCTCCCCCTTTGACATCAAGGGAAAAGGGCGGATCAAAACCAACACAAGGTTTTTTTCTCCTCATGTAGATAGAAGAGCGCTGTAGATCTTATGTGCACTGAAGTTACCATGCTCCCGTTGAGTTCATGCTAAATCTTCAAACATATTTTTCAATGAAGTACATGACTTTATGACCTTCCTATCACCAAGGACTCATACTTACATCAAGGATCCAACCAAGTGGATTTACATATGAGACTCAGGTACCCAACCAAGTGGGTTTACACAATTTGACTCAACTCCCCAACCAAGTGGGTTTACATATTTTGACTCAACTACCCAACCAAGTGGGTTTAAAAATTTGAACAAGTCCTTACATGACTGAATATAACAATTTACATCATGGGTCTCAACATGACCTTTTCATCAAATTACAAATATGACCTTTTATGACCAGTACCAAAAATACCTCAAGAAAGAGATCACATTTCAGAATCATCATAATGCCAACAATGCATCATTTCCACATAACCAATGCTCCCCCTAAAACTGTGCATCCATAATCTCATCATAAGAAACCATGTATCATATCATCATCATTTAGAACTGAGAAATAAGCAGATATAGTGCCAATAATACAATCATTAGTAGTCAGACTGATGCTCCCCCTGAACCTAAGCTCCTGATCTTCAGCTGTCATACAAATTTCCTTATCAGAAATGCATACGCGACTGTCTCCACTGGAACTCACGTGTCTACGTGGCTTTAGTTCACAGAACCTGCGTATGGAAAGTGAAACATTGAAAACTTCACATTCCTTCATCTCCCCCTGAGTTTGTACCACCTGTACCTGTCTTCTTCACATCAGATGCTCAGTCAGAAATAAATATAACCAGAATAACCAAAACCATCATGGGAATCACCATACATCGCTCCCCCTATAACGATACATTACTAATCCCTATAATGTATCTCACATCACTCCTGCAGTCATTAAAAGAAGTCATCTTTAGAAGTGGATGACTGCAGTAGGGTCAAAATTCCCCACGTTTTTTACCGGTGTCTCTTCTTTTTCCAGCTTTGCTTGTGATTTCTTATAGTGTGCTGGAAGTTCTCCAATTTATCAGATCTGTTCATCATCCTTATCCTGCAATTTGTGACCTTATGACCAAATGAGTTACAATAGAAACAACATCCATGAAAGCAATTATTCTTTATTATTCTATGCAATTCTTTACCAATCAGATCCCTTTCTTTTGTGAAATTATCATCATCCATGGTAGATGCCATGAGTACTCGCAGATCATGGTCAAAACCTTCTTCATCCTCACTTGACACTTCATCATTATCTTCATTTGTATAATAACTCTTTCCCTTTTCAAATCGTTTCCCTCTATCATGATTTTCTTCATAAGGACATTTAGCAGCATAATGACCAACTCTTCCACAAGAAAAACACTTAAAGGGAAGCTTACCTTTGAATCTTCCAGTTCCTAGTTGGAGTCTTCTCACAAAATTTGCTTCTTCTTCTTCAGATATATAATTTGATTCCTTGACAACTTCCTTTTATTTTCCTTTTGCACACGCCTTAAAAGTAGCTTCTCTGATTTGAGAGGGACCTCCTTTTCTCATTTCAAAAGCAGTCAGGATACCATGTAGTTGAACAATAGTCAGAGATTGCAAATCTTGCTTTTATTCAATAGCAGATACTTTAGATTCAAATCTTGAAGTCAAAGATCTTAAGACTTTTTCCACCAGAGTAGTATCGGTTATGGTTTCACCCAAATTTCTCATTCGATTAACAATATCATCTAGACGTAAGAAGAAACTGGCAATACTCTCATCACTATGCATCTTCAAATTTTCATATTCAATTCTGAGGGTTTGGAGCTTTGCAATTTTTACCTTTGCATCACCTTCATAACTTAAAATGATTTTGTCCCATATTTCCTTTGCTGTATTCAGCTGCATGACTTTGACAAATTCTGATTCAGTTAAACTTCCTGTTATAGCATTGACCGCTTTTGCATTTGATTCATAATTCTTCCTTTCAGTTGGATCGGTTGGTGTAGCAGCTGGATATTGATATCCTTATTCAAAAATGGCCTATACATCTGCTCCCATAGACTGAAGATAGCATCTCATCCTCATTTTCCAGAATAACAGATTACTTCCATTGAATAGAGGTGGCCTTATAGAAAATACTCCTTCACGACTTCCCATTGCGATGGATCTCCTTCAAGCGATCAAGCTTCTGCAGAAGGACCAGCACTGATACCAATTGTTGGGAAAAATACTGAGAGGGGGGGGATGAATCAGTATTTAGGATTTACTCAAAAATGTTTACTTTTTCATTCACTAAAACCCATACGCTACTTTTCTGAGGCCAATTAGCGTATATACGTGGATATCCTTCATAAAACTTGCGTATGAACAGAGATCTAATTATGCAGATAATTCTTAGCTTAGTTCTTTGCAACATTCATTCATCTGATGTTTAGTTAATAGTAAGCATGTGCAGTAATAACAGAATAAACCATCACACATAATAATCACACATGAACACCAGGATTTTAGGTGGAAACCCAAGTCAGGAGAAAACCACCGCTGCTGTTGTCTCAGCCTTCAATATTTTATTATAAAGAAAACATCTTACAACAATGTACTGGCGTAGACTCATACCAGTACGCAGGCACCCACCTGCGCTCATTTACCAACCTCTCCTAGAAGGGAGCTACGACCCCCTGCTTTCGTTTACCAGCCTCTCCTGGAAGGGAGCTACGACCCCCTGCTCTCGTTCACCAGCCTCACCTGGAAGGGAGCTACAACCCCCTGACTGAAGGCTACAACCCTCAGCACCTCTATGGACCACGTTTCATCAATTTTCACACTGGATCCAACAGCTTCAATACAGCAGAAATTGCAGGCCACTTTTCATCATATTTTCAGACTGGACCCAATTCACACGTTTAAGCTCAATCATACATCAAACTGATACTCATAACAGATTGACAGATAGCAGTAACACAGCAGAACAGATCAGAAATTTCATACTTCATACTTCTGCAAACCCTAGTTTTTCATACGCGCTTTCCTTTCACTGGTCCCACGTATATACGCGCTTTCATGCATATAAACCCGCGTATACATCTACACATAATACAGATCTAATTTCACAACCCATATGCTCTTTCTCTGAAGAACACCCGCGTATACACGCGCTTCCTCTGTTACAAACTTGCATATAGATCTTCAGATATTATAGGGCAGCATACTTCTTCAGATCAGATATTCAGTTCAGATTTTACCCTTCACTTCAGATAGATGTTCGCCTCATCTCAGATCTAAACATTCCATAAACAGATCTAGAAGATACAAATACATTTTAGATCTAGATTCCCTTCTTCATCATTTTCTTCATAGGTGCATCACAGATTCAGATCTATCATCAAACTGTTACCCTTTCCATTCAAACATACTTTAGAGTGAAGTATTCATTCAAACCCAGACACATGCATGCCCATTGCACAATGAATTTCTTCTCCTTAAATAGATCTAGCCTTTGACAATACCATGAGCCAAAACCACGTAACTTCTGATGGTATTCCTGGACGGGATCACATAGACAATCCAGCACTCAATAAAATGGGTCAATACCATGGTAGTAACCCCTGGTTTTATTCTTTTAGAGTGCAATTGAGCATACGCGACTTGGAAACTTTATTTCCCGCGTGCATACGCTGCTTTTTCTAAGAAAACTTGTGTATGCCTTGTGACATACACTTTTCATCATTGTTCTGGCCCTTACTGATATTTCTTTCTTTGGTGATTCTGAGCTACTTGTAGAACATCAGATTTACATCATTAATAAACTCATCAAGCATCAATAATCAACTTCATTAAGTAGGTTGCCATCATCTTCATCAAGTGGGTTGCCATCAAGGACAACACTTTGCATCATATTGCCAACACTTTGACCTCCTGGAAAAGTGTATCATTTCTTGTACATTAGATCTACAATTATTCGGTGGTTTTCTGTGTCTCTTGAGCTACAACGCTGTCCCACCGGGAAAACTGCGTTATTTATGTATGAGGGTTTGCAGGTTGTCTTGCTCATAGTTTAGATCAGAGATCTCTTGTGTTGGGCTTTGCCTTCCACTTGGTGATCCATAGATTGTCTTGTTGATATATGTTTTGTTCAGATCTAATCCATTGTAATGAAATGATATATTCAGAAATTTACTGCAGCAGTTTCCAGATCTGCAACTTGTTTCTCAGATCTACTCTTATTCATGCATGCTTTTGTCAAAATTCTAAGTGGATCTTGTAGAGAAAACTATAGAGTTTCCAGATCTGATATAGATATGATATTTTTTCCATAGAACTACTCTAGATCTAATTTTTAACTTACATCTACAGAACCTCTTGAAAAATAACGTTGTTGAAGCATTTATGCAAATATACATGTGCTCTTGCTTTCTTTTCTGAATATTTATTGTTGTATTGGCTCATGCTTTCTACTGTATAATGAAAGGGATTTATCATAATGACTATTTGCTACTGTAATATGGAGATATCAGTCCTCTTGTTGATCCCCACTGAACATTAGCTAAAACTGCGCAATTCCAGAAGCAGTTCTTGCATTTGACTGCAGCCTTCCCCTTTGGGTGCCTCTTAGCTAGTATATTTTTTGGGAGATCTGTTTAATGTGCCTAAACTAATTTGTTTCTGATGAAATTCCATAAATAATTCAAATACTGTATAAATGAGGGGAACCAAGCCCTGATCTGCGTTATTTCTGCACATTTTTACTTATACAGCATTTTCCTCGAACACCTTGTTGAAAGTCCTGAAAAGGGGTTATTCCAAGTTCTGTAGACAGAGTCTACAGTTGGCCAGGTAGCCTCTGGATCTCATCCTTTCTTTGAAAGGTGACATATCCAGTAAATTCCTCTGTAGTCCATCTCTAAAATAGAATCTTGTGAATCCTGAAAAAGGACCATTACACTATCATTGACATTCTCTGGGACGCTAGTTCTCTTGTTCCTATGATGGACCCTAACCCGCCGAATGCTTCATTCCTGGGCTGCTTAGCACCCACATAAATCATCTTGAGAGGGCTAGGGAATGCCGAGTGCGATCGAATGATGGGGTGTTGGTCTCTTGCAGCTGGAATTTCCTATCAACCACGCACAGAGAGCCACCATCGCTGCGCGATAAGGGTACCTGACCTTCACACCCTGGGGACGACCACGGAACCCATCCGGATGCCCTCGGATGATATAGTCGAGGAGGGTGCATTAGTACTGCGGTCCCCCGCCTACAGTATCATAGTCAGGTCATGATTGGTTCTGCGCCAAGAAGGAACGCTAAGATATAGGGACATGCTGCGACTTCTTCGCAACTCCAGAGTACCGCCTAGCAGAATCAATGTTTGTTCACTCCCTCGCACTGCCCTAGTGAAAAATCATGATCCAACCACTGGGGACATCCAAATCGATTTGGCGCAGCTATCTCACGCAGCGCTACAAGGACTATACACCAGAGTGTTGCAAGAGGTTCGCCACCGTGACCATACTACGCGACAATAGTATGATATACCTCCGGAAGTACGGGCCCAACAGATTGCATTGGTCACAGACGCAACGAATATTATTCAGGAGAATCTTACATAGGGAACGTAGTTGGTCGAAATAGCTACGCAAATTTGGACAACAGTCCGGCACCATTCTATGCTTCAGCATATCCAAAAGGAATTACAGTAGGCAGAATTTGCTCTGGATCAAGTTAGAGCTTCCTCGCCCTCCAATGTCTCCACACAGCGTCTAGCTGTCATGGACACGATTGAGAACCTTCACCACACCAAGAATGTCATACAAAAATGGTTGAAACCATGGGCCGACACCGCACTCCAGCTCTCCCAAGATGCTCAGTCTGCCATTGCGCACCTCCACCAGCAGCTAGAACGGGTTTCCGCGACTCCAAACGGCCCTACCTCCCTGACACTTTTCAACATTGCGCAGCGATTTGATGCCCAGAGTCAGGAATTTCTCCCTCCGCTCGTTCGCATTCTTGATACCTTGCATGTGCAAATAGAGGCTGCACCACGACAGTGACTCGGGACGAGTCACAAGATTGTGTTGGGGGACTGTTGGAACAGGGTCTCCTACAAGCTGCAAAACTGGTCCATTTTGAATATTTTTGATTAGATTTAGTCTAGTGTAGGGGTTTTGGGGTGGGTCAAAGCCCCGAAAGCATTGTAATGGGTAAAAGGGTAAACCAGGGGTTCGAAAACCACAGTTTGCAGAACATAGGAGAGTCTAGGCCAGATTGTTTTAAATAGAGGAAAATTTTGTATTGTAAAGGAAAAGAATGATGAGCTATTGATGCGATTTGTGGTTTAAGCTATCTGTTTGGGTTTTGGGGAAAGGACTCCTGCTGGCTGTGTGTGCGAAGATCCAAGTCCAACTGTGTGCGGACCCTGGTGCTATGTGCGCAGGTTGGGAAAGGGAATTGTAAGGAAGAATTGATGAATGAATGAATAATAAAGACTGATAGAGAACTAAATCCGTGAGTAATTTTTTGTGAATTTTTGGTAATTTCGGAGTTGTGCATTTTTTGTCTTTAAGCTGCGAAGATCCGTGTAAGTGTGTTTCTTGATCTAGATCTATTATGTTCTATTTATGTAATGTTGTGGTACTATCATAAAAGCATATAATTATAGATCTAGCACACGTGGATGCAAACAGAGGCCTAATTAACCCTGTGCAAAACAAGGTAATCTAGGAATTACAGGACCTAGCGCAGTTCTGCTTGCCTTACCCATCCTTTCTCAGGGTGCGGAAACCTGGTTCCAGCACCCACCCATACTACTTCGGGTGAGACTTTGACTTGCACAAGCAGGTCACTGCCAAAAGGGCCAGTAGTATAGGGGTTTGTTGGAAAACCTTGCACACCGAACCTGGGTCACGACCCCTCAAGCCAACAATCAACAATCAGTAACCATTCTTGGCTGACACTTAGTTCATCTTAACTAATTAGTTTTTCTGAGTTTTTAATGAATATGAAATGTTTATTACTCAATATCCCTAGTATGGTTGCCATTATTTTGGCTCCCTGTGATTTGCAAGAGTGGCAAGAACAAACACTACAGGGGCCACATCATAACCACTTTGGAATCCTAGGACCTAGCCTTCCTGGATTCAGAGAGGGATCTCTTTATAAAGGTGTTTTTATTCATATATATTTGTGTTATTTGTTTGAAATATTAGGCTAGTTATGAAGTTCTAAGGACTTGTTTTTTTTTGTTGGATTAAATGATAGATTTAAGTATCAATGGTGTGACTGATTGAGCGAATGTTTTAACTGAAACAAATAGACTATAAGAAACATCAGTCCATTGGGCTCTGGAGTCATAAAAGGATTTAATTTCTCATAAACTCTGCAAGGGAATTCATAGGGCAAGCTAACTATATCATATGGATTCTTTAGATTAGGTTGTGATATGAAATATTAATAAGTTGTAAAGGCAGCAAAGCTATAGCCAGTTAAGAATCTTCTAGCTCTACTTAGACAAGAAAAGCCTTTTAAGGTAACTGTTTGGAGCAAGCCAAAGGACAGGGAAAACCACAAATCTCTTTGGACAAACCTTTAATAAGCAACCTTTTAGACAACAATCCAGCAATCAACATACTACTGTCAGATAGAGAAAACATATAAGATAACAAAAAGAGTTGTCTAAGATCAAAAAAAAATAATCTAATCTGCTTTTGACAACTCTCAAAGATTCTTCAAAGAAAAATTTCAAGGCAGACCAAAGGGCAAGGCATACCATAGACCTCTCTGGTTTTAGACTCTAATAAGCATACTTTAAAGAAATATCCTAAAAACAATATCTCAGATCTTACTCAAAGGAACATGGGCTCACCATAATTTCCTTGGTTTCACTCTATTGAATCATTTCCAAGATAACAATCTAGATGTAACTAGAGGGCAATTAAGGATCTTCTAATCAGACCTTGTAGAAGAAAACATGAATATAAAGAAATATAGACAGAAGTAGGGTGCTGAAACATAAAATCCTAATCTAAAACTTCTACTTCTTTATCAGAGAAAGATGAACATAATGGAAAACATAAGGAGAAACAATAACAATTTAGGAAAACTTCATCATTGATATAGCTCAAGGATCCTGTGAACATGCTTGTATTGTTGATGATCAAACTAGTTACATCACTCCATGTACAATAGTTCTCTCCAACTTAGAGCTTTCTTTTTTTTAGTCTAGCATTCCTCAACTAGCTTAACAACATAAGTCATTCCAATAACCATCAAGTAACCAACATTTGAAATGAATCTCATATGCAATATTTATATGAAAAATGAGGAGGTGCTACTAACCTAGGGTGTTTAAATGTTATTTATTATAGAGATAATGATTTTTTACCTTTGAGACCATGCAAGGCCCAAGGAAAAAATATCTGAAAGAGTTACTCTGAAATAATAACTTCTATGTTATTTTAGTTGAAATTTTTGACTTTTAAGGCTTAGTAATAACTTTGTAATAACTATTGAGCTACTTCAAAATTGTCTCTGACTGTGCAATAACTGTCTGATGCCTTTATTGAAAAAAATAATGTTGTAGGTGGCAAATTTGCCTTTGAAGGAGTAATTGCCTCTTTGTTTGAGTTATCCGAAGTTGCCTTTGGGTAATATGTCTTTGTTTTATTCATCCAACTTCTGTATTAGGCCTTTAACCTTGATTTAGCTTTAATAATCTGTATCACTGTCTTTTTCCTGTTTCTTCTTTATAATTGCTTTATTCCTTTATATTTAAACCTTTGACCTTTTATCTTTAATCACTGTTTAAAGGGCTAATACTTTGTTTATCTTTTTGATCTATAACTTAGCCCTTTAATCTTCCTATTCTTCATTTCTCCTCTGACTGTATCTACTTTTGTGTGCATGTAGGGTTTCTTCATGGCAGAAGGGTTTATAACCAATTGATGATCATGATACATCGAGGGTTAAGTACTTTATGTAAATCCTTGGCCCTTTTAATATGTTTTTTTCCTCTTGGATCATCATACAGAGGTTGTTCATCATTTAAATGCCTCTCTGGGCTTTTAACGCCATTAAAACTGCAAAAAAAAAAACAAATGTTAACTTAATACCTGCGGGATTGGATTAAACTGCATTTTGTGGGTTTTTGAGGGTTTAGGGGTGATCTACATGTTAGCCCCTTATAAATTCCTTGGCAAGCAAGTGAGGGGCTAGATTGTTTTATGAGTCTTCAAGGAATGCATTTCCATTGTAAACACATCATCCTTGAAGCCTTTTATACCCCTTTCCTTTGACTATTTTCCTCTGCTGTTATGGAGCCTATGAGCCTCAATGATTGCTATAAATTCTGCCCCAAAGGCCTGCATTACCCCTTGTACCCCTACAAAGTTTCCTTTTTCCCTTCTATTTCCCCCATTAACCTCCTAAACATTCCCAAAATCCCCTTTGAATTCTTCCCTTACCCTTTGTTTCCTCAAATCTCCCCTCTATCTCCCTATCGTTGCCCTCCTTAGGCCTTGAAACACATAAAAATGGGTTAAAAACCCACTTCCGACCTTATAACAGGCCCAGCCCCCTTTGGCCTAGCCCGCACCCTTTTCTTTCGTGTGACCTGGGCACTGGAACCACCCACCAGCACTGAAAGAGTGCTTATCTCCAACATGTATCGAGCGCAACATTGACCGTTGATCTACAAAGATCGGACGATGATCGTTAAACTCCACAGCGCCCGTGTTTTCCCTGTTATAGCGCTTGGCCGCGCCATCACCGTCCATATAAACTGTGACCCGACAGTTCGGAATCTTCCCGCCATGGTGGTCCCCACGTGCCTTTTCAAAACCCGGCGGTATTCATTGCACCACTGATGGAGGGTAGGCGGTATTCTCCCATTTCCCAGCGATTCCATACACTTTCTGCCGCGTGTCCCTGCGTATAGCCGTGAAACTGCCCTCCATCGTGAATTAACTCTCAACTCAGGATGCCGCGCGATATCGTTAAGAGTCGTTAGATCTGAAGTAGCCCATCCAACAGCTGGATTTCCACCGAGATGCTCGCGTTTTAGCCCAAGCCAAACGCCCCCCTGGCCCACCGTTCGTCGTCTCTGGCGCATGTTTAACTGTCGATCTCCCCTGATATCTGACGGTCCAGTTTTTTTTCCCCATTGTTGACCATTCTACCACCGCGCGGTCCTGCCACGTCACCCCCACATGCATCTATCGTACTTTCGCCCATTCCATTACATATAGTTGGTTCATTTTCGTGTTTTTTAATGTTTTTCGTTCAAATCTGCTCCGCAGACCACCAACCATCCACCAGAGCATGGCCATTCCCTCCATTCACACTGCATCCATTATCCCCGTCCATGGATTTCCTGACAAGTGTGATGTTTTGCAGGGTTTCAAAGAGGCGGAAAGCTGCCATGGTTCGTATGTACCTTGTTAATGGCAGGTTGCGCAGACAGAATTTAATCTGAAAGACGGTACTACCGTGAAATAGTCAAGAAAGGTGGTGGCAGCATAAATATGATCAAAGGACAGTTCAATCTTCGCAAAGAAAACTAGTCGGTGCCATTAACACATAGATTTCACAGTCAGAGATATGAACAGAACGGAAAAAGAGCTTAAGGCATGCAAATGAATATTTCTGAGCCCGACACAGGGGTTTAAAGGTAAAACATCAGGATGAAGACACTTGGATTACACAGAAAGTACAACATGGAAATATTAGTGTATCAGTATCAGGGTTTTCACATCGGCAGAAGATTTTCTCCATGCAGGGACAGACTGCCCATACAGTTCTCATTTCATACCGTGTTCCTGAAGAAATTTCCACCCTGACAGCAGTTCGAAACTACCAGAACATTTATGTAACAGACTTTTCAGCAGTTTGTTTATCATTTTTTTATCCACCGGAAGTACAAGGAGGCTTGCAGCCAAAATGCATCAAATTCATATCAGAATTAATTAGAGGCCTAAGGAAGATCACTCCTCCATCCGAAGAGTGACAGGAATTTAATGCATTTCATTTAAACAGAATGGGCTTCGGCCCTCTCCCTCTGTCCAATGTTTTAATGTTTCATTTAGTGTTTCACCTACCTCCTCGGCTCATCTTCAGCTATAAAACTCATAAGAAACCATTGTAAAAGGTTGTTGATTGGATATCATTAGAATGCAAGTTGTTTCTCTTGAGACAAGTTCTCTGTGTAAGATTGTAAGATAGGTTGAAGAAGGTTCATCAGGCTGAACATTAAGCTATAAGTCGTGTTGTACTTGATTGGTGTTGTTCTCTAATATGACAAGCACATTTCTTTGGATCCTGATCTAAAGCTGAGGTGATGTTTTCCTCTCTATGTGTTTATTTCCATTTCATTTCGTTTCTTCAGGCTTTAGATCCATATCATCCACTACACTGGTTAAACAAATGAAATCTTGGAATATAGATTTCATTTGTTTAACCAGTGTAGTGGATGATATTGCCTACTAGCTGATGTATGAATTGATGAAACCTGTTTCTTAGGTGTTCTTGTCAGTTTTTAATTGAATGAATTGATAATGCTATGGAGTTTAGAACTCAGTCTCTTTCTCTCTAGGATCCTCTCAGTCAATTAAACCTATCCAAGTTCCCTCAAGTTGTCTTTAACCACCTTTGAGAGTTGCCTACGAGTATGTCCAAGCAGGTCTGGAGTTAAATGATCTCTAACCTGATCTACAGACAGAAAATTGGTTTTCCTCTCCCTTTCCACCATTTCACTTTGCTCTCCTTATTGTTTCATCCCACCAAATCAATTTAGGATCCAAGGCTTTAGATGACTAGCCCAACTGAAATTTTGCATGTTGATAGCAAGTAAAACCTTTCCTGACTCCATTTCCCAATGGTCTTGATATTCTCTAATTTGCCTCTCTTTGCATATATTTTCTCTTGTTAATCCTTGTTTTATATTGAACCCTTCCTTCCTGATTCCCAACAACCAAAACTCAAAATCAAACAAACAAAAAACCATGTGCCCATAACTAGCCTAATATCTAACATTCAAGCTTCATAGACACATATCCTTTGATCATCATAGAGAGATCCCTCTCTGGACCTAGGAGGGCTAGATCCTAAGGTCTAAAATTGGTTCTGATGATGTCTTATCTTTTGGTCTTACCATCCTGGTCAAAACATGGGAACCCCAACATAATGGCGACTCCACTGGGGAGCTGAGTGCATTGCATCTTAAACATCCTTAGGCATTCAAAAGCCTGCAATCTCTAGTTAGGTTGGTAGTAAAACACTTACACTTACATTCCACTCACCTTTGTGTGTTTTACCCCATACTCTTAGACAGATTCTGGAAAGGGCCAGGTAGCCTCCAGATCTCATCCTCTTTCAGAGGTGACACATCTGGTAAATGCCCTCCCAGTCAATCTCTGGTTAGAGTTGTTGTGTTCTTGGGGTATCCTTGAAAAGGGATAGTTCATAAGCACTGTGGTGGACAATGTACCTCCTAGAAACACCTTAAACCCTCCACCTGGTGACTCCATAGATCCTCAAAGATTAAAAAACTCCACTGGTGATCAGTAGGCCTGCTGGTTATCTTGGTTTCACATTAGACTCCACTGGAAGACCAACCTTCATAACAAAATCAACCACATAAGAAGCAACAAGTAGGGCTAAGCTCCTGTGTTGGAAAAGTAACATTCTGGCTTCAAGGAACATTTATATGAGAGCTTATCCCAATCCAAACCCACCTGAAATAGTTGGTAACCCTGAGAACATCCTCAATAAATCACCTCCACCTAGAAGATCAACTATTTCTAGTCATATCTATAGAGCTAACCTTGCACCAGAAGACCTTACAGCTCTATCACATTTCCCCCTTGACCTAGACCTTAAAACATCCTACCTAGAACTAGGTCATTCAGTGTTTTAGATCAGCCAGACTTTGAGCTTTCAGGTTCACCATATCACAGTGGTCAACACTCTAGGGATAGAGAGACACCCCCATCTATGCCTCTAGACATTCATTTTATTCAAAACTTGGGGCTCTGCCATCCTAAGTCTGCTCAACAGACTTCTGCTGGTCCAAATATCCCTGCCATCCACATACCTGCTGTTCAAGTTAACCCCTTACCTCATCAGAACATCATCATGGCAGCCTGGTATGCACCTTTGGTGTTACCACAGCCTCTAGTACCTTTACCAAATGATTATCAATCAAAGATCCCTCACTTCACTGCCAAAGAAGCTACTACAACTCAGCACCGTGTAGACCAGATGGAAGATTCTTTTGACTACATGGAAATAGATGACAATACAGTCAAAATGAGAATTTTTGCCCAAAGCCTAGGAGGTGAGGTGAAGAAATGGTTCAAAAACCTACCTCCTGGTAGCATTAACGACCTCCCTGACTTATATCAGACCTTTGTCAACAAGTGGGAAACTAGGGCAAATCCTCGCCAGCTCCTAGCAAAATACATGGGCCTTAAAATAAAGGTCAGAGAGAGTGTCCATGATTACACAACTAGGTTTAACAGCATTTATATGCCCTCCCTCCACACATGAAATCCCCCCAAGGTATGGCCCTAGCAAAATACCCCGAAGGCTTTGATGTTGACATGGCCTATGAGCTTAGGGATAAAGAATACACCACCTTGGAAGACATGCAGAAAGGAGCAGTGAACATAGAGGAAAATTTGATTGAGAAAAGAGCAAGACTGAGATCAAAGAAGAGGGTAACATATAGAGATGATAATGTAGCTTCTTCATCTGACCCAAACTATGACAGATTATCTAAAAATGTGGACAAGCTGCAACAAATGATGGAGAAAATGGTTGTCACAGTTAGCAATCAGAACAAAAGCCAGAACCAAAACTTTAGAAGGAACAATAACACCCCCAACAGACAAAAAGAATCAGATCAACAAGTCATTCCCCCATTCCAAAACTTTCTTGATGAAGATGAGGGAATCATAGAAGAGTCTAAGGGGACTACAATAAACATGTTTGAAGTAGAAAACTCAATCCACAACTGTGACTCGGAAGAAGATCAACCCTTATCCTCATACTGGGACGAGGAAGGATCAAAATCTGAGGCTTACAGGCTTGGATTTGAAAATGATATCTTGTAGGTAAGGGAGAAATACGAAATTAGGAGAAAAAAGAGCCAAGATACTTCCAAAACAAAAAATCCTGAGGTTACCATCAAGAAAATACCTGAGAAAACTTCTAAAGTGACTACTGAAAGTAACAAATCAGCAGTTGGAGGTTCTGGGAAAAACGAAGAGAAAGACCACCAAAAGAGTGATAAACAGAGTCAGTCGACTAGTAGCACTAACACTGCGGTTAGTGCTCCTGATAACACCGTTCCTAATTCTGTACATAATGAAATTCAACACACTGAGCCTGCTACTAAGGTAGGGGCCAACAAAACAGAGTTGAACATTCCAAAGACTCAGCCCACTTTCAATTTGGAAAGTGAGATTGCAAAAATTAAGATCTCTGTCCCACTTTCTGAGCTGGCCACTCAGGATGTATATAAAGGCCAAATTTTGAAAGCTTTGAACCTAGGTGAAACTAGTGATTCTGTCAACTTGAATGATGATCAGCCTGCCCTTCTGTTTGGGCCAAAGATTGAGGGAAAGTTTCAAGAAGGTGTAGTCCCACCATTCTATATCAGTCTCAACGTTCATGACAAGATCCTTCATAATGCAATGCACGATTCTGGAGCATCACACAACTTAATGCCCAAGGTAGTCATGGAAAGACTTGGCCTAGAGATAACCAGACCCTACAAATATCTGTACTCATTTGACTCTAGCAGGGTAAAATGCCTAGGTTTGATCAAGGATTTATGTGTGAGCTTAACTCAAATCCTAGCTAAATGTATGGTCATGGATGTGGTGGTGGGAGATGTGCCACCCAAGTATGGCATGTTATTATCAAGATCATGGGGAGCCAAGTTGCAAGGTACAATGCAGATGGATGGATCATTTGCCACAATTCCCATCTTTGGCTAACTTAGAAAACTGTATAGGGAGGCACAGATGAAATTCCTAGTCAGTAGCCCTGAAAGACCAGAGAACTCCCCTGTTTATTCTGTACACATAGACCTTAACTCCTTCATCTTTTGTAACGATGAATCCTTAGAAGGGTCAGGGTCCCAAAACAGAAACGTAAACAAAGAGGCATAGGCCATGGACTTTAACATAATGGCTGCTCTAGATTTAGAGGACAACGAAGAAGAAAACATCAAGGAAACCTGTAAAATATGCGGTGGAGACCTAACCCCGAGTGAACAAGAAATATGGCGTGAACAACCATCCGACCAGATCTCTGAACCTCATGTATATCATAATGAACAAAACAACCCACAGCCTAGTACAGACTCTATAACACAACACAGATGGATCCTGACTGCCACAGATTATTTCACTAAGTGGATAGAGGCCATACCTACTAGGAATGCCACAGATACAGTCATCACTAGGTTCCTAGAAGGTCATATCCTCTCTCGATTGAGTTGCCCAAAGAAAATAATCACCGATAATGCCGCTGCTTTTGGATCCAAGAAAATGGTTGATTTCTGTCACAGGTATCAAATAGCACTTGGTCATTCGACTGCCTATTACCCTCAAGGAAATGGATTAGCTGAATCATCAAACAAAAGCCTGGTGACCATCATCAAAAAGCTGTTGGAAGAGAACCAAAAATCGTGGCATAAAAATTTAGTGCATGCCTTGTGGGCTGATAGGCTTACAACAAAGAAATATATTGGCATGTCACCATTCCAGCTGGTATATGGAATAGAAGCAGTTTTTCCTACCAGCCTGGGTGTACCAGTGATCAAGCTTGTCCGGGAGATCCAAACAGAAGAAGACAGTATGGTGAGGAGAGTAAATCAAACAATTCATCTTCAACAAACCAGAGAGGAAGTCTATAACAAATCTGTCAAAGTTCAGGAAAATATAAAGAATTTATTTGATAAAAGAACCAAAGCCTCTGATTTCAAAATTGGAGATAAAGTTCTGAAATGGGACTCCAGAAGAGGGGACAAGGGTAAGCATGGAAAGTTTGACAGTTTGTGGCAAGGTCCATATATCATCCAAGCTACTGTGGGTCTGAATGCGTTTTTCCTACAAGAATTAGATGGTACAGAGCTGTTTGGGGGCCTTGTCAATGGCAGGATGTTCAAACATTACTTCTGCTGATTTCAAATTTCCAGTTTTTATTCCCATTCTACATACCATTGCAATTTTATTTTCAAGAAAAAGAGAAAATTGTTCCAAAAAACAGAAGGAAAGGAAAGGTTCAAACATACTCAAAACATGAACCTCTGAAATGCAAGAAGACTCAGCTCTAACGTGCCTAAAACCAGAGCTGAAAGGAAGAAATAAAGTGACTCTAACAAGCTCAAAAATTGAGTCACAGAGGAAAGACGGATGCTTCAAAGATTTTATATTTCAATCCTTCAAAGTTTTGTTTTCAAGTTTCTATGAGTTTTGTCCATGTGCAACTGTATTTATGCCTTGGACCCACGACAAACTAGACTATCTAATCCTAGTTTGACTTTTTTTTAATTTCTGTTGTAGAATGTAGTGAAGAAATCTGCTGGACATTTTAATCCCAGCAGATATTAGATTAGGTAGAGAAACATATGAGACCAACAGTCTAATCTGGTCTCATGGAGCAATAAGGGTAGATTTAGAATAGGTTTATTTTCTGTTATAAAAATAAATGATGTAAAGGGTCTGCTAGTTCAAATGCACCCTGGAAGAAGAAAATGCTAGGATTGTAGTGTGGGTAGGTAGCTTTGGTGGGAAAAGTGTTTCTGCTAATGAAATGCCTTCATATTGTGGCATCTGATCAAAGGAAAAAGGGATGTGCCAAGCAGTAGGCATCTGGCCTACTCCAAAGATCATTTCTGCATTCTTTCCTCCTTCAAGAAGAAGTCATCCCCATGTGGAGCCACTGTTAGCCCCTTATAAATTCCTTGGCAAGCAAGTGAGGGGCTAGATTGTTTTATGAGTCTTCAAGGAATGCATTCCCCTTGTAAACACATCATCCTTGAAGCCTTTTATACCCCTTGCCTTTGATTGTTGTCCTCTGCTGTTATCGAGCCTGTGAGCCTCAATGATTGCTATAAATTCTACCCCAAAGGCCTGCATTACCCCTTGTACCCCTGCAAAGTTTCCTTTTTCCCTTCTATTTCCCCCATTAACCTCCTAAATATTCCCAAAATCCACTTTGAATTCTTCCCTTACCCTTTGTTTCCTCAAATCTCCACTCTATCTCCCTATCGTTGCCCTCCTTAGGCCTTGAAACGCATTAAAATGGGTTAAAAACCCACTTCCAACCTTATAACAGGCCTAGCCCCCTTTGGCCTAGCCCGTACCCTTTTCTTTCGTGTGACCCGAGCGCTGGAACCACCCACCACCACTAAAAGAGCGCTTATCTCCAATATGTATCGAGCGCAGCATCGACCGTTGATTTGCGAAGATCGGACGACGATCGTTAAACTCCACAGTGCCCGTGTTTTCCCCGTTATAGTGCTTGGCCGCGCCATCGCCGTCCATATAAACTGTGACCCGACGGTTTGGAATCTGCCCGCCATGGTGGTCCCCACGTGCCTTTTCAAAACCCGACGGTATTCATCGCACCACTGATGGAGGGCAGGCAATATTAGTAGAATGCAAGCTGTTTCTCTTGAGACAAGTTCTCTGTGTAAGATTGTAAGATAGGTTGAAGAAGGTTCATCAGGCTGAAAATTAAGCTGTAAGTCATGTTGTACTTGATTGGTGCTGTTCTCTAATATGAAAAGCACATTTCTTTGGATCCTGATCTAAAGCTAAGGTGATGTTTTCCTGTCTATGTGTTTATTTCCATTTCATTTCGTTTCTTTAGGCTCACATCAGAAATTTGGCATGAGACTTGCCCTTGTTAGGCACCTCATGTTTCTGCTCTCCCAGCCTATATGTTTTCCGTTTAACGTGTTATCTTGGAATATAGATTTCATTTGTTTAACCAGTGTAGTGGATGATATTGCCTACTAGCTGATGTATGAATTGATGAAACCTGTTTCTTAGGTGTTCTTGTCAGTGTTTAATTGAATGAATTGATAATGCTATGGATTTTAGAACTCAGTCTCTTTCTCTCTAGGATCCTCTCAGTCAATTAAACCTATCCAAGTTCCCTCAAGTTGTCTTTAACCACCTTTGAGAGTTGCCTACTGTTAGTATGAATTCTTCGTCGAAGTGTACGAAAAAGAACCACTTTAGCTACGCATAACTAATAGCCCTAACAACAATAGAGGTTGCAAAACATCTTCAGATCTGCGATTAGTAGTTAAAATGCTGCAACAAACAGATCTATAAATGGAAAGACATTAAGCAGTAAAGTAAAGAGTTTGCTCCATGCATCCAACAGACAAGACAAGAACACGATTTTTGAATGAATTTTTATATTACAGGGCACCTGGGAGGAAACAAGAAGGTGTATCGAGATCTCCTCAATGGGATGGGTTCTTTGTAGTCCTCAGCACTTCAGATCTAAGCTTTCTCTCTCTTGTAGATGTAGAAAACCCAATGTAGAAGGTAGAGCTCAATGGGAGCAAAATGGTAGAAAATGAGACCAAGTGTATAGATCCAGAGTGATCTAGTATGCAACAAAAGGTGAAGAATGATGGGGAAAACCCTCCTATTTATAACAAAATATTGGGTCCTTCTAGAGCTTGGTGCATGATTAAAATAATGTTAATCACATCTAGATCCACCTCTATGGAATATTTTATTATTATTTGTTGGAGGGAAAGGGTGTTTGACTTGGGTCAAATCCCTTGATTAGTGAAAAATAAATAAATAAATGATTTATTTATCTTTTTAAGGAAGTGGTTGGGATATAAACAAATAAATAATGATTTAGTTGATTAATGGTGGTTGATTTGGTCATATTTAACAAGGAATATTATTTAAATAATTATTCCTAGAAAATAATAAGATAACTATGGGTTTATCTCATTAATTTCTTTGTTTTTGGGTTAAACATGACTGGGAATAATAATTAAATTATGGTTTAATTAATTATTCCTTTTGGGGCTTCCTAATTAACATAGTGAAAGCAGTTTTACTAGGGGTAGAACTGGTCTTACATGGTGTACTTGGGTCCATTTAATGATGAAAGGTTAGATGACCAAAAAATGGTGTAACAGATTGCCCCCCAGCGTGCGAGTGTCAGGAGCAAATCGTATGACCGAAGTACGTTGTAAGAATACAATCACTAGACAACAAAAGGGGATGTCAGAGAGAGAAGTGTGAGGTAGATAGTGTGTTGGAGGACTAGACCCGGAGGAGACGAGACTTGCAGGTGCAACAAGTCTCTTTTTATGAGAGGGTACCTGTGCTGAAGGCGGCGGGGGAGGCATACCTATGCCCGCCGTGACAAAGTACAAAAGAATAGTGTGTCCAGTAAACAAGGGACCGAACCATAGAGTACAGCTGGCATAAACAAAGGCCAGATAAAAATACAATGAAGAATCTCACATACATGCTGTGCCTGGGATAACAGCCAGGACTAGTACAATAATATCTGAGTACATGAGATAAATACAACCCAAATGCCCCCTGTAAATGGGGAAGGGCTCACAAAATCTGACTGATACATGCAAATCATAGAGGTGCTACAAGTGGCTAAGGCCAACATCAGCAAAAGCTGGAGCGGCATCAAAGGCTGCAATGAAGAGGTCATCCGGGCATGTGGGGGGCTACCTGCAGGGCCACCCCCTCATGAGGGCTGAGACATCTCACACACGCCCGGGAATCATCAAGAGCGGCTGCTGGGTCACTGGACTGTCCAGTATACGAATCTCGATCATGCTGAAAGGAGCTGGAGAAGCAATCAAGTCAAAGGGAAGTGAGAGATCCCCCTGCCTGATCCGAGGCACCGAACAAAAGTGGAAGCCGGAACCAAGGTACACCGCCCTCTAGACCTTGCTTCTGGAATAAATGTGCTGATGTCGACAGAAGGAGGTCCGCCGTAGGTGAGGCAATGAGAGATCCTCAACTAAGGCACGAGAGAAGAACAATAGAGCGACAGACAGACTGACACCGATGATGATAGTGGAAAAGGGGAAGGGTGGAGTGGCGAATGGACGACTTCCCTTGTTAGAGCATAAATGGCATGAATGACATGGCAGCGACTGACACAATATCGAAAGGGACAGGGGACAGTGGGGCTGAAGGTCATGATATGCGACACAAGGGAGGAACCAAGCAAAGAAGGATGGAGGGCTATAGTGGGGTGTAAAAGGACGCAGAATAGACTCCATGAATGCAATGATGACTCGACTTGGATGCTCTAAACTAGGGCGACTGTATAGTGCTGCCACACAGTAAAGGCCCCAATGGGGGGTCATAGAAACATGAGTACAAAGTGGGCACTCATGACGAAAATCAACACGAACATGGACAAGTAAGGGGGCGATATGGTGCCCCAAGTACAAGTGTCGTAAGTGAGGAAATTCGATTTTAAGGAGCGGTGAAGTGACCCTTCGTGGAAAAAAGTGTCCGGGTGAAGTATTAAATCACCAAAAACTAAGTAAAACCCATTTGAGAGCTCGGTGAGATCTATCCAGCGGTGCTGACGGTTCGTCGAACGGGGCTACGGTGTGGTCGCAGCAGTCGAAAGAAGAAACAGGGGTTCTCTTTTAATGAGGCAGGTTTCCCTCCAAAATCATTCATTTGCTATTGTTGCTGTGGTGAATGTGGAGAGGAGAGAAGGCCCTAAATCTTGCGGCGAACGTAGCGGACAAACCGACCGCTGGATTCGAGATCTGTCAGTTGGAGGTAAGAGGCCTAACCTTGCTCTTGCATTTTGATGGATTAGATTTGCAGTTTAGGGCCCAACACCCCAGAAACAGCCCCTCCCTCCTCTCTACGGCTGGGTCACACTTTTTGGGGAAAAAAGTGCGACCCAGGACGCAGGTTTGAGGGCAAAAAGTGTGACCTGGTCCAGAAATTGGCAGAAAACTGCGACCTGGGAGAGGAGGGGGGCTTGGTGTTGTTTGATGGCTGGGAGTTGGGTTGTGGTGTGTGGTTATGGTTTTCCCGATCTGTACCCTGAAAAAAATAATGTGTTTGTGCAGGTATGGCAGAGTTGCGGGTCAACTGGAGAGAGAGGGATCTGGAAACACTTCGGACAGAGATCCAGGCGGATCAGGGCGTTCGTCGTGTATTGGCCAGATTTGGGGTTCTCAAGTTTGTGGAGAACCCGTTGATGAGAGCAAGGGAACCATTACTGGCCCGGATTATCAGTTATTGGGATCCAGATCAGGAGATCTTTGTAGTGCAAGGGCACAGGATCGAACTGACGGTCCAGGATGTGTACTTCTTGACCGGCCTCCCACCACTGGGGATAGTGGGAGACACGCAGCCAGTGTTGCCGCGGGGGCGGCATATCATGGATTTTGTGGAACGCCATTGTCGACCGGGTCTTCAAGTCAAGGGGACTCGAATATCGATCGGGGATCTAGAGAGGCTAGAAACCCGTGCAGTGGCCGCAGCTGTGCTGCGAATCCTGGGCAGCCAGGCGTTCCATCACCTCACCGGTGGGCAGATGATGATAGTGGAGAGTGTGTTGGGTGGGACCTACTTTGGGTGGGCCCAAATGATGCTGGTGGCGCTAAAGCGACAGTTGTCGCTATGCAGGCGGCAGGTGAATCATGATTGCTCATATGGGACTTTATTGTGCGCCTTCTTCTTTGAGAAGATCCCGACCTTGAGGCCTCGTGTGCAGCTTCCCGATGGGGGCCCGAGAGAGCCCAGGATGCGTCGTTGGGGACGACTACTCTGCAGAGGAGGAGGAGGGGCGGTCGGGCGAGTGTTTCGACCGGAGTTCTTTGCCCATTGGGATCAGATGCCTTTGTACATAGACGACTACCCTTATAGTGGGATGAGCTATTGTGGGGATCCGGATCTGCCACTTCCGTCTGGTCGAGTCTGGGGGCCCGATGGTAAGTGACAAATTGCTATTCTTATATGGGCATGTTAAAGTTTTTGAATAGTAAATAATGATACTGATTCAGGGACTTTTGGTATGCAGATATAGCACCGGTAAAACCGGCCGGATATATGGGACGACCGGCAGCGTCTGGAGCTACGGGTCCGAGTGGATCGAGATCAGCGCAACATGAGGGTGCAGCCGCCCTACTGGAGGACATCCGCCGTAGATGTGAGCAGCTGTTGATCGGAGTATCAGAGCGCGGGTGGCAGGATTTAGACGACCAGTACATAGAGCCATGTGTTGGTCTCCCCGGGAGCCTCCAGATAGTGATTAGGGGCATATGGTGCCCCTTCTGATGTATGTAGGGGCAGGTGGTGCCCCCTAGAATGTATGGAGGGGCATATGGTGCCCCCAGTTTTTGTTTGTAACATGCTATGGGCATGTCGTATGTATATGTATGGGGGGAGCGTATGGTGCCCCCAGTTTTTGGAACATGCTATGGGCATGTCGTGTGTATCAGAGTAGATGGACTCATCAATATATGGTTTGCGACACATATTATGGATATGCATCGTCTTTTGATGGTTGATTTAATGTTATTGTCTTGTATGACTGGTGTGTGATAAATGCCAATCTAGAACATGGTTTGCAATACTATCTACGTAGTGATTTTGGTCTCTGGGTACATGGTTGAAAGTGATGGTTTCAAACGCACGTATTAAGACTTTCACTCGTAAATAGCGTCTGAACAGCACAGGGTTATGCACATGATAAACACCATTTAGTTGCATTACAAGAAGCAGGGAATCCAAACGAACGTGCAGATGGCGGATGCGATGCAAGAGGGCATCAGCTAATAGGCCACGCACTGCATCATATTCGGCCTGATTGTTGGTGGCAGAACCAATGCATACCCCATTAGACAGAATGAGGTCATGCAAGGGGGTGAAGATGGCCCACCCTGCCGAGGCAAGATTCCTGGAGTAGCGACTTGCACCATCGGCGTAACCGATAAAGGGTGTGGACGGGGGGTCCTGCAAAATGGTGTGATAAGACAATAAATGAGGGGATGAAAGTAAATGACGGCAGCGTGAGGGTACAGAAGTCATCGAGCAGTAATGGCAGGGGGAAGGGGCAGGATGATCAAGACTCAAACAAGGTGATGTATGAGAGCTATCGGAAACATGGCGAGGACTCGGGCTGCGGAGGTTAACAGAGACACAAGTGGAGTGTTCTCGAGTATCAAGGGACACAACAGGGGAGGCTGCGGGCAGGCTAGGCTCCGAGTGTCTTGCAGAGGAGGATAGGTAAAGGATGGTGACTGTAGACTCCGTCATCTAAACATCAGGGGGGGGGATGTGGATGGGAGCGGGGGGATCCTCAGGCTGGCCTGAAGCATACTGCGCGAGGATGGGAGAGGCGGATTGATTTTGTTCAACCTCATACTCGTGGATCACCTCAAGGGAGGCACGGTAATGCGTCAGGTGAGGACAATAATGGGAGTAGTGGCCATGGACACCGCACAAAGCACAAGGCTTGTTGGTGCGGAGAGTCTTGGGGTTCTTGGGGACGGTCGAAGAAGGAGTGGGAGTTTCAGGGACCATAGTGTCGGGGAACGCGACTTTTACCATGGGTCGGATACGAGGTAACTCGGGACAAGCATGGGTGGCATGACCAATGACATCACATAAGGCACAAGGCTTCGGGGGTGGAGGAGGAGCCGGGGTGGTTGTGGTGGTTTGGTCTTTGGTTGCCCCCTTGCGGGCTTTGCCTTTCTTCCCGGGAGCCGACCCAACAGGAGAAGGGTCCTGTGGAGGTGCTGGGGGCACAGTGGCTATGGAGGAAGCGAGGGGGACCGGTTGAACCGGTGTCAAATCCATGTAAGGTTTGGGGTGACCAGGGGGGGTGGCGGCCGGGGGGTCAAGGTACCAAACCGGAATACCCAAGGTCAAGTTAGGGAGAGAGAGGGTGGCCATAACGGGGACAGAATATACTCCGGGAGGGGGAGCCAAGAAGGGGATCTGTCCAGCAGGGTAGTGACCAGGAGGTACGGCTCCAAGATGGTTAAGGCCGGGGGGGACCGAGCCTGGAGGATAAAGAGGTTCGGAGATACCAGCTGTAGGGGGAGGGCCGGGAGGAGGAGGTCCGGCTGGCGGAGATAAATGGCTAGGAGCGGGTTGCGGAGGGCGGGGGGGAGGGTGCGGACTAGCCGAGGCAGGCCGTTTATGGGCAGCCTGAGACGATTGCATCATGCAAATATTTGACAAGCTGGGATCCGTAATAGGAGGGGGGGGAAGGTGAGGAAAAGTACCAAGCAGGGTGGAATCTTTATAAACGCCGGGGGAGACACTGGTCAAGGAATCAACGGTTTGCTTGTTGGCTACAGAAGAGATGGTCGTCTCGGAGGAGGACGGAGATGGCGGCTCATGATACGATAGCTGGTCAATGGTGACTATCTTCCCGTTATGTGGAAAAGACATCTTGCGGAAGACCGCGGATGGGACAGCAGACATGGCATAGGTGTAGCTTCGCCCCAATAGAATGTTGTAGTCTAGAGGGGGCGTCAATGACTTCGACGGCCACGAAACAATGACGCACGAGGGTGATGGGACAAGCACTTTAACAGCCAATAGGTCGTGAGAGCCACATCTCATTCCACGCTCGAAGGGTGATCGTGGAAGGGGCCAGCTCAGGGGATCCAAGTTGCTTCCAAACCGAAGTGGACATCACACAGGTGGATGCCCCCTCATCAATTATACACCGGGAAATGTTGGCGTTCCGGATTTTGACTGGGATTTGGAAGGCGACGGAAGGAGGAAGAGGAGGATGGTCCGATTGAGTGGCGTCGAAAACAATCATTTGGTCATCAACAGGATCTACAGCACCCACGGCGTATAGTAGAGCCTTCTTTTGAAGGGCACGATCGGAGGAGTTCCAAAGTGGTGGAAATGGCGCAGGGGATTGTGCCAAATCATCTACTGAAGGTGGACATTGAGCGCTCAACGGGCCGTGCAACCTGGGCGTAATGGTCCTTCTAATTTTGGATGAACCTCAACTTTGGGTTGAGGGATGTAAGGCCACCGGATGTCGAAAGAGGCTAAGTGTAGAACCCGAAGATGGAGGCCTCCTAAGGCATCGAGTGTGAGGCTTGGGGTACCGGCGAGACCGAGTTTGAAGGTGAAGGTCGACGCGAGGGGGAAGGACGAGCGCACTGGGCAAGGATCCGTAGTCGAGGAACCAGAATGACCAGGGGGCTACATGGTCAGTTTCTGGGGATTGGGTAGCCAATGAATCCGTTGAGGGAAAGGACTGAACACAGCTGGCTGGGTAGTGGCCACATTAGGAGGAGCGTGAGGGGAGGCGTGTTGTCCGCGCAATGTGGCTTGAGACTCCCACATCTGTCGCATCTGGGGTAAGAGAGGACAATCGTGAGTGTAGTGACCGTAAACACCACAACACGAACAGGGCTTGTTTGTGCGAAGCGGCCTATCCGGCCTGGGCGGAATGCCTTGAGGCTGGTTGCTAGTGTTAGGGTCCATACCAGAATTGGGTCCTCGGTTACCAGGGGCAGATGGGTTCTGGTTGTCTCTCCGTCTTCTTTGAGAAGAAGGGGGATTAATCGCACCCTGCTGTGCAAATACTTGCCCTGGAGGGGGTTGTAAGTGTTGTTGCAGGTTGTGAGGAGGCAAGGGAGGCGGAAGCGCATATGCTGGAGGAGCTGGCGCACCAGGCTGTGGATAAAAGTAAGGGTTGGGTTGGGCGACATTGAGGTAAGCAGGAGGTTGGGCAAAAGGAGGGGGCATGCCGTATCCTGGATACATGTTGCCGGGAGGGGGAAGAGTGCTTGAGGTGCTGGCCCCTCCCTGAGGGAGACCATGGCTCATAGGAGGGTGAGCAGATGGGTGGGAAAGAGATCCAACAATACCGTCGGCGGAATGAGATGCCCCTGGGGCGTTAGCGCCACCGGGCCTGGGGATGTCAGGGAGAACGGTATAAACATAACCAGATTGAGCGTAGATCAGGTCATATTTTAAAGCTATTTGGAGGGCGGCTTCTTCAGATTGAGGAAAGTGAGAGGCGACATCTTCGCCGATGGGAGACGGGAGGGTGCGAAGGAACCAGTCCATGTAAACCCGATCTTCAAAGGGAGGGGCTCGACATAAGCTCCGTCTTCGTCGCCATTCCTAAACATGGGCAGAAAGGCGTGTGGAAGAGGATTGCTTAAATGAAGTCAAGAGCTCCGTACCAGTGTCGTATCGGAGAGGGAGCTGGAAGTACGACAAGAAGGCTTGGGCAAGAGTCTCGAATGTGGTATGGGAGGAAGTGGCCTGTTCGACATACCATTTAGAAGCTTCGCCGGTAAGCGTGCGTTGGAACAAACGAAGACGGATGGAGTCATCGGTAATGGAGTTGGAGGAACACCACATGTGGAAAGACCGGACGTGATTGGTTGGGTCTTCGCCATTAAGGCCCTCGAACTTAGGGATATCGTAGGGTAACTTGGTAGGCATAGTGGGCCAGGTAGTATTATGGTGAATGGGGTCGTTAATCAACTGATGGAAATCGGGGAGGCTGAGGCCTGCAATGTACGGCAGCACAGGGGTGGCCGGAGTAGTGGTTGTGACGGTTCCGCTAGAAGTAGGGCCAGCATTGGGGCCGGGAGAACCGCTAGCGTTAGGCCCTG
Source organism: Pinus albicaulis (assembly GCA_034641835.2). Lineage (NCBI taxonomy): Eukaryota > Viridiplantae > Streptophyta > Pinopsida > Pinales > Pinaceae > Pinus > Pinus albicaulis. The sequence goes on from CM076571.1 coordinate 242,424,172, forward strand.
GTCCAGACATGGTGAAGGTAAAAGGGGGAGAACCGGAAGGAGAAGGGGGACCCGATGAATCAAGAGAGGAGTCGGAGTGCGGACTCGAAGGTGGACTGGCTCGACGACGGCGGTGCGGAGCAGGTCGATCAACCGGAAACTGAGGATGAAGGCCAAGAAGTCTCCGGGAAAGGCGCCTTGGGGGCGCAATGATGACAGGAAGAAGGAAACCGACAGGGGCAACAAGGGGACAGAATCAATTACGGTCAAGGGCAGAAAAGGTGCAGTGACAATTGATTTTAGAGTCTTTGCCGGGCGGTGTTAACCAGGCGCTTCTTCACTTAGGGTCAGTGTGTGGCGTGCGTTAATTTTAATTTTTAAACCCTTTCCGTTGTTGAGAGCAAGAAAAAGTGTGCTACGCAGCTGAAAATAAACCTACAGAGAACAGAATAAAATGCTAAAATAACAGAGAAATAACAGCGACGTATGCATCTATCTAACCCAAGAAGGTGGGTCTCTCACAACTATGCTGAAAAGAAAGGGAAAAACTAAGGAAACACACACAAAGGAAGCTCAACAGATCTAGGGTCAAATGGGACAGAGATCTGGAGGATAAAGCTGCAGACAAGGGGTGCAGATCACAGCCAAGAGACAGAGGCAAGGTGGCTGGAAAAAGGGAAATCAGCAAAAAACCGGGGGGGGGCAAGGCAGAGGCCTTGAGAGGAGGTCCAAACAAAACGACAAGAGGTGATTTGAAAGGAAAAGAGGTTGATTTCAAAGGATCTCAGTGAGTGTACCAAAGTGAGGTAACATATCCGGAAAAAAGGGGTCGAAGTTCAAACTCACTTTACCGAAACAATTAAACTCTTCCACAAAAAGGGAGGCACTGTGCCCCAGGCCGGGATCCCACCAGTGGAGGAAAACACATCAGATTCGTCGATGCGTCGAGAGCCGCAGGTCGGAAGACCTCGGCGGTGAGCCGGCACCGTAACCCGAAAATTCGTTAAAAAAATGTCAGAAAAAAGTCGTGTCGTTAGGCCGACCGATCCGAGCCGAGGTCGTCAGAAACAAAATGGAAAGTGCGACCGGAGGTCCAGCCTGGTGTTTTGGGCCAAAAAGTGCGACTTCGTTCTCAGCTTGTCTCGGCGGCAGATTTTCAGAAAAGTTGCCGTCTCAGTTGCGGCTGGTGTCGCTTACCTACGCAATAGGGCCAGAAACACACGGAAGTTAGAAATTTTAAGTTTTTAGGGTTTTATGTGAGAAAAATGACATAAAAAGAGGAAAACTAAGCAGCTGAAAAGAAGCCCTAGGGCCTGAAGTAGCTGGATATGCAGGAATGTGAAAAATGACAGCGGTCGTAATTTAAAACCCGTGTGGAGTCGCCATTTGTTAGTATGAATTCTTCGTTGAAGTGTACGAAAAAGAACCACTTTAGCTACGCATAACTAATAGCCCTAACAACAATAGAGGCTGCCAAACATCTTCAGATCTGCGATTAGTAGTTAAAATGCCGCAACAAACAGATCTATAAATGGAAAGACATTAAGCAGTAAAGTAAAGAGTTTGCTCCATGCATCCAACAGACAAGACAAGAACACGATTTTTGAATGAATTTTATATTACAGGGCACCTGGGAGGAAACAAGAAGGTGTATCCAGATCTCCTCAATGGGATGGGTTCTTTGTAGTCCTCAGCACTTCAGATCTAAGCTTTCTCTCTCTTGTAGATGTAGAAAACCAAATGTAGAAGGTAAAGCTCAATGGGAGCAAAATGGTAGAGAAATGAGACCAAGTGTATAGATCCAGAGTGATCTAATAGGCAACAAAAGGTGAAGAATGAAGGGAAAAACCCTCCTATTTATAACAAAATATTGGGTCATTCTAGATCTTGGTGCATGATTAAAATAATGTTAATCAAATCTAGATCCACCTCTATGGAATATTTTATTATTATTTGTTGGAGGGAAAGGGACTTTGACTTGGGTCAAATCCCTTGATTAGTGAGGAATAAATAAATAAATGATTTATTTATCCTTTTAAGGAAGTGGTTGGGATATAATCAAATAAATAATGATTCATTTAATTAATAGTGGTTGATTTGGTCATATTTAACAAGGAATATTATTTAAATAATTATTCCTAGAAAATAATAAGATAACTATGGGTGTATCTCATTAATTTCTTTGTTTTTTGGTTAAACATGACTGGGAATAATAATTAAATTATGGTTTAATTAATTATTCCTTTTGGGGCTTCCTAATTAACATAGTGAAAGCAGTTTTACTAGGGGTAAAACTGGTCTTACATGGTGTACTTGGGTCCATCTAATGATGAAAGGTTAGATGACCAAAAAATGGTGTAACACCTACGAGTATGTCCAAGTAGGTCTGGAGTTAAATGATCTCTGACCTGATCTACAGACAGAAAATTGGTTTTCCTCTCCCTTTCCACCATTTCACTTTTCTCTCCTTATTGTTTCATCCCATCAAATCAATTTAGGATCCAAGGCTTTAGATGACTAGCCCAACAGAAATTTTGCATGTTGATAGCAAGTAAAACCTTTCCTGACTCCATTTCCCAATGGTCTTGATATTCTCTGATTTGCCTCTCTCTGCCTATATTTTCTCTTGTTCATCCTTGTTTTATATTGAACCCTTCCTTCCTGATTCCCAACAACCAAAACTCAAAATCAAACAAACAAAAAACCCTGTGCCCATAACTAGCCTAATATCTAACATTCAAGCTTCAGAGACACATATCCTTTGATCATCATAGAGAGATCCGTCTCTGGACCTAGGAGGGCTAGATCCTAAGGTCTGAAAGTGGTTTTGATGTTGTCTCATCTTTTGGTCTTACCAACCTGGCCAAAACATGGGAACCCCAACACTACAGGGTGGAGGCGCATGGAAAAGGTCTCCAGAGGCGGGATCATGGAGAAACTTGAATGAGGGTGCGAAACCTTTGAAATTTGGCACGCAGATGAGGAAGGTGGTTTTGAAAAACCATCATGGTTTATCATGCGGGCTATGGGCGGTTTATGGTTTTGGTCCAAACAGATGCGATTCCATTCAGCGCCCGCCGTGTGGAAGGAAGAAAACTACACATTTCACGTGGGTTAAGGGTTTTAAAACCCATCTCTATTTTTCAAGCGATACAGGTTCAGGGCCGTCAGATATCAGAGGGCGAGACCGACAGTGCAGAGAAGTTTATGAGCAGCGGGCTAGTGTAGCAGTGGGGTCTAGGGTAGGGTGACGTGGAGGTCTTTTGTCGGGTAGCACGGGGTTTATTCAACACAGGGTTTTATTTATACATGGGGGAGGATGGATGATAGCCGTTAAATCAGGGGAGTGGGTCTCCGATCAATGGTGGTGGTGGCCCGATGAAAAAGGTAAGGTGGGGCGAAGGAAAAATGTGCCCGCTTTGATATTTCAAGGGTTTTGGGTGCCTTTTATAAGGTTTGCGGGGATATAAAAATAACAGGGGTGGAGGGGTAAAACAAGATGTTGGAAATATGATGCAGAGTGTTGTCCTTGATGGAAACCCACTGAATGAAGATGAAGACATGTGACAGTTGACATGTGTTGTCCTTGATGGCAATACACCTGATGAAGTTATTCTTGACTTGATGGACTTGGTAAACGATGTAAATCTGATGTGATATGATGTTAGTTAGCAATATGGTGCTAAGTGTTGTCATTGAATGGCAACTCACTTGATGAAGAAGATGGCAACTTACTTGATGAAGTTTCGCTTGGTAGAATATGTTCTTGATGAAGTAAATCTGATGTATCTACAGTGTGTATAGAAGGCAGTGAAGAAAAGAAGACAGCATGTGCTAAATCTTGATGAAAAATTATGTCTCTAGGCATACGCGGATATGTCTAAGGGAAGTCGCGTATGCACGCGGAAAAGAACGTTCCAAGTCGCGTATGGGAAAAAAGCGCTCAAAAAGTGCAAATCCAGGGGCCCGTGGTATTGAAGGCTCATGGTATTGGTTTGCCTCATGGTATTGAAAAAGGGGCCCGTGGTATTGAAGGCTCATGGTATTGCTTTGGCCCATGGTATTGAAAAAGGATAAACCTATATAAGGAGAAGAAATTCATTGTGCAAATCACGAGTGTGGGTGCAAGATGTCTGAGCTTGAATGAATACTTCTCTCTGAAGTAGATCTGAATTGAAAGGGTTACACTTGAATGATAAATCTGAATGTATGATGCACCAATGATGAAGGAGGGGATCTAGATCTGAAATGTACTTGTATCTAGAAGGATTAGATCTGTGATGAGGCGAACTTCTAGGCGAACATATGTCTGAAGTAAAAGGGTAAATCTGAACTAAATATCTGATATGAAGAAGTGTGGTGCTCTGTAATGATTGAAGATCTATACGCTACTTAGCCGCAGAGGAAGCGCGTATATATGCGGCTTCGCAGAAGAGAAAGCGCGTATGCGCAATGAAATATACACAGAGGTATACGCTAGTTGATGAGGACGAAAGCGCGTATATACACGACATCAGTGAAAGTAAAGCGCGTATGAAAACTAGGGTTTGCTGAAGACTGTGGTAAGAAATGTCTGATCTGTTCTGCTGGTTTACTGACATCTGTCAGTGATTTATATGTATCTGTTTCATGGTTGACTGTGCTTAAAAGAATGGAAAGGGTCCAGTTTGAAAATATGATGAAATGTGGCCTGCAAGTGGTGTTCTATTGAAGTTGTTGGATCCAGTGTGAAAATTGATGAAACGTGGTCCAAGGTGGTGCTGAGGGTTGTAGCCTTCAGTCAGGGGGTTGGAGCTCCCTTCCAGGAGAGGCTAGTAAACGAGCGCAGGTGGGTGCCTGCGTGCTGGTCAAGTCTGCGCCATCACATATGTTGTAAGATGTTTTCTCTATAATAAAATATTGAAGGCTGAGCAACTGCAGCGGTGGTTTTCTCCCGACTTGGGTTTCCACCCAAAAATCCTGGTGTTCATGTGTGATGCTTTGTGTGATGGTTTATTCTGTTCTTACTGCACATGTTTACTGTTTATAGAACATCTAATGAATGAATGATGGAATGATATAAGTGAAGAAATAATGGCATAATTAGATCTCTGTGTATACGCGAGTTTTATGAAGGATATCCGCGTGTATACGCTAGTTGGCTTCAACAAAGTAGCGTATGGGTTTTAGAGCATGAAAAAGTAAAAAGTTTCAGTTTTCCCTAAATACTGATTCACCCCCCCCTCTCAGTATTTTTCCCAACAATTGGTATCAGAGGAGGTCCTTGTGCAGAAGCTTGATCGCTTAAAGGAGATTCGTCGCAATGGGAAGTCAAGAAGGAGTAATGTCTATAAAGCCACCTCTATTCAATGGAAGCAATCTGATATTCTGGAAGGTACGAACAAAAGCATATCTGAAAAGTCTTGGTGCAGATGTATGGGCAATCGTGGAAGAAGGTTATCAATACCCAGCAAGTATTCCTACCGATGCAGCAGAAAGGAAGAAGTATGAAATCAATACCAAAGCAGTGAATTTCTTGTTAGGAAGCATGTCTGAATCAGAATTTGCTAAAGTGATGCAGCTACATTCAGCAAAAGAAATATGGGACAAAATCATTCTGAGCTATGAAGGAGACACAAAGGTAAAAAGTGCAAAACTCCAAATTCTTAGAATTGAATATGAAAATTTGAAGATGCATAGTGATGAAAGTGTTGCCAGTTTCTTTCTCCGTCTAGATGATATTGTAAATCGGATGAGAAATTTGGGTGAAACCATAACTGATACTACTTTGGTAGAAAAAGTCTTAAGATCCTTGACTTCAAAATTTGACTCTAAAGTTTCAGCTATTGAAGAAAGGCAAGATCTGCAAACGCTTACTATTGTTCAATTACATGGTACTCTGACTGGTTTTGAAATGAGACAAGGAGGTCCTTCTCAAATAAGAGAAGTTGCTTTTAAGGCATCTACAAAAGGAAAGGAAAAGGAAGTTGTCAAAGAATCCAGCTATATATCGGATGAAGAAGAAGCAAATTTCGTGAGAAAGCTCCAACTGGGTACTGGAAGATTCAAAGGTAAGCTTCCATTCAAATGTTTTGAGTGTGGAAAAGTTGGTCACTATGCTGCTAAATGTCCTTATAGAGAAAAACATGGTAAAGGGAAACAATTTGAAAAGAGAAAGAGTTATTACGCAAAAGAAGATGATGATGAAGTGTCCAGTGAAGATGAAGAAGATTCTGACCAAGATCTGAAAGTGCTCATGGCTAAGAAGCAAAAGAAGAAGTCTACTCGAAACAAGAAGATACCTCAGAAATCATGTATAGCAAAAATTGAAGAAGATGAACCAGGTATTAATCATTGTTCTTGTCTCTTACTTAATTGCATATGCAAATATTATGACAGTGAAAGTAACAGTATGGATCCAAAAGTTTCTGACGAAGCTCTACAAATACTCATGGCAAAGAAGGAAAAGAAGAAGGCCACTTGTAATACTCTTATTTGTGCAAAAAATAGTGAAGATAGTAAAGTTGTGGAAGCTATCAAGATCAAAGTTGAAGAAAAACAAAAGGAAATTGATAAGAAAGATTCTACCTACAAAGAGATGATCTCTTAAATCAAAGATCAAATAGAAATGTTGAATGGACAGGTGGACAAGTATCAAAGGTTTCATACTTATGCATCCAATCAAATTAAAGAACTAGAAGCAGAAATCAACGATCTAAATGCAAATCTCGAAAAATCAAGCAAGAAGAATGAAGGACTTGAAGCTGCAATCATCTTTCTACAAACAGATCTTGAAGCATCAAATAAGAAGAATGAAGAACCTTTGTCATTTGAAAAGGAAGCCCTTGAAGCAGAAATCATCTCTCTCAAAGAAGATCTGAAAAAATCAAATAAGAAGAATGAAGAGCTACAACAAACATGTGAAGAAAATGAAGATTGGTTGAAAGAAGAGATTCTAAATCTGAAGGATCAAGTAGAAGATGGAAAAAGGAAAGAAGAAAGCATGAAAAAGCAATGTCAAGCCTTGGAGGTTGAGGTAAACATTCTCAAAGGTAAATTAGAAGAAAAGGTTAAACTTTTGAGGTTTCAAGATAGTACTAATATCTTGGACAATATTCTGAGTAATCAAAGGTCTCTTGCTATCAAACTTGGTCTTGGTTTCCATGAAACTGTTAAAGGAGAATCTAGCTCACAAGGAAGTGCTAAAAATTCAGAGGAAGTCAATGTAAAACCTGAAGTGTTGAAAGAGTCAAAAGATCAACCAACAATCATGAATTCTCAAAGGAATTCATTCAAGAACGTTGAATGTTTTAAATGTCATAACTATGGGCATGTTGCAGCAAATTGCAGGAGCAGATCATTTCAGCCTCAAACAAACAGATTCTACTCAGAAAGGTACTCTGGTTTATTCAAGGGATATTGTTTTTCATGTAACAAGTATGGACATAAAGCAGTTGATTGTAAAAGGAGGAAGAATAGAAATACTCATTATGATTCTTATGTTTATTTCTCTGGCCACATGAGATGTTATGCTTGTAACAAGTATGGACATGTAGAAAAAGAATGCGGGATGAACAGATCTGGGAAAGTGGACAATTTTCAGCACACAGTTGGAAAGCTCAAGCAAATTTGGAAAAAGAAGGAGGACCGATCAGAAACGTAGGGAATTCGGACCCTACTGCAGTCATCCACTTCTGGAAGCCTACTTCTCTGATTGACTGCAGGAATGATGTGGGATACATTATGAGATTTAGTAATGTATCGTCACAAGGGGAGCAATGCATGATGACTCTCAAGGTTGATTTGTTTATTCTGGTTATGTTTACTTCTGATAGCGCATCTGATGTAGAAAGGACAGGTACAGGAGGTACAAGATCAGGAGGAAATGAAGGAAGATGAAACTTTTATATGCTTCACTTTCCATACGCGGGTTCTATGAAACAAAGTCGCGTATACACGCGAGTTCCAGCTGACACAGACGCGTATGCATTGATGATGAGAGAATTTATCTGATAGCTGAAGATGCAGACGAAGTCCGGGGGAGCATCCATGCGGCTGAAGTGATTACCTTTGTTATACTCATGATAATACAATGATACATGGAGTTCCATGTTGAAGATTATGGATGAAGCACAGTTGCTTTATGATGAAGAGCATTAAGTTTATTTGAGATGAAAGTCTTATAACTGGAAGATGAGAGGTAGAGTCGTACGGTTTGCTAATAACTTATTGTTGAAGGTGTTTCAGATTACACAAGTTAAGGAAGAGCACTGGTTTAGGGGGAGTAGCAGGTTGAATACTAATGATTGCATTGTTGGCAATATGACTGCCTATTCTTTGGTTATTGTGATACTCATGCTCAAAATGATGATGAATTAGTACATGGTTTATTGTGATGAGACTTTGAGCCCTGGTTGTTGATAAGTATCTTTTGTACTCACACATGGATGAGTTGGATGTCATTTGTTTCGAAAATAAGAATAGATCATGTAGAACATGTTCTGTAGTTTGAGATCTTTGCCTATATGTTACTTCGGGTTAATCTTGAAGATCATGGTGATTTTGGACCACATGGATGATTGCTTGACACATATACGAAGATTGAAGATGTTGTTACGGTATGATAATCTCTCTTGGAAAGAATGTATTGATCTTTGTCACGAATTATAGAGACTTGGTTATAGTGTGCGATGCTACAACCAGATTGGATGACGCTTGAAGACACAACTACACTATTCTATCTATCTGTCTGTAGTCCAGGGAAGCATTCAAATATCTCAGAAAGAAGCTGAACATTGTCTTTGCCTCACAGAGAATCAGATTTGGTTGAAATTTAGAATATGGCTTGGGATACGCGTGTTTCCTGAAACATAGTCGCATATATACGTGAGTTACTGCACATAAAACCGCGTATGTCTGATTGCTGACAATTTTTGGTTGAAGTCAGCTCTCTTCAGCACATCTGCAGTGCTGTTTGGTATCTTTGGTGGTGTTCCAGTTCTCATAATTCTTTTTCTAATGATTTGATGAAGATGCCTTGATGATTTGTTGATGAAAGTGTTCAGGATGCACAAACTAAGGGGGAGCCTTAGTCATTTGGAAAGGATGCTTGGATGCACAGATACAGGGGGAGCATTAGCTTTGCTGAGTATAATGCACTGTTGGTATTATGATGTTTCTGAAATATGTTCTTTAAAGACTTTCTGGTGTTGGTCATAAATGGTCATATTTGTAATTTGATAAAAAGGGCATGATGAGACCCATGATGTAAAATTGTAATATTCAGTCATGTAAGGACTTGTTCATGTTGTAAACCCACTTTGTTGGGTATTTGAGTCAAAGTATGTAAACCCACTTGGTTGGGTAGCTAAGTCAAAGTGTGTAAATCCACTTGGTTGGATCTTTGATGTAAGTATGAGTCCTTGATGCTAGGAAAGTCATAGAGTCATATACTTCATTGAAAAATATGTTTGAAGATTCGGCATGAACTCAGGGGGAGCTTGGTCACTTCAGTGTACATCAGATCTACAAAACGCTTCCTTCTACATGAGGAGAAAAACCTTGTGATGGTTTTGATCAGCCCTTTCGGCGGTTTTGATCCACCCTTTGCCCTTGATGTCAAAGGGGAAGAGACATGGTGCTGTTTGAATGAGATAATGGTGTCAGGGTGGGAGAGTGACATAGTGTCAATGTACTTATCTGTTGTGGTAACCCAAACACCATCATGGTTTGCCATCAAGTCCAAGGGGGAGATTGTTGGAAATATGATGCAGAGTGTTGTCCTTGATGGCAACCAACTGAATGAAGATGAAGACATGTGACAGTTGACATGTGTTGTCCTTGATGGCAATACACCTGATGAAGTTATTCTTGACTTGATGAACTTGGTAAACGATGTAAATCTGATGTGATATGATGTTAGTTAGAAATATGATGCTAAGTGTTGTCATTGAATGGCAACTCACTTGATGAAGAAGATGGCAACTTACTTGATGAAGTTGTGCTTGATAGAATATGTTCTTGATGAGCTAAATCTGATGTATCTACAGTGTGTACAGAAGGCAGTGAAGAAAAGAAGTCAGCATGTGCTAAATCTTTTGCTAAATCTTGATGAAAAAGTATGTCTCTAGGTATACGCGGATCTGTCTAGGGGAAGTCGCGTATGCACGCGGAAAAGAACGTTCCAAGTTGCGTATGGGCAAAAAGTACTCATAAAGTGAAAAAACAGGGGCCCGTGGTATTGAAGACTCATGGTATTGATTTGGCCCGTGGTATTGAAGGCTCATGGTATTGGTTTGGCTCATGGTATTGAAAAAGGGGCCCGTGGTATTGAAGGCTCATGGTATTGCTTTAGCCCATGGTATTGAAAAAGGATAAACCTATATAAGGAGAAGAAATTCATTGTGAAAATCATGAGTGTGGGTGCAAGATGTCTGAGCTTGAATGAATACTTCTCTCTGAAGTAGATATGAATTGAAAGGGTTACACTTGAATGATAAATCTGAATGTATGATGCACCAATGATGAAGGAGGGGATCTAGATCTGAAATGTACTTGTATCTAGAAGGATTAGATCTGTGATGAGGCGAACTTCTAGGCGAACATATGTCTGAAGTAAAAGGGTAAATCTGAACTAAATATCTGATCTGAAGAAGTATGGTGCTCTGTAATGATTGAAGATCTATACGCTACTTAGCCGCAGAGGAAGCGCGTATATACGCGGCTTCGCAGAAGAGAAAGCGCGTATGCGCAATGAAATATACACAGAGGTATACGCTGGTTGATGAGGACGAAAGCGCGTATATACGCGACATCGGTGAAAGTAAAGCACGTATGCAAACTAGGGTTTGCTGAAAAATGTGGTAAGAAATGTCTGATCTGTTCTGCTGGTTTACTGATATCTGTCAGTGAGTTATACGTATCTGTTTCATGGTTGACTGTGCTTAAAAGAATGGAAAGGGTCCAATTTGAAAATATGATGAAATGTAGCCTGCAAGTGGTGTTCTATTGAAGTTGTTGGATCCAGTGTGAAAATTGATGAAACGTGGTCCAAGGTGGTGCTGAGGGTTGTAGCCTTCAGTCAGGGGGTGGTAGCTCCCTTCCAGGTGAGGCTGGTAAACGAGATCGGGGGGACGTAGCTCCCTTCCAGGAGAGGCTGGTAAACGAGTCAGGGGGTTGGAGCTCCCTTCCAGGAGAGGCTGGTAAACGAGCGCAGGTGGGTGCCTGCGTGCTGGTCAAGTCTGCGCCAGCACATATGTTGTAAGATGTTTTCTCTATAATAAAATATTGAAGGTTGAGCAACTGCAGCGGTGGTTTTCTCCCGACTTGGGTTTCCACCTAAAAATCCTGGTGTTCATGTGTGATGCTTTGTGTGATGGTTTATTCTGTTCTTACTACACATGTTTACTGTTTATAGAACATCTAATAAATGAATGATGGAATTATGTAAGTGAAGAACTAATGGCATAATTAGATCTCTGGGTATACGCTAGTTTCATGAAGAATATCCGCGTGTATACGCTAGTTGGCTTCAGCAAAGTAGCGTATGGGTTTTTAGAGCATGAAAAAGTAAAAAGTTTGAATATGCTGCAAATACTGATTCACCCCCCCCTCTCAGTATTTTTCCCAACACAAGAAAATAGGGAAGGGGCTATAGGAATAGTGGAGGGTAGGGGTTTAGGGTCACATGGGTAGAGGGGGTAGGGCTTAAGAAAAAAATGGCTTAAGGCCTATATATTCACAAGAGTGGGTTTTTTCATAAAAACAGAGTTTTAAGAGACTTTTTAGAGTTCTGATAGGCTAGAAAAGCCAGATTTAAACAATGTAAGAGGGGGTTTTGCATTGTTTAAGGGTTTTTAGGAGAAAATGATGCATGAGGGAGGATTTTTTAGGGTTTTTAGAGAAAAAAAAGGGAATAAATGAGGGTGTAGTTAAGGTGATGAATGAGGGAATTAGCCCCCAAAAATGGAGTTTCTCTTTAGAGCAACAGGGTGAACTTTCGAGGAGGCATAAAGATAGGAAAGTTTTAGTGAAAATTAGTCAAAATTTAGGATGATGAAGGCAGTGAGACTTCTAAAGATAGCTAATAGGAAAATTATGCTATCTTTAGGTGTTTGTAGGACATCCATAGTCATCTAGTGAAATCTGTAGAATACAGGAGGATAACATATGGAAATAATATTCTAGGTTGGAATGGTTTTTAGGGATAAATGGATCTATAGATTGAATTGTGGTGGAAATTATAGATGATGTAGTGGTATAAAAAGATGAACTTACAGATTCTAAAAGGTGGGTTTCTAACTAAGTAGAGGGCTTAGCTGAATATGCTGATAAGGCAGCTAGTTCAACTGAATGCTGAAAAAGAGCTTCATCTATTTCCTTAAGTATAGTAGCATTGAATTCATCAAATTTATCATAAATTTCAAAAAAATTTGATTCAGAATCTACTGAAACAGTTTCCTTTTTAATTTCAACAGATGAAATAAAATTAGGATCTATAACAGTGTTTTTTAAATCGCTCTCTAATTTATTTCTGAATAAATAATGTTCTAAATTTAAGTCAAAATCAATGTCTTGTATAGTTATTATCCGTTTTGGAAGAGAATTTGATCTAAATAAGGAAACTTTGTTACCTAAATCTTCTACCTGTTTATTCTTTTTTCCAATTCTGTCAAGATTGTCTACTATAACAGCAGGTTTTGGATCTGGGTTTGACCTAGTATAATAGATTTTTCTAGAAGCCAGAATTACAGTTTTTATGAATTGATACTCACAAATTTTAAAAAAGTCTTAAGGTAAAAGGATGATGAAAATGATTCCCTTTAAGATCTATTTTAAGACTGAGGATTAGTTAGTCCCCAATTGAGTCGCCCGTATGTTATCACTCTAATAATTCTTAAGTTGTGAGATTTTGATTTAAAATTCAAAGACATTAGAGGTAACCACAAACCAACTTATAAACTCTAGGATCTAGCCTTCCTAGGGTTTAGAGAGGGCTCTCTATATAAGATTTAACTTTGTTTTACTTATTTGATATTAGGCTAGTTATGATGTGCAACTTGGTTTTGATATTTGGTTTGGTTTGGTGAGAAAAAATCACTTAATGAGATTGATAGTGATAGATTTGTTTTTCCATTGAGAAAAGGAGTCAAATTTCAAGAAAACAAGACTAGGATCAAGGTCAAAAAGTCAAATATTTTCAGGCCAAGATAAACAAGTCATTGAAGATTTTGGAAGGCTTATTGGTGAAGTCGTTTAATCGAGATAAAGAGCAATCAAGGATTCTTTGATCCGGATAAGGAAGGAGAAGACATAGGTCATTCGAAAGAGGGATAAATTAAGGGTTTCCTACTCTGGAAATCAACAGAAAACATAGAAATGATAAATAGTTAAAGACAGGGTGCTTTTAACAAATCCTATAATAATATTCCTAGTTTATCATTCAAATTTAGAACACAATATGGATGCATGTAAAACATAAGAAGATAAACAATGACAGTAGAAAGTACTTCACTTCAATGACTCATCACATGAATCCTGAAATATGATGCTTTATGATTTGATCCAGTTTGTTACTTGAACTTGCTACAAAAAGCCTTCAGGTACAGAAATATTGACTATAGAAATCTTCAATAATTTATTCCACGATAATACTTCAAAGGTTGAAGTATTTATACCAAAATGTTTACAAAATATCCTAGAATACTCATAGGAATTTTCCAAGGAAAATAAAATATCTTTAACAAAAATATAGTGACAGCTGCTTAACAACTAGCAAGTTGTCCTATTTATCCAAATAAAATAGAAATGTTGTTTTGGATTGGGTGCAACTGGCTGCTTTGTTGTCTCTAACGCTGGAAAAGATCTTTTAATCTATTTTGAAGTGTTATCTTCTTATCTGATACTCTTTCATCTAATAGTCTTTACTATCGGATACTCTTTAACCACTGTTCTAACTATCTTACTGCTGTAAATTCTATTTTTATTGTGTAAAAATAGCAAACTGTCTTTCATCCCTTTCACTGCAATTTTACTTTTACAGTAAGTCAGTGAGTTTTTCCAAAATTCTTCATCAAGAATTTTGATCCTTTTCAACTTCCTAAAGTTATCATCTGCCTCTGTATATCTATAAAATGTTTGTTTTACAACAAATAAGTGTTTTATCTTATGCTCTAGATAAAACGGGTCTTCAAAGCTTTTATGTAGAACCTTTCTTGTAGGAATTACTTGTCCTTCTGTTTTATTCACCTTCTCTTTTGCATAATCTCTAATATTCTTGTTGTAGTCTTCTTGTGGCATAAATTTATCATTAAGAACAAGAATATTTGGAAAACCTTTTTCCTTAAAATCTCAAATTTAACCATAAATTTGGTTATGGCTATGTTCATGTTTCCACATTTTTCTTCTAGCTGCTTCATCAAATTTTTCTTTGAAATCACTTTTCTTATTTCAAGAATTGTCTTTGTTCTGTCAGTAATTTATATCTCATCCAATTCTTGTTTGTTCTTACTGTTGAGAAATTTGATGATTTCTAGGGCCTCTTCAGGTTTGGCACCTAGTTCATCCTTTGTTTTCTGAATCTCCTCTTGAGCTACCTTTAGTAAATGCTTTTTCTCATAAATTACCTGTATTGATGGCCAAATATCATTAATGGATTCAATGATTTTTGTCCATAACTAATTCTTCAAATATGACATAGGTTCTTTTAAGGTCAAATCCTTTTGTAAGTTCTTCAACTCAACATTCAACCTGTTAGCCCTTTGTTCCTAAGTTTTGGCATTAATTTGAACTAGCTTCTTAGTGTCTTCTAGCTTTTCAATCATTTTCTTCAACTTATTGATTTCATTGGTTTGAAGTGACATTTCCTCCATAGCTATGATGAGCTTGCTAGCTTCATCTGTTAGCTGCATTGTTGATGTAGATGATTATGTAGCTGAGGTAGTAGAAGATGTCACTGGCATAGTTATTGCTAATGGAGATTTTGGTGACAACTCCTCTACCAGTGTTGAAGCAACTGTTGTAGTTGCCATGGGAATTACTATAGGAACTTCTTGTGCTTTTGTAGTTTCTCTTTCATGGAAAAGTTTGTTCATTTGGATTTCCATCTCTTTAATCTGTTCTGTCATTTGTAAAATCAAGTTCATCATATCATCTTTTTGGCTTGCCTCTTGCACAATTTCATTGGTTTGTGGATGTTCTGTTGGGGGAAGCTTGACTTGTTTTCTAAGTGCTGCAATGTCAGCATTCTTTTTCTTCACCAATTCTTCTGCACCTTGCACATTGGCAGGGTCATATCCTACTTGAATTAACAATTCTTCTAAGGACTTAATTCTAAGGTATTTAGCATATTAGGAATCCTTTTCAACTTTCATTTGATCTCTCATATTTATTACTGTGTTCTAGAGCTTTTGGGCACTCATTGCCTTTGTATTCATAGTAGAATAAAGCATCTCAGAATTTTTTCTGTGAAATTATATTTGATCTAATAGATGAATGATATCAACATGTACTTCAAGGTCAAATTTCTTGTAATCTGCTATTGTTTTTGGTTTATTGACTATTGGTTGAAGTACTGACATAATCAACTTCTTGTTTGAATAATCAAAATCTGACAAAAGTCCATTCTGGATTCCTGGAGTTTCCTGTAAATATTGAGAATAAATCTCATTCTTAATTTCTTCATTCTTGGCTTTTATCTGCTTATATTTCTCTCTGATGTTAATATCTCTATCCTCTACTGGCTGTGAGGAGGATGCCTCCATATTTTGTTGTTTTTCAATTACCTGTGTGTCTGAAGTATCCTTTTCCTACCTGTGTGTCTGAAGTATGGAGTCAACACTTTTAGTGATTTAGTGAGTTTACTTGAAATGGAAGTTGAGGCAGGTCAGATTTTTTAGTAGTAGGACACACACACATGAGATATGAAAATACACAGTCAATTCACTTATAAAGGAAGTCAGAGCATCACATGGATGAATTTTGAGTA
This sequence comes from Pinus albicaulis, assembly GCA_034641835.2. Taxonomy (NCBI): domain Eukaryota; kingdom Viridiplantae; phylum Streptophyta; class Pinopsida; order Pinales; family Pinaceae; genus Pinus; species Pinus albicaulis. The sequence goes on from CM076571.1 coordinate 242,440,115, forward strand.
ATATAAATGAAAACCACTGTAAGAGAGATACATAAAAGGTATATATAGGATAAGTAAGCACCAAAAAAATCCTTCAGAATCCCAAGTTGGTCAAGTCACAAATCTTTGTATTGCTGAAACAGTCAATTTCCAATAAGCTGCCATTTTGCCAAAAATCTCCAACCCTTAACAAATTCGACCTCATGGCCTTTAATATACATGTTAAAACATCATATGATCTTCCTCTAGGCTATATACATCTAATTCTTTCCTACTGACACCTTGCACAACCATAAAACATCAAATTTATGACAAACAGACACCTATCCTTTTTTACAGTCCTATTTCAACTAGGACTCAAACTCTTCATTATTATCTTTAAAAACCTTATCTACTTAAAGAAATTACATCTTTGACAAGTATGTTGTCACTTGGTCTAATTTAGATGATGAGATTCACCACTTTGTGACCACTTAACTGACCTCCTCAAAACTAGGAAACAAAACCCTGTTTTTTAGGTAAATGCTCTTCTTCTTCTTTGAATATTTTGGCTGTCATCTAGTCTTGAATTCGTGGTCCTTGAGTTTTTAATAATTTCTTGACATGGTATTTAACTCTTTCATATCCTCTAGCTATTCAAAACCTGCTCCAAAACCTACTAAAAAGACTGAAACACAGTGCGCTACGAAAGTAAGGCAGTTTCGTAGTGCCTTAAAACAAGCCTTTATCCTCAAAATTTCTAACTCTTTCCTCTTGCATAAGCTTTATCATCATTCAAAAAATGTATCATATCATTTTCATCCCTTAACACCCCTTGAAATTGACCAAGAAGACAAAAAGGCAGTTACAACAGTTTCGTAGCACTTTCATGAAGGATATCCTTTCTTCTTGGTGATTAAAGGGATTGTCATGAAGGGCCTCTAAAATTTCATCATCCATGAACTCATCATATTCATAAAAATTCTCCAAATATTCAATAAAACTCACACAGTGTTTACAACAGTATTTTACCAAGAATAAGGAGGGATAACACTCTTCATACATCTCATAAAATGCAACATGGAAATCAGCAAGAGAATATAATGAACTTTTTGGAAAGCTTTCATACCAAGACCATGCTTTTCCTTCTAAAGTGGCCATAATCATCTTCATGAGACAATCCTCAGGGAGCTAAACCTTAAGACTCTGTACATGCATATGAAATCTAACCAAATGAAGAGCAACATTTTCTTTCTTTTCATCTTTAAATATTGGAAGATCAATTAACCATTCAACCATTGGCATAGGATTTGGAAAACCAGGGATGTGAGACCGATTCATAGGTGCATACCTGGCATTTATTCTTTCAATGGAACTCATCTTGAAACTTCATCAAGCTACTGATCTTCAAACATTGGAGTCACCTTCCAATTGATTATTTTATGTGTGAAGTCACCAGAGCAGAAATACAAAAAATATGTGTCTAAGTTCATGCTTCTCTCAGACCTTAGAACTGAAACTTTGTCATTCTTCCCAGGGAAAATTTACACCTTCGCTCCCCGGCAACGGCGCCAAAATGTTATCACCAAAATCGTACCTGATTGATTGTTGATCAAACAACTTTAGTGTAACTATTTCAAACCAGTCTTAAGAATGAGGCTTAGCCTCCTCAATCTGAGAGGGCTCTCTCAAGGGTTAATGATATTGAATAAAGATGTAAATAGATGGATAACTCTATGATTTATGTATTGGTTCTATGTGTTTGTAGGTTGAAAAGATCAAAGCTTACTATCATTGGGCTATGAAGTTAGTGACAGGGATCTCAAATAACAAGGCTTTCCTTGTGGAAGTTGAGGCTTGTAAATATTCCAATGAAAGAGCAAGACATATAGGAGGTTTTCAATAGCTTGAGGTTCAAAGGAAGTCAGAGCATGTAATACATGAATTCTGAGTGATGAGACATCAAGACATTGAAGGTAAACTATTAAGAGAGATATACCATAGCTTAATACTTAAAGGAAGTCAGAGCATGAAAAATCATGAGTTCTTAGTAATAAGCATTAAGACATTGAATAAAACCCTTCAAAAGATAGGACATATTCTCATTGAAATATAATAAGAATCTCAGGTGAATAAAAGTTGTGGTGTTACTGTATATAGCATAAACTCCAATAGCTTTGCAATCAAATAGTTTTCTGAGATAACATCTCCAACCTTTTATGTTTAAAATAATATCAGTATGTAAAAATTGGGCTCATGGAGTCAACACCTTCAGTGATTCAGTGAGTTTACTTGACATGGAAGTTGAGGCAGGTCAGATTTTTTAGTAGTAGGACACACACACATGAGATATGAAAATACACAGTCAATTCACTTATAAAGGAAGTCAGAACATCACATGGATGAATTCTGAGTAATATAAATGAAAAAAACTACAAGAGAGATACATAAAAGGTACAGATAGGATAAGTAAGCACCAAAAAACTCCTTCAGAATCCCAAGTTGGTCAAGTCACAAATATCTGTATTGCTGAAACAGTCAATTTCCAATAAGCTGCCATTTTGCCAAAAATATCCAACCCTTAACAAATTAGACCCCATGGCCTTTAATAGACATGTTAAAACATTATATGATCTTCCTCTAGGCTATATACATCAAATTTTTTCCTACTGACACCTTGCATAACCATAAAACATCAAATTTATGACAAACAGACACTTATCCTACTTGACAGTCCTATTTCAACTAGGACTCAAACTCTTCATTATTATCTTTAACAACCTTATCTACTTAAATAAATTACATATTTGACAAGTATGTTGTCACATGGTCAAATTTATATGATGAGATTCACCACTTTGTGACCACTTAACTGACCACCTCAAAACTAGGAAACAAAACCCTGTTTTTTAGGTAAATGGTCTTCTTCTTCTTTGAATATTTTGGCTGTCATCTGGTCTTGAATTCGTGGTCCTTGAGTGTTTAATAATTTCTTTACATGGTATTTAACTCTTTCATATCCTCCAGCTATCCAAAACCTACTAAAAAGACTAAAACACAGTGCACTACAAAATTAAGGCAATTTCGTAGCGCCTTAAAAAAAGCCTTTATCCTCAAAATTTATAACTCTTTCTTATTGCATCAGATTTATCATCCTTCAACACATGTCTCATATCATTTTCAGCCCTTAACACCCTTTAAAACTAATCAGGAAGACAAAAACGCAGCTACAGCAATTTCGTAGCGCTTTTCTGCTTTTTAAGCCTCGAGGTGCTACGAAACTGCTAAAAATGTAGTTTTTTTCATAATTTTTGGAAAATGAAAGTTTGTAAGTGAAAAAAAACTGTAACTAACATGTCTTCATCCTCCATTAACCATAAACCAACTCACTTTAGGCTCCTTGAAGTGTCAATCTCTTCTTTCATATTTAAGACATCCTTGCAGATTTTTCCTGTTTTTTTCTTGAAAAATAGGTCTTGGAACAGAGCCTATATCTCCTAATCCATGATATAGTTTGAGAAAATGAAAGAGTTTTTTGTAGGAAATTATGTCTTTAATAAAAAAATCTATTGTTTTTTTTAAACATATATCCTTCTGTCCATAAACTGCATTTGAAAAACATGTGTAAAACAGGAAAACTTTGTTTCTAAAAATAGGGCTTCAATTAAATCCTTGTATATCCCAACTGATAACACCTGTGAGAAACTTGAGAAAGGTTTTTGTAGCTGGGGCTGTGATGAAGACAAATGTCTTTCATAATTCCAAAAAAAAATTTCATTTGGCCAGAAACGGAACTGAAATTGACTGCTAAACAGTCATGTACAGGACAGTTTCATAACAACAGTTTCGTATCACATTTTAATTTATCAATTTCTGCTACCTCCTAATGAATTTGAAGAAACTGAGAGAGGTTTTCACACCTAGGTCTGTTATAAAAAAAACCTCTTTCAGATTTCTAAAATTCGTTTTCAATTACTCAGGAACCACCTTTGAATTTGACTTCTCAAAGTCAGAAAACATAGTTTTGCTTCATATTCACTATGAAACTATTAGCCAGTTTCATAGCAAAAAGCGACTTTTTACAGTGTAATGCACTAAGAAATTGTGGTTTCTTTGCTAATTTGGCACTTTTGGTACAAAAGCATTTGGAAAATGAAATGAAATGGAGAATGATGAATGATGTGACATGAAGGAGTTTGAATATGGTTGGGTATAGACCTTAGGGTAAGCTTAAACAAGAAAAATTTGAAATTTCGCTTGACGAAGTAATGAAAAATGAATTCTATGACCCTAAAATTTACACATGAACTTATTCAGCCTTGTCAAATGATGCTTCATTTTTTTGGGTGATAACATGCTCGTTCACTATTGAAATCAATATAACCTCCTGGCCATTGGAGCAGGGCCCGAATACGTAGCCTAGGAGGGGTGAACTCCTTTTTCACTTGTTGGTTTCTTCTCTTCGTGTTTATCATATTGATTTTCATATGAATTTGTTTCACTTGTAAGTTCATGTGAAAACTTAACTCATATTTGAAGAGGTTTTGAAACTAATTTTACATTTACAAACCCAAGTTTATCATGCTTGCAAAGTTTCAAAGGAAGATCAAAGTTTTATCTTATTTTCATATCATCTGGTATCAACGCGGGTTCTGACTATATTACAAGTATGGGAAAGAAGCTAAAGCATGAAAGACTCCAAAATTTGGAGGAGACAAGTCTATCTCTTTGGATGGAGAATTCCAAGCTAAGGAGATTTCTTGAACTTGTAGAGGAGGAGAAAAGTCAAATGTGTCTAGAGTTGAAACATATTGTGGGGGAACATGCTCATGAGTGTTCTATCTTGGAAGCCCCAATGACTCCTGTTATCCTCCTGTATTCTACAAAGTTCACTAGATGACTATGTATCTTCTACTAGTAGCTAAAGATAGAATTATCTGCCTATCAGTTATCTTTAGAAATCTCACTGTCTCCATTATCCTAAATAAACCATTTTCACTATAATTTCATCTCTTCCTTTTCAAAAATTACCTTGATGTTCTAAAAAAGATTCATTCTAGGCTTGTTTATCTCATTTTCACTCTCCCTCCTTACCTAAACTCTCATTCACTCATTTTCCGCTCTAAAAACCCATTTCCCCTTTCAAAAAATCCCACATAAAACCCTCCCTTCATAATTTTTCCCTTATATTCCCTAAAACAATGTAAAAACTACTTTTTACATTGTTTTAAGTCTAAAAATTAACCCGTCAGGACCCCACCCTTTATAAATAAAACTCTATTTTTTATTTATAACTCCAAATTTTTGTTTTAAACTTGAACCTTTAAGGTTTTAAGCCCCCTTGCCTTAAACCCTCACTCCCTTGCGTTCAGATGACCCTAACCCCGTCTATTGTATAAAATCCTTCATAAATTTTACCTTTACCCATAAAAAGGTGCATTCGCTTGGTTTATAAATACCCCGAGCCCCACTTTCTGTTTTGAAACCCGCGACCACTCATACTCTGCCACCTATCCCTGAACTCCAACCATTGAACTTACCTGCCGCACCCAGCGCTTGCGACCACTGTTGATCTCATCCCACGAGATCCAATGGTTGATCGCTCGTATCACAAATATAATTGCACCCGCGTTAAATAATCCCCGATCATGCGAAAACCAATTTTCTTCCGTGCCAAAATTTAAACACTGTCACTTCTGTTTGAACTTCCCATAGGTTCTGCCTATGGAACCAAGGCCCAAAACACCATTCTCCTCCCTCCAACAGCCCAAAAACCATAGAAAAACACAATAAAACCCTCCCCGTAGGTTTTAAAGCTATTTTTTTATTTTAATGTGCAGTTTTTTATGGTGGAATGCATAAAATGCATTCTAATGGTCCAAGAACATCCAATTAAATGTCTGGGTGACGATCCAGAGGTTTGGTTTAAATTCAAAGGGATCGGAGGCCCTATTTCAAGCTTAATCATTGATAAAACATGGTTATTGATGGTTATTAAAAACCCTCCATCAACGAAGAATGCATCCCTACGCAGAAGGCACACACAGACAGAAAGCAGAGTTAGGAGAAAAACAGTCAAAGGAATGTGATAAAGAAATAAAAATTAAAAAGGCTTATCATATGTCAAAGACACATCATGAAGGATTATCCAAAGAAGCAGAGATTGAAGGAAATGAAGACAGATAGAGGAAAATAATGAAATATTAAAAGGTTAATCAAAAGGATTAATAAAGTAAAAAAAAAAGACAATAAAATATATAATGAAAGGATAAATCAAAGTTTAAAGGCCCAAATACAAAGTTTAAAGATAAAACAGAGGTAATTAAGCACAGGAAAAAATTCGAATGACTAAACCTATAGCAGTTACTTCTTCAAAGGATATTTTTTCCACCTACAACATAATTTCTTTCAATGAGGCATCAAATAGTTATTACACACAGTCAAAGATATTTTTCATCTACCTGTAGTTATTGCAAAGTTATTGAAGAAGCCTTAAAGTCAAACATTTCACAGAAATTAACTCAGAAGTTAATTTAGGAGTTATTATTTCAGAGAAACACCTTCATCTTTTTTTCCTTGGGCCTTGCATGGTCTCGAAGGTCAAAAATCATTAACTTTGTAATAAATGACATCTAAACCCTAGCTTAGCACCACCTCCTCATTTTGCAGATAAATATTGCATATGAGTTTCATTTTTAGTGTTGGTTATTTGGTGGTTATTTGACTTCTTTATACCGTTGAGCTAGTTAAGGATTGCTAGGCTGGATTTGAGAAAGCTCTGAGTTGCAGAGAGCTATTGTACATAGAGTAATGTAACTGTTTTGATCATCATTAATACAAGCACGTTCACGGGATTCTTGAGCTATGTTAATAGTGAAGTTTTCCTCACTTGTCATTTTTTTTCTTATGTTTTCCATTCTGTCCATATTTCTCTTATAAAATAACATAAATTTTATAGTAGGATATGCTGTCTTGGAACCCTATTTCTTTCTACATTCTTTATCTTAATGTTTTCTTCCACAAGGTTTGATTGGAGAATTCTTAATTGCTCTCCAGTTCCATCGAGCTTGTTGTCTTAGAAATGATTCAAAACAGTGAAGCCAAAGAAGTCGAAAGTAAGCCTTGTCCTTTGGTGTAGCTTGAAATATTGTTTTTAAGGCCTTTATTTGAAGTATACTTAGCAGAGTCTAAACGAGGGAATTCTATGGTATGCCCTGTCCTCTGGTCTGCCTCAAAATGTTTCTTTGAAGGTCTTTGAGTGTTGAGTTAAAGAAGATAGGTTTAGCTTTCTCTTTAGTTGTTGTCACTGTTATCTTAAATGTTGAGTCTTTTGTCTGAAAGTAGTCTTAGGATTACTTGATTGTTGTCTTAAAGGTTTTCTTATTAAAGTCTGGCCAAAGAATCCTATGGTATGCCCTGTCCTTTGGTTTGCCTCAAAAAGTTACCTAAAAGGCTTTTCTTTTCTAAGTAGAGCTAGAAGATTCTTAACTGACTATATATTTGCTACCTTCACAACTTTTTATTGTTTCATATCACAACCTAATATAAGAGATCCACTTGATATAGTTAGCTTGCCCTATGAAAACCCTTGCAGAGTTGATGAACAATTAAATCCTTTTATGAATCCATTTCCCAACGGATTAATGTTTTCTCATGGCCTATTTATTCAGCTGAAACATCCCTTCAATTAAGTCACACCACAGATATGTTAATCTATCAATTAATTCAAACAAAAAAAACAAGTCCTTAGAAATTCATAACTAGCCTAATATCATAAACAAAGAGCATAAATATATATCATTTGAAAGCACTTATAAGAGAGATCCCTCTCTGAATCCAGGAAGGCTAGGTCCTAGGATTCCAAAGTGGTTATGATGTGGCCCCTACAGTGTTTCTTTCCAATCTTGCAAATCACAAGGAGCCAACATAGTGGTGACCATACTGGGGAATACTGAGTAATAAACAACCTCAAAACTCAGAAAACCTCATTTTAAAACTTATATGAATCAAGTGTTAGCCAAGAATGGTTTCTAATTGCTGATGGTGGACAATAATCAGCCATAAAACAAGTAAAAATCCTCCACCTAGTGACTCCACTGGTTTTCAGTAGGCCTGCTGACTCCACTGGTTTTCCATAGACTCCATTGGGAAACTTATCTTGTCATCAGAACATCAACAATACCCAATCAAGAATACTTTTTGGATTAAGTATTTCTTTCACAGTTTGGTTTGTGTCTTAAGACTATTATAATTTTCCATCCTTTCTGATTTTTTGGGTCCAAAATTCTAGCTTCTAGAAGAATTCATACTATATCCTATCTTGACCCAAATCCTCCTGCTATAGTTGACAATCCTGAAATAATTCTTGGGAAGTCTCCTAGATCTAAAGATTCGGCTATTAGTAGACAAATCCACAAAGAAATTTCCCTACCTGAAAACCTTAAAGACTTGCAAAATATCCCCTCTCACTCACCCCTAGAACAAATCTTGTCTAGGACTAGATCTCAGAGTTGAATAACCCACATAGTTTTAGACCCATCCACCCTACAACATAATTCTGTTGTACTAACTTCATCCCCCACTATTCACCTTCCTCCAATTAACCATGTACCTCCTCTTGTAAACCCTCCACTTGTTAACCCTTCATTGTTTCCACAACCTCATATCATGGTAACATGGTATGCTCCCTTAGTCCTTCCTTTACCTTTAGTTGTTCTACCACAGGATTATCAGTCCAAGATTCTTTTATATGATTCTAGTAGTTCTACTACTACTCAAAAACATGTGGAAAAAATGAATGACTACTTTGACAGACAAGAAATAGATGATGAAACTATTAAACTTAGAATGTTTTCTCAAAGCTTAGGGGGAGAAGAAAGAAAATGGTTCAAAGGCTTAACCCCTAACAGTATAAATGACTTCCCTGCTTTTCATCAACTCTTCTTAAATAAATGGGAAGTCAAGAAAAATCCTCTTCAAATCCTATCAGAATATAATGACCTTAAAATAAATGCTGGAGAGAGTGTCCAAGACTATTGCACTAGATTCAATAGTGTATACAATGCACTCACTACCCACATGAAACCTCCACAAGGCCTAGCCTTAGTGAAGTTTCTGGAAGCATTTGATCCATACATGTGTTATCAATTAAGAGAAAGAGATCCCCTAACCTTAGAGGACATGAAAAGAGGAGCAATAAGTGTAGAAGCTAACCTAAATTCCAGAAGGGCTAGATTGAGAACAAAGAAAAAGGTTACATACACAGAAGAAGTTGGACCCTCCACATCTGATGCTAAAATTGATAGCCTAGTTAGGAAAATGGAGAGGATGATGGAGAGAATAAACATAAATGAGAGAGCTTACCCTAGAGAAAACCAAACATCTCCTCAAAATAGAAATCAAAATCAGAACCAAAACCAAAAATTTAGAAGAAATCCCCCTCAAATTAGATAAAGAGGCCCTAATCAGAAAATCATACCTCCTTTCAAAGAAAACTATGCTGATGAAGATGAGGGAATGATTGAAGAAACATAGGAAAGTCACATAAATTTAATGGGAGTAAACAATGAGGATATTGTTTTCCTCACTGAGGAAGAACAGGGCATATTTACACCTTATGAGGAAGAAAGCCTAGAATCTGAAGACTACAAACAAGGCTCTGAAACTTCCATAATGGAAGTGCACAAACAATATGACCTCAGAAGCAAGAAAAACCAAGACAATCCTAAAAAAAAGACCTCTGAAATTTCTGCTAGGAATAATCCTGAAAATATTTCTAAAGAGACAGCAGAAAACAATAACCTAGTGGTTGAAAGTTCTAATAAAAACATCTAACCCAATCCCTAACATAGTGGTGATCAAAGTAGCACTAGCAACTCAGCTAGTGCTCCTAATAAAACTGTTTTAAATATTGTTCATAATAAAAACCAACAAGTTGAATTTGTTGTGAAAAAAGTGGCTGAAAAGGCTGATTTAAACATTTCTAAAACTCAAACGCCTTTCAGTATAGAGAATGAAATTGCCAAGATTAAAATCTCTATTCCTCTTACTGAACTAGTCACTCAAGATGTATATTAATCCTAACTTTTGAGAGCTTGAAACATAGAAGAAAAAGTTGATTCTGTTAATTTAAATGATGACAAACCTGAGTTTCTGCTTGGACTAGAAGTGGAAGGGAAATTTGAAGAAGGAGGTGTTCCTCCATTTTATGTCAGTTTAAACATCCATGATAAAATTTTGCACAATGCCATGTTAGACTCTGGTGCTTCACACAACCTTATACCAACAGTAGTGATGGAAAGACTATGCCTTGAGATAACTAGACCATACAAAGATTTATACTCTTTTGATTCCAGCAGAGTTAAATTTCTGGGCCAAATCAAAGATTTATGTGTCAACTTGTTGAGGTCTCAGAATTCTGTGGCCAAAACATGGGGGAAAACCACCCGATCCGGACCTTAAAGAAGCTCCTTTTCCGTTTGGTATAGTGGCTCTGACTGGGGATAATGGGACCAGTTTCCCAATAAGGATGTTTTATGAGGATGTTTTTTAATATAACATGCAAATGGATAATGATTTTTAATCTATATGCATCTATCTAAGTAATTAATCTAATATATACCCAGGGCGTTGTTCCTTTATGTGATCTAAAATGATATCCTTCAACTATTAGTACTATAGATCATTTAACAGTCGAAAGAGATGAAAATTATGTAAAATGATTCTTCTAACAAAATATTTTGCATAGAAGAATTGTGTAAAATGTATTGCATTTTCCAATGTGATTACATATTCAATAAGAAACCATAGCTAAATATTAGAAAAGAAGTGCATGTAATATTTATATATGATAACCTTTCAAATATATAATGCAATAAAAAAATAACTATCAATTTAAGAGATAAGACTTAACACAAGTGAATAGAAATACCATATGCATGAAGTTCTACTTTGTAAATTGACATCAATGAATCTGTTCCTTCCCACTTTCAAGCGATTTAAAGAGTACGGTAGTGAAAAATTAGTTAAACGGCTTTAATTGCTAAAAGATAACAGAATATGTTCCATTAATTCATCAAAGCACTCACAAACTTACATTAGTGCATTGTTTGCAAATATTTTTGACAAATTTCTGGACCCTTCTCTAAATACATGAGAAGGGTTTAAATACTAAACTAAATATAAACTAAAATTAAATTATTACAAAAATGTAGAGGAGGTTTCAAACAACCTTCCTCTAAAAGCTTAACTTAAACAAAAATCTAGGGATGTAAACTAACAATTTTGATTTTGCAAATCCTGCCCTTCTTTCTGAATGTGATCACAAGTTGACAAATATTGTAATATTCCCAATTAGCAATAGCTAATTGGAATATTCAATTTTTGTCAATTTTTCCGTAAGTGGTTAGCTTAGGAATAAACGTAGTTATATTATGAATAAAACGTGAGTAAAAGGGGCCATTAATAAGACGCACGTGGTAATTACGGAGGGAAGCTGAATTGGGCACATAGCAAAGAGGTAATACCATGGTATCAGGAGGGGAGGCGCACGCAGCAAGGAAGATTACCGTGGTATCATGGGTTGAGGCGGCTGAAGGATTCAAGAGCGGCCAAACGCTATATTAAGGAGATAATGTCTTCATTGGGGGATCATGGAGAATTGATTTATTTTGAATCTGGTCATTGCGACTACTGAGCATGCTGGTTGTTTAGCCTGTCTGTAGCACTTTTTAGTGCATTGAGTGTCTCCGTTCGGAGATCTCTCCCTCAGACCAGGGGACTTCGAGTGCCTGCTCGGGTGAGGTAGTTCTGTCAGCATTTGTGTAGGAAGAACGATATGCTGTATTTGTTAAGGATCAACGTGTTTATTAACCACGCCGCACCTGTGGAGGATCCACGCGTTCATTGGGTGCGCAGAAGGACGCAGTCTGTAGTTGGGAAGCTTTGGGTGTATTCTTGAAAGATCGTGGGTAAGAGATCAAACGCAGGAATAACAGCACTTTTGTTGAGGGAAGTTCTGGATCAGCGGGTGATTTTAATATTGCAGATCCCAGCCAGAGGAGGCGTGATTAACTGGAGGAAGGTGCAGATCCGTAAGGGGACCCATCTGGGCAGCGACACCGTCGTTTGTCATCAGCTGGAACACAGATCTGAGTCACAGCTATCCCATGCAACACAGATCTGAAACACAACAGCATTCTGAGAATAGATCTTGTGCAAATTTAGATGCTTGATCACTTATTGTACTCCTCTGTATTTTCAGATTAATAAAATGGCTCAGCGCTCTCTTATTTCTTGAATATCTGTGCATACTATTGTATGTTTACAATCTGTTATTTCTTCCCTTTGCATCTTGATTTCAATACCACTTGTTGTGTTTCCCCCACACTCTTAGACAGAGTCTGGAAAGGGCCAGATAGCCTCTAGATCTCATCCTCTTTTCAGAGGTGAAATATCTGGTAAATGCCCTCCCAGTCCATATCTGGTTAGAGTTTACTATGTTTTACAAATATTCCCAAAAAGGAATATTACAGTGGTATCAGAGCATAGAACTGGCTCAGCCTGTGGAGCTAGTAGTCTATGTCATCGTAAGAAAAACCCTACATCTGCCACAGAGGTAGGAAGTACAGAGATATTAAGCGCAGGTTGAAGAACACCTGCGAAGAAGGAGACTGCGTTCGGGAAATTGACACATAACAGGAGGAGCCTGCAGTAGAAGCAGAGCAGAGAGGGTCAATGGCAGATGATAGCGATGCAAAACAGTTTGGGGAAGCACTCCTCAAATCAGTGCAGGATCTGGCAAAGCAGATAGAAGTAATGGGCCAAAGATTCACGGCTGTGGAAGCTAGACAATGTGAAATCCCAAAGGTTTTCCATGTTGATGAGGGGTCAGAAACATCCCACCATTTGCAGGAGAAGGTTCCCACTCCACACCCAGCATCACATGCCCCCGTTCGTGCTACTATGCCCACTTTTCTGAGTACAGATACGGGGTCAGGAGCACAAGAAGAACTAAACCGTATAAGTGAGTATTTTGCTGAGTACCAGGCAGCTGGGCAAGAGTTTAGGGATGCCATTTTATTCAAAGAATTTGTTTAGATCAAGCGGGACAGCAGACCCCACAACCATCATAAAGGGCACAGACATTATCATGATGGAGATACCCAGCGTACAGCAAGCCGATTCCATTTGCCTACGTTTGATGGTTCATCAAACAATTCGGCAAAGTCTTGGGTGGAGAAGCTGGATGTATATTTCCAGCTCAACTAGATGGAAGAAACAGAGGCCATCAAGGTGGCCATGCTGCATTTGGAGGGTGAGGCTTAGGATTGGTGGTTCCATGGAAGGGTGACGCTTGGGCATTCCTCCGTGACTACCTATGCCGAGTTCACTCGAAGACTGATTGAGAGGTTCGACCGAAAGGAACCAGAGGAGCACTTTGTTGAACTAACAAGGCTCAAATAGACCGGGAGTCCTGAAAAGTATATTGCAGATTTCCTAAGGATTTCAGTAATGGTGCCAGATCTATCCACAGCACGAATGATCTATATGTTTGTGGAAGGGTTGACAGAGCCACTTCGAGGACTAGTCAGATCCACTAGACCAGCCACACTCCAGGATGCCATTGGCAGGACTAGGGATTTGTAGGATGCCTTACCCCGGACCAAGACATCTTACCCCCAGAAACCGGCTTTCCAACCAAAGGGGAAGGATGTAAGGATTCCACCCCAAAAATGGAATCAAGGGAGGGTACAGCTCGATGATGATGCCTAGAGGGAATTGAAGAAGAAGAGGTTGTGCTTTACCTGTCAGGAACCATGGGCACTAGGACACAGATGTGCTTCTAGCAAAGAACATTTTATTGAGGTATTCTCCAAGAGTAGTGAGGAAGAGGATGAGTATGAGGATGGGGAGGTAGGAGACAGTCAGACGGAGCAATATCATTCGCCACCCCCACCTTCAGGGGCAGGAGGTACAGCCTTTGCACCCACATGGGGGACCCTTGCAACATTACGAGGAGTACCCAAGTATCTGACACTACGACTCCGAGGGACAGTACGTGGGCAATGAGTTTCAATCCTAGTAGACAGTGGGGCAACCCACAACTTCATCAATGCACAAATGGTTGAAAGGAGAGGCATATTGACAGAGAGCTTCGACAGATTTTCAGTATTGGTCCCAGGTGATCAAATGATGCAGTGTGCCAGGTGTGTTCCAGAACTGGCTGTAACGATGGGAACCTACACAGTGACCGACCACTTTTTCGTGGTTAACATACCAGACGCCAATGTGGTATTGGGTGTACAGTGGCTGATTACTTTGGGAAAAGTCACCACAGATTGGGAGGCCTTGGGGATGGAATGGGATGACAATAAGACCGGGAAGCATGAGAAGATACGTGGGATGCACACTTACCCACCTCAGACTGTTTCAGCTCATCGGATGGAGGCAGACTTCCGGAAGGGAGACACAGAGTGGGCAGTTGAGTTGTGGGCATCAGTGGCAGGGGCTACCAGGCAGAAAGTTCATCCAGATATACAAGCCATCCTCGACAAGTATGAGACGGTATTTGGAGAGATACCGCCAGGAAAACCACCAGATCAGGGGTTTGAGCACACTATTGAGTTAGAACAGGTTGTCCAGGCCATTATTACCACACCCTATAGGCACCCCAAGGTTTATCGGGATGAAATTGAGAGGGCCATCCAAGATTTGCTCGCTCTTGGACATATTCAGCCTAACACTAGTCCTTTTGCTTATTCGGTGGTGTTGGTGAAGAAAAAGGACAGCACATTGAGAATTTCCATTGATTATAGGGCCCTAAATAAGAAGACCTTGAAGAACAGGTACCCCATACCGCGGGTTGACGAGCTAATGGATGAGCTAAGAGGAACTCAGTTCTTCTCAAAAATCGATTTGAGATCCAGGTACCACCAGATTCCCGTGAGAGAACAAGACATCCCCAAGACTGCTTTTAGGTGCCATTACGGCCACTTTGAATTTTTGGTCATGCCTTTCGGGCTAACTAACGCCCCTACTACTTTCTAGTCATGCATGAACCATATCTTCTGCAGTCATCTGAGGAAGTTTGTGTTGGTCTTTTTCAACGATATATTGATATATAGCAGGACTTGGGAGGAGCATCTCCAGCATATAGAGGCAGTATTGCATATCTTGGAGAAGCAACAGTTCTATGCTAAGCTCTCCAAGTGTGAGTTTGGGATGACGGAGATGTTTTATTTGGGACACATCATAGGAGTGGACGGAGTGAGGGTTCACGAGGAGAAGATCAAGGCCATCAGAGATTGGACGGAGCTAAGAAATGTGACAGAGCTTCGAGGATTTATTGGCATCTGCACCTATTATAGGAAGTTCGTGAAGAATTTCTCTCAGCTTGCGGTGCCCCTTAAAGATCTGACAAAGAAGGGGGAATTCAGTTGGTTGGATACAGCATAGCAGGCTTTTGACAGGCTCAAGGAGGTTATGAGCAGCTGCCCAGTGCTTTCATTGCCAGATTTTATACAGTCTTTTGTTTTGGAGTGTGATGCATCAGGAGAAGGGATCAGTGCAGTCTTGATGCAGGGAGGCCACCCTATAGCCTTCGAGAGAAGAATGCTCCTTCCTCATGAGTGGTTGTATCCTATATATGACAAGGATATGTTGGCCATTATGCATGCATTGGAAAAATTCTGGCAGTACTTAGTGGGCAATAGGTTCCGAGTAAGGACTGATCACAACAGCCTCAGGTTTTTTTGGAGCAGAAAAAGCTACAGGAAAGGCAGTAGAAGTGGATCAGCAAGATCCAGGCCTATGACTTTGACATTGAATATCTCAAAGGGAAGAATAACGTGGTAGCCGATGCACTTTCACGTAGACCAGCTACGTTGTCTCTAATGAGCCTAGATATATATTGGAGGGCTCGACTCTTGGTGGAGTACTCCAAGGATAGATTTGCATGTGAGGTTATGGATGGTCAGGTGACCGACAACAGATATAGGGTGATAGATGAAGTCATCTACTATAGAAATAGGATTTTCTTGATGGAGGGATCCCAGCTCAAGGAGAAGATACTTCAAGCATCTCATGACTCACCATTATCCGGACATCAGGGGTTTAACAAAACCTACCGGGCCATCCCGGAGAGGTTCTCATGGAAAGGCCTCAAGGAGGACGTGCTCTGGCATATCAGGGAGTGCGAAGTTCTCCAGAGAAACAAGGGGGAGATGAACCATCCTGCAGGATTGTTGCAACCTCTTCCCATTCTGGAGGGGAAATGGGAGAGCATTTCGATGGATTTCATCATAGGGTTGCCCACGGTGTAGGGCAAGGACTACATATACGTCGTCGTTGATCGGCTGACAAAGTACGCACACTTTTCCACCATATCTGCACACTACACAGCAGAACAGGTGGCGGAGCTGTTCTTTAAAGAGATTTTCAGGTTGCATGGTCTTCCCAAGACCATCATTAGTGACAGGGACAGTCACTTTATGGGCAAATTCTAGCAGGAACTCTTTCGGCTGGTAGGGACGGATCTGACACCAGGCACCAGCTATCACCCATAGACAGATGGGCAAACTAAAATAGTTAACAAGTGGCTGGAGGGCTACTTGCGTAACTATGTTAGTGGGTAGCAGAAATCATGGCTGAAGTGGCTGCATCTGGGGGAGTATTTTTACAATAACACATATCATATGTCCATCGGTATGACACCATTATATGCTTTGTATGGGTACCATTCTTTATCTTTTATTGATATGATGTTGGGTGCTAGCAAGGCTCCGAGAGCCAAAGATTGGATCTAGGAGAGTCAAGACATTCTCTGCGCTCTCAAGGATAACATGGCTACGACGCAGAACCAGCAGAAGCGGTATGCCGATAAGGGTCGGATTGTAAGACAGTTTGAGGTAGGAGACTTGGTCTACCTACATTTACAGCCATACCGACAGTCATCACTGAAATAGAAGGGAGATGAGAAGCTCAAGCCTTGTTTTTATGGGCCATACAGGGTGATACGTAGAGCTGGACAGGTTGCGTATGAGTTTGAGCTGCCCCAAGGCAGCAAGATTCATAATATTTTCCACATATCATGTCTGAAGAAAGCATTGGGGCAGCAGGTGACCGTAACAAAGGAGCTACCACCTACAGATGATGAAGGGAATTTGGTATTACATCTCGAGGTGATTATTGATGCTAGGGAAAGGAAACTATGAAATAGAACCATCCAGGAGTTCTTGGTGAGGTGGAAGAATTTGCCGGATGAGGATGCGACTTGGGAGAATGAGAAAATATTGAAGCATCCATCACTATAGTTGCTTGGGGACAAGCAACACTCTGTAGGGGGAGACTGTAATATTCCCAATTAGCAATAGCTAATTGGAATATTCAATTTTTGTCAATTTTTCCTTAAGTGGTTAGCTTAGGAATAAACGTACTTAGATTATGAATAAAACGTGAGTAAAAGGGGCCACTAATAAGACGCACGTGGTAATTACAGAGGGAAGCCGAATTGGGCACACAGCAAAGAGGTAATACCATGGTATCAGGAGGGGAGGCACACGCAGCAAGGAAGATTACCGTGGTATCATGGGTTGAGGCAGCCGAAGCATTCAAGAGCGGCAAATGCTATATTAAGGAGATAATGTCTTCATTAGGGGATCATGGAGAATTTATGTATTTTGAATCTGTTCATTGCGACTACTGAGCATGCTAGCTGTTTAGCCTATCTACAGCATTGTTTAGTGCATCGAGTGTCTCCGTTTGGAGATCTTGCCCTCAGCCCCAGGGGACTTCGAGTGCTTGCTTGGGTGAGGTAGTTCTGTCAGCATTTGTGTAGGAAGAACGATCCACTGTATTTGTTAAGGATCAACGTGTTTATTAGCCACGTCGCACCTATGGAGGATCAACGCATTCATTGGATGCGCAGAAGGACACATTCTGTAGTTAGGAAGCTCTGGGTGTATTCTTGAAAGATCGTGGGTAAGAGATCAAGTGCAAGAATAAAAGTGCGTCTGTTGAGGGAAGTTCTGGATCAGCGGGTGATTTTAATATTGCAGATCCCAGCCAGAGGAGGTGTGATTAACTGGAGGAAGGTGCAGATCTATAAGGGGGCCCATCTGGGAAACGACACCATCATTTGTCATCAGCTGGAACGCAGAACTGAGTCACAGCTATCCCATGCAACACAGATCTAAAACACAGCAGCATTCTAAGAATAGATCTTGTGCAAATTTAGATGCTTGATCACTTATTGTACTCCTCTATATTTTTCAGATTAATAAAATGGCTCAACGCTCTCTTATTTCTTGAATATATGTGCATAATATTGTATGTCTGCAATCTGTTATTTCTTCCCTTTGCATCTTGATTTCTATACCACTTGTTGTGTTTCCCCCACACTCTTAGATAGAGTCTGGAAAGGGCCAGATAGCCTCTAGATCTCATCCTCTTTTCAGAGGTGAAATATCTAGTAAATTCCCTCCCAGTCCATCTCTGGTTAGAGTTTACTGTGTTTTACAAATATTCCCGAAAAGGAATATTACAAATATCTAACATTTCTTTGAGCTAAGCTGGCTATGATATCCGTGATCGAATCTATCCCTTGAAAATAAAATTTGATATTACTGATTGAGATCGTTTTGCTGAATCTGTAAGAGACTGAAGAGTTTGATGTTGATGGTAAGGTTTGATCAGAAAATTCCAGTAATTTTCCTGATCAAAATTTTTAACTTTTTTGATCATTTCCTATTGTGTATGTTCTCTCTGTCTCCACGTTATTTCTACTTCTCTTGTTCCCGAAAACACATCAGACGTGTTTTCCTCAATAATTTTTGTCTTAAACAATTGCTCACATATAAACTCAATAATCTCATTTGATTTCTTGGACGTCTTTGTCACTGCATTCTCTGCTTGATTAATTTGTGCTCCCCATTCTGCGAATAACAGTTCTTTGTGAAGCTTATCTATTTGTGGTAGATTAGCTTGCTTTATTGTATTTGAAATTTTCCACTGAATGTGTTCTTAGATTTTCTTTTCAAGTATTTAACATTCCAGTTTTTGAATTGCTAGTTGCTGAATCATTATTTTAATGGAATCACAATAAGAATCAATCATGAAAGCTTGTTGACAAAACATTTCTTGTTCTTTATTTAGCATGGTGTTTACATCAAGTGCTTCTTTGATAAATTGTTATAATTGTGGTTGACTATGTAACTCAGCCATTGCTATTTCCAGATGTGCGTGATTTTCACTAAGCTCTTTCTGATACTTCAATTTGAGGCTTTCAATATCTTCATGAAATTGGGTTGTGCTTATTTTGATTTGCTCAATGGACTTGGCTTTCTCTTCATTCAACAAGTGTTCTAATTCTTGTACTCTGGCTTCCTTTTGTTTCAACAATACTCTAACCTCTGTAGCTTTATCAACAATATCAGCAGCATATGCCCTTGTATATTGTGATAATTTGGTTAGATGTTCAGTGGGATCATCTGAGGAATCTTTCCATAGTACATCAACTGATTCATTTGTTGGTTTTGGATTTGTTTCATCAATCCTTATTCTTTTATTTCTTTTAACTACAGCCTTGTAACTGGGACTGTAGAAAATATCTAATGAAGGAATATCTTCAATCTATAGAAGTATCTGATCTATAGGGTAGAGCGGTATGATTTCTTTGTCATGCATTGTTGGAACTCTTTGTAGTGGATTGAAAGTATCAACTATTTTCTGTGAGGGTTCTGGTGTTTGGAAACTTGTTGCTTGATTAGTATTGTGATTTTCTTTGGGAGTATTTATTTCTTTGGAAAATTATTCCCATTCATTAATAAGATCTTTTTCTTGTGATGAATTGGACTGATCTAGCATGCTATGACTGTGTAGAACTGTTTCAGAATTTGATTCCGTCCCATTATTTCTTCTTTCCTCCAACATTTCTATCTCTTGAATAACTTGGTCAATTGTCTTTTTTGAGTTTTCTTTCTTAGATTCGGATTCATTTTCAGAGTGTTGTTGTGATTGACCTGATTCATCTTTAGATATATCTATCATTTCATCATCCAGACTAACACTTGGAGTATGTTTTTCATCTTCAATAGTCAGCAAATTTAAAGGAACATTTTCTAGTCTCTTGTTTCTGTATGCTTGAAAAGCTTCAGCATCCTCTTGACTTAGTTGAATAGAAACGTACTTGGTAATATCAAGGAAATTTTCCATGCCCTGGGAGAGGTGATCGAATCCATCTACTTCCTTTACAAAAGGCTTCATTTTAAGCTCTGCGATGTAGTTTTTAATCACATCATTGGGATCATATAACCTTCCTGGCATAAATGCCAATTTCAATAACTGAATCTTGGGAACCTCTTTGTAAGTATGGCTGATATTAGCCAGAGCAAAGGTGCCACACTGTAGATGGAAATTAGGCCAAATATAGCATCCTTCAGCTACTTTGTGACACCATTGAAAAGCTGATAGGCTATTTATTTTGCAAGTAAATTATCGGGAACATAGTAAGGTAAAACATGGGGAGAAGCATAACTCCCAAATACTCTAATGTATGTAAACTTTTCTTCGGCAAACCATCTAGCTACTAGAAGAATATCTACATTGGCTTCTACATAAACCCTAGGAGATCTTTTGTTGAAAATCATCTGATGTATGGGCAATATGACTCCATAACAGATTTTATAGAAATGTAAGTGGAACTCTGAATCCCAGAGTTCTCTGTGGTAGATGTTGTTGGGGTTCCCATGTTTTGGCAGATTTGGCAATACCAAAAGATGGGACAACATCAAACCACTTTGGGGCCCTAGGATCTAGCCCTCCTGGACCCGGAGAGGGATCTCTCCAAATAGAGCAAAGAATGATGTATCTTTGAAGCTCAGAATGAGATGTTAGGCTAGTTATGAAGCACAAAGGGGGTTTTAAAATGATTTGGTTGAAGGGTTGCTGGGTTGGTTAGGGGATCATGGACTGGGAAAGCAATGGGAGGAAAAGGACAAAACAGCAGGTTGTTTCAGCAAAGAGGACTAGCCAAGAAAGTGCCATCCATTGGGCTATGGAGTCATGAGAGGAAATTACTTGCACCCACTAGCCAAGGCTTCCAAAGGGCAAGTCATCTACACTAAAGGATCTTTTAGGCAGATGGTGGAATGGAACATTAAGGAGAGAAAAGTGAAAGAAGGAGAACAACCGTATTTCTGTCTATAGATCAGGTCAGAGGTCATTTAACTCCAGACCTGCTTGGACATACTCAAAGGCATCTCTCAAGGAGACAATGGGGCTGCTTATTGATCAGACCAGAGGTCATTTAACTCCAGGTCTGCTTTAGCAACTCCAAGGGGAAAACAGAGATAAGATGAACAAAGGGATCTTAGAAAGGTCAGCTGGTCATGCAAGGATCCTAGTGGACAGGGCTAACACTTATCCCCAGTGTTCCCAAACCTTCCAGCTTAAACCCAACAAGAACATCTAAGGAATAGCTTCAACTAATTCATACATCAACCAGCAGGAAATAACATCCGCTGCGCTGGTTAAATCAACTGAAACCAGATCTTAGATAGCACATAGAGCAGAAAACATAAAGGTAGGGAGAGCAGACAGCATAGGGCACCTAACAAGGGTGAATCCTATACCATTATTCTGATGCCTACCAGAATAACATGAAACAATATGGAAATGAAATAAACAGAGTTAAGAAGAACATCACCCATAGTAATAGACCAGGATCCTGTGAAAAGTGCTTTGATTAATTGATACAACACCAGTCATGTACAATATGGCTCAATGGCTGTTACAGCCCAGAATTTCTCCTCCCAGCCTATTACATACAACTACTCTGCTACTACCTCCCACGACTGT
Source organism: Pinus albicaulis (assembly GCA_034641835.2). Taxonomy (NCBI): domain Eukaryota; kingdom Viridiplantae; phylum Streptophyta; class Pinopsida; order Pinales; family Pinaceae; genus Pinus; species Pinus albicaulis. Next base: position 242,461,928 of record CM076571.1, read on the forward strand.
TCTAACAGTCAAATGAATCCCTCTAACAGCACATGCCCAGCAACTGAACAACAACCCTTACAATTCGTTTCTGGGAATTCTTATAGGAGAAGAAGAAGAAAACAGAGATAGACAGACAATTAATGAATCTCATTAAGACAGACTCGGCGGAGCGTCCACGCCCATGCTGCTTAATGGCAGAATGCAGCGCTGTATGTACTCTGTATGCCGGCTAGGGTAGCCTCTGTCAGGCCGATTGACCTCGGATATCTCTTTTAGAGTCCTTCTAGCTGTCTGGAGCTCTGCGCTGCCACTTTGAAATAGATGACATGGATGGAAGTCCGCGACTTCTCCATACCTCCATTACTGTTGCTCAGACAGTCTTTAATGGAGCTCCTGTCTGTGCATTTAATTTCCCTGGGCTCGAGAGGCATGGAGAACGATGTAGGAATGGTGTACGCCTGGAGAAAGAGTACTCTGCTGTCAGGTAGCGCAGTAATTACTTGTTGGTGCACTCATCAGTCTTCAAACAATGCCTTAATCCTTTGAATGCGGGATTAAAACCATTAATCTTCAATTACCGGCTCAAATCCCTTCTAATCCGGCTTTGCTGTCTCGTTTGGCTGCTGAATTGGCCTCTCTGTGTTATCTGCACAGTGAGATAAATCGTTTAAAACCACAGGCAGTGGCGGTGGAGAAATGCTGTGGAGGCGGGAGAACGGTGGCGGAACAGCAGAGAAATAATGAACAAATGCAAAGTGGCAGAGAAATGGTGGCTTTTACTATAATGGTAACAGAATGCAATGAAACGGTGAGACCTGATGAGTGATAGGGTTCGGTGATAGTATGCAGCGCAGACCGTGGGATCATGGTCTGGGGATGAAGATCGACGGTGGAGATTGAGCGGTGAAACGACATGTGGAACGGGCAAATACATGCAAAACACATGAAACCCGACGGAGGTGAATGCAAGAGTGGGACCCAGCGGCAGCGGAGGGCGATTAGATTGGAACCGTCGGATCCGAAGGACGATCAACGGCCAGAATCCAATCGGCACCATCGCAATCGGAGGTAACCAAGGGTGACACACATAAACTTTTCCGATTGCGATCAAGGAAGACGAGCGATGACCGTTGGATCTGGGAGGAAACGGACGGTGGAGATGAAATCGGAAGGGGGGAGAGAAGGGGATGCGAATGCGATCGGGCGGGGAAATGCGGTTGAGCGCTAGCCGTCAGATCGCGAAACAGATCAACGGCTCAGATGCAATCGGGGGACAGTGCGATCGGGGAAACGGAAGAAAAGGTTGCATTTGATCGGAGGGTGTGACGAGGATGTTGCGATTGTGATGGGCGGGGGGCTTGCGATTAGCGCTCCACCGTCGATCTTTATGACAGATCAACGGACCAAAACTCAATGCGAGACTTTGTGCTTAAAACAATCGCATCGGGGGTTTTCGGCTGTAACAAAGGAAATGCACCCGCCGAAAGTTCCGATCGCGATTGGCGCTCGGGACTTAAGCGCTTGGTCCCAGCGCCGGGCATGTGTGGGAAGTGGTTAAGGGACTGGCAGAAAGGGGCTAGGCCTATAACAAGGTCGGAATATGGTTTTTTTGCCCATTTTGATGGGTTTTAAGGGGTTTAAAGGGGAACGATAGAGGAATAAAGGGGAGAAGAGGGAAAACAAAGGGCAGGGGAAGAATTTAAAGGGGATCTTGGGGGGATTCGAGGGGTAGATGGGGAAATAAAAGGGGAGAAAAAGGGGAAGAAAAAGAGGTTAAATGAGGAAAAAATAAAGGGGAAAGGAGGCCTTTGTGCATTTCTTCACATGACAGAGAGGCTTTAAAAGGGGAATCAGCAGAGGGTACTTGTCAAAGGATAAAAGACACGAAGAGGCTTCAAGGAGACTGTGTTTTCAGAGGAAATGCATTCCTTGAAGACTCAAAAATGATTTAGCCCCCTATTTGCTTGTCAAAAATTTCATAGGGGGGCTAACAGATGTGAATTGGGGTCATAACAGATTTTATAGAAATGTAAGTGGAACTCTGAATGCCAGAGGTCTTTGTGGTAGATGTGAATCGGGGTAGGGTCCTTGGTAGTTCATTTCCAACCCATGGTAGGAAATTTAGAAGTAAAACAGATAGCATCCATGACATTGGAAGACATATAAAAAGGAAGTATTTCTCTGAATGAAACACTTCTTTTATTCCTATATTCAGTTATATGCTTGGCTAGGTAATTAGATAAAATGTCTACCCAATTTAAGATAGATGAATTGACAACTGCGTCAATTAGGAGAACTCAATCTCTTGAAAATCTAGTGCTCTCAGGCTTGGAAAATATTTTACATAACATACCAGCGACATAACAATAACGATTAGGAATTTGTGCATTTGGGTACATACCAGACTTATCTTGCTTCAATTTCCCTTCATTGTCATTCCATTCATGGATGACTTTGATAAGATCAGGATGTTCTCCTTTGAATTTTTGCACATATTTATTGTTGTATTTCTATTGTGGGGTTGGTAGATGATACATTGCTGCTAAATCCTCTAATTTGAAAGAAACTATAGTTTATCCTCTCGAATTTTTTAACATTCTATATTCAATGTTTAAGTGGTCAATTTCCCACTTAACCATATCTGTATAAGGAAGAATCTTTGGTCTTGTAGCTATCCTGTGAATTTATGAGCATGAAACGTCAAAAAGGGTTGCATCAGAGGTAGAAGCAGTCTCTATTGTAGATACTCTATTTATCACCTTTGGTCCTTCATCTTTGAAGAGTTTATACATTGCCTCCCATGTCGAACTATCGCAGTCTTTGTTGCAGATGGTATATGAAAATAATGGAGACATATCTGTGTCTTCTGTGGACAACTTTTGAGAAAGTTCTTTGCCCCTTTTACTCATTTTGATCTTCTTCAACCCATTAATTGGTTTCCTAAGAGCAAAGTGAATTTAACACATAAGGAGTATCACAAGATTAAATCAATCATTTACTTCAAACACATGCGAGAAGATATCAATCTATCAATCATCTTTCATAATTTCTAATTTAATATTTCACATGGCCACACACCTAAGATCTATCAATCGTTTTAAAGCCGTTAAGATCTTAAATTCCATTTGATATGACATAAGCTGTTTCACACACTGAATTCATTAATTACACAATTCACAATCATTCCTTATAATATTTCATGATACTTTACTCTTAAAGGCTACGAAATGCGATATGCGCAAATTTCAGATCGTAACTTTTATGGGATAACGTTTGAGTGCATATTATAAGTTGTGCGCAATGCGAATTGTGAAAACATTGAAGTGACAATGATAGCCGAAAGATTTTATATTTCTTGGTTTATTTGCTTGTCGAGTCCGTGGGTATCGCAACTTATATTGTTTTCTTCTTAAAGCTTTATTGATTAAGTAAAGTGTGATGCAAAAATAAAAGAAAATATAACGATGATTGAGGTTTTTTACAACGTTTTTTTTTAAATTATATCTTCGGAGAGGATTTGAGCGCATTCGAAATTCACATATTTTACATTTTATGGTTCTCTTTCGAAATAAAATATGTAATATGCGATGCGCTTTAAGGCAAAAATAGAAAATTTATTTTCTAAGTTTTTTATTTTAGGAAATTATAAAAATAATTTCCTATTTATTTCTAAAGGGTCCCTATTTATAAAAAATAAATGGGGGGTTGTTGTATAACACAACAATTGGCAATTCACTTGGGTAAACCAGATGTCTCTAATGAAAACTTTTGAAATTTCTAAACCTTTTTTGAAAATAAAATAGTTTAAAGGAATGAAATTTCAAATAAATAATATCTTTGCTAAACAATGAAAATTTCTTTTATTCACTGTTCATAATAATTCCTCCTTAAAGATATAAGTATGAAAATCTATATCAGTCCTTACTCAGTTTAAAAGGATAAAGTAAATAACCTTTACAGATTAGCTTTATACAAATTTACTCTTTTATCATAGATAGAGCCTCTATTCCAATAGGAAATTTTAAGCATTTGGTAGGGTTATCTTTTAACCAGCTATGATCCATTCTCCCATCCAGTATTTCTCATAATTTTCATAAGTAAATTCTAATTTCTAAGAATTTTCTTTTATATAGTTTTATTTACTTAAAAGCCATTGTCTTGGCTTGGTAACCAAATAATGACAATGCCTTTCACAAATAGTAATTAAACTGATCAAGCTTGTTGTTGATGAGACCCCTTGTCTTTTTTATATAATCTCAAGTCATTACACTGTTTTGGTAGACAGTATTAGTAATGTCAGTTTCACCATTTCTTTATGAACATGGTAAACAAGCTCGTGATGAGACTTATTATCTTTTAAGTTTTTCTTCAAATCATATCTTTTTATTTTCTTTTGAATTACTTTTGAAAATTTTATCAGATTTTCTGCATGAGATGAATCATAGGTCCTTTTAAGATTCTGGATGATAATGTCGAAGTTTTAGATTGCTTTTCTGCAAAAAGTTTTTTACTATATTAAAGTTTCTTTTCTTGACTGGTAAAAAGAATATTCATGCTATATATAAATGAGATTTCATCAAAACAAATAACTTTTTATTGAAATTTCATTTTTCAGAAAGATAAAATCAATCTGTCTCTCCAAATCTTTCGATTTTCCTTCCTTAACATTTTCATTTTTTATAAGTGAAAAGAAAAATCAAAATAAAGTCATCTAAGATTTGTTTTGAAAGGCCAAATATCAATACTAAGCAACTTTTTATTTTTACAAGAAAAAACAAAAGACTTTAATATACAAGGATAGAAGGGGTTACCTCCTATGAGAAATAATTTTTCAAAATATGTCCATTAACAGGCAAAGAATCCTTTTTTCCTGATAAATCTTGCAATAAAAATGTTGATGGGCCTATTTACTCGATTAATTGAAATGGACCTAGCCAGAGTTTTTGAAACTTCTTGCGTTTACCTTTTTCCTCATGCGCTTTGTCCCATTTCAATACCAAATCACCAATTTGAAAATTTTTTGGCATGACAGAAGTTGAATCAAATAATGCTTTTATTATTTGTTGATGATGAATATGATTTTGTTTGGATTTTTCTCTTTCTTCTTCTAAGTTAAGAATTTGAGCTTGTCTGAATTGTAAAGAAGAAGTAGGAATTTCATCAATAAATTGTACTAAGGAAAGAGATGGAATAACTACACTGGTGGGAAGAATAGCTTCTTTTCCATATACAAGATTAAATGGTGAAGTACCAATAGAAGCTTTTTGAGTTATTAGATCTACCCAAGGAGCGAAAATTAATGACTTATGCCAATTTCATTGATTCTGATCAACAGTTCTTTTGATTATTTTAATCAAAATTTTGTTTGTTGATTATGCTAAACCATTTCCTTGTGGGTAATAATTTGCAGAATATTTTAATTTGAAACCTCTTTTAATTGCAAAATATATCATAGTAGTTCCAGAAAAATAGTATGCATTATCAAACATCAAAGCAATAGGTAGACCAAATGTGGTTATAATATTTTGATCGATGAAATCAATGATATTCTCTTAATTAGCTACTTTTAATGGAATTTATTCCACCCATTTGGTAAAGTAATCTGTAGTTGTAAGAATATATCTATGATGTTTGGAAGAGTTTGGAACGATCTCACCAATTATATCTAAGCCCCATTGCTCAAATGGTTGTTCAATATTGACTGGCTGTAATGGGAATGCTGGTTTTCTTTTTTTTCCAGATGTCCTTTGACATATTTTACATCTCCTTGAATATTCATGAGCATCTCTGAAAAGTGTAGGCCAATAGTAACCTGCATGCAGAATTTTATGTGTTGTTGTATTTCCTCCAAAATGTCCTCCAGCTGATCCATCATGGAGTTCCTGTAAGGCTTTATCTGCTTCAGTTTTTTCTAGGCATCTTAGAAGTATAGAATCAAAATTTCTTCTAAATAACACATCTTTGACTAACTCAAAGTGTTTAGCTTTTAGTCTGAGAGCTCTTTTTGTCTTATAATTGCGATGATTTGGAGCATATCCATTTCTTAAATAAAATATAAGATCAGAAAATTGTGAATCTGAATCATTGAAGCTTACCTCTGATATTTTCACATTACCTGAATCTTCTTCCAGTGGTGGATGTGATGCTCCTACAAGCATTCTGCAAAAACCTTGTCCTCTAATGATTTTAGAGGGTTTTATTTCTACATCATATTCTTACAATGTGGTTACCAAGTTAGCTCTTTTTTCTCCTAATTATTTCTGCATCAAAAGTTGTCTTACTGCAGAAAATGGAACTATGATTTTCGTATGAGACTTTAGGAGAAAAGGTATAAAATGTTTTATGGCTTTAAAAACAGAAAATGCTTGCTTTTCAATAGATGTATAATTCAATTCTGCACCTTGTAAATTTGAACTAAAGAATGATATTGGTGCTTCTGTTTGTTGGTCATTCAGCTGTGTTAAAACAACTGCATATGATGTATCCGATGAAAAAGTATATAATGTAAATGGATTAAGAAAATTAGGGATAGTTAGGAATGGAGCATTAACAATTGACTATTTAATCAGTTCAAATGCTTCTCTTTCATTATGTCCCCATTTAAAAATGGAATTTTTCTTATTCATATTCTGCAATGGTAAAACTATTTGAGAAAAATCAGGGAAAAATCTCTTAACAAAATTAATTTTCCCAAGGAAATATTGCATGGTTTTCTTGTTATGTGGGAAAGAAATTCATTTAATTTCATCAACTCTTTCAGGATCAATATAAGTACCATCTTTTGACACGATGAATCCTAAGATTATTCCTTCATCTAAAGCAAAAAATGATTTCTCTGGATTTAATGAAATGCCATACCTTATGCATCGTTCAAAGACTTTCTTTGGGTAATTAACATGATGTTTTTCCTGTTTAGAAAAGACTGCAATGTCGTCTTTATAGATAACAACCGTTTTGTTTATGATTCCTCTAAAATCTCTATCCATGGCTCTTTGGAAAGTGGCACCTGCATTAATTAACCCAAAAGGCATCTTATAATAAGCATAAGTTCCCCACTTAGTTTTGAACATACTTTTCAGTCTGTCATCTAGATGAATGAGGATCTGATTATAACCTGAAAATCCATCTAGAAAAGACATAAGTTCAGAACCAGCTAATTTTTTCAATACTTGTTCCATGGTTGGTAACGAAAAATTTTCTTTGTGACAAGCTTTTTTAAAATTCCTAAAATCAATGAAAATTATAATATCACCATTCTTCTTCCTAACGAGTACTAAATTTGTTACCCATTTTGAATGTCTGACTGGAAAGATAATTTTCGCTTTAAGAAGTTTATTCAATTCAGTTTTAATTTGATTTTCCAAATTTGGGTGAATCTTTCTCAATTTTTGTTGTACAGGTTTTTCTTATGAGACCAAAGGAATTATATGTTGGATTACAGAAGTATCATATGTTTTAAGATTAGAATAATCCCAAGCAAAAACACCTTTGTACATCCTAAATAACTTGATGAATGATAATATCTCATCATAAGACAAACCAAGACCTAGATTTATATTTTGAGGTTTTTCTTCATTTCCTAGATTAACTGACTCAAATATTAAGGTAGAACTTTGTACTTTTGAGTTAGTTACTCTTTTAAATCTATCCTTTAAGTCATATAGGTCTTCTAACTTGACAACATATTTTGGAATAGAATTTTCATCTTGTTCTTTCCTAATTTGAGAGTCATGTTCATTTTCATCCATGATTTTATTATCATAAGATTCTTCAGATGTTAAAAAATATATGATATCTGAGTCATTATTGAATACTCTCCAATTGTTAATGTTATCAGGAATAGTTGGTCTAAACATTAACTCAATAGAAAATCTATCAGGACTAAATTCTTGGGATGGGATCAACTTTGATGCTACATTAGCGAGTAAGTCTGCACTAGCATTTTGAATTCAAGGTATAGAAGAAATATTGAAGGCAAGAAAGTGAGTAGTTAATTCTTGGACTAATGATTCATAATGTTTTAAACATCAAGAATTACAATGGATAGTATATCTCACTTGCCTAACTATGATTTCTGAATCTCTTAAAACATTCAAATATCTGATATTTAAATTGACAACTTTTAATAATCCTTGAACTAATGCTTCATACTCAACTACATTATTGGTACAATCAAATTTTAATCGACAGGCTAACATAGTATTTTCGCCTTCTGGGTTTACTAAAATGCAACCCACACTTGCACCATCTTCAGATTTAGATCCATCAAAATAAAGTGTCCAAAACAAAGAATCAACTAATTCTTTATCTAAAAAATTCATACATCTAGAGTTATCTGGTTGGGAAAATTTCTCGATTTGAGATACAATTGCATTATCAAAGAAATGAGATGTTGGAAAACTGAAGTTTCCTAAAACAGATTGTGTAGAATAGTTTCCAATAATGCTATTATTGAAAGCTGTTGGTTCATTAATCTCTTCAAGATCAGTCACTGTATGTTTCATAAACTTTTCACGATCAATTCGAATTTGATTTGGCTTTCCATTATGTGGTAACCACATATGTGACCAGTCTGTGGAAAAATATCCATGAATTTTCTCAGACCAATCATGACTTCAAATTAAACCATAGAATTCGGGAATGTCTGCAATCAAAATATCAATTATATGAACAACTTTTGGATTTGATGATAATCTAATTGTAATAGATTTCAATTCTCCTAATACTTCTACTCTAGTTCTGTCAAGTTGTACTATATGAACTGGAGAACTCTGAGGATTAATGTTCAATTTAGCACAAACTGAGTTTGGCATTATATTTGAATAAGCCCCTGAATCTATCAAACAATTATGAGCATTTTTGTTATAAATTTCATATGTTAAGAGAAATGGGGGAGTATGAGAGATGGATCGATCACCTATCATGATTAAATCTAAAGCATCTATTTTTTCTGAAGAATAATGTGGTTTACCTGTTTCATTAGCAGCTTGCACTATAACGAGAGCAGGTAAATTTGATGCAGGAACAACTTTTAATTCTCTGAGTAGGATTTTTTGTTATTGCTTCAATTTGCTAAGCTCGTGAATCGAAATATCTACTCTAGTCTTCTTCATATCTTCAACTATATTATATTCAATGGTATCTAAGATAACCATTGTTTTAGATACAGGTAAGAATCTACTGTAACAGGACTTGTTTGTGTAGCTTTTGAATTAGAGTTCTTTTTTGTTGATTTATCTTTAGCGGGAGTAGAAATATTTTGTTGTTGACTAGACAATGTTGTTTCAATATTCTTTTTGCTACGTGTGCTAACAGGCAAAGCTTCAAGTTGTTCTTCATTTGATAGGATAAAATCCCACATTCCATTAAGTTCAACTTCTTCTTCTTCATCATCTTCTTCTTCTTATAATTGTTCTTCTTCGTCATCTTGATCTGATTCAACATTCGATATACTATTCAGAGGTTGAGAACTAAAGGTTTGTTTTTGTTTGAAATTCCTGAAAACCTTTTTTGAATTTGAATTTTTAGCAACTTGTTTCTTGATGTCTGCCATTTCATTGGTCATGGTTTTCAAAAAATTTTGAAGACCTTCTACATTGAATGGATCTTTTGGTGTTTTCTTTCTAGAATCATCTTTGAAATATATTTTCTTTGATTTACGATCTTCCTGAGAATTCTTTTTCTCAAGAGCAGTTATGCTTTTTTCAACAGATAGAGATTCTTTCATATTTTCTGCAAGAGTTGCTAGTTTTTCTCTATCAAATAAAATAGCTATATTAGATGGAAGTGATGAAATATACCGCTCAATTTGAATTTTTTTACGTGGAACTACAGTAACAGGAATTTTATTGAGTAATTTATTAAACCTTGAATTGAAATATTTTATCTTCTCACCTGTTTTATCTTTAAGATTTGAAATATTATTGATTCGAGTTGCTGTAGTTCTGTCATATCCAAATTTAGTCAGAAACTATTCTTAAAACATATTCCAATTAGTTATGGAGTGAGAAGGTAATGAAAAATACCAAGATCTTACAGATCCCTTTAAAGTATATGGAAATAATCGTACAATGCAATATTTTTCAACTACTGCATTTAAGTTGACATCTAACATAAAATTATGAACATGCTCTTCTGCAGGAAGACCATCATCACGGTTAAATTTTGGTAGCCATCTTTCAGGATTTTTAGGTAAAGCGTGAAGAGGAGGAGGCATATTTACAACCCATGGATTACTCCATGGGTTTACATTTGGTGGAGGGACTTGTCCTGCCAATGGATTGTGAATGGGTTGATTATGAATTGATGATGAAATAGGTTGGTTACTAGGATAAGTATTTTGAGTATTGGAACTAGTGAAAGTGATACCAACTGTTGGAATGAAATTTGTGGAAATGAGTGGAGGAAATGGAGATGAATGGGATGAGATCTCGCTAGTGATTGATTCTTATTGAGTTCTTTTTAACTTCTTCCGAGTACTATTGATGGGGAATTCAAAAGGGAGAATCCCAATTTTTTTACTTTTTGATCGAGTTAATATTCTTCGAGGTTGTACAGAGGATGAAATAATAAGATCCGATAATTGTGAAGTTTCAGGCTTTTCAACAGAAATATATACTTTTTCTAACTTTTCTATTAAAGACTGAACCTCAAGAGAATGTGATGAATTTCGGGAAATAGTATAGTTTGAGTTTCGCTAGGAGACTTAGGGGAGGGATGATCAACTTCAGTTTATAGATGAAGATATCGATAATTTTCTAGAATTTGAAAGGGATCTAGAGGGAGAGAACTTTGTTGATTGACCTTTAGATTGATCAGACCTTCGTGCCATTCACTTAGCCCACCCTCCTTCTAGCACAAATGTGTTGAGGCCTTAGAATTGTGTGTCCAAAACATGGGGGAAAACCACATGGTTCGGATCTGAAATCAGCTCCTTTTCCGTTTGGTATAGTGGCTCCGACTAGGGATAATGGGACAAATTTCCCAATAATGATGTTTTATGAGGGTGTTTGTTAATATAACATCCAGATGGATAATGATTTTTAATCCATATGCATATATCTAAGTAATTAATATAATATATACCTGGGGTGTTATTCCTTTATGTGATCTAAAATTATATCCTTCAACTATTAGTAATATAGATCATTTAACAGTCGAAAGAGATGAAAATTATGTAAAATGATTCTTCTCAAAATAGTTTGCATAGAATAATTGTGTAAAACATATCGCATTTTCCAATGTGATTACATATTCAATAAGAAACCATAGCTAAATATTAGAACATAAGTGCATGTAATATTTATATATGATAACCTTTCAAATATATAATGCAATAAAAAAATAACTATCAATTTAAGAGATAAGACTTAACAAAAGTGAATAGAAGTACCATATGCATGAAGTTCTACTCTGTAAATTGACAGCAATGAATCTGTTCCTTTCCACTTTCAAGAGATTTAAAGAGTACAGTAGTGCAACATCAGTTAAACAACTTTAATTGCTAAAAGATAACATAATATGTTCCATTAATTCATCAAAGCACTCACAAACTTGCAGTAATGCATTCTTTGCAAATGTTTTTGACAAATTTTTGGACCCTTGTCTAAATGCATGAGAAGGTTTTAAATACTAAACTAACTATAAACTAAAATTAAATTATTACAAAAGTGTAGAGGAGGTTTCAAACAACCTTCCTCTAAAAGCTTAACTTAAACAACAATCTAGGAATTTAAACTAACAATCCTGACTTTGTGAATCCTGCCCTTCTTTCTGAATGTGATCACGAATTTGACAAATATCTAAGATTTCTTTGTGCTGAGCTGGCTGTGATATCCATGATCGAATCTGTCCCTTGAAAATAACATTTGAGATTGTTGATTGAGATATTTTTGTTGAATCTGTAAGAGACTGAAGAGTTTGATGTTGATGGTAAGGTTTGATTAGAAAATTCCAGTGATTTTCCTGATCAAAATTATTAAATTTTTTTTATCATTTCCTCTTGTGTATCTGCTCTTTGTCTCCAATTTATTTCTACTTCTTTTGTTCCTGAAAACACATAAAACTTGTTTTCCTCAATAATTTTTGTCTTAAACAATTTATCACATATAAACTGAATAATCTCATTTGATTTCTTTGACGTCTTGGTCGCTGCATTCTCTGCTTGATTAATTTGTGCTCCCCATTCTGTGAATAACATTTCTTTGTGAAGCTTATCTATTTGTGGTAGATTAGCTTACTTTCCTGTATTTGAAATTTGCCACTGAATGTGTTCTTAGATTTTCTTTTCAAGTATTTAACATTCCAGTTTTTGAATTGCTAGTTGCTGAATCATTATTTTAATGGAATCACAATAAGAATCAATCATGGAAGCTTGTTGACAAAACATTTCTTGTTCTTTATTTAGCATGGTGTTTACATCAAGTGCTTCTTTGATAAATTATTATAATTGTGGTTGACTATGTAACTCAACCATTGCTATTTCCAGATGTGCGTGATTTTCATTAAGCTCTTTCTGATACTTCAATTTGAGGCTTTCAATATCTTCATGAAATTGGGTTGTGCTTATTTTGATTTGCTCAATGGACTTGGCTTTCTCTTCATTCAAAAAGTTTTCTAATTCTTGTACTCTGGCTTCCTTTTGTTTCAACAATACTCTAACCTCAGTAGCTGTATCAACAATAGCGGTAGCATATTCCCTTGCATATTGTGATAATTTGGTTAGATGTTCAGTGGGAACATCTGAGGAATATTTCCATAGTACATCAACTAATTCATTTGTTGGTTTTGGAGTTGTTTCATCAATCCTTCTTCTTTTATTTCTTTTAACTACAGCCTTGTAAATGGGACTATAGAAAATATCTAATGAAGGAATATCTTCAATCTGTAGAACTATCTGATCTGTGGGGTAGGCCAGTATGATTTCTTTGTCATGCATTGCTGGAACTCTTTGTAGTGGATTGATAGTCTCAACTATTTTCTGTGAGGGTTCTGGTGTTTGGAAACTTGTTGCTTGATCAGTATTGGGATTTTCTTTGGGAGTCTTTATTGCTTCAGAAAATTCTTCCCATTCATTAATAAGATATTTTGCTTGTGATGACTTAGACTGATCTAGCATGCTATGACTACGTAGAACTGTTTAAGAAGTTGATTTTGTCCCATTATTTCTTGTTTCCTCCAGCATTTCTATCTCTTGAATAACTTGGTCAATTGTCTTTTATGAGTTTTCTTTCTTAGATTCGGATTCATTTTCAGAGTGATCCGAATTATCAGACTGTTGTTGTGATTGACTGGATTCATCTTCAGATATATATTTCATTTCATCATCTAGACTAGCACTTGGAGTATGTGTTTCATCTTCAATAGTCAACAAATTTAAAGGAACATTTTCTAGTATCTTGTTTCTTTATGCTTGACAAGCTTCAGCATCCTCTTGACTTAGTTGACTAGAAACGTATTTGGTAATATCAGAGAAATATTCCATGCCCTAGAATAGGTCATCAAATCCATCTGCTTCCTTTACAAAAGGCTTCATTTTAAGCTCTGTGATATAGTTTTTAATCACATCATTGGGATCATATAATCTTCTGAGCATAAATGCCAATTTCAATAACTAAATCTTCGGAACCTCTTTGTAAGTATGGCTGATATTAGCTAGAGAAAATTTGCTACATTATAGAGGGAAATTAGGCAAAATAGCCTTTATATCATCCTTCAACTGCTTCATGACACCATTGACAAGCTGATAGGCTATTTCTTTTGCAAGTAATTTATCGGGAACATAGTAAGGTAAAACATGGGGAGAAGCATAACTCCCAAATACTCTAATGTATGTAAACGTTTCTTTAGCAAACCATCTAGCTATTGTAAGAATATCTACATTGGCTTCTTCAGAAACCCTAGGAGCTCTTTTGTTGAAAATCATCTGATGTATGGGCAATATGACTCAAAAATAGATTTTATAGAAATGTAAGTGGAACTTTGAATCCTAGAGCTCTCTGTGGTAGATGTGAATCGGGGTAGGGACCTTGGTAGTCCATTTCCAACCCATGGTAGGAAATTTAGAAGTAAAACAGATAGCATCAATGACATAGGAAGACATATAAAAAGGACGTATGTCTCTGAATGAAACACTTCTTTTATTCCTATATTCATTTATATGCTTGGCTAGGTAATTGGATAAAATTTCTGCCCAATTTAAGATAGATGAATTGACGATTGTGTCAATTAGGGGAACCCAATCTCTTGAAAATATAGTGCTATTAGGCTTGGAAAATATTCTACATAATATACTAGCAACATAACAATACGGATTAGGAATTTGTGCAATTGGGTACGTACCAGACTTATCTTGCTTCAATTTCCCTTCATTTTCCTTCCATTCATGGATGACTTTGATAAGATCTAAACGTTCTCCTTTGAATTTCTACACATATTTATTGTTTTATTTCTTCTACGGGGTTGGTAGATGATACATTGCTACTAAATCCTCTGCTTTGAAAGAACCTATAGTTTCTCCTCTCTAATTTTTTAACATTCTATCTTCAATGTTTAAGTGGTCAATTTCCCACTTAACCATATCTTTATAAAGAAGAATATTTGGTCTTGCAGCTATCCTATGAATGTATGAGCTTGAAATGTCAAAAAGGGTTGCATCAGAGGTATAAGCAGTGCCTATTGTATACACTTTGTTTATCACCCTTGGTCCTTCATCTTCGAAGAGTTTATACATTGCCTCCCATGTTGAACTACCACAGTCTTTGTTGCAGACGGTATCTGAAAATAATGGAGACATATATGTGTCTTCTGTGGACAACGTTTGAGAAATTTCTTTGCCCCTTTTGCTCATTTTGATCTTCTTCAACCTGCTAATTGGTTTCCTGAGAACAAAATGAATTTAACACATAAGGAGTATCAAAATATTAAATCAATCATTTACTTCATACACATGTGAGAAGATATCAATCTATCAATCATCTTTCATAATTTCTAATTTAATATTTCACATGGCCTCACACGTAAGATCTATCAATCGTTTTAAAGCCGTTAAGATCTTAAATTCCATTTGATATGACACAAGCTATTTCACACGTTGAATTCATTAATTACGCAAATCACAATCATTCCTTATAATATTTCGTGATACTTGACTCTTAAAGGCTGCGAAATGCAATTTGGGCAAATCGCAGATCGCAAATTTTATGGGATAACGTTTGAGTTTATATTATAAGTTGTGCGCAATGTGAATTGCGAAAACATTGAAGTGACCGTGATAGCCGAAATATTTTATATTTCTTGGTTTATTTTCTTGTCAGGTCCGTGGGTATTGCAACTTATATCATTTTCTTCTTAAAGATTTATTGATTAAGTAAAGTGTGATGTGAAAAGGAAAAAAAAATATAACAATGATTGAGGTTTTTTGCAAGGTTTTTTTTTTTAATTATATCTTCAGAGAGGCTTTGAGCGCATTTTGAAATTCGCATATTTTACATTTTATGGTTCTTTTTTGAAATAAAATATGTAATATGCGATGCACTTGAAGGCAAAAACAGAAAATTTATTTTCTAAGTTTTTTATTTTAGAAAATTATAAAAAGAATTTCTTATTTATTTCTAAAGGGTCCCTATTTATAAAAAATAAATGGGGGGTTGTTGTATAGCACAACACAAATTAGCACAAATA
The DNA here is from genome assembly GCA_034641835.2 of Pinus albicaulis. NCBI lineage: Eukaryota > Viridiplantae > Streptophyta > Pinopsida > Pinales > Pinaceae > Pinus > Pinus albicaulis. The sequence continues at coordinate 242,477,591 of CM076571.1, forward strand.
CCAGCCAAGAGCCTAGTAATGGATATTGTAGTGGCTAATAGACCTCCTAAATATGGCATGCTCCTTTCAAGATCATGGGATGCTAAACTCCAAGGCACCCTCCAAATGGACATGACTCATGCTACTATCCCTGTCTTTATTCAACCGAGAAGACTATATAAGGAAACACACATGAAATACATGGTTAGCAGTCAAGAAAAACCAGATAAATCCCCTCTTTATTCTATTCACACAGACCTTGATTCATTCGTTGTTTACAATGATGAAAACTTTAATGAACAAGTGATAGAGAATGAGAAAAAAACAGTAGAAAAAGAGGAAAAGGAGGATGAACAATAAAAAAAGTTTGCTAACACTAAATATTATAGAAAACACAGTGGAAACCATAGGAAACAAAGCAACCATCAACATAGGGCTGACCATGACAAACAAAATGAAAATCAACATAGTGGAGATCATGATAGGAAAGACAATGATAAACATAGTACAGACCCTCAAGAACATCATGGTGAACAACACAGTGGTAGCCACTATAAACAACATAATGAGGACAACAATGACTTTAGTGAAAAATCTTAAATTGACCCTCTTTGGAGTATGAGTTTTGATGGTTCTTGTAGCAAGACTGGTTCAGGAGCAGGCATATGGGTACATAACACAGAAAAAAATCATGCAGAAGGTCACTTATACAAGCTAAACTTCCAATGTACAAATAAAATAGTTGAATATGAAGCACTACTCTTAGTATTACAATTATTGAAGAAATTAGGAGCTAAGATGATAATTGTCCATGGAGATCAGAGTTAGTCATTAGGCAAATAAATGGAGAATACACAGCCAAGCATCCAAGATTAAAAGCTTATAGAGATGATGCTATTGACCTCTTGAAAACATTCACAGAATATGAGCTTACCTTTGTCCTTAGAAACCAAAACATCCTTTCCAACAGTTTAGCCTTTGTAGCTTGCACATGTCAAAAATCTTATCAAAGCAAAAAATACATAGTCCAAGTCAAATATAGGCCAGCAATCCCTGACAACATAAAACATTGGCAAGTTTTTGAAGGAGATAAACAAATAGAGGATTTCCTGCAGTCTAGAAATGGGTTTGAAGTACCATATTCAGACTCAGAGTATGAAGAAGACTGTCCTACTGAGGAACAATATTATAAAGAAGAACCTCCTGAAACTGCTGATATAAATCTGTTACCAAAAGAAAACACACATAAAACAGAGTTGTGCACTAATTCAGAAAAAGAAGACTTTGAAGTGCTACAGTCTAATATTGATAACTTGACAAAACGACTGGTGCCTCTAGAAGAACTATTTGACTTTAATGATGATTCCATGAAGCCAAAGATGGAACCAACTAAAAATGAAATAGAAGAATGCAATATAGGCAGTGAACATAAACCCAAAATGATCAAACTGTCTAAAACGCTGACTGAAACAGAAATATATTGAGCTTTTTAGAGAATTTTCTGATGTTTTTTCTTGGAGTTATGAAGATCTAAATTCTTATGATACAGAGATAATTCAGCATAAGATACCCCTCAAAGAAAACCAAAATCCCTTTAAACAGAAATTGCACAGAATAAACCCTGTACAACTACCCCTGGTTGAGAAAGAGATTAAGAAAATGTATGATGCTGGAATTATAGTCCCTCTAAGATACTCAGAATGGGTTTAAAATATTGTATCAGTAAGGAAGAAAAGAGGATAAATTAGGCTATGCATAGACTTTAGAAATTTAAACAAAGCCTCCTTGAAGGACAAATACCCTTTACAAAAAGTGGATCACATCTTACAAAGGGTAGTAGGTTCTAAAATAATTTCTTTGCTAGATGGCATTTTAGGATACAATCAGGTGCTGGTACACCCAGATGATCAACACAAGACAACTTTCACTACACCTTGGGGCACTTTCATGTATGTGAAAATGCCTTTTGGGTTAATGAATGCTGGTGCCACCTTCCAAAGAGCCATGGACATTGCTTTCTCAGAAGAAATAGGTTACTTCATTATGATTTACCTTGATGACATCACAGTTTATTCCAAAACAGATGAAGAACACCTAACTCACTTAAGAAGAGTCTTTGAAAAATGTAGAAAGTATGGTTTGTCCTGGAATCCCAAGAAAAATTTGTTTGGCATTCAAGAAGGAAAAAATTTAGGCCATATTATATCTGAAGAGGGGATCAATATAGACCCAAAAAGGATTGAAGGAATATTGCAAATCAATCATCCTAGAAATATCAAAGAGCTGCAACCTTTCATTGGAAAGATAAATTTCTTAAGAAGGTTGATACCAAACCTTTCTGAGCTCCTTAGAAACATTACAAACATGCTAAAAAGAGAAATACGAGCTAAATGGACCATAGACGCAAAGCAATCCTTTTAATTGGTAAAAAAATCACTCACACAAACACCAGTTCTAATTAGCCCTGATTTTACCAAAAAATTTCTTCATCTTCTCCTTTGCAACAGAACATACAATTGTTAAAATCCTTTTGCAAAAAACATAAAAGGACAAGAGCAGCCTATTGCATTTTTCAACAAGGCATTAAGAGATGAACCTCTAAAACACAACATAATGGAAAAACAAGCTTTTGCCTTGATCAATGCATTGAAAGATTTCAGAGTTTACATTGTACACTCACACATCATTGCATTTGTGCCTAATTCAGTGGTAAAAGACATCTTAACACAAGATCTTGATGGCAAAAGAGGTAAGTGTATTGTTGTTATATTAGAATATGATTTAGAAATCAAGCCCACTAAACTCATCAAAGGACAAGGACTAGCTAAACTCATGGTTGAAACAAACTTCCAAGCACTAGACATGAATATGATTGATGCATTAGATGTACAGGAGGAGTTCGAAGCTCCACTTATTGAAAATTCATTTATGAATTCATCTTGGTATGCTGATATTTCATATGTGCTTCTTAATCTTAATTTCCCTCCTAGTTTGTATAAAACAAAGGCTAGATTCTTAAAGTTGAAGGCTGTAAATTACTGCATTATAGATAAATTTTATATTGGAAAAATGCTAGTGGTATATTGCTTAAATGTTTTCCTGAGAATGACACAGATAAGATCAAGCATGGGTTTCATGAAGGAGAATGTGGAGGCCACCTCTATTGGAAAACTATTGTCAACAAAATCCTTAGAGCTAGTTACTATTGGCCCACCCTCTTTCAAGACATCCATAAAATGGTAATTTCCTGCCACAAGTGCCAAATATTTGAAGGCAAAAGAAAACTTTTTCCCTTACCTTTGCATCCCATCTTTGTTGAAGCTCCTTTTCAACAGTGGGGCCTAGAATTCATTGGGGAAATCCATCTTTCCTTCTCTGCCCAACACAAGTCGATCCTCACTGCCACTGACTACTTTACAAAATGGATAGAGGCCATCCCTTTTAGAATTGCCACAGATTTAGTCATCATCAAATTCCTTGAAAACCATATTTTGTCTAGATTTGGCTGTCCTAGAAATATTATCACTAACAATGCTGCTTCTTTTAGATCCAAGAAAATTGTGGATTTTTTCCACAAATATCAGATTACATTGGGTCATTCTATAGCTTAATACCCTCAAGGTAATGGGTTGGCAGAATCCTCAAACAAGATTTTAGTGAACATCATGAAAAATTTGATGGAAGAGAACAAAAAATCATGGCACAAAAAACTAGTGCATGCACTGTGGGCAGACATATTAACAAGTAAGAAATCAATTGGAATGTCTCCCTATCAGCTAGTGTATGGAGCAGAAGTAATTTTTACAACAAGTTTAGGAGTGATAGTGATGAAGCTGATCCAAGAAGTACAGTCTGAATAATATGACATGATAAGAAGAATAAATCAGAGTGTCCAGTTGCAACAAACCAGAGAGGAAGTATATAACAGAACACAACAAGTCTAGGAAAACATTAAGAAGTTGTTTGATAAGAGAACCAAAGAAAATCATTTCAACATTGGTGACAAAGTGCTTAAATGGGACTCAAGGAGAGAAGACAAGGGCAAGGATGGAAATTTTGAAAATCTATGGAAAGGCCCATACATCATCCATTCTGCCAGAGGTAACAATGCATTTTTCTTGCAAGAGATGGATGGAACAGAACTATTTGGAGGTCCTATCAATGGCAGGATGCTTAAGCATTATTTTTGTTAAAAATCTCAGTTTGAAGCTTTATTCATTGTATATAACATTGTTTGAAGAAAAATATTAGAAAAAATAAAACACAAAATGTTGGCCGGATAAATCGATCTTGCGAACAAGACTGATCTCCCTAGTATCAGAAGATAGTCTAGCAAAAAAAAAACAATTAAATCTATATCTCTCTAGATATATCATGATTTATAAGTAAATTCTACAAAGGTATTATGATCCTACCTTGATCCAACACTTGTTTGTAGTAGTTGTCCTTCAGTCACCTGAAAGAGTTATCTTCGAAGATCTGCAATCACAAACAAATAAACAAACATCAAATAGCACCTGCATAGCATATATTCATAAATAATATCTACTATGGTGATCAAGGAATCCATAAAATAAACAATCAAATGACAACTTATTGAGAAAAACAAACTTATTTGTATTAACTTTGAAATAGTAGAAGAACCTTACAATGTGCTTTGACATATTTTACATCTCCTTGAATATTCATGAGCATCTCTAAAAAGTGTAGGCCAATAGTAACCTGCATGCAGAATTTTATGTGTTGTTGTATTTCCTCCAAAATGTCCTCTAGCTGGTCCATCATGGAGTTCCTGCAAGACTTTATCTACTTCAGTTTTTTCTAGGCATCTTAGAAGTACAGAATCAAAATTTCTTCTAAATAACACATCTTTGACTAACTCAAATTGTTTAGCTTTTAGTTTGAGAGCTCTTTTTGTCTTATAATAGAGATGATTTGGAGCATATCCATTTATTAAATAAAATATAAGATCAGAAAATTGTGAATCTGAATCATTGAGGCTTACCTCTGATATTTGCAAATTACCTGAATCTTCTTCCAGTGGTGGATGTGATGCTCCTGCAAGCATTCTGCAAAAACCTTGTCCTCTAATGATTTTAGAGGGTTTTATTTATACATCATATTCTTACAATGTGGTTACCCAGTTAGCTCTTTTTTCTCCTAATTCTTTTTGCATCAAAAGTTGTCTTACTGCAGAAAATGGAACTATGATTTTCGTATGATACTTTAGGAGAAAAGGTCTAAAATGTTTTATGCCTTTAAAAACAGCAAATGCTTGCTTTTCAACAGATGTATAATTCAATTCTACACCTTGTAAAGTTGAACTAAAGAATGATATTGGTGCTTCTGTTTGTTGGTCATTCAACTGTGTTAAAACAGCTGCATATGATGTATCCGATGAAAAAGTATATAATGTAAATGGATTAAGAAAATTAGGGGTAGTTAGGAATGGATCATTAACAATTGACTATTTAATCAGCTCAAATGCTTCTCTTTCATTATGTCCCCATTTAAAAATGGAATTTTTCTTAATCATATTTTGTAATGGTAAAACTATTTGAGAAAAATCAGGGACAAATCTCTTAACAAAATTAATTTTCCCAAGGAAAGATTGCATGTTTTTCTTGTTATGAGGGAAAGCAATTCATTTAATTTCATCAAATCTTTTAGGATCAATATAAATACCATCTTTTGACACGATGAATCCTAAGAGTTTTCCTTCATCTAAAGCAAAAAATTATTTCTTTGGATTTAATGAAATGCCATACCTTATGCATCGTTCAAAGACTTTCTTTAGGTAATTAACATGATGTTTTGCCTGTTCAGAAAAGACTGTATTGTCGTCTATATAGATAACAACCGTTTTGTTTATGAGTCCTCTAAAAGCTCTGTCCATGGCTCTTTGGAAAGTGGCACCTGCATTAATTAACCAAAAAGGCATCTTATGATAAGCATAAGTTCCCCACTTAATTTTGAACATAGTTTTCAGTCTATCATCTGGATGAATGAGGATCTGATTGTAACCTAAAAGTCCATCTAGAAAAGATATAAGTTCAGAACCAGCTACTTTTTTCAATACTTGTTCCATGGTTGGTAACTGAAAATTGTCCTTGTGAGAAGCTTTGTTTAAATTCCTAAAATCAATGCAAATTCTAATATCACCGTTCTTCTTCCTGACGGGTACTAAATTTGATACCCATTTTGAATGTCTGACTAGAAAGATAATTTTTACTTTAAGAAGTTTATTCAATTCAGTTTTAATTTGATTTTCCAAATTTGGGTGAATCTTTCTCAATTTTTGTTGTACAGGTTTTTCTTCTGAGATCATAGGAATTATATGTTGGATTACAGAAGTATCATATGTTTTAAGATCAGAATAATCCCAATCAAAAACACTTTTTTACATCCTAAATAACTTCATGAATGATAATCTCTCATCAGAAGACAAACCAAGACCTAGATTTATATTTTGAGGTTTTTCTTCATTTCCTAGATTAATTAACTCAAATATTAAGGTAGAACTTTGTACTTTTGAGTTAGTTACTCTTTTAAATCTATCCTTTAAGTCATATAGGTCTTCTAACTTGACAACAGATTTTGGAATAGAATTTTCATCTTATTCTTTCCTAATTTGAGAGTCATGTTCATTTTCATCCATTATTTGATTGTCATAAGATTCTTCAGATGTTAAAAAATATATGATATCTGAGTCATTATTGAATACTCTCCAATTGGTAATGTTATCAGGAATAATTGGTCTAAAAATTAACTCAATAGAAAATCTATCAGGACTAAATTCTTGGGATGGGATCAACTTTGATGCTACATTAGCGAGTAAATCTGCACTAGCATTTTAAATTCGAGGTATAGAAGAAATATTGAAGGCAAGAAAGTGAGTAGTTAATTCTTGGACTAATGATTGATAATGTTTTAAACGTCCAGAATTACAATGGATAGTATCTCTCACTTGCCTAACTATGATTTCTGAATCTCCTAAAACCTTCAAATATATGATATCTAAATTGACAACTTTTAATAGTCCTTGAATTAATGCTTCATACTCAACTACATTATTGGTACAATCAAATTGTAATCGATAGGCTAACATAGTCTTTTCACCTTCTGGGTTTATTATAATGCAACCCGCACTTGCACCATCTTCAGATTTAGATCCATCAAAATAAAGTGTCCAAAACTAAGAATCAACTAATTCTTTATCTGAAAAATTCATACATCTAGAGTTATTTGGTTGGAAAAATTTCTCAATTTGAGATACAACCGCATTATCAAAGAAATGAGATGTTGGAGCACTGAAGTTTCCTAAAAACGATTGTGTAGAATAGTTTCCAATAATGCTATTATTGAAAGATACTGGTTCATTAATCTCTTCAAGATCAGTCACTGTGTGTTTCATAAAATTTTCATGATCAATTCAAATTTGATTTGGCTTTCCATTATGTGGTAACCACATATGTGACCAGTCTGTGGAAAAATATCCATGAAGTTTCTAAGACCAATCACGACTTAAAATTAAACCATAGAATTCGGGAATGTCTGCAATCAAAATATCAAATATATGAACAACTTTTGGATTTGATGATAATCTAATTGTAATATATTTCAATTCTCCTAATACTTCTACTCTAGTTCTGTCAAGTTGTACTATATGAACTGGAGAACTCTGAGGAGTAATGTTCAATTTAGCACAAACTGATTTTGGCATTATATTCAAAGAAGCCCCTGAATCTATCAAACAATTATGAACATTTTTGTTATAGATTTCATATGTTAAGAGAAATGGGGGAGTATGAGAGATGGATCGATCACCTATCATGATTAAATCTAAAGCATCTATTTTTTCTGAAGAAGAAGGTGGTTTACCTATTTCATTAGCAGCTTGCACTATAACGAGAGCAGGTAAATTTGAAGCAGGAACAACTTTTAATTCTCTGAGTAGGATTTGTTGTTGTTGCTTCAATTTGGTAAGCTCATGAATTGAAATATCTGCTCTAGTCTTCTTCATATCTTCAACTATATTATATTCAATGGTATCTGAGATAACCATTGTTTTAGATACAGGTAAGAATCTACTGTAATAGGACTTGTTTGCTTAGCTTTTGAATTAGATTTCTTTTTTGTTGATTTGTCTTTAGCAGGAGTAGAAATATTTTGCTGTTGACTAGATAATGTTGTTTCAATATTCTTTTTGCTACGTGTGCTAACAGGAAAAGCTTCAAGTTGTTCTTCATTTGATAGGATAAAATCCCACATTCCATTAAGTTCAACTTCTTCTTCTTCGTCATCTTCTTCTTCTTATAATTTTTCTTCTTCGTCATCTTGATCTGATTCAACATTCGATATACTATTCAGAGGTTGAGAACTAAAGGTTTGTTTTTGTTTGAAATTCCTGAAAACCTTTTTTGAATTCGAATTTTCAGCAACTTGTTTCTTGATGTCTGCCATTTCATCGGTCATGGTTTTCAAAAAATTTTGAAGACCTTCTACATAGAATGGATCTTTTGGTGTTTTCTTTTTAGAATCATCTTTGAAAGATACTTTCTTTGATTTACGATCTTCCTGAGAATTCTTTTTCTCAATATCAGTTATGTGTTTTTCAACAAATAGAGATTCTTTCATATTTTCTGCAAGAGTTGCTAGTTTTTCTTTATCAACTAAAATAGCTATATTAGATGGAAGTGATGAAATATACCACTCAATTTGAAATTTTGTACGTGGAACCGTAGTAACATGAATTTTATTGAGTAATTTATTAAAACTTGAGTTGAAATCTTTTATCTTCTCACCTGTTTTATCTTTAAGATTCGAAATATTATTGATTAGAGTTGTTGTAGTTCTGTCATCTCCAAATTTAGTCAAAAACTGTTCTTCAAACATATTCCAATTAGTTATGGAGTGAGCAGGTAATGAAAAATACCAGGATCTTACAGATCCCTTTAAAGTATATGGAAATAATCGTACAACGCAATCTTCCTCAACTACTGCATTTAAGTTGACATCTAACATAAAATTATGAACATGTTCTTCTGCAGGAAGACCATCATCAGGGTTAAATTTTGGTAGCCATATTTTAGGATTTTTAGGTAAAGCGTGAAGAGGAGGAGGCATATTTACAGCCCCTGGATTACTCCATGGGTTTGCATTTGGTGGAGGAACTTGTCCTACCATTGGATTGTGAATGGGTTGACTATGAATTGATGATGAAATAGGTTGGTTACTAGGACCAGTATTTTGAGTATTGGAACTAGTGAAAGTGATACCAACTGTTGGAATGAAATGGAGATGGATGGGATGAGATCTCGCTAGTGATTGATTCTAATTGAGTCCTCTTTAACTTCTTCCGAGTACTATTGATGGGGAATTAAAAAGGGAGAATCCCTATTTTTTTACTTTATGATCGATTTAATATTCTTCGAGGTTGTACAGAGGATGAAATAATAAGATCCGATAATTGTGAAGTTTCAAGCTTTTCAGCAGAAATAGATACTTTTTCTAACTTTTCTATTAAAGACTGAACCTCAGGAGAATGTGATGAATTTCAGGAAATAGCATAGTTTGAGTTTCACTAGGAGACTTAGGGGAGGGAAGATCAACTTCAGTTTATAGATGAAGATATCGATAATTTTCTAGAATTTGAAAGGGATCTATAGGGGGAGAACTTTGTTGATTGACCTTTAGATTGATCAGACCTTTGTGCCATTCACTTGGCCCGCCCTCCTTCTAACGCAAATGTGTTGAGGCCTCAGAATTATGTGGCCAAAACATGGGGGAAAACCACTCGGTTCGGATCTTAAAGCAGCTCCTTTTCTGTTTGGTATAGTGGCTCCGACTGGGGATAATGGGACAAATTTCCCAATAATGATGTTTTATGAGGGTGCTTGTTAATATAACATGCAAATGGATAATGATTTTTAATCTATATGCATCTATCTAAGGAATTAATATAATATATACCTGGGGTGTTATTACTTTATGTGATCTAAAATTATATCCTTCAACTATTAGTAATATAGATTATTTAACAGTCAAAAGAGATGAAAATTATGTAAAATGATTCTTCTAACAAAATAGTTTGCATAGAATAATTGTGTAAAACATATCGCATTTTCCAATGTGATTACATATTAAATAAGAAACCATAGCTAAATATTAGAACAAAAGTGCATGTAATATTTATATATGATAACCTTTCAAATATATAATGCAATAAAAAAATAACTATAAATTTAAGAGATAAGACTTAACACAAGTGAATAGAAGTACCATATGCATGAAGTTCTACTCTGTAAATTGACAACAATGAATTTGTTCCTTCCCACTTTCAAGCGATTTAAAGATTATAGTAGTGCAACATCAGTTAAACAACTTTAATTGCTAAAAGATATTAGAATATGTTCCATTAATTCATCAAAGCACTCATAAACTTGCAGTAGTGCATTCTTTGAAAATGTTTTTGAAAATTTTCTGGACCCTTATCTAAATGCATGAGAAGGTTTTAAATACTAAACTAACTATAAACTAAAATTAAATTATTACAAAAATGTAGAGGAGGTTTCAAACAACCTTCCTCTAAAAGCTTAACTTAAACAACAATCTAGGAATTTAAACTAACAATCTTGATTTTGTGAATCCTGCCCTTCTTTCTGAATGTGATCACGAAGTTGACAAATATCTAACATTTCTTTGAGCTGAGCTGGCTGTGATATCCATGTTCGAATCTGTCCCTTGAAAATAACATTTGAGATTGCTGATTGAGATCTTTTTACTAAATCTGTAAGGGACTGAAGAGTTTGATGTTGATGGTAAGGTTTGATTAGAAAATTCCAGTAATTTTCTTGATCAAACTTATTAACTTTTTTTATCATTTCCTCTTGTGTATCTTCTCTCTGTCTCCACTTTATTTCTACTTCTTTTGTTCCCGAAAACACATCAGATGTGTTTTTCTCAAGAAATTTTTTCTTAAACAATTTCTCACATATAAACTGAATAATCTCATTTGATTTTTTGGACGTCTTGGTCACTGCATTCTCTGCTTGATTAATTTGTGCTCCCCATTCTGTGAATAACAGTTCTTTGTGAAGCTTATCTATTTGTGGTAGATTATCTTGCTTTCCTGTATTTGAAACTTTCCACTGAATGTTTTCTTCGATTTTCTTTTCAAGTCTTTCACATTCCAGAAACTGAATTAAATCACTATTTTAATGGAATCACAATAAGAATCAACCATGGAAGCTTGTTGACAAAAAAAGTATTGTTCTCTTTTTAGCATGGTGTTTACATCAAGTGCTTCTTTGATAAATTGTTCTAATTGTGGTTGACTCTGTAACTCAGCCATTGCTATTTCCAGATGTGCTTGCTTTTCATTAAGCTCTTTCTAATACTTCAATTTGAGGCTTTCAATATCTTCATGAAATTGGGTTGTGCCTATTTTGATTTTCTCAATGGACTTGGCTTTCTCTTCATTCAACAAGTGTTCTAATTCTTGTACTCTAGCTTCCTTTTGTTTCAACAATACTCTAACCTCAGTAGCTTTATCAACAATAGTGGTAGCATATGCCCTTCCATATTGTGATAATTTGGTTAGATGTTTAGTGGGATCATCTGAGGAATCTTTCCATAGTACATCAACTGATTCATTTGTTGGTTTTGGATTTGTTTCATCAATCCTTCTTCTTTTATTTCTTTTAACTACAGCCTTGTAAATGGGACTATAGAAAATATCTAATGAAGGAATATCTTCAATATGTAGAACTATCTGATCTGTAGCGTAGGCTAGTATGATTTCTTTATCATGTATTGTTGGAACTCTTTGTGGGGGATTGACAGTCACAACTATTTTCTGTGAGGGTTCTGGTGTTTGGAAACTTGTTGCTTGATCAGTATTGGGATTTTCTTTGGGATTCTTTATTGCTTCAGAAAATTCTTCCCATTAATTAATAAGATATTTTTCTTGTGATGACTTAGACTGATCTAGCATGCTATGATTGTGTAGAACTGTTTCAGAATTTGATTCCGTCCCATTATTTCTTTTTTCCTCCAACATTTCTATCTCCTGAATAACTTGGTCAATTGTCTTTTCTAAGTTTTCTTTCTTAGATTCGGATTCATTTTCAGAGTGATCCGAATTATCAGACTGCTACTTTGATTGACCAGATTCATCTTCAGATATATCTTTCATTTCATCATCTAGACTAGCACTTGGAGTATGTGTTTCATCTTCAATAGTTAGCAAATTTAAAGGAACGTTTTCTAGTATCTTGTTTTTGTATGCTTGACAAGCTTCAACATCCTCTTGACTTAGTTGACTAGAAACGTACTTTGTAATATTAGAGAAATTTTCCATGCCTTGGAAGAGGTCATCAAATCCATCTGCTTCCTTTACAAAAGGCTTCATTTTGAGCTCTGTGATGTAGTTTTTAATCACATCATTGGGATCATATAATCTTCCGGGCATAAATGCCAATTTCAATAACTGAATCTTCGGAACTTCTTTGTAAGTATGGCTCATATTAGCCAGAGAAAAGGTGCCGCACTGTAGAGGGAAATTAGGCCAAATAGCCTTTTTACCATCCTTCAACTACTTCATGACACCATTGACACGCTGATAGGTTATTTCTTTTGTAATTAATTTATCGGGAACATAGTAAGGTAAAACATGGGGAGAAGCATAACTCCCAAATACTCTAATATATGTAAAATGTTCTTTAGCAAACCATCTAGCTAATAGAAGAATATCTACATTGGCTTCTTCAGAAACCCTAGGAGCTATTTTGTTGAAAATCATCTGATGTATGGGCAATATGACTCCATAATAGATTTTATAGAAATGTAAGTGGAACTCTGAATCCCAAAGTTCTCTGTGGTAGATGTGAATCGGGGTAGGGTCCTTGGTAGTCCATTTCCAACCCATGGTAGGAAATTTATAAGTAAAATAGATAGCATCAATGACATATGAAGACATATAAAAAGGACGTATTTCTCTGAATGAAACACTTATTTTATTCCTATATTTAGTTATATGCTTGGCTAGGTAATTGGATAAAATGTATGCCCAATTTAAGATAGATGAATTGACGATTGTGTCAATTAGGGGAACCCAATCTCTTGAAAATATAGTGATATCAGGCTTGGAAAATATTCTACATAATATACTAGTGACATAAAAATAAGGATTAGGAATTTGTGCAATTGGGTACGTACCAGACTTATCTTGATTCAATTTCCCTTCATTGTCCTTCCATTCATGGATGACTTTGATAAGATCTGGATGTTAGCCTTTCAATTTCTGCACATATTTATTGTTGTATTTCTGCTACGGGGTTGGTAGATGATACATTGCTGCTAAATCCTCTACTTTGAAAGAACCTATACTTTCTCCTCTCTAATTTTTGAACATTCTATCTTCAATGTTTAAGTGGTCAATTTCTCACTTAACCATATCTTTATAAGGAAGAATCTTTGGTATTGTAGCTATCCTGTGAATGTGTGAGCATGAAATGTCAAAAAGGGTTGCATCAGAGGTATAAGCAGTGCCTATTGTAGACACTTTATTTATCACCCTTGGTCCTTCATCTTCGAAGAGTTTATCCATTTCCTCCCATGTCAAACTGCCATAGTCTTTGTTGCAGACGATATCTGAAAATAATGGAGACATATATGTGTCTTCTGTGGATGACGTTTGAGAAATTTCTTTGCCCCTTTTGCTCATTTTGATCTTCTTCAACCCGTTAATTGGTTTCCTGAGAGAAAAGTGAATTTAACACATAAGGAGTATCACAAGATTAAATCAATCATTTACTTCAAACACATTCAAGAAGATATCAATCTATCAATCATCTTTCATAATTTCTAATTTAATATTTCACATGGCCTCACACATAAGATCTCTCGATATTTTTAAAGCCATTAAGATCTTAAATTCCATTTGATATGACACAAGTTGTTTCACATGTTGAATTCATTAATTACGCAAATCGCAATCATTCCTTATAATATTTTGTGATACTTGACTCTTATTTTTAAGGCTTGACATGAGGAACTGATGTTTTAAGATTTGCATAGGAGGAAAGTTTGAGTGATAATGAGCTCATACAGATAGAAAAATGTCAAGGTGACAATTTTCAGTGCAACAGATTTCCCCCTAAAGTGTGAAGTCTGTAATAGATGAAGATAGAGTCTGTCATGTATGAAGAGTGAAGCACTTTATCATTTCAAGGATCAGCCTGTGGACACCCCAGTCGAAACCTGTAAAAACATTCAATGCAATATATATATATATATATATATATATATATATATATATATATATATATATATATATATATATATATATATATATATGTGTATGTATGTATATGTATACATATCATCTCTAAGGAAGGCATTCCCATACTCAGATCAAAACTAACTAGAAAACTGACTTAAACTATTCTGATACAGGAATGATTTTAATATTTCAACAGTATAGAAATGTGTAGACACAGTATGGATGCAGCCATATGTTTATGAATAGTCCACTATATAAATTAATAACAAAATTCCGCATAGCTTGGATGGTAGAAACTAGATCCAGGGTCTTGATTTCCGCTTCTCGAACTAGTACGATTCTATCCATGTGAATGAATGTGTCGAAGTCGAACATGGTAGAAACCACTTGATTACCAGTTAATGATGTGAATTGTTAACAAGTGTGAGAGAAACCACCAATAATGTCATTGGCTCTCAAAGTACTTAGTACAATCCATGAAATGTGAATGAATGAGCTGAAATCGAACATGTCACATTATTATTCGATCGAAGGTCAATGATGCAACCTGTCGTCGAAGGCGAGAAACCTACCAGTGAGGCATGAATATTCCAAGGTACTGACGATTTTTAGATCAACTTCCTAGATAATGAGCTATCGTCAATAGAAAGCGATCCGTCGTAGGCAAGCCCACAACACGAAATCATAGATCAAGTTTTGAAGAAATATCTTGGTAAGGACTAACTTAGGAATGGTCAAAATGGATGACAGATATTCTGCAGATGAATGGTTTGTTTGAATTGTCCTCTTGAACACAAAACGACACTGCAGATGGCTTGGTGACAATTGACCCAAAGCTAATAGCAAAAATCCGGCTGAAGAATTTCAATATGGTTTGATTAACTATTAGGCAAAGGATTTTCCCAACCTAGGTGAACAAAAGTCTCATGTTCAAAAGTGGTTAACGGTTTTCCGAATAATCAAAATGTAACAAACAGGTTCGTTTTTCTCTCTTTTCCCCCACCAGTTCTGGCAAGTACCTCTTTATTTTTGACAAACTTGAGGAGGATAACATTTGCTTGTTTATAAGCTCATCCTTCAAATGAGTCCAACTTAGTTTAAAATTCGAACCCTAAGAAGGAGTGGTTCGTTCCTGCTTAAAACTAAACAGGTCCTTTACTGTTAAATTTTAATGAGTCCAGTATAGGAGAAACTCGGTGTTTTTCAATTTTAGGGAGTCAGAAGAAAAAACTTTAGAAAAATCCATGGGTGTACTTTTTCGTAAATTTAGTCTCTCGAGCTCGAAAAAGGAAAAAATAATGCGGGAGAGAACTCTATTGACCATAATTAGTCAACGTATACCTTTTTCGTAAATAGTCCATTTCAGTCCGTAAAAGGGGTAAACTTATACTAAAGGGACGATCATTCATTTATTTTAACGAGTTTGAATAATCAAGTACTCGGCAATCTTTTCATTTTTAGAGAGTCCGAAAAGGGCTTAAAAGAGAACTCCAGGATTTCACTTTTTCGTAAGTTTTAACGAGTTCGAAAAAGGGATAAAAATGTACTCACGGTTTTCAGTTTTTCGTAAGTTTTAATGGGTTCGAAAAAGGGATAAAAATATACTCCTGCGGGCGGATTTCAATTTAATTTACAAGTAGGAAAAGATGGAAAGAACTTGGCATTTTCATCTGTTTTACGAGAATGAAAGATAGCAAAATAATCTCAGGATTTTCATGAGTTTAACGAGTCTTGAAAATAACCAAAATCGACTCGAGATAGGTTTCATTTTTACAAAATCTTGAAACAGAGAAAAAATATGCTTCAGATAGGTTTTAATGCCCCCTAAGCGTAATCTGTTAGAGCACATGCCCCCCTAGCTTCATTTCATTCAACTAAATAGACTACTGGTAATTAATAGCTGGATGGAATGAAGGTTCATTTACGAGATCATATGAAAGACCCGACCTAAAACTGTAAGAAAATTATGTAAAAACTGAAATAACTAACCTAAATATATGACTTAACATTTACGAGATCTAGTCAAAGACTCGACTCAATTAAGGGAGGATTTGTTTCATTTTTTAACGAGCTTGACACAGGAAAAGAAATATGCTCATGGAAACGTGTTTCATTTTTTAACAAGGTTGACATAGTAGCAGGAACTATCCTCACCTACATGTTTCATTTTTTAACGAGGTTGACACAGTAAAATAACTGTCCTCAAATCTACTCTCTACAATCTACCTATATAACCTACTGATTCATTTTTAATGAGGTTGACACAGGAAAAGAACTATCCTCATGGCCCACTGATTCATTTTTTAACGAGGTTGACACAATAAAAGGAGCTTTCCTCTTGATCCACTAATTCATTTTTAACGAGTTTGACTCAATAAAAGGAACTTTATTCATACCTGATTCATTTTTTACAAGGTTGACTCAGTAACAGGAACCATCCTCAGAAACTACTTATTTCTAATCTATCAATCTACTCTCTACAATCTACCTACTAATTCATTTTTTAATGAGGTTGACACAGGAAAAGAATTATCCTCATGGTATCTGTTTCATTTTTTAATGAGCTTGACACAAGAAAATGAACTATGCTCTCGACTAACTGATCCATTTTTTAATGAGGTTGACACAGTAAAAGTAACTATCCTCACCAACTGATCCATTTTTTAACAAGGTTGACACAGTAAAAGGAACTATCCTCGTAGTGACCTTGTCATGGTTTCCAACTGGAAGAAAGACATGTCAAGGGAGACTCCTCGATCATGGCTTCAAAAAGGTCTTCATCAAATGGAAGAACAATTCTTTGGAAAGAATATATGTCAAGGGACTCAAAAGGGATAAGAACATTGCGTTCAAGTAATCCCATAAAGTTTTCCATGTCAATTACTGGATCTAATTCAAAGGAAGACGAGCAAACAATGAGAGGCTCGCTTACATCAGTAACTAAAAGCATGGGACTAGTTGCCACATAATTAACCCGTGGCGGGGTAGATACCACTTTCGTATGAGGAACATTCAGGGATGTCGGATTATTGGTAGTCGAATGAAGACTAGGGAATGAAAGCTGGTCTACAGTCACAATATTTCCATTGTGAGGGAAAGACATCACGCGAAAGAGTGTCGATACTATAGCTTTCATTGCATATACATAGTCTTGCCCAAGGAGTAAATTGAAATCCAAGGGGCCTCGAACTACCATAAGATCAATACAGACAGTTTTACCTTCCAAATTAATAGAAAACTTAAGAAGGATACCTAAAGGCTCACTAATGGTTCTGTTAAAAGCTTTTAGATTCTGCGTAACAGGCACAAGCTAAGGGGAACCCAAAGGTTTCCAAGCAATTGAGGATAAAATACTAACAGAAGCACCTTCATCTACATGTGTGTGGCATATGCTCCTACCACCAACCTTCACAATGATTTGGAAAGGGATGGAGGAAGGAAGACGAGGTTCTGTCAGTCAATTCCAATCAAAGGAAAAGACCTTGGTACTTGGAGGGGGTTCTGTAGGAACAGGTGAAATGCCCCCTGGCATAGAAGAATCTGATGTAACAAGAAGAACCTGAGCGGTATGAAGTTCACTCTCTTCAGGGAGAGTGGGATCGACTGAATGTGAAATCGAATCGACCACTTGATCAACTAATGGATCATCAACCTAAGTGATATGAGTTTCACTTTCCAATGGAAGAGTGGGATTGATTGTACTTGAAATTAGACCAATCACTTCATCAATTGATGGTAGGTTGGGTGAAATTTTACGGTAACCAGTTGGAAATTCTTGCTGTGGAACAGTAAGATTTTCCAACAATTTTGAGGCTTCAGCCATGTGAGGGAAAATGTGAGTTTTATGACTCCCTTTGCATAACCTACAAGGAAACGTAAGTTTACCCTTTTTCCCAGGAACCTGACTATCATTGGTTGATAGATCAACGGAAAGTTGATGAGATTTTTCTGCATACTTCCAAGACTTTTGGAATACCGGGACAATTGATAAGGAAGTGGTCACCCTTACAAAGCTTGCAAGCGTATTTGGGTTTACGATGCATGTTGGAGGTTTCCTCAACACTACTAACATTTACAGCCATGGTTGGTTGGTTGACTTCTTTCTTATCTTTCTTCTTCTTCTTCTTCTTATTCTTCTTCCCTTTTTTCTTCTTCTTAGTCACTTGGTTACTAGTGTCAAGGCTTTTACCAAGCGAAGAGGAAGAAAGGGAGGAAGACATATCGGGCAAAGAAGGTAAAGGGTCAACAGAAGGTTGGTGATGTTGAGATGGTGAACTTTGCTGAGGTGAAGCATATGATTGAGGTGTAACAATTGGAGTATTCGGGGCCAACGAAGTTGAAAATAACCATATTGGTAAACCTATTGTAAATCCAGGTAATTACAATGTATCCATATAAGGAGGACCAACATTTCCAAAGCAAGGAAAATTACTAGGATTCTCAGTAAGAGGGGTTCCTAAGTTGGTAAATTCCGAAACAGTTGCCATTATATTCAACTTTAGTGAATTTTATTAACAATTTAAAACTAAAATTAACAATTCACAATTCACGCCTAACAATTAAAATTCACAATTCACACTTATGGTCTCTAAAAGTAAAAACAAACAAATGAACAAGCAATATCAAATCTAGGAGTCAAACCACACACAAACAGTAGATTCCCACACTAAAAACACTAGTTGGTGATGAAATCCAACATCGTAGAATTTTAATGTAGAAATGGCGGTTGGAATAGTTACCCTGACAACTTGCTTAATGAAACAGACTGGTGCAAGTTTCTCCACTATGCCATCTCGAGTGAAAAGAACCCTCTGGAGAGTCCAAGTGAGTCTAGCTAATGTCTACTCCAAGTACAGTGGGATCTTCCCTCCACCGTCACCTTGGGAAAGAATCCTAAAGTTTATGGCCACTAAGGTTACCAATAGAAACAAATATAGCTGGGGGAACAGTCTATGATCCGACACACATGCAAGGGCAGAGTAACAAAGCTCAATCCCCTTGAAGGCTCCTTGACATAATCCAAGGTTTACTGACAAGTGACCCTAGGCTCCTCGACAATGGTCAATCTGAGGTTTACCGTTGTTAATACATGTATATCTTCTATCGTTCCCAATGAGGAAGGATTGATTACCTCACTGGTTCAGATATGATCTTGTGCTTGACTCCTTTACGAGGAGCTTCCCAAAGCATACATGCAACAATTGGAATTTTTCCTACCACAAGATCGACTACTTGTTTGTTTTAGTTGCTTTGGAAATTTAACTACAACCTATTCCAAAGCACTAATCCTGAGCTAGATTGGTGGAAAGAGCCCTAAAAATGTAAAAATTTCTTGATGAATTTTATTAAGCGTTTTTTATTTAGGCTGTTATTACTCAAAGGGTAAGTGGATATGAAACCAATGGTGTTATGACCCGACCCAAAACTGAATGCAATAGAATATGATAATGTAATCTTTTCAATTCGATGAATCCTAACTAAAGTAAGGAGAGATTTTCCATTCACTTCCAAGAATGCAAAAAATTGATCACTAAGAGAAAATATAACAAATTCTCTAATGCACTAATTTCATCAATAAAAACTAATGCAAATCAATTCCAAAACAATTTTTTTTACTTTCGTGTTTTTAAAACAAGCATAAAAACATGTAAATTCAAATTAAAGAAACTAATCTAAATCTACGATTGATTTTTCAAAATGTAAACTATGCAATTGTAATCTATGCACAATTCACTTGAAAAGTATGCAAATGTAATCTATGCACATTTTTCACTCATATTCTGAAAATGAGAATACTAATTGCAAATGTGATCTATGCAAGAGAATTCTCAAACATAAGATGATTCTAATGTAATCTAAGAACCAATCAAGTGCTGGCAATATGATGCAATGTGTTGTCCTTGATGGCAACCTACTTGATGAAGTTGTCCTTGATGGAAACTGACTTGATGAGTTGTCTTTGGATAGCAACCTATTTGTTAGTGATGTAAATCTGATGTATCTATAGAGTAGCTTAGAAGTAGAAGAAGAAAGAAATTCTTGTAAGTGCCAGAGTAATGATGAATAAGATATGTCACAAAGCATACGCGAGTTTGTAAAGGAAATGTAGCATATGTACACGGAAAAGTACGTACCAAGTAGCATATGCCTATTTGCACTCTAAATTTATAAAACCAGGGGACATGACCATGGTATTGCCCCACAATATTGAGCGTTGGATTATCTATTTGATCCCGTCCAGGAATACCATCAGCGGTTAAGTGGTTTTGACTCATGGTATTGATAAAGGCTAAAACTATATAAGGAGAAGA
The DNA here is from genome assembly GCA_034641835.2 of Pinus albicaulis. NCBI lineage: Eukaryota > Viridiplantae > Streptophyta > Pinopsida > Pinales > Pinaceae > Pinus > Pinus albicaulis. The sequence continues at coordinate 242,498,165 of CM076571.1, forward strand.
GGATTATAGTGCTAGAGTGTGCATAGGTTTGGGTTTTAATGAATACTTCACTCTGAAGTATATCTGCATGGAATGGGTAACAGTTTATTGATTGATCTGAATTAATAATGCACCTATGAAGAAAATGATGAAGAGGCATCTCTAGATCTGAAATGACTATGTATTTTCTAGATCTGTTTATGGAATGTTTAGATCTATGATCTGGCGAATCTTTGCTAAAGTAAAGGGTGATATCTGAGTTATCTGTTCTGAAGATATGCATAGTACTGAAAAGTTACAGATCTATACGCAGGTTAGTTTCAGAAAAAGCGCGTGTATACGCAGGTTCATTTCAGCAAAAGCGCGTATGAAATCAAAGGTCAGTTCTGAAATGTTTGCAGATGTATACACAGGTTTGTCTCTATGAAAGCACGTATATATGTGGGTTCAATGAAGTAAAAGCGCATATGGAATCTAGGGTTTTTCTGAAGTGTGTGGAATGAAATGTCTGATCTGTTTTGTTGTTTTACTGCTATCTGTCAATGATGTATTCATACAGATCTGGGTTGTTTGAATGTTGATTATGATGCTGATTATGTTGATTAAAGATCAAGTTGTTGGTTGATTGGTTGATGATTCAATGAATGAATTGATGGGGTTATAAGTTTCAGTTTGATGTATGTTGAGCTTAAATGTGTGGAGTGGGTCCAGTCTGAAAATCTAATGAAAGGTGGCCTACAAGGTATTTTGTGTGCAAGCTGATGGATCCAGTATGAAAATTGATGAAATGTGGTCCGCAGTGGTGCTGGGGGTCGAAGCCTTCAGTGAGGGGGTTGTAGCTCCCTTCCAGTGGTAGCCGGTAAACGAGACCAGCGGGTGGTAGCTCCCTTCCAGGAGAGGCTGGTAAACGAGAGCAGGGGGTAGTAGCTCCCTTCCAGGAGAGGCTGGCAAACGAGATCAGGGGGTTGGAGCTCCCTTCCAGTAGTGGCTGGAGAATGAGAGAAGGTTGTAGCCTTCTGCAGGTGGGTGCCTGCGTGCTGGTATGAGTCTGTGCTAGTACAAAATTGTAAGAAGTTTTCTTTATAATAAATATTGAAGACAGAGACGACAGTAGCGGTGGTTTTCTCCCGAATTGTGTTTCCACCTTAAATACTGGTGTTCATGTGTGTTGCTTATGTGTGATGGTTTATTCCATTATTACTGCACATTCTTACTGCTTACTAAACATCTGGTGAATGAATGATGCAATGATCTAAGTAAAGAATTAAATGCATAATAAGATCTTTGGACATACTCAAGTTTTCTTAAGGATATCCGCGTGTATACGCGAGTTGGGTTCAGTAAAGTAGCATATGGTTTTTAGACAAATAAAAATAAAAAAATTTCATTCAAGCTCTAAATACTGATTCACCCCCCCCCCTCAGTATTTTTCCCAACAATTGGTATCAAAGCAGGTCCTTCTGCAAAAGCTTGATCACTTGAAGGAGATCCATCACAATGCGAAGGAAGAAAAAGAAGAGGGCTACTCAAAGAAAGAAGTGTACAATAGAAAATGAAGATGATGAATCAGGTATTGATTGTTGTTCGTGTAACTCGCTTCCTTGTGCATGCAATTGTGAAGATAGTGAAAATAATAGTGAAAGTAACAGTATGGGTCTAGAAGAAAATCTCAAGATTAATGTTGAAGATCATTTTAAAAAGAAGGAATCTATCTACAAAGATATGATCTCTAGAATGAATGGACAGATAGAAATGTATCAAAGACTGCAGGATAAAGTAACCATTCGAAGTGAAAGACTTGAAGCAGAAATCATCTCTCTCAAAACAAATCTGGAAAAATCAAATAAGAATAATGAAGAACTTTTACAAACTTTTGAAGAACAAGAAAATGGGTTGAAAGTAGATATTTTAAAATTTAATGATCAAGTAGAAGAAGGAAGAAGGGACGAAGAAAGTATGAAGAAGCAATGCAAAAAATTGGAGGTTGAGGTAAACATTTTAAAAGGTAAATTAGAAGAAAAAGATAAACTCTTGAGGTTTCAAGATAGTACTAAGATTCTGGACAATATTCTTAGTAGTCAAAGGTCTCCTTCTGTTAAATTTGGTCTTGGTTTTCATGAAAATGTTAAAGGAGAATCTAGTTCACAAGGAAGTGCTAAAGATTCAAAGGATGTCAATGCAAAACCTGAAGAGTTGAAAGAAACAAGAAGTCAACCAACAATCATGAACACTCAAAGGAAATCATTCCTCCAATCCATAGAAACATCAATCAATTCTCTCCTTGGATCAATAATGTTAACGTTTTAAATGTCATAATTATGCGCACAAACAATTGCAAAGTATTGTTTCAAATACAAACAAACAGATCTCTACGCTAGTATACTGTTTTTCTTTAAGGGATATTGTTTTTCATGCAGCAAGTTTGGTCATAAAGCAGCTGATTGCAATAGAAGAAAGAATAGAAAAACACATTATGATCCCTATGCTTACTTTTCTGGTCACACAAGATGTTATGCTTGTAACAAGTATGGACATGTATAAAAAGAATGCAGGATGAATAGATCTGAGAAATTGGATAATTTCCAGCACACAATAAGAAATTTCAAGCAAAGCTGGAAAAATAAGGAGGACCGGTCAAAAACGTAGGGAATATTGACCCTACTGCAGTCATCCGCTTCTAAAGCTTACTTCTCATAATGACTGCAGGAGTGACGTGAGATACATTATAGGAATCAGTAATGTATCATCACAAGGGGAGAAATGTATGATGATTCCAATGGTTGGTTTGGTAATTCTGGTTGTGTTTATTTCTAACAATGCATCTAATGTGACAACAGAAGACAGGTACAAAATGTATAAATCCAGAAGAAGAAGGAATGTGAAATTTTCAGTATTTCACTTTCCATACGCGGGTTTCATGAACTAAAGCCGCATATACACGGAGCTCCAATGGAGACAGAAGGGTATGTTTTCCTGTTAAGGAAAACAGTGAGATGGCTCAAGAACAGGAGCACAGTTTCAGGGGGAGCATTATCCTTGCTGAGAGTAATGCAATGTTGGCATTATGATGGTTCTGAAATATGATCTCTCTCTTGAGGTCTTTTTGGTATTGGTTATAAAAAATCATATTTGTAATTTGATGAACAGGTTATGTTGAGACCTATTATGTAAATTGTTATATTCAGTCATTTAAGAATTTATTCAAATCTGTAAACCCACTTGGTTGGGTACTTGAGTCACATATGTAAATCCACTTGGTTGGATCATTGATGTAAGTATGATTCCTTGGTGATAGGAAAGGTCATAGATTCATGTACTTCATTGAAAAATATATTTTAAGATTCAGCGTGAACTTAGGGGGAGCATGGTAACTTCTGTGCACATCAGAAGAAAAACCTTGTTTTGGTGTTGATCTGCCCTTTTCCCTTGATGTCAAAGGGGGAGAGTATCATGGTGTTTAAATAATGGTTATAATCAATTTATATATTTGTTGTGGTGATCAAACACCATCATGGTTTCCATCAAGTCCAAAGGGGGAGATTGTTGGCAATATGATGCAATGTGTTGTCCTTGATGGCAACCTACTTTGATGCAATGTGTTGTCCTTGATGGCAACCTACTTGATGAAGATGTCCTAGCCTACTTGATGAAGTTGTCCTTGATGAAAACTTACTTGATGAGTTGTCTTTGGATACCAACCTATTTGTTAGTGTTGTAAATCTGATGTATCTACACAGCAGCTAAAAAGTAGCAGAAGAAAGAAATTCTTGTAAGTGCCAGAGTAATGATGAATAAGATATGTCACAAAGCATACGCGGGTTTGTAAAGGAAAAGTAGCGTATGTACGCGGAAAAGTACGTACCAAGTAGCGTATGCCTATTTGCGCTCTAAATTTATAAAACCAGGGGACATGACCATGGTATTGGCCCACAATATTGAGCGTTGGATTATCTATTTGATCCCGTCCAGGAATACCATCAGCGGTTAAGTGGTTTTGACTCATGGTATTGGTAAAGGCTAAAACTATATAAGGAGAAGAGGATCATAGTGCAAGAGTGTGCATAGTTCTGGGTTTTAATGAATACTTCACTCTGAAGTATATCTACATGGAATGGGTAACATTTTATTGATTGATCTAAATTAATAATGCACCTATGAAGAAAATGATGAAGAGGGATATCCAGATCTAAAATGACTATGTATTTTCTAGATCTGTTTATGGAATTTTTAGATCTGTGATCTGGCGAATCTTTGCTAAAGTAAAGGGTGAGATCTGAGTTATCTTTTCTGAAGAGCTGCATAGTCCTAAAAAGTTACATATCTATAAGCAGGTTAGTTTCAGAAAAATCACGTGTATACGCAGGTTCGTTTCAGCAAAAGCGCGTATGAAATCAAAGGTCAGTTCTGAAATTTTTGCAGATGTATACGCAGGTTTGTCTCTGTGAAAGCACGTATATACGCGGGTTCAGTGAAGTAAAAGCGCGTATGGAATCTAGGGTTTTGCTGAAGTGTGTGGAATGAAATGTATGATCTGTTTTGTTGTTTTACTGTTATCTATCAATGATGTATTCATACAGATCTGGGTTGTTTGAATGTTGATTATGCTGCTGATTATGTTGATTAAAGATCAAGTTTTTGGTTGATTGGTTGATGATTCAATGAATGAATTGATGGGGTTATAAGTTTCAGTTTGATGTATGTTGAGCTTGCAATGGTATAGTGGGTCCAGCTCAAAATCAAGAAAGGTGGCCTAGGAGGCATGTTGTGCATTGATGGATCCAAAGATGGAACTTAATGAAATGTGGTCTCATAAAGGGTGCCGTGGGTCGAAGCCTTCAGGAGGGGGCTGTAGCCCTTTCCAAGTATAGCTGTAAACGAGAGTGTGGGGCAGAGCTTCCAGCAGGGGTCGGTAAAACGAGAATAGGGGTAGTAGGCCTTTCCGTGAGAGGTACTTGTAATGAGATCAGGGCTGGAGCTCCCTCCAAAGAGTGGCAGAGGCCCAGGAGAAGGTTTATGGTGCCGCTTTTATGTGTGGGTGTCTGTAGCTGTATGAGTCTTCTGCTATAAAATTGTAAGAAGTTTTCTTTATAATAAATATTGAAGACAGAGACGACAACAGCGGTGGTTTTCTCCCGAATTGGGTTTCCACCTTAAATACTGGTGTTCATGTGTGTTGCTTATGTGTGATGGTTTATTCTATTATTACTGCACATGTTTACTGCTTACTAAACATCTGATGAATGAATGATGCAATGATCTAAGTAAAGAATTAACGTGGCAGATCCTCTGACATACGCGTAGAGTCAAACCAGATCGTGGGGTTGGAGCTCCCTTCCAGTAGTGGCTAGAGAACGAGAGAAGGTTGCAGCCTTCTGCAGGTGGGTGCCTATGTGCTGGTATGAGTCTGCACCAGTACAAAATTGTAAGAAGTTTTCTTTATAATAAATATTGAAGACAAAGACGACAACAGCGGTGGTTTTCTCCCGAATTGGGTTTCCACCTTAAATACTGGTGTTCATGTGTGTTTCTTATGTGTGATGGTTTATTCTGCTATTACTGCACATGCTTACTTCTTACTAAACATCTGATGAATTAACGATGCAATGATCTAAGTAAAGAATTAAATGCATAATAAGATCTCTGGACATACGCAGGAGAGGCTGGTAAACGAGATCAAGGGGTTGGAGCTCCCTTCCAGTAGTGGCTAGAGAATGAGAGAAGGTTGTAGCCTTATACAGGTGGGTGCCTGTGTGCGGTATGAGTCTGCGCCAGTACAAAATTGTAAGTTTTCTTTATAATAAATATTGAAGACAGAGACGACAAAAACGGTGGTTTTCTCCCAAATTGGGTTTCCACCTTAAATACTGGTGTTCATGTGTGTTGCTTATGTGTGATGGTTTATTCTGTTATTACTGCACATGCTTACTTCTTACTAAACATCTGATGAATTAATGATGCAATGATCTAAGTAAAGAATTAAGTGCATAATAAGATCTCTGGACATACGCAAGTTTTCTTAAGGATATCCGCGTGTATACGCGAGTTGGGTTCAATAAAGTAGCGTATGGTTTTTAGAGAAAGAAAAAGAAAAAAAATTCAGTCAAGCTCTAAATACTGATTCACTCCCCCCACCCCCCCCCCTCTCGCATTTTTCCCAACAATTTCAGACTGTGATCGTTGGTGTCCTTCGCGTGCTTGATCGCTTGAAGGAGATCCATCACAATGGGCAAGAAGCAAAATAAGAGGGATACTCAAAGAAATAAGTGTACAACATAAACTGAAGATGATGAATCGGGTACTGATCGTTGTTTGTGTAACTCACTTCCTTGTGCATGCAATTGTGAAGACAGTGAAAATAATAGTGAAAGTAACAGTATGGGTCAAAGAAAATCTCAAGATTAATTTTGAAGATCATTTTAAAAAGAAGGAATTTATATACAAAGATATGATCTCTAGAATGAATGGAAAGATAGAAATGTATCAAAGACTACAGGATAAAGTAACCATTCGAAGTGAAAGACTTGAAGCAGAAATCATCTCTCTCAAAACAGATCTGGAAAAATCAAATAAGAAGAATGAAGAACTTTTAAAAACTTTTGAAGAACAAGAAAATGGGTTGAAAGAAGAGATTTTAAAATTGAATGATCAAGTAGAAGAAGGAAGAAGGGTCAAAGAAAGTATGAAGAAGCAATGCCAAAGATTGGAGGTTGAGGTAAACATTTTAAAAGGTAAATTAGAAGAAAAAGATAAAATCTTGAGCTTTCAAGATAGTACTAATATTCTGGACAATATTCTTAGTAGTCAAAGGTATCCTTTTGTTAAATTTGGTCTTGGTTTTCATGAAACTGTTAAAGGAGAATCTATTTCACAAGAAAGTGCTAAAGATTCAAAGGATATCAATGCAAAACCTGAAGTGTTGAAAGAAACAAAAGGTCAACCGACAATCATGAACTCTCAAAAGAAATCATTCCCTCCTAACTATAGAAGCATCAATCGATTCTCTCCTTTTGATCAATAATGTTGAATGATTTAAATGTCATAATTATGGACATGTTGCATCCAATTGCAGAAGCAGATTGTTTCAGTCGCAAACAAATAGATTCTACACAGAAAGGTACTCGGGTTTCTTTAAGGGATATTGTTTTTCATGCAGCAAGTTTGGTCATAAAGCAGCTGATTGCAATAGAAGGAAGATTAGAAAAACACATTATGATCCCTATGCTTACTTTTCTGGTCGCACAAGATGTTATGCTTGTAACAAGTATGGACATGTAGAAAAATAATGCAGGATGAATAGATCTGAGAAATTGGATAATTTCCAGCACACAATAAGAAATTTCAAGCAAAGCTGGAAAAAGAAGGAGGACCAGTCAAAAACGTAGGGAATATTGACCCTAATACATTCAACTTCTTCTAAAGCTTACTTCTCATAATTACTATAGGAGTGATGTGAGATACATTATAGGAATCAGTAATGTATCATCACAAGGGGAGCAATGTATGATGATTCCCATGGTTGGTTTGGTAATTCTGGTTGTGTTTATTTCTAACAATGCATCTAATGTGACAACAGAAGACAGGTAAAAAATGTATAAATCCAGAAGAAGAAGGAGTGTGAAATTTTCAGTATTTCACTTTCCATACGCGGGTTTTGTGAACTAAAGCTGCGTATACACGCGAGTTCCAATGGAGACAGAAGTGTATGTTTTTATGTTAAGGAAAATAGTGAGATGGCTCAAGAACAGGAGTACAGTTTCAGGGGGAGCATTATCCTTGCTGAGAGTAATGCATTGTTGCCATTATGATGGTTCTGAAATATGATCTCTCTCTTGAGGTATTTTTGATATTGGTTATAAAAAATCATATTTGTAATTTGATGAAAAGGTTATGTTGAGACCTATGATGTAAATTGTTATATTCAGTCATGTAAGGACTTATTCAAATCTATAAACCCACTTGGTTGGGTACTTGAGTCACATATGTAAATCCACTTTGTTGGATCATTGATGTAAGTATGAATCCTTGGTGATAGGAATGGTCATAGAGTCATGTACTTCATTGAAAAATATGTTTAAAGATTCAGCGTGAACTCAGGGGGAGCATGGTAACTTCAGTACACATCAGAAGAAAAACCTTGTTTTGGTTTTGATCCGCCCTTTGCCCTTGATGTCAAAGGGGGAGAGTATCATGGTGTTTGAATAATGGTTATAATCAATGTATATATCTGTTGTGGTGATCAAACACCATCATGGTTGCCATCAAGTCCAAAGGGGGAGATTTTTGGCAATATGATGCAATGTGTTGTCCTTGATGGCAACCTACTTTGATGCAATGTGTTGTCCTTGATGTCAACCTACTTGATGAAGTTGTCCTAACCTACTTGATGAAGCTGTCCTTGATGGAAACTGGTTTGATGAGTTGTCTTTGGATAGCAACCTATTTGTTAGTGATGTAGATCTAATGTATCTACAGAGCAGCTCAGAAGTAGCACAAGAAAGAAATTCCTGTAAGTGCCAGAGTAATGATGAATAAGATATGTCACAAAGCATACGCAGGTTTGTAAAGGAAAAGTAGTGTATGTACGCAGAAAATTACGTACCAAGTAGCGTATGCCTATTTGCGCTCTAAATTTATAAAACCAGGGGACATGACCATGGTATTGCCCCACAATATTGAGCGTTGGATTATCTATTTGATCCTGTCCAGGAATACCATCATCGGTTAAGTGGTTTTGACTCATGGTATTGATAAAGGCTAAAACTATATAAGGAGAAGAGGATCATAGTGCAAGAGTGTGCATAGGTCTGGGTTTTAAAGAATACTTCACTCTGAAGTATATCTGCATGGAATGGGTAATAGTTTATTGATTTATCTGAATTAATAATGCACCTATGAATAAAATGATGAAGAGGGATCTCTAGATCTGAAATGACTATGTATTTTCTAGATTTGTTTATGGAATGTTTAGATCTGTGATCTCGCAAATATTTGTTGAAGTAAAGGGTGAGATCTGAGTTATCTATTCTGAAGAGCTGCATAGTCCTGAAAAGTTACAGATCTATACGCAGGTTAGTTTCAGAAAAAGCGTGTGTATACGCAGGTTCATTTCAGCAAAAGTGCATATGAAATCAAAGGTCAATTCTGAAATGTTTGCAGATGTATACGCAGGTTTGTCTCTGTGAAAGCGCGTATATATGCGGGTTCAGTGAAGTAAAAGCGCGTATGGAATCTAGGGTTTTGCTGAAGTGTGTGGAATGAAATGTCTGATCTGTTTTGTTGTTTTACTGCTATCTGTAAATGATGTATTCATACAGATCTGGGTTGTTTGAATGTTGATTGTGTTGCTGATTATGTTGATTAAAGATCAAGTTGTTGGTTGATTGGTTGAATTCAATGAATGAATTGATGGGGTTATAAGTTTCAGTTTGATGTATGTTGAGCTTAAATGTGTGGAGTGGGTCCAGTCTGAAAATCTGATGAAAGGTGGCCTACAAGGTATGTTGTGTGCAAGCTGATGGATCCAGTATGAAAATTGATGAAACGTGGTCCGCAGTGGTGCTGGGGGTCGAAGCCTTCAGTGAGCAGGTTGTAGCTCCCTTCCAGTGGTAGCTGGTAAACGAGAGCAGGGGGTAGTAGCTCCCTTCTAGGAGAGGCTGGTAAACCAGAGGAGGGGGTAGTAGCTCCCTTCTAGGAGAGGCTGGTAAACGAGATCAGGGGGTTAGAGCTCCCTTCCAGTAGTGGCTGGAGAACGAGAGAAGTTTTCAGCCTTCTGCAGGTGGGTGCCTACGTGCTGGTATGAGTTTGCGCCAGTACAAAATTGTAAGAAGTTTTCTTTATAATAAATATTGAAGACAGAGACGACAACAGCGGTGGTTTTCTCCCGAATTGGGTTTTCACCTTAAATACTGGTGTTCATGTGTGTTTCTTATGTGTGATGGTTTATTCTTTTATTACTGCACATGCTTACTGCTTACTAAACATCTGGTGAATGAATGATGCAATGATCTAAGTAAATAATTAAATGCATAATAAGATCTCTCGACATACGCAAGTTTTATTAAGGATATCCGCGTGTATACGTGAGTTGGGTTCAGTAAAGTAGTGTATGGTTTTTAGAGAAAGAAAAATAAAAAGTTTTCAGTCAAGCTCTAAATATTGATTCACCCCCCACCCCACTCTCAGTATTTTTCCCAACAATTGGTATCAGAGCAGGTCCTTCTGCAGAAGCTTGATCGCTTGAAGGAGATCTGTCACAATGGGAAGGAAGCAAAAGAAGAGGGCTACTCAAAGAAATAAGTGTACAATAGAAAATGATCTGAAAATGGAATGTACTTGTTTAAGGGTGCAAGGTATCCATTTTCATTTAAGTAAATGAGTGCAAATACTCATAATTTTAAATTGAGCTATACACTCCAAGTGACCTCTGAAAATGTGAAAACTTCTTATTTCTTATACAGAGATAGAATGTAGGGGCATTCACCGGACATGTCACCTCTAAAGAGAGGATGAGTTCCAGAGGCTACCTGGCCCTCTACAGGCTCTGCCTAAAGAAATAATGAAGTAACACTTAGAAGTCTTTGACATACACATACTTGAAGTTTATGCAGAATTTTTGCTTGGAAGAGGAGTAAGTCTTTTCTTCTGTTTATGTGTTTAAAGTTTATTTGTTTTTGCTGAAACTTAACATTTATATCAGCAACCATAATTCAGCCATAGAATACAAAACACAACAGCAACATAATATAGGAGTTCACCCCAACTCTTGGGCTACATCTCCTTTGAGCTTCGTCAACATGACTAGACTCTTTGGGATTAAGGTAATCAAATTCTTTTACAAGCTCCAAACTTAACCACAATGAATACAAGAATGATTCAAAGGGCTGAGAATACCATTTTAAATCCCTTTAATAGCTGTCCAATTCCTGCAAACAACTTTAGGCTTCCATGGGCATACATCCTTCTGTCGGTGCACTAAGCTTCTCTGAGCTTCTAAATGGCACAAACTCCCTCAGATTTCTGTTTCTACTCCTGAAACCACTACTGCTACATCCAATAATGATCATACATCAAATACCAACTGATAAATTGCTTACATTAAGCACAACATCCCCAAAAATGGCTCTCCTCCACGGTTTGCCCAGGGCTGCCCACGACTTCATATCAACTTCTCGAGCTTTAGAAGTACTCAAAATGATCTGAAACCACTTCCATTGGTTCCATAATGACTTAAATAGTCAAGATAGAGTTTTTTTTCATCAAAAACGGCCTCCGGCTGCTCCGGTTTCGCCTACATACTCTATTTGGAAAATGGCCTCTAGAACTTAAATGAAGCTTTTCGGCTTTCTAAAGTTCTTAACAAGCTCTAAAAACCATCCAAACAGATTCAAAAGGCATGAAATAGCTAATAATGACTATTAATTTACCTTAAACAGAGAAACACAGTCCACAACACAACCTTCTCCTTCTAGGCCCTGATGGCTCCTTCATCTTCTTCGAAGATTAACAGGCTGAAACTGAGCTCCAATGGCTCTGAAACCTACGCCATTGAGTCCAAAAGGCTGAGAACATACGAAATCAAAAAAAAATTCGTTCCAAAAGGTTGAGTAATGAGAAAGTTATGACCAAAACAACTTTGCCCCAATTTCCTCCACTAAATGTGGAGCAACTGCCAGTTAACTCCACTAAAAGTGGAAGTCCACCTAAATTTGGGAGCGCCTCCAGAATCTCTGCCATATTAAACTCCACTTAACTGAAGCTTAATTAAATATTAAACTTTATATTAGGCTCCTTAAGCGCTCTTAACATTAAGCTCCCACACTGGTCATATGATGAGGTTCCATGGGAGGAGGGCTGGCCCCTCCGTGCTCCGCCGGACCCACTTTACTAAAAGTGCAATAACTTCTTCATACGGTATCCGTTTTTCGAACCGTTTGCGGCGCCAGAATCAGGAAGACGAGACCTATGTAACCATCTTGGTTTCAATCAATTTTGAGAACTTTCATTTTTGAGCTTTTTCCCAAGCTCAGATTTGAGCTCCTGATCACACCTCCCAAATGAGAGGCTTTTGGTCCCCAAAAGCTTACTGAAATGCTGAGCTGAACTGTAGTATAGCAAATGAGAGAATAAAAACATCCTCTTCTCTTCAGCCTTCAAAAATTTTCCTGAATTGCCAACTGTTCACATGGCGAATTTTGCTGAATGAGCCATGTACTTGTGCCGAATCCCGACCAAGTTTTCTTGCCATACCAAACTGCCATACTGAAACCAGAAATGGCACTTGCTGAAATTTTTGTCCTCTTTGCTCGCATGCCTTTCCAACTCATGGAATCTTGCACTGCTTTGCACTGACACTTCGTTCTCTGCACCAAACGACACCAAAAGCATCTTGTGCAACATATGACATCAACAACCAGTTGACAATAAAATGTGCTATATAAATAACACACAAACTCTGTAACAAGTGTGCACACAACCGACGCAAGTCGATAAAAAACAAGATACATCTTGACAAACATATGTGTATGTATCATGTACAATGAACTATATACAATTCGCTAATTACACATACAACCTCTATGCACATGTGCAACTTCAACTCTTCTTTCCAAATACCCACAAGTACATCATCCCAAAAACATGTGGGTGAACAAGAGCTGAACCAAAATACATTTCTGCAACATAAGTGAGTATCATACTCATCTTTTACACCTCCATGGCGAAATTTTGCAACAACAAAGAAATTCTTTCAACTGAAACTGCTTTTACATGCAATCTTGCATCAACTTTTCAACTGAAATACATGCATACCAATCTGAAATTTGCATGTACAAAATGAGTAATGACTTACTGCAATAAGAAGTCCATCCACTTCTCACCAAGCCAATTCCATGGCGACTTTTGCTGCTGCAAATTTTCCTCATGTGAAACTTGCCTTTCCACATCAATAATGGACTCCGTAGATCCACTTGCGCCAAACTGTTTGTCCCTTAGCTGCATACGCTTTGGACGATTTGTTGGATGCAAATTCCAACAATGAGAGACATCATGTCCCTTCCTTTGACAAACTGAGCAAATCTTAAGCACTTTCTGAGAAAGTTCTCTTTGCCTCTTTTGCTTCCTGTGTGCTTTCTTTTTCAACCAGCATCTTGAAGCAACATGGTTAAACAAACCACAAAAAGAACATGCAATTCTTTTCCAATGCTTGTGTGGAAATTTTCCATGCTTTACATGATCAAAGGAAATATGATTGAAATCAGATTTATACCTTTCTCTTTCACCTTCATTACCTTCATGAGGAGGTGAATCAAAAGAAGAAGAAGCTCCCTTTGGAACACTATCAATCCCATTAATGGTTTTAGAGCTTTCACCACTCCCTTGTTCAAGTGCATGCTGATGCACACCTTCTTCCTTCATGGCTGCTTTGGAACTTTCTCCATAAGATTGTCCATAGCCAAGACCCAAATTCTTAGGCCTTACATCAACCATTATTGGCTCAACTATGCCTTGTGCATGCTTGCCCAAACCTTTGCCTTCTTGATAGCCCATTTTCAACATTAATTTGGACCCAAAACCTCTTGTATGTTTTTCAAAAGAACCTACATACTTTTCAATGGAGGAACTTGAAGACAAACTAGAATTGTTTACCTCTTCTTCAAGCTGATACTTGGCTAAGGCTTCTTTGGCAACAAGGAGTGGCCTTCCATTTCCTGCAATTGGTCAGAAAGCAACTGCTTCTCTTCCCTCATGGAATTCAACCGCTCTTGAAGTCTAGAGCTCTTTCTTTCATCCTCATACATTTCTCTCACCATATTCATCATGATGAAAAATTCTTGCTTCAAGCCTTCATCAAAAAATCTTGTGAAGGAGGACGATTTTGAGAACTCACTTATGGAAGTTGTCATTATAAAAATGAACAAAAGAGCTTCAGCAAACTCAAACAACAAGTAGTTTGCAGAATAATAAAGCAGTCAATCTTCAACACTGCTTAAGACACCTTTCAAGCTACACAATCAAGCTAGTGATGTCAGTAAAGCAAACCTAGTGCTTTGATACCATCTGATCTGAAAATGGAATGTACTTGTTTAAGGGTGCAAGGTATCCATTTCCCATAATTTCAAATGTGAGCTATACACTCCAAGTGACCTCTGAAAATGTGAAACTTCTTATTTCTTATACAGAGATAGACTGTAGGGGCATTCATCGAACATGTCACCTCTAAAGAGGGAGACAGTCGAGAGGTGACATTGTGGTTCCCACAAGCCTCGCCCAAAGTGAGCAGTTCTAACACTTAGAAGTCTTTGACATACACATACTTGAAGTTTATGCAGAATTTTTGCTTGGAAGAGGAGTAAGTCTTTTCTTCTGTTTATGTGTTTAAAGTTTATTTGTTTTTGCTGAAACTTAACATGTATATCAGCAACATAATTCAGCCATAGAATACAAAACACAACAACAACATAATATAGGAGTTCACCCCAACTCTTGGGCTACATCTCCTTTGAGCTTCGTCAACATGACTAGACTCTTTGGGATTAAGGTAATCAAATTATTTTACAAGCTCCAAACTTAAACACAATGAATACAAGAATGATTCAAAGGGCTGAGAATACCATTTTAAATCCCTTTAATGGCTGTCCAATTCCTGCAAACAACTTTAGGCTTCCATGGGCATACATCCTTCTGTCGGTGCACTAAGCTTCTCTGAGCTTCTAAATGGCACAAACTCCCTCAGATTTCTGTTTCTACTCCTGAAACCACTACTGCTACATCCAATAATGATCAGACATCAAATACCAACTGATAAATTGCTTACATTAAGCACAACATCCCCAAAAATGGCTCTCCTCCACGGTTTTCCCAGGGCTGCCCACGACTTCATATCAACTTCTCGAGCTGTAGAAGTACTCAAAATGATCTGAAACCACTTCCATTGGTTCCATAATGACTTAAATAGTCAAGATAGAGTTTTGTTTCATCAAAAACGGCCTCCGGCTGCTCCGGTTTCGCCTACATACTCTATTTGGAAAATGGCCTCTAGAACTTAAATGAAGCTTTTCAGCTTTCTAAAGTTCTTAACAGGCTCTAAAAACCATCCAAACAGATTCAAAAGGCATGAAATAGGTAATAATGACTATTCATTTACCTTAAACAGAGAAACACAGTCCACAACACAGCCTTCTCCTTCTAGGCCCTGATGGCTCCTTCATCTTCTTCGAAGATTAACAGGCTGAAACTGAGCTCCAATGGCTCTAAAACCTACGCCATTGAGTCCAAAAGGCTGAGAACATACGAAATCAAAAAAAAATTCGTTCCAAAAGGTTGAGTAATGAGAAATTTATGACCAAAACAACTTTGCCCCAATTTCCTCCACTAAATGTGGGGCAACTGCCAGTTAACTCCACTAAAAGTGGAAGTCCACCTAAATTTGGGAGCGCCTCCAGAATCTCCGCCATATTAAACTCCACTTAAATGAAGCTTAATTAAATATTAAACTTTATATTAGGCTCCTTAAGCGCTCTTAACATTAAGCTCCCACACTGGTCATATGATGAGGTTCCATGGGAGGAGGGTTGGCCCCTCCGTGCTCCGCCGGACCCACTTTACTAAAAGTGCAATAACTTCTTCATACGGTGTCCGTTTTTCGAACCGTTTGCGGCGCCAGAATCAGGAAGACGAGACCTATGTAACCATCTTGGTTTCAATAAATTTTGAGAACTTTCATTTTTGAGCTTTTTCCCAAGCTCAGATTTGAGCTCCTGATCAGAAAATGAAGATGATGAATCAGGTACTGATTGTTGTTTGTGTAACTCACTTCCTTGTGCATGCAATTGTGAAGATAGTGAAAATAATAGTGAAAGTAACAGTATGGGTCTAGAAGCAAATCTCAAGATTAATGTTGAAGATCATTTTAAAAAGAAGGAATCTATCTACAAAGATATGATCTCTATAATGAATTGACAGATAGAAATGTATCAAAGACTGCATGATAAAGTAACCATTCGAAGTGAAAGACTTGAAGCAGAAATCATCTCTCTCAAAACAGATCTGGAAAAATCAAATAAGAAGAATGAAGAACTTTTACAAACTTTTGAAGAACAAGAAAATGGGTTGAAAGAAGAAATTTTAAAATTGAATGATCAAGTAGAAGAAGGAAGAAGGGTCGAAGAAATTATGAAGAAGCAATGCCAAATATTGGAGGTTGAGGTAAACATTTTAAAAGGTAAATTAGAAGAAAAAGATAAACTCTTGAGGTTTTAAGATAGTACTAAGATTCTGGACAATATTCTTAGTAGTCAAAGGTCTCCTTTTGTTAAATTTGGTCTTCTTTTTCATGAAACTTTTAAAGTAGAATCTAGTTCACAAGAAAGTGCTAAATATTCAAAGGATATCAATGCAAAACCTGAAGTGTTGAAAGAAACAAAAGGTCAACCGACAATCATGAACTCTCAAAAGAAATCATTCCCTCCTAACTATAGAAGCATCAATCGATTCTCTCCTTTGATCAATAATGTTGAATGATTTAAATGTCATAATTATGGGCATGTTGCAACCAATTGCAGAAGCAGATTGTTTCAGTCACAAACAAATAGATTCTACACAGAAAGGTACTCAGGTTTCTTTAAGGGATATTGTTTTTCACGTAGCAAGTTTGGTCATAAAGCAACTGATTGCAATAGAAGAAAGAATAGAAAAACACATTATGATCCCTATGCTTCCTTTTCTAGTCACACAAGATGTTATGCTTGTAACAAGTATGGACATGTAGAAAAATAATGCAAGAGGAATAGATCTGAGAAATTGGATAATTTCCAGCACACAATAAGAAATTTCAAGCAAAGCTGGAAAAAGAAGGAGGACCGGTCAAAAACATAGGGGATAATAATCCTACTGCAGTATTCCGCTTCTAAAGCTTACTTGTCATAATGAATGCAAGAGTGATGTGAGATACATTATAGGAATCAGTAATGTATCATCACAAGGGGAGAAATATATGGTGATTCCCATGGTTGGTTTGGTAATTCTGGTTGTGTTTATTTCTAACGATGCATCTAATGTGACAATAGAAGATAGGTACAGAATGTATAAATCCAGGAGAAAATGGAGCTGTGAAATTTTCAGTATTTCACTTTTCATACGCGGGTTTCATGAACTAAATCTGCGTATACACGTGAGTTCCATTGGAGACAGAAGCGTATGTTTTTCTGATAAGAAAAACAGTGAGTCAGCTCAAGGACAGGAGCACAGTTTCAGGGGGAGCATTAGCCTTGCTGAGAGTAATGCATTGTTGGCATTATGATGGTTCTGAAATATGATCTCTCTCTTGAGGTATTTTTGGTATTGGTTATAAAAATTCATATTTTTAATTTGATGAAAAGTTTATGTTGAGACCTATGATGTAAATTGTTATATTCAGTCATGTAAGGACTTCTTCAAATTTGTAAACCCACTTGGTTGGGTAGTTGAGTCAAAATGTGTAAACCCACTTGGTTGGATCATTGATGTAATTATGAGTCCTTGGTGATAGGAAAGGCTCATAGATTCATGTACTTCATTGAAAAATATGTTTGAAGATTCATTGTGAACTCAAAGGGGAGCATGGTAACTTCTGCACACATCAGGAAAACCTTGTTTTGCTTTGATCCGCCCTTTCCCTTGATGTCAAAGGGGGAGAGTATCATGGTGTTTGAATAATGGTTATAATCAATGTATCTATCTGTTGTGGTGATCAAACACCATCATGGTTGCCATCAAGTCCAAAGGGGGAGATTGTTGGCAATATGATGCAATGTGTTGTCCTTGATGGCAACCTACTTGATGAAGTTGTCGTAACCTACTTGATGAAGTTGTCCTTGATGGAAACTGACTTGATAAGTTGTCTTTGGATAGCAACCTATTTTTTAGTGATGTAAATCTGATGTATCTATAGAGCAGCTCAGAAGTAGCAGAAGAAAGAAATTCCTATAAGTGCCAGAGTAATGATGAATAAGATATGTCACAAAGCATACGCGGGTTTGTAAAGGAAAAGTAGCGTATGTATGCGGAAAAGTACGTACCAAGTAGCGTATGCCTATTTGCGCTCTAAATTTATAAAACCAGGGGACATGACCATTGTATTGGCCCACAATATTGAGCGTTGGATTATCTATTTGATCCTGTCCAGGAATACCATCAGTGGTTAATTGGTTTTGACTCATGGTATTGATAAAGGCTAAAAATATATAAGGAGAAGAGGATCATAGTGCAAGAGTGTGCATAGGTCTGGGTTTTAATGAATACTTCACTCTGAAGTATATCTGCATGGAATGGGTAACATTTTATTGATTGATATTAATTAATAATGCACCTATGAAGAAAATGATGAAGAGGGATCTCTAGATCTGAAATTACTATGTATTTTCTAGATCTTTTTATGGACTGTTTAGATCTCTGATCTGGCGAATCTTTGCTGAAGTAAAGGGTGAGATCTGAGTTATCTGTTCTGAAGTGCTGCATAGTCCTGAAAAGTTACAGATCTATACGCAGGTTAGTTTCAGAAAAAGCGCGTGTATACGCCGGTTCGTTTCAGCAAAAGTGCATATGAAATCAAAGGTTAGTTCTGAAATGTTTGCAGATGTATACGTAGGTTTTTCTCTATGAAATCGTGTATATACGTGGGTTCGGTGAATTAAAAGCACATATGGAATATAGGGTTTTGCTGAAGTGTGTGGAATGAAATGTTTGATCTATTTTTTTGTTTTACTGCTATCTGACAATGATGTATTCATACAGATCTGGGTTGTTTGAATGTTGATTATGCTGCTGATTATGTTTATTAAAGATCAAGTTGTTGGTTGATTGGTTGATGGTTCAATGAATTAATTGATGGGGTTATAAGTTTCAATTTGATGTATGTTGAGCTTAAATGTGTGGAGTGGGTCCAGTCTGAAAATTTGATGAAATGTGGCCTACAAGGTATGTTGTGTGCAAGCTGATGGATCCAATATGAAAATTGATGAAACGTGGTCCGCAGTGGTGCTGGGGGTCGAAGCCTTCAGTGAGGGGGTTGTAGCTCCCTTCCAGTGGTAGCCGATAAACGAGAGCAGGGGGTAGTAGCTCCCTTCCAGGGGAGGCTGGTAAACAAGAGCAGGGGGTAGTAGCTCCCTTCCAGGAGAGGCTGGTAAACGAGATCAGGGGGTTGGAGCTCCCTTCTAGTAGTGGTTGGAGAACGAGAGAAGGTTGCAGCCTTCTGTAGGTGGGTGCCTGCGTGCTGTTATGAGTCTGTGCCAGTACAAAATTGTAAGAAGTTTTCTTTATAATAAATATTGAAGATAAAGACGACAACAGCGGTGGTTTTCTCCGAATTGGTTTACCAGCTTAAATACTGGTGTTCATGTGTGTTGCTTATGTGTGATGGTTTATTCTATTATTACTGCACATGCTTACTTCTTACTAAACATCTGATGAATTAATGATGCAATGATCTAAGTAAAGAATTAAATTCATAATAAGATCTCTGGACATACGCAAGTTTTCTTAAGGATATCCGCGTGTATACGCGAGTTGGGTTCAGTAAAGTAGCGTATGGTTTTTAGAGAAAGAAAAATAAAAAAAATTCAGTCAAGCTCTAAATACTGATTCACCCCCCCAACCCCCCCTCTCAGTATTTTTCCCAACAATTGGTATCAGAGCAGGTCCTTCTGCAGAAGCTTGATCGCTTGAAGGAGATCCGTCACAATGGGCAGGAAGAAAAATAAGAGGGCTACTCAAAGAAAGAAGTGTACAACAGAAAATGAAGATGATGAATCAGGTACTGATTGTTGTTTGTGTAACTCACTAAAAAAAAAAATAATAGCAATGATAATTCAAGGATCATTAACAGAGAATAAATGGACATATAGAAATGTATCAAAGATCAGCAGGATAAAGTAACCATTCAAGTGAAAGACTTGGAAGCGTAAATCATCTCTCTCAAAACAGATCTGGAAAAATCAAATAAGAAGAATGAAGAACTTTTACAAACTTTTGAAGAACAAGAAAATGGGTTGAAAGAAGAGATTTTAAAATTGAATGATCAAGTAGAAGAAGGAAGAAGGGTCGAAGAAGGTATGAAGAAGCAATGCCAAATATTGGAGGTTGAGGTAAACATTTTAAAAGGTAAATTAGAAGAAAAAGATAAACTCTTGAGGTTTCAAGATAGTACTAAGATTCTGGACAATATTCTTAGTAGTCAAAGGTCTCCTTCTGTTAAATTTGGTCTTTGTTTTCATGAAAATATTAAAGGAGAATCTAGTTCACAAGAAAGTGCTAAAGATTCAAAGGATATCAATGCAAAACCTGAAGTGTTGAAAGAAACAAAAGGTCAACCGACAATCATGAACTCTCAAAAGAAATCATTCCCTCCTAACTATAGAAGCATCAATCGATTCTCTCCTTTGATCAATAATGTTGAATGCTTTAAATGTCATAATTATGGGCATGTTGCAGCCAATTGTAGAAGCAGATTGTTTCAGTCACAAACAAACAGATTCTACACAGAAAGGTACTCAGGTTTCTTTAAGGGATATTTTTTTTCATGCAGCAAGTTTGGTCATGTTGGGGTTCCTATGTTTTGGCAGATTTGGCAATACCAAAAGATAAGACAACATCGAACCACTTTGGGGCCCTAGGATCTAGCCCTCCTGGACCCGGAGAGGGATCTCTCCAATAAAACAAAGAATGATGTATCTTTGAGAGCTCAAAATCAGATGTTAGGCTAGTTATGAAGCACAATAGGGGTTTCAAATGATTTGGTTGGTTGGATGCTAGGTTGGTCATGAGATAATAGACTAAGAAAGTTTTGGGAGGGATAGAGAAAAACAGCAGGATGTTTCAACAAAGGGGATAGGCCAAGAAAGTGCCATCCATTGGGCTATGGAGTCATTAAAGGAGAATTACTTGCAGCAACTAGCCAAGGCTTTCAGAGGGCAAGTCATCTATACTAAAGGATCTTTTAGATAGATGATGGGATGGAACATTAAGGAGAGAAGGTGAAAGAAGGAAAGACAACCATATTTTTTTCTATAGATCAGGTCAGAGGTCATTTAACTCCAGACCTGCTTGGACATACTCAAAGACAGCTCTCAAAGAGACAAAGGGGCTGCTTATAGATCGGACCAGAGGTCATTTAACTCCAGGTCAGCTTTAGCAACTCCAAGGGAAAACAAAGATAAGATAAACAAAGGGATCTTAGAAAGGTAAGCTGGTCGCGCAAGGATCCTGGTGGACAGGGCTAACTCTAATTCCCAGTGTTCCCAAACCTTCCAGCTTAAACCCAGCAAGAACATCTAAGAACTGATTCATTTAATTCATACATCAGAGAGTAGACAATCTCATCCACTACACTGGTTAAATCAACTGAAGACAGCTCTCAGATAGCACATAGCAGAAAACATTAAAGGTAGGGAGAGCAGGAAACATAGGGCACCTAACAAGGGTGAATCCTATGTTATACTTCTGTTACCTACCAGAAGAACATGAAACAGTATGAAAATGTCATAAACAGAGTTAAGAAGAACATCACCAATAGCAATAGACCAGGATCCTGTGAAATGTGCTTTGATTAATTGATGCAAAACTAGTCATGTACAATAAGCCCAATGGCTAATACAATCCAGACTTTCTCCTCCCAGCCGTTTACATACAACTACTCTGCTACTCCCTCCCAAGACTGTTCTACAGTCAAGAATGAATCCCTCTAACAGCAACTTCCCAACAACTCAACAACAACCCTTTACAATTCGTTCTTGGGAATTTTTATAGGAGAAGAGGAAGAAACAGAAGTAGGTGAAAAATTAAATGAGTTTCATTAAGACAGAATGGTGGAGGAAGCCAAGCCCATTATGCTTAATGGCGATGTGCTGCACTCTGTAGACTGTTGGGAGCCTTTTTCAGGTCAAACTTCACCTCTGATATGTCTCTTTAAGTCCTTTCGGCTGTCCAACACTCTGTGGTAACCTTCTGAATAAGTGAACTGGATTAAAGTCTGCGGGCTTCTCCATACCTCCATTACTACCGCTCAGACAGTCTTTAATGAAGCTTTGTCAGTGCAATTAACTGCTTATGGGCTCGAGGCGGCATGGAAACTACTGTAGGAAGGTGTACCTCTGGAGAAGACACGTTCTGCTGTTAGGTAGCGCAGTTATGACTTGCTGGTGCACTCACTAGTCTTCAAGCTTAGCCTTTGTTCTCTAAACACAGGATTAGCACTTCAAATTTCCAATTACAGGCTCAAATTCCACAAATCCGACTCTGCTGTCTCATTTGGCCGCTGAATTGGTCTCTCTATGCTACCCGCTTGGTAAAATAAACTGTTGTAAACCCAGGCGGTGGTGGCGGAGAAATGCCGTGGAGGCTCGGAGAAAAGATGGCGGAGCAGTTGAGAGCGATGGAATAATGAAGAATGGTGGAAGAAATGTTTATTGGCGTGAAACCCAAAGGTTGAACATTTGGGGGGAAATACAAAGGGAATACGTGAAATGCAATCGAATGGACGGAAAAATAATGAAGCGGGGGATAGCACAAAGCGGGACCCATATCGCAATCGCAATCGGAGCGGGGCAGAGGGCGGAATGACACAACACAAAACTTGCGATGCGATATGAAAATATACAAAAATCCTCGCTTACAAAGGGAAAAACCCTTTATTATATGGACCGGCGGAAGGATTATGTGGTGGGACCCAGTAGGCCTAATCGCAATCGGAGATCGGAGCGGGAGTCAGTCGCAACACACATTTCAAATGTTGCGATTGAGATCGGC
Source organism: Pinus albicaulis (assembly GCA_034641835.2). NCBI lineage: Eukaryota > Viridiplantae > Streptophyta > Pinopsida > Pinales > Pinaceae > Pinus > Pinus albicaulis. Next base: position 242,520,920 of record CM076571.1, read on the forward strand.
GGTGGGATCGCGATTGAGCGCTGACCGTTGGATCCGAAGGCCAGATCAACGGCCCACATTCAATTGGAGGGAGAAACGAGAGGCGCGATGGGTGTGAAGCGATTAGCACTGGGCCGTAGGATCAGCAGTGAGATGGACGGCCAGGATGAAATCGGGCAATCGCAATCGGAGGGGAACAGAGGTGACATACATCGAAACTTCTGATTGCGATTAGCAGGGACAAGCGATAGCCGTTGGATCGTGGATCAGACAGATGGATGAGATTAAATCAGGAGATGGCGGGGAAGGCTTGCGATTGCGATCGGAAGGGGATTTGCGATTGAGCGCTGGCCGTTGATCTCGGGTCCAGATCAACGGCGGGGAATGCAATCGGAGGATGGCAACAATCGGGGATCAGAAGACAGGGCTGCGATCAATCGCATCGCAAGTGTTTGCGATGGGCCAATCGGAGGGACAGACATAAATATTGCGATTGCGATTGGGCGGGGAGTGTGCGGGCCATCCGATTTATATGGCGGATCAACGGTTGAAAAGCAAGCCGCGGGACTTAATAAATAAAGCCAATTGCATCGGGAATTTTTTTGTTACAAAGGGGATTTCACGTTTGGCTTCGACCTTCCGATGCGATTAGTGCTCAGGACTTGAGCGCTCAGTCCTAGTGCACGGGCATGTGTGGGAAGTGGTTAAGGGACTTGCGGCAAGGGGCTAGGCCTTATAATCAGGTCGGAAGGTGGGTTTTAGCCCATTTAAATGGAATTTGAAGGCCAAGGAAGGGAACGATAGAGGAGTAAGGGAGGAAAATGGCCAACAAAGGTTAGGGGAAGAATTTTAAGGGGATGTTTTGGGGGAATTGGAAGGTAAAAAGGGAAATAGAAGGGGAGACAAAGGGGGACAAAGTAGGAACTAAATGGGGGTAAAAAAAGAGAGGAAAAAGGGACCTTTTCGGCATTTCTTCACAAACAGAGAGGCTTTATGATGGAAATAAGCAAAGGGGATCTTGTCAAAGGACAAAAGGCACAAGGAGGCTTCAAGGATGATGTGTTTGCAAGGGAAATGCATTCCTTGAAGGCTCAAAAATAATTTATCCCCCTGTTTGCTTGTCAAAAATTTATAAGGGGGCTAACAGTGGCTCCACATGGGGATGGCTTCTTCTTGAAGGAGTCAAGAATTCAGAGAATAAATCTTTGGTGTAGGCCAGATGCCTGCTGCTTGGCTCATCTCTTTATTTCTTTAGATCAGCTGCCACAATACTATGAAGACAACATATCAGCAGTAAAATTATCCCACACAACTACCTACCCACACTATAGTCCTAACATTTTTCTTTTGGGTGCATTTGGACTTGCAGACCCTTTACATCATCATTTTTTTACAAACAGGAAAATAACCCTATTCTACTTCTACCCTTATTACTCCATGAGACCAGATTAGACGGTTGGTCTCATAAGATTCTCTACCTAATCTAATATCTGTTAGGATTAAACTATCTAGCAGATGTCTTCTCTACATTCTAAAACAAAAATTGAAAACAGTCAAGCCAGGATTAGGCTGTCTGACTTGCTGGACTTTGTAGAAATTAAAACAACTAACTACATGCTCATGGATTGAGCTTTATTTCAGATTTCCTACCTACCCTACTCTACTTGGAAATCTCTGACGTTCTAGGTGATACAATAATGCCAATGCATCCAGTCAAGCAGTAACAAAAAAGGATATGAGCACTGACTTCCTGTCAGAGATAACCACAGGGTGCTCTGCATGTGGTTCTTCAAAACTGAGGTCGCCATCAACAGTGACCATTCTTGATGAATTTGGCCCTGGTGAAGGATCAATGCTGAAGAAATTGAGCTAATCTGGGCCTCCATGTACTCTTCCACAGGATCCACAAATACTTGATGCACGCTGTCTGCTTTTAGGCCTGCCATGATTGGTAGGCTGTCTTTATCCTAGGCCGCTTCGATTACTGCATCTTCCACTACATCTTCAGTGTGACTCTCGAGAGTCGGATCATCTTCTTCTTGTACTTCGAACAACAGTGGAATCTCTTCTCTTTTAGGGGGCGGGAGACTTTCCAAAAAGGATCTCGGGTCTCTGAAATCGTATGATTTCTCTTGTGATTTCAAAAGTTCGATCTCAGCTTCACATCTCTCCGCCAGCACTTCTAAAAAAATTTTCTTCAGCTCAGGTTGGTCATTGAATCTTGAGCTGGAACGAAGAACCTTTGGAAGGTCTTCGCTTCTGAGTTTAGCCAGTATATATGATATTCCACAATGAAACTCTTCAAGGGGACTAAACTCGGAGTCTTCCATTGATGGGGATGATGTTGAAATGTGACTAGTCTCCCAGTGGAGTCTTATGTGGAACCACAGATAATCAGTGGCCTGCTGATCACCAGTGGAGTCTTTTCATCATTCAGGAATTGTGGAGTCGCCAGGGGGATGATTTACAACTCACTGTCCACCACAGTGGTTTACCAAATCAAGGCTAATTGGTCTCTATTCCCCAGCGGAGTCGCCATTATGTTGGGGTTCCTATGTTTTGGCAAATTTCGCAATACCAAAAGATAAGACAACATCAAGCCACTTTGGGGCCCTAGGATCTAGCCCTCCGGGACCCGGAGAGGGATCTCTCCAATAAAACAAAGAATGATGTATCTTTGAGAGCTCAAAATGAGATGTTAGGCTAGTTATGAAGCAAAATAGGGGTTTCAAATGATTTGGTTGGTTGGATGCTAGGTTGGTCATGAGATCATAGACTAAGAAATTTTTGGGAGGGAGAGATAAAAACAGCAGGATGTTTCAACAAAGGGGATAGGCCAAGAAAGTGCCATCCATTGGGCTATGGAGTCATGAAAGGAGAATTACTTGCAGCAACTAGCCAAGGCTTTCAAAGGGCAAGTCATCTATACTAAAGGATCTTTTAGATAGATGATGGGATGGAACATTAAGGAGAGAAGGTGAAAGAAGGAAAGACAACCAGATTTCTGTCTATAGATCAGGTCAGAGGTCATTTAACTCCAGACCTGCTTGGACATACTCTAAGGCAGCTCTCAAAGAGACAAAGGGGCTACTTATAGATCGGACCAGAGGTCATTTAACTCCAGGTCAGCTTTAGCAACTCCAAGGGAAAACAGAGATAAGATAAACAAAGGGATCTTAGAAAGGTAAGCTAGTCGCGCAAGGATCTAGTGGACAGGGCTAACTCTAATCCCCAGTGTTCCCAAACCTTCCAGCTTAAACCCAGCAAGAACATCTAAGAACTGATTCATTTAATTCATACATCATAGAGTAGGAAATCTCATCCACTACACTGGTTAAATCAACTAAAGACAGTTCTCAGATAGCACATAGCAGAAAACATTAAAGGTAGGGAGAGCAGGAAACATAGGGCACCTAACAAGGGTGAATCCTATGTTATACTTCTGTTGCCTACCAGAAGAACATGAAACAGTATGAAAATGTCATAAACAGAGTTAAGAAGAACATCACCAATAGCAATAGACCAGGATCCTGTGAAATGTGCTTTGATTAATTGATGCAAAACCAGTCATGTACAATAAGCCCAATGGCTAAGACAATCCAGACTTTCTCCTCCCATCCTATTACATAAAACTACTCTGCTACTCACTCCCAAGACTGTTCTACAGTCAAGAATGAATCCCTCTAATAGCAACTACCCAACAACTCAACAACAAGCCTTTACAATTCGTTCTTGGGAATTCTTATAGGAGAAGAGGAAGAAACAAAAGTAGGTGAACAATTAAATGAGTTTCATTAAGACAGAATGGTGGAGGAAGCCGAGCCCATTCTGCTTAATGGAAATGTGCTGCACTTTATAGACTACTGGGAGCCTTTTTCAGGTCGAACTTGACCTTTGATATGTCTCTTGAAGTCCTTTCGGCTGTTCGGCACTCTGTGGTAACCTTCTGAATAAGTGAACTGGATTAAAGTCTGCGGGCTTCTCCATACCTCCATTACTACCGCTCAGACAGTCTTTAATGAAGCTCTGTCAGTGCAATTAACTGCTTATGGGCTCGAGGCGGCATGGAAACTGTTGTAGGAAGGTGTACCTCTAGAGAAGACATGTTTTGTTGTTAGGTAGCACAGTTATGACTTGCTAGTGCACTCACTAGTCTTCAAGCTTAGCTTTTTTCCTCTAAACACGGAATTAAAACTTCAAATTTCCAATTACAGGCTCAAATCCCACAAATCCGACTCTGCTGTCTCATTTGGCCGCTGAATTGGCCTCTCTATGCTACCCTCTTGGTAAAATAAAATGTTATAAACCCGAGCGGTGGTGGCGGAGAAATGCCATGGAGGCTCGGAGAAATGGTGGCGGAGCAGTTGAGAGCGATGGAATAATGAAGAATGGTGGAAGAAATGGTTATTGGTGTGAAACCCAAAGTTTGAACATTTGGGGGGAAATACAAAGGGAATACATGAAATGCAATGGAATGGACGGAAAAATAATGAAGCGGGGTATAGCACGAAGTGGGACCCATATCGCAATTGCAATCGGAGTGGGGCGGAGGGTAGAATGACAGAACACAAAACTTGCGATGCGATATGAAAATATACAAAAATCCTCGCTTAAAAATGGAAAAACCCTTTATTATATGGACCGGCGGAAGGATTATGTGGAGGGACCCAGCAGGCCTAATCGCAATCGGAGATCAGAGAGGGAGTCAGTCGCAACACACATTTCAAATGTTGTGATTGCGATCGGCGGTGGGAGCGTGATTGAGCACTGACCGTTGGATCCGAAGGCCAGATCAACGGCCCACATTCAATCGAAGGGAGAAACGGGAGGCACGATGGGTGTGAAGCGATTAGCGCTGGGCCATAGGATCTGCAGTGAGATGGACGGCCAGGATGAAATCGGGCAATCGCAATCGGAGGGGAACAGAGGTGACATACATCAAAACTTCCGATTGCGATTAGCGGGGACAAGCGATAGCTGTTGGATCATGGATCAGACAGATGGATGAGATTAAATCGGGAGACGACGGGGAAGGATTGCGATCACGATTGGAAGGGGATTTGCGATTGAGCGTTGGTCGTTGATCTCGAGTCCAGATCAATGACGGGGAATGCAATCGGAGGATGGCAGCAATCGGGGATCGGAAGACAGGGCTGCGATCAATCGCATCGCAAGTGTTTGCGATGGGCCAATCGGAGGGACAGACATAAATATTGCGATTGCGATTGGGCGGGGAGTGTGCGGGCCGTCCGATTTATATGGCGGATCAACAGTTGAAAAACAAGCCGCGGGACTTAATAAATAAAGCCAATCGCATCGGGAATTTTTTTGTTACAAAGGGGATTTCACGTTTGGCTCCGACCTTCCGATGCGATTAGTGCTCAGGACTTGAGCACTCGGTCCTAGCGCATGGGCATGTGTGGGAAGTGGTTAAGGTACTTGCGGCAAGGGGCTAGGCCTTATAATCAGGTCGGAAGGTGGGTTTTAGCCCATTTAAATGGAATTTGAAGGCCAAGGAAGGGAACGATAGAGGAGTAAGGGAGGAAAATGGCCAACAAAGGTTAGGGGAAGAATTTTAAGGGGATGTTTTGGGGGAATTGGAAGGTAAAAAGGGAAATAGAAGGGGAGACAAAGGGGGACAAAGTAGGAGCTAAATGGGGGTAAAAAAAGAGAGGAAAAAGGGACCTTTTAGGCATTTCTTCACAAACAGAGAGGCTTTATGATGGAAATAAGCAAAGGGGATCTTGTCAAAGGACAAAAGGCACAAGGAGGCTTCAAGGATGATGTGTTTGCAAGGTAAATGCATTCCTTGAAGGCTCAAAAATAATTTAGCCCCCTGTTTGCTTGTCAAAAATTTATAGGGGGCTAACAGGTCATAAAGCAGCTGATTGCAATAGAAGGAAGATTAGAAAAACACATTATGATCCCTATGCTTACTTTTCTGGTCACACAAGATGTTATGCTTGTAACAAGTATGGACATGTAGAAAAATAATGCAGGATGAATAGATCTAAGAAATTGGATAATTTCCAGCACACAATAAGAAATTTCAAGAAAAGCTGGAAAAAGAAGGAGGACCAGTCAAAAACATAGGGAATATTGACCCTACTGCAGTCATCCGCTTCTAAAGCTTACTTCTCATAATGACTGCAGGAGTGACGTGAGATACATTATAGGAATCATTAATGTATCATCACAAGGGGAGCAATGTATGATGATTCCCATGTTGGTTTGGTAATTCTGGTTGTGTTTATTTCTAACAATGCATCTAATGTGACAACAGAAGACAGGTACAGAATGTATAAATCCAGAAGAAGAAGGAGTGTGAAATTTTTAGTATTTCACTTTCCATACACGGGTTTTGTGAACTAAAGCCGCGTATACACGCGATTTCCAATGGAGACAGAAGCATATGTTTTTCTGTTAAGGAAAACATTGAGATGGCTCAAGAACAGGAGCACAGTTTCAAGGGGAGCATTATCCTTGCTGAGAATAATGCATTGTTGGCATTATGATGGTTCTGAAGTATGATCTCTCTCTTGAGGTATTTTTGGTATTGGTTATAAAAAATCATATTTGTAATTTGATGAAAAGGTTATGTTGAGACCTATGATGTAAATTATTATATTTAGTCATGTAAGGACTTATTCAAATTTGTAAACCCACTTGGTTGGGTACTTGAGTCACATATGTAAATCCATTTGGTTGGATCATTGATGTAAGTATGAGTCCTTGGTGATAGGAAAGGTCATAGAGTCATGTACTTCATTGAAAAATATGTTTGAAGATTCAGTGTGAACTCAGGGGGAGCATGGTAACTTCAGTTCACATCAGAAGAAAAACCTTGTTTTGGTTTTGATCTTCCCTTTTCCCTTGACGGCAAAGGGGGAGAGTATCATGGTGTTTGAATAATGGTTATAATCAATGTATCTATTTGTTGTGGTGATCAAACACCATCATGGTTGCCATCAAGTCCAAAGGGGGAGATTGTTGCCAATATGATGCAATGTGTTGTCCTTGATGGCAACCTACTTTGATGCAATGTGTTGTCCTTGATGGCAACCTACTTGATGAAGTTGTCCTAACCTACTTGATGAAGCTGTCCTTGATGGAAACTAACTTGATGAGTTGTCTTTGGATAGCAACCTATTTGTTAGTGATGTAAATCTGATGTATCTACAGAGCAGCTCAGAAGTAGCAGAAGAAAGAAATTCCTGTAAGTGCTAGAGTAATGATGAATAAGATATGTCACAAAGCATACGCGGGTTTGTAAAGGAAAAGTAGCATATGTCCGTGGAAAAGTACGTACCAAGTAGCGTATGCCTATTTGCGCTCTAAATTTATAAAACCAGGGGACGTGACCATGGTATTGGCCCACAATATTGAGCGCTGGATTATCTATTTGATCTCGTCCAGGAATACCATCAGCGGTTAAGTGGTTTTGACTCATGGTATTGATAAAGGCTAAAACTATATAAGGAGAAGAGGATAATAGTGCAAGAGTGTGCATAGGTCTGGGTTTTATTGAATACTTCACTCTGAAGTATATCTGCATGGAATGGGTAACATTTTATTGATTGATCTGAATTAATAATGCACCTATGAAGAAAATGATGAAGAGGGATCTCTAGATCTTAAATGACTATGTATTTTCTAGATCTGTTTATGGAATGTTTAGATCTGTGATCTGGCGAATCTTTTCTGAAGTAAAGGGTGAGATCTGAATTTTCTTGCCTGAAGAGCTGCATAGTCCTAAAAAGTTACAGATCTATACACAGGTTAGTTTCAGAAAAAGCGTGTGTATATGCAGGTTCGTTTCAATAAAAGCGCGTATGAAATCAAAGGTCAGTTCTGAAATGTTTGCAGATGTATAGGCATGTTTGTCTCTATGAAAGCGCGTATATACGCGGGTTCAGTGAAGTAAAAGCGCGTATGGAATCTAGGGTTTTGCTGAAGGGTGTGGAATGAAATGTCTGATCTGTTTTGTTGTTTTACTACTATCTATCAATGATGTATTCATATAGGTCTGGGTTGTTTGAATGTTGATTATGCTGCTAATTATGTTGATTAAAGATCAAGTTGTTGGTTGATTGGTTGATGATTCAATGAATGAATTGATGGGGTTATAAGTTTCAGTTTGATGTATGTTGAGCTTAAATGTGTGGAGTGGGTCCAGTCTGAAAATCTGATGAAAGGTGGCCTACAAGGTATGTTGTGTGCAAGCTGATGGATCCAGTATGAAAATTGATGAAACGTGGTATGCAGTGGTGCTGGGGGTCGAAGCCTTCAGTAAGGGGGTTGTAGCTCCCTTCCAGTGGTAGCTAGTAAACGAGAGTAGGGGGTAGTAGCTCCCTTCCATAAGAGGCTGGTAAATGAGAGCAGGGGGTAGTAGCTCCCTTCCAGGAGAGGTTGGTAAATGAGATCAGGGGGTTGGAGCTCCCTTCCAGTAGTGGCTCGAGAACGAGAGAAGGTTGTAGCCTTTTATAGGTGGGTGCCTGCATGATGGTATGAGTTTGCGACAGTACAAAATTGTAAGAAGTTTTCTTTATAATGAATATTGAAGACAGAGAGGACAGCAGCGGTGGTTTTCTCCCGAATTGGGTTTCCACCTTAAATACTGGTGTTCATGTGTGTTGCTTATGTTTGATGGTTTATTCTGTTATTACTGCACATGCTTACTGCTTACTAAACATTTGATGAATGAATGATGCAATGATCTAAGTAAAGAATTAAATGCATAATAAGATCTCTGGACATACGTAAGTTTTCTTAAGGATATCCGCATGTATACGCGAGTTGGGTTCAGTAAAGTAGCGTATGGTTTTTAGAGAAAGAAAAAGAAAAAGTTTTCAGTCAAGCTCTAAATACTGATTCACACCCCCCCCCCCCCCTCTCAGTATTTTTACCAACATCAAGTGCAAGTAAATAAAATTGGGTGAGAGTTCCAAAGATTAAAAATAAATAAATACTCAAAGGCGATTAACACTCATACACAATTTAGCAAACCTGAGACAAACCTCCAAGTAATGACCAAAGGATATCAAATTAATAATTTCTAAAAAAAGAGACTCAAAACACCCAATTAACTTAACGGAGATTGATGAGATAAAAAATTTGCCGAAAGAAACTCATAAACAAGGCTTTTTGACATAAAAATACAGATCTGGGTAGATGCTAAGAATCCTAAATCAAATCTAAACTCAAACTAGAAGGAGAAATCTTAAGTTTTTCAAAAATTTGATAGGGTCCGCAGGCTCCAGAGCAAACAGGTGCGGTCTCGCACTGGTTGCTCAAGGAAAATGCAGAGATGCCTGCACTGTTTGTGAAGACAAAGTGCGGTCCCCATAAAACTTCAAGAAAAAAAAAAGTTCCTAAATTTTTTGAAACCAAAGTAAAACTAAGCTACCCAAGCCAGTATACGTCAATCAAAAACCAGAAAAAACCATTTTCTCAAGTAAAAACAAAAGGAAAACCAAAAATCCAATCATTCCCCTGCGGAGTCGCCAATTTGTTGGCCGGATAAATCGATCTTGCGGACAAGACCGATCTCCCTAGTATCAGAATATAGTCTAGCAACAAACATACAATTAAATCTATCTTTCTCTATATATATCACGATTTATAAGTAAATGCTACAAAGGTGTTACGATCCTCCCTTGATCAAACGCTTGTTTGTAGTAGTTTTCCTTCACTCGCCTGAAAGAGTTATCTTCGAAGATCTGCAATCACAAAAAAAAAAACATCAAATAGCACCTGCATAGCATATATTCATAAATCATATCTATTATGGTGATCAAGGAATCCATAAAATAAACAATCAAATGACAACTTATTGAGAAAAACAAACTTATTTGTATTAACTTTGAAATAGTTGAAGAACCTTACAACCTTTTCACCCTTGATGTTGAACAGGTCTTCCTAAGGTCTGAAGAAGGAATTTCCTTTACTCTGACAAGCCTTGCACTCTTCCAACTGAGATACATACAGGTATGTAATCTTTCCTCATAAAATCTCAGCTAAATGAGTCTAAGTTCCAACAGCACTTTACCTCAAATAACATTAAAGCTTCAACTCCTCCATTGTCTAGTAACCATTTGAGGCTGCCCTATGCCTCTTTTTATGGTGCAAAAGAGGAGGTTACAGTTCCAACTATGAAGGGATAGAATCGTCCTTCAAAGGGATAAGCTCCTCACATCAAGGGGTTAGCTCCTTAAGGCATGGGATACATGAACCTGAAAAGAGCGGACTTGCCACCACAAGATTCCTTCCCGAAGCTTCTAGAAATGACTGAAAGTGAGCTTTTTGAGTTTACTTGTGCATTTTTAATCTTTTACAGGGGTCTGCACCCTTAACATAGAGAAGGTGCGGTCAGGTACACAGGAGGCATGACCATTAGGTGCGGGACCGCAGGTAAGACAAAGAGAAAGTGCGATACCAGAGTTTTAGAGACTTTTTAGAGCTTTTCTCTTATTTTTAAGGCTTGACATGAGGAACTCATGTTTTAAGATTTTCATAGGAGGAAGGTATGAGTGATAATGAGCTCATATATATAGCAGAATTTCAAGGTGAAAATTTTCAGTGCAACGTAAAAACAAATAAAAGAAGAAAAGAGGGCAAATAAAACAAAAAGTTAAAGCCCCATACCAAAAAGAATATTTCTGAAAGTGTGCTAGTCCAAATGCCACTGCTTTTGAGAAAAGGAATTTTTATTCAATCATATAACCTAATCATGATTGAACAAGTTTTAAATCTTTGGTGATAGGTTATTGAATGAATATTTGTCAAACCATTAAAGCTTAACCTGTGAGTAGATTAGATTAGGAAAAGAAATTGGTTCCAATGTTTAAAATCTGAACCAAGAAAGAAAGAGAGGGATGAATAACAAATTTCAAACTATAGCCCTCTAAGCTTTTTGTTTTAATTTCTGCAAAATAAAATATGTGTGCAGATTTGCACAAAATGCCACGTCCCATGACAAATCAAATGACCTAATCTTGATTTGGGCATGTTTTCAATTTCCTGATTTTAGAATAGAGAATGAAAGTCTGTCAAACTGTTTAATCTTGATATACTAGTAGATTAGGTAGAGACTAAAAAGCTCATCAATTTAATATGAGCTTTTGGATGAAATAAGTATAGAAATAGATAGTTTCCTATTTTCAAAAGAAAAATGATGTCAAGGGGTGGCTAATCTAAATGCACCCAATGAAAAAAAAATGTTAGGAAAGTATGATGGGTAGGTAGATTTTGAGTTGAAGCAATCATGTTTTTCAGATTTTGAAGATCACAGCTTCAAAAGAACAGCAGCAAAACAACAAATTGAAGAAAAAAGGAGTTTGTCAAGGTGAAAAAAAGGGCATTGGTCTACTTATTCTATAGATTTGATCTCTAAGGTTCTTGACACCCCCTAAGGGAGCTGCCCTCCCCAGCTGGAGCCACTGTTATCCTCATGTTTTCTACAGAGTTCACTCGATGACTATGTATCTTCTACAAGCAGCTAAAGATAGCATTATCTACCCATCAACTATCTTTAGAAATCTCACTGCCTCCATTATCCTAAATAAACCATTTTCACTATAATTTCATATCTGCCTTTTCAAAAATTACCTTGATGTTATAAAAAAAGACTTATTTTGGGCTTGTTTATCTCATTTTCACTCTCCCTCCTTACCAAAACACTCATTCACTCATTTTCCCCTCTAAAAACCCATTTCCCTTTTCAAAAAACCCCTCATAAAACCCTCCCTTCATCATTTTTCGCTTATATTCCCTAAAACAATGTAAAAACTACTTTTTACATTGTTTTAAGTCTAAAAATTAACCTATCGAGACCCCACCCTTTATAAATAAAACTCTGTTTTTTATTTATAAACACGAATTTTTGCTTTAAACCCGACCCCTTAAGGTTTTAAGCCCCCTCGCCTTAAACCCTCACTCCCTTGCGTTCACATGACCCTAACCCCATCTATTATATAAACCCCTTCATAAATTTTACCTTTACCCATAAAAAGGCGTATTTGCTTGGTTTATAAAGACCCCAGGACCCACTTTCTGTTTTGAAACCCATGCCCACTCATACTCCGCCACCTGTCCCTGGGCTCCACCCATTGAACTTACCCACCACACCCAGCGCTTGCGACCATCATTGATCTCATCCCACTAGATCCAACGGTTGATCACTTGTATCACAAATATAATTGCGTCCGCATTAAATAATCCTCGATCGCACGAAAACCACTTTTCTTCCATGCCAAAATTTAAACATCGTTGCCTCTGTTTGAACTTCCTGCAGGTTCCGCTTATGGAACCAAGGCCAAGAACACCATTCTCTGCCCTCCGATAGCCCGAAAATCCCAAAAAAAATGCAATAAAACCCTCCCCGCAGGTTTTAAAGCTAATTGATTATTTTAATGTGCAGGTTTAATGGTGAAATGCATTAAATGCATTCCAATGGTCCAAGAACATCCAATTAAATTTATGGGTGATGATCCAGAGGTTTGGTTTAAATTCAAAGGGACCGGAGGCCATATTTCAAGCTTAATCATCGATACAACATTGTTATTGATGGTTATTAAAAACCCTCCATCAACGAAGAATGCATCCCTGCGTAGAAGAAACACATGGACATAAAAAACTCTGACAAGAAAAACAATCAAAGGGCTGTGATAAAGCAATAAAAATTAAAAATACTAATCATATGTCAAAGACACATCATGAAGGATTAGCTAAAGAAGTAGAGATTGAAGGAAATGAAGACAGACAGAGGAAAAGAATGAAAGATTAAAAGGTTAAGACAGAATATCAAAAGGTTAATCAAAAGGATTAATAAAGTAAAAAGAGATAAAGGTAGAATCAAACAAAATACAGTAAAATAGATAATGAAAGGATAAATCAAAGTTTAAAGGCCCAAATACAGAGTTTAAAGATAAAACAAAGGCAGATTAAGCATAGGAACAAATTCAAATGACTAAACCTATAACAGTTACTTCTTCAAAGGATATTTTTGCCACCTACAACATAACTTATTTCAATGAGGCATAAAATAGTTATTACACACAATTAGAGATATTTTTCATCTACTAGCAGTTATTGAAAAGTTATTGAAGAAGCCTTAAATTCAAACATTTCACAGAAATTAACTCAGAAGTTAAGTTAAGAGTTATTATTTCAGAGAAACACCTTCAAATATTTTTACCTTGGGCCTTGCATGGTCTCAAAGGTCAAAAATAATTAGCTCTGTAATAAATTCAATCTAAACCCTAGCTTAGCACCACCTCCTCATTTTGCAGATAAATACTGCATATGAGTTTCATTTTTAGTGTTGGTTAGTTGGTGGTTATTTGACTGATTTCTGCTGCTGAGCTTGTTAAGGATTGCTAGGTTGGATTTGAGAAAGCTCTGAGTTGCAAAGAGCTATTTTACATGGAGTAATGTAACTTTTTGATAATACGTAATACAAGCACATTCATAGGATTCTTGAGCTATTTTAATGGTGAATTTTTCCTCACTTGTCATTGTTTTTCTTATGTTTTCCATTCTGTCCATATTTCTCTATAAAAGAACAAAAATTTTAGAGTAGGATATGTTGTCCTGGCACCCTATTTCTATATTCATTATTTATCTTAATGTTTTCTTCTGCAAGGTCTGATTGGAGAATTCTTAATTTCTCTCCAGTTCCATCTAGCTTGTTGTCTTAGAAATGATTCAATAGTTTCAAGCCAAAGAAGTATGTGGTAAGCCCTATCCTTTGGTGTCGCTTGAAATATTGTTTTTAAGGCCTTTCTTTGAAGTATAATTAGTATATTCTAAATCAAGGAAGCATATGGTATTCCCTGTCCTCTGGTCTGCCTCAAAATGTTGCTTTGAAGGTCTTTGAGTGTTGAGTTAAAGAATATAGGGTTAGCTTGCTCTTTGGCTGCTCTCACTATTATCTTAAATGTTTTCTTTTGTCTGAAAGTAGTCTTAGGATTACTGGATTGGTGTCTTAAAGGTTTGTTTATTAATTTCTGGCCAAAGAAGTCTATGGTATGCCTTATCCTTTGGTTTTCCTCAAACTGTTACCTACAAGGCTTTTCTTGTCTAAGTAGAGCTAGAAGATTCTTAACTAACTACAACTTTGCTACCTTCACAAATTTTTATTTTTTCATATCACAACCTAATCTAAGAGATCCAATTGATATAGTTAGCTTGCCCTATGAAAACCCTTGCAGAGTTGACGAAAAATAAATCCTTTTATGACTCCATTGCCCAATGGATTAATGTTTTCTCGTGGCCTATCTATTCAGTTGAAACATCCCTTCAATTAAGTCACACCACAAATCTGTCAATCTATCAATTAATTCAACCAAAACAAACAAGTCCTTAGAACTTTATAGCTAGCCTAATATCATAAACAAAGAGCATAAATATATATCATTTGAAAGCACTTATAAGAGAGATCCCTCTCTGAATCTAGGAAGGCTAGGTCCTAGGACTCCAAAGTGGTTCTGATGTGGCCCCTGCAGTGTTTGTTCTTGCCAATCTTGCAAATCAGAGGGAGCCAACAAGTCCCTCAAAGATGAAACCAATTTGTGGGCATGGTTAGTACACAAGATATGGACCATACGTTGAGAATGATGCTTCAATACTTCAAGGTGGAGTTGTTTTTAGCCAAAGAAAGATGGTCTTGAAGAGAATGTTCATATTACATCCAATGAAAAAAAAAATCATGAAAGTTTAAGAGAATTACAGCAAGCCACAATTCTTGTCAGGAGGATAATGACTTCACGCAGAGGTGATGTGGAGAACCTTGAATGAGGCTCAAATACACCAATTCAAGTAGATAAAGAAGGATTGAGATTGGGAAAGTAAATGAGCTTTCTCCTCACTTATTTGTTAAGTGAATATAGAATTTTGGAGGTCCATAAGTTCCTAGTGGGGAGGTATGATCCAAAGATCGAAATTAGGATAAAAAATGAAAGTTCTCATAATCTCCCGAAACCAACATCAAGTCATAGTGTTCATCATCCTGATTACAACACAGCTTGAATCACCTCAATGCGATGTCGTATGAAGAAGTTATGATGTTCTAAAGTTTTTTCCAAACATCTAAAATGTCAACTTGCAAGGTTGACTGGGCTACTGATAGGGCATGTTGTATGCTGATGTCAGTAGTTGAATCGGCATGCATATTAGATAGTACGAACCAACCTAAGCTTGACACATGGAAATACTGTACAGGTTAGGATGACAGTTTTTGATTGATCAGTTTGGTTGTGATGTGGGCAAATTATGAGGTGCCACATGGCCCAATGAGAGGGTGCCACATGGCCCAATGAGGTTGGTCAAAATTTTATAAGGGTCGATCCACCTTAGAGGGATTCGACCCCTTGACCTCCCACACAATAATCTAAATCCTTACCATTGCACCATAAATACGGTTCTTATTAACCACAGGTCAAGAGTTTTATTTAAATTCAAATGGTTTCAGCATTGGGAGGAGGGGGAGAGATGCTTGGCCTCAACCCCAAGCCATATGAAGACAATGAAACTGTGGTGGAGGACTATGCTGGAGAGAGGCAAGAGGAAGCCCCAACATCTAGTATTTTTCTTTACCACATGACCCGTGGTAGAAGGGAGTGGGGTGGGGCAGTTAGACCTTGGCCCTAGGTCTCATGCCTTACCCATGTGAACCGAGGTGTGGGTGGTTAGCTCCGACCCCCTTCCATATTGACAACATGAACATATGTCGAGACAGGTGGATCTAAGTAGGTCAGGGTGGGAAGTTAGCCCTGACCCTCGACCATATTGCGTCCACGTGACCCTGACCCAACGCTTAGGGCTTATGGCCCATTATAAAGAGGTAAAAAATTGCACCTTTTGCGGCAAGAATCTCATCGGTCCTAGGCGAAATTGTCACTCAGCGAACTGTGTAAAGGTGGAATTCGTAGAACAATTAGCATGTTTTTCCAATTTGCAGGACATAATAAAGAGCTTCGTTCCAAGCGAAGTATCTTGCTAATTTTTTAACCTTTTTTATCTCAAGAAGAGCCTAGATAGGGGTTTTTGAGTGTCCTAAACTCAATGGAAGCCTCAAATTTCTGATTTGATCATTGTATGATGGATTTTTTTCAGAGTCAATTCCTTTAGTGCTAGAGGTAGAGAGAGTTTTGAAGCAAGATGGAGGCATATTTGTGCATGGAAAGAGCCCAATTAGAGGTTTTCCAACCTTCCAGTTTCATCTACAATAGTTGTTACTTAATTAGAGCGGTTATTTTCATTTTTTTTCTCAATGTTCTTATGAGAGAATCCCTTTTCAACACTTCATTGTGAATTAGTTGTATGTTTATGGTTTTGATTTTAGGTGGAGTATAAGGACCTATTGTGAAAGATTCCTTTTTATGTTGACATATTCATGACTTGACATAGGGAGTAAAAATTTTGAGGAGAATGTTTATTTGTAGGAGAAACAAGCCACTCCAGAGTCAACAAGTTTTAATGTGCTCATTTTTTGTTAAAATTAATATAGTGGCCTAGCCATTGGAGCAGGGCCCAAAGACATAGCCCAAGAGGGGTGAACTCTATTATCACTTGTTGGTTTCTTATCTTCATGTTTATCTTATTGAGTCGCATATGGATTTGTGTCTCTTTTAAGTTCATGTGAAAAATAAACTCATCTTTGAAGAGGTTGTGAGACTAATTTTACATTTAAATACCCAAGTTTATCAAGCTTGCAAAGTGTCAGAGGAAAATGAAAGTTTTCTCCTATTTTCTGATCAATGATGGCTTTAAATTGGATCAAGGGCATCAAAAAAAAAAAATATTTAAGTCCTTGTTACCCCCTCATATTTGTGGGTAACTAGATGAGATTTTTCCATAGTTAAAATCTATGTTTCTCAGTAGACAATTTCTCTTGAGATACCCCACACCATGTTTAACCCACTTGATTATTTTGGTGATCAATGCACATGAGGTACATTTGTTCATTGCTTCATATTAATTTTTAATGACATATGGATTTTTTATGAAAGTAGTGGCCATGGCTTTAATTTTATAATGGATTATTAAGCTTTCAATTTGTTCATCTTTCTCATCATCATCTTCTTGTCAAGTGTAGTTACTTTTGGGTAGATAGTTACTACTAGGAGACTTTAAAAGGTTTAAGGTGTCCATCTCCCAATCCATACATAACATTTTCCATATTTCTATTCTCCATTGTCCCTTATTGTAGGTTTATTGTTACATATCCCACATATAGGTTCATCCTTCATAATTCCATGAAAAGAAAGGTATTGTATGCTTGAGATGATGCAAATGTATAAAATAAAAAGTGGAGATCAATATATAAAGTTCAAAATGTAAAAGGAAATGAAGGGATATTAATGATAAGTTAAAATCCAAAGTAAATATTGAGCTCTCCCTCCTCACTATGAGTCAATTACCCAAGATCCTGTGGAATGAAACATGTGCCTAGAAAGGACTAATTAAGATTATCCCAAACCCCATGCAATCAAATGCATAAGAAACAAAAATGACTCTATGAAATAAAGTATAATAAAATTAGAAAAAGGAAAAAATGGGGTAGTAAGACACAAGGTTGAGGAAAAGGTAACTCGATGCATCAGAAATCCCTCTAAAAATGTGCTCATGTGGATGAAAATATTACATAAGCTTACATAACTATGTAAAAACACTCATGAAGCCAAAACACATTACATTTCATCTATTATTTTACATTCTCCTTAATGGGTTTCTTAGGATATACGACTCTTCGAATTTCTTTGGTATTGGCACACCTAATAAGGGTCAATGATGATCATACCATATTAAATTTTACTAGTGGCATCAACTCTACATAATGTATTGTAAATTTTAAGAGGCTACCTAATGGGATATGCATATGACATGACTCACACTTTATATTTCATTGACTTTTGGACATGCCATGAATTGATGGACGCACTTGGACACTTGGAACATCTACTTGAATCTTGTACTTCTCATAGATATGATGTGGGTATGAGATTTTATTCCTTTGGAGAATTTTGGAGGGTTTCTTATGCCTTTTTAGTTTCCACCTGCAAACCTCTTTTAGGAGGGCATCCCATTTCTTTTGGAGGTCATTCCACTCCTTTGGAGCATGTTGGAGCCTTGTGTAATATTCCCAATTAGCCATGAGATAGTTGGAATATTAATTTTTGTTTTTTCTTTCTTGTTTGATGAATAAGAGGGTATGGATACCCATAAATATCCTTAATAGGAATAAAATCATTGCTAATGTGAAAGGAGGACATCTTAGTAGCTTAATTAAGCACCCTTGTGTGTGAAAAGGGGTTGGAGCACATAGACCGGGTCAACTTTGACCAAATCAATAGTGTTGTCATGGAGGAGTGGCATTCATTATGGGACAAAGAAATTTTGGAGGGAGGCTCCATGCATGGAAGTAGTGCCTTTAATGAGTGGGGCCAAGGGTGAGGAAGCCCACCACTTCTATAAGGAAGAGGATGGCAGCCATGGATCATTATGTTTATGTTTTGATATTTGGATTTATGGTATGTTTAGACTTGTTGATATCTTAAGATATTTAGCTAAGATTGCATTATTGTTTAGCAGAGGGTGTTCCCGTGCGGGAATCCCACCTTTATCCTTGAGTGACCTCTAAGGAATAGTATTTTCACTACATTCCACATTCACGCGTTGGTCCAAAGCTTCAGTCTTATGGTACAATGCAGTTCCTGTTGAGGGTGTGTTTTTTTGCAGGGAAGAAGTTGTGGAGAGTTGATTTAGGTGATTTCTGTTCTTTTTTTCAGTGGAGGAAGGTTTCCTTCCATTGGCAGGATAGTGAGGAAGGCCCTTGAGCCTTATTGCAGCATTTGGCATCAGGCCACTTTATCATTTTCCCCTACAGCACACTTTATGTCTTGGACTGCGTTAATTCAGGGAGGAGTTGCAGGGGTGGTTTCAGTACACCATTTGGAGAGGACTTTTCTAGTGAAAGGATCAGAATTTCATCTAGAGGATCCAATGGAGTAGGCTACATTATTTGTCATATCAGATCAGCCCCATATTTCTAGCTATATTTTTGCAATGAATCTTCAGCCCTAGGGCTTTAATTCATTTATTGTATATTGGTGTATTTTTTAAAACCCTCTTGGGTTATTTGTTGGAGGTTGTATAGAGCCTTGATCTTCATTATATTTGAGGCATATATCAGCCATTTATCTTTTGTATATTCATTTTCTGTAGCAATGTTTCTATGACTGCGTTGTAGCAGTGTCTATGACATTTTGATATAGTAGCATCACCTCATTCTTGAGGGATTTCTTTGTTGGACGCTTGTTGTATCTCGTTATATGCTTTGTGGCCCATTATATTATACATGTGTGCTGCTGTTATGATGAATAAAGAAGCTCCATATTGATCTCTCACATTTATGCATTGATCTACACTGTTATCTCCATTTTTATGCACTATATTCTTGCTTTTCCCATTTGGGAATATTACAGTCGTATCAGAGCATAATCTTGGCTCAGCCTGTGCATCTTAAGCCAATATGTCATCAGAAGAAGGATATCCTCTCACAGATAGAGAAAAGAGGTATCTCGAAAGAAGAAACCGGAAGTATGATTATACATATGATAAGGAATACAAGGGTAAAACCCCTTTATTAGAAGGAGATGAGGAGAAGGAGTATCCAAAGCTTCTTCTTTGAACTATGCAAGACATTTCTAGAGAAATAAAGGAGATGAGGATGGATAGACAAAAGGATTCCCCTAAAGGGTTTCTACATGGTGAAGGCTCTAGTATTTCTCATCACTGGAGTGATCAACCAGTGAACCAGCAACAGGTTTCCCAATGCTATACAATGCCTACATTCTTTGCAGTGGGAAATGGAGGGCTTCAAGAACAAGAACCTCTTGAAGACTATTTCATGGAGTATGAGTCTCAATCTCATAGATTTAAGGATCACTTGAGTTTTCAAGAATTTTGTCAGATCAAGGACAATAGGAGACCCCGACATCACAATAGAGGTGGAGGATTCATACAGAATCATGATCTACACCGGACTATGGGAAGATTTTTCTTACCCAAATTTGATGGGTCATCAAAATGTACTACAAAATCATGGGTAGAGAAGCTAGACATCTACTTTTAGCTAAACCAAGTACCTGAGATGGAGGCCGTCAAGATAGCTGTTACACAGCAATTTGTCACCGTCCCTGCCATTCCCCATCCCGCACATTGGAGGGCTCATTCCGTGACCTGTGAGCAGAGACAAGACTTGAAAATACTTTCATTGCATCCCTCTGAAGATGAGCTTTCATTGCCCTGAAGACATATCCCTTTAAAAAACCCTAAAAATAGCTCTTTTTCCATTGGCGCGGTTCCACAGTTCAGCCCTCACGCCAAGGGGGGGAATCCTTCAAAGAGGGCGCGCCAATTGGCGCTCTGTCATAGAGTTGCACCCGCGCCAACCATATTAAGAGGTGTTTTTTAAAAATAAATGGCGGAAGTTTCGTCCTAACAAATTCCTGGACTGATACCTATCTTGAGTTGGGAGGTTTGGCTATGGATTTCCATAGAGAGGAAGTGGTTTGCCACCTCTCATGGAAGCTTCCTTGATGATAGGGCCAATCCCATAATTATAGGGATCCCAACTCCCCTTCCTCCATCTATAAAAGCCTGCTCATCTCCTTTGCAAGCTAGTTCCGAAGAGCTTTCACATCCTTATGCTGCAAGAGCCTTCTTGATTCCCTTAAGGCCAAATCAAAGCAAGGAGACTATTGCCAAGTATCCGGAGAGAGAGGCTTGTCCCATCCTTGACAGGCTTTATAGAGACATGTTTTGCTGACGACCCGCCAAAGGAGAGTGCTGCATCGAAGCTATGGTTGTATTCTTATTTTGATTCATTAATGATAAGCGACTATTGGTTATGGTTCCACTCTTGTTCTTGATTATGTTCATGAGTTATGTCCTCTTCGACTAACATACAGTTGTATATACTGGATTTTATGCTTGCATTTGTGTTCTTTCTTGCACGTGCAGGTGTCCGATCACGAAGATCGTGAGGATTGTGATCTGCCAGGGAAAAGGAACGGGAGCACCACCTCTTCTACAAACGACAGCGTTGGATTCCAGGTAAGCCCTCCTCGCAAGTCGGTTTATTTACAATTAGGAACCTGCACTGTAGCGTGTTTGATTGTTGCTAGACCGGATCTGGGCTAGTAGGGATCGCCTTTGTCCACAGAGGGGATTAACCTCTTCAACAATTTGGCGACTCCGTTGGGGATTCAGCTTGTTGTTTATTTTGTAAGCTATAGACGGAGCCTGAAGTATGGCCAGATAGCCTTTGAAACGCTTTTGCTCTGCATTAGCGGAGTAGATAAACGTTGCTTCGGTTCATCTCCGGTTTAGTTTACGGACTGAACAACTTGGAGTATTGTCTTCTCTTTTTCGGTCTTGCTTGCTTGGTCAGCTCTTTGGACTAGTTTTTTTGGTTTTTTTGGCTTTGTTTTAGCCTTTTCATCACTTGTCTGTGTCTAAGATTGCTTGTTTTTCATTTTCCCATAGTAAACTCGGCTGGTACACTTTTTAGCATGACAGTCGTGCCCATTGGCGCAGGTTTCTTGTGTATCACCCGCGCCATTGCCTTTCTGGCACTAATTTCAAGCTCACAGTCGTGCCAATCCTGTGAGCTATTAGGGTTTGCTGTGTTTCATGCTTTCTGGGACTGACTTGTGATTTTGGTCTTGTTTTTTCGGCTGTTTGACGACACTGGAGCCTAGTTTTACTGATTTTAACCTCCATCCTTTGGTTGTTTTCCTATTTCTTTTGATTTTTCATTCGAGCCCTAGGGCATCTAGGTGCTCTTGTGAGTCGAGCCTCCCGTGGGGTTTCTTGGTTTTCGTTCGTTCAGTTGACTTTGGGATTGCTTCTTTGCACTCGTTTGATAGTTGTCTATCATTTCATTGCGGTTTTTTGAGTGACTGATTTCGTTTTCATTCGAATTTCGCTTTGCTTCATTTTTGGCCTAGATTACACGGCTCATTAGTGTCTTTGGGACTTTTCTTGGTTTTGAAAGAATTTTGGTCGATTTGAGATCTGATTGTTTGTCACTGAGTAAAATATGCTTGTTTTTGCTCGCTTATTATCATTTCTCAAATTGCTTCTCATTTGTTTTCGGTTTGTTTAGTGCATCTAGCCCTCAAACATTGAAAATTAAAAAATCTCTTTTGCTGTTGATTGATTAAAATCTTTTCGGTGTTATTAGTAACTAGTGACTTTGAAAGAAAAGTTTTTAGTTTCATTAGCTGCATTAGAGATATCACTTATTGTCTTCCGATCATTTTGTTTGTGTAAAAATCTCTTAACTCTTCTGTAGCTAGCTTTCATCGAATGAAATGATATACTGTGGCATGTAGTTTTGCATTTAGGAGATTTTTGAGACATCACATTCATGAGGGCCTGAAAATTGAAACGTAATTGAAGATAAACTTTAAAATTTACTCAATTTACACTAAGGCAGCATTGAAATCTAACGAAACACATTTAGAGGTCTAGGCTAGAGACGTGTTCCAGCATCTTAAAACCTAGTAGCTGTCGTTCGCCTCTTGGCTGTAGATAGCACCAGTACGGACTTGAGCTCCCCATATCGTCGTGTATATAAAGGGAGACCCCACTAGGTTCCAATCCTTTATCCATAGGAAGCCGAGTCTGCCGCCCTATACCCGTGATACACCGAACACAACATTCGAGGAGATTTCCTGCACGTATGGAAAGTCCTTGGTTGATTTCTTTTTCATTATTGAAACCAAGGTGTATATTGCAGTTCACGGTTATTTGGTACACCCTTTTGCCTAGCATTCCTGAGTAGTCATTTGATCTTTTCTGACTCCCTAAATTTGAAAGGATCACCAAATGCTTGTCCTTTCATGCTTGTGTCAAATCTAAAAGAGATAGAGTCAACTTTTCGACCGTTTCTCGACTCTTAAAACATGAAACGGTGAAGTTTCTTATTTTTCAATGTGGTAAAAAATTAATCACCCACGATCACACGCCTTGTTAGATTCTACTTATTAACCATTTGATTGTGTGTCTTGACTCTTTTTCAGCTCATGTGTGTGTTTGATATTTTTCTCTTGTCGTCACTACCATAGTGGTGGAACCCTCGGTTTCATCTACTGGTAGTTGTTAGGACTCCACTATGTATCATTTTTGCTATATACTTTGACACCATTTTACTTTTATAACCATGATTAGAAGGATTCCATTATCATTTTCATCTACTTTATCCCAAGGTATATAAAAACCTCTTCTTTATTATATGTTTAATCTGTTTTACATTTAATTCCATAATACTCTTATATTTTATCATTAATTGAAGTGTATCGTTGCTAACACAAGTCCAAAGATCACAGATAAGTTATATGCGTTGCTAGGAACAAGCGGCCGTTGCTGAAACAGCTGACTCAGTTGCTGAAACAGCCGTCAAGCACGCAAATTCCGTCATGCGTAATTTGCGATTCTGGAAGAACTTTTTGTGGAATAGCAGCAACAGCATGAAGACACGGTTACCTGGATCATCCTGAAGATAGCATTCTTGTTGTCTATGTTGTAACAGTATCTTTTTTTGGAAGAACAGAATAGTCCTGTTTTGGGAAAAAGAACAGATTTGAGATAACGTAGATTCGCTCTCATGTAAATTGTAAAATATGTCTCCTCTTTAAAAAGAGGAGACATCATCATTAGAAGGGAGTCCGTTGTTGTAAAGCTACAGGAGAGTATTGTGTGAGAACTGGAGCTAGTCTCCATCTGTAATGTATCAGTTACTTTGACAGATGAATAAATTCTTTCTTTGAGCGTTCCAATTTAACTCTTTCCCCCGGGGAATCTTGTGAGAGGGAAAGGGCCCGCCTTCCTCACAAGATTCACCCTTTGATTTCTATAATTTGTTTAATTCTTTATGTTGTTTGCGCTTCACTTTAATTCTGTTGTTGGACACTAGTTACACAGTTTAGTAATACTCTGTTTCTTTAGCGCTGCATGTATTGAATGCATTCACTCTTGGAAGTTGAGAAATCCATTTCTATTGATTGTATGAATGTATAATGTTGAGAGGCAGGTGCTGAAGATTCTTGCATAAAGGAATAGGGTCCTGCTCTCATCAATTGCTTTCCTTTTCCTGTAGTGTGATTAGAAACAAGAGAACAAGTGCTGAAGGTTCCTGTTCATGGGAATAGGGTCTTGATCTCTTGAAGTTACTTTTCCTACAGTGTGATTAAGTGTCAGGCATCAGGTGCTGAAGTTCCTACTAAGGAATAGGGTCCTGTTCCTGCTGTGGTTGATTGATTTCTTTCTTGCAGATTGATCTTCCTTTGTTTGGATTGTAACTGCAACATAGAAATTATTTCTGCTATAACTTAATTGACTTCAGCTTTGATTAAACAGAGTGTGAATTAGTAGATTTGTGAGATTAATAATTGTGTGGCTTTTTACTACAACATTGTTTCTGCTTTTGAAATTGAGCATATCCAGTGCGTGATTATCTTTGAAATAAAAAGACTTCCTCGGGTTGACAATTTATGTGGAGCTTGAATTGTGAAAGCAATTAAAGAAACCAACATTTTGGCGCCGTTGCCGGGGAAGGTAATTATAGATTTCAAAAGCATTAATTTTTTCTTTTTAAATGTGCAGATTGTATGAGAGGACGCGGAAACCAGAAGAAAACTAACCCCACAGGTGGCAAAGGCAAAGGAAGGGGAGGAAGAAAGACTTTTATTGACGAGATTGTATCAAAAGCTGAATCATCACAAAGATTAAGTTCTCGAAAATCAAAATTTCAGCACTCCCCTCAATCAGATTACAAAACAGAGGAAGTTGTGGGTCCTGAAAATATAGAAGACCCAGCAGTCAGTGATGGAGAGTCAGAGGAAAGTGTTAGTAAATCAGCAGAGTACATTGAGGAAATAATAGAAAGTGTTGGACATCCAGCAGAGAACATTGAAGAGCCAATAGAAGATCTTGAAGATCGAGCAAGTGCAGTAGGAGAGCCAACAATGGAAGGTAACAATGATGGTTTCTTTGGTGGAGGACGTGTAGATCCTGAAGGAGAAAGAAGGGATAAAAATTCCCTCTCTACCTTGGGATTTCCTATCAGTGATCTCCCTGCAGGGATAACTCCTATGAAAAACATTCCATTTTCTGCTTTACCTAACTTTCATGGTTTATCCTCTAAAGATCCGGATGAATTTCTTTTTGAATTTGATATATTATGCAGAAATTATGATTATGTTACTAATGCTCAAAAGTTGAAACTGTTTCCAGCCACCTTAAAAGGGAATGCTTTAAGATGGTTCATGAGCCTTGGAAGCCAGGTGATCACAACATGGGAGCAGATGAAACAGAAATTTCTGCTTAAATATCAAGACTACTGCCGGACGAGAGAAAATAAGGATGAACTATTCAATATGGCGCAAAAGCCGGATGAGAGTCCGGAGGACTATATAGAAAGGCTGCAGTACAATATACAAAGATCCGATCATCCGAATATAAGTAAGGAAATTCGCAAAACCATATTACTTAAAGGTTTAAGGGATGATTGTTTAGATATATTAAACATGCTTGCCAAGGGAGATATATCTAAGGAATCATATGATGAGATTTGTGAACTTGCTAAGAGGTGTTCTAGGGGAGCTGCAAGAAACAGAACAAGAGATTCCACCTATTCAAGAGTGCAGAAATCAGCCAATGGAGGAGCAACAAGAGCTGAAATAGGTAATTTACTTGAAGAATTTAAAACTGAGATGTTAAGTTCTTTTTCTTCACAAATTGACACTTTGCAGGTTAAGAAGAAGCAGGCCGAAGCAGAAGCAACTCTGGCTGTCTTTTGTCCGAAGTGCAGAGACAAACATCCACTAAGGGAATGCCCAATGGATAAAATACCAATTTGTACCCTTTGTGAGAAAGATCATGAGACAAAACAATGTCCATCTCTGCCAGGAATAAAGGCAGCATTGCAGCCAACGGAAGAAGAAGCTGAAGCAGTTTATCTCCTAACTCAAAGGAGACAATGGCAACCAAAAGGACAAGGTATGAACCCTAGTATGCCATTTAATCGTTGGAACAATTATTCTGCTTTTGGCCAAACAAATTACCCTCCCTTCAATCAAATGCAATACCCACCCTTCAATCAAATGAATTTCCCACCCATGCAGCAATCAAACCCTCCCTTTGTTGATCCTTCAATGTGGACTCCTTGGCCTCCACAGCAGCCATCTTCTTTCAACCCTTGGAATTCAAATTGGAGAAGTCAACCACTCCCTTATCCAAATCAATTGCCTCAATTCCAACAACCACTTCCTCTGCCATCCAATGCTCCGCCAAATAACCAAATGAGACCCCAGCTACCTGTGCAACCAAATCCTAACCCCAATAATAAAGTTGTGCAAGTCATTGATATTCAGAATCAGTCTATATTTCCTACTATGCAATGTAACGATATTCATTTGAGATCTGGAAAAATAGTAGAGCCTATTATTGATGACATAACTTCTTCTGATTCTGATAAAGAAGAAACTGAGAAACATAAAGAAGAACAACCACCTCCTAACAAGAATGTTGAAATAACAGAACCACCATTCCCCGAGCGTTTGGTTTTAACCAGAACAGCTGAAACACCTGCTTTTAATCTTCTAGGGGAATTGCAAAATTTGTATGTTAAAATTCCACTTTTACAAGCATTGAGAGATGTACCAATTTATGCTAGAACATTAAGGGATATTTGTGTTAAGAAACCTGGTAGGAAAACCAAGGACCCCCTTACAGTTCATGTGATGGGAGACTTGTCTGCATTAATGTCCGGAAAAGCCCCTCCTGTGAAATATGGTGATCCCGGCCATCCTACAGTAACAGTTCAGATTGGTAAAACAATGATTCCCCAAGTTCTGGTAGATTTAGGTGCTGCAATTAATATAATGACTCTTGAAACCTCACAATTGTTACAGCTGAATAACACAATCAGAGATACACCCACCATTTTAGAGTTGGCTGACCGTTCTACAATTAAACCTGAAGGAGTTGTTGAGGATCTACTTATTTCAGTTGAATCCTGGAAATACCCAACTGATTTTGTTGTATTGCAGACTAAAACAAAGCTGGGGGGACATCCCTTAATTCTAGGAAGGCCATGGCTGGCCACAGCTGACGCTTTTATCAGTTGCAGATCTGGTTCAATGACAATTTCTAATGGGTATGAAACAAAACAGCTTACTCTTTATCCTCATGCTACACCAGTAATTAATAATGAAGATTCTATATGGATGGATTATGATGATAATGCTGTTCAGCCTATTCTAACTATTGGACAAGCTTTAACTCTTAAAGACAATACAGAGGATGAGATAATTAATAATTTTATTTGTGAACCTTCTTCTGTCATTGCTAAAACACACAATCAATTAACTGCAATTTTTGAAACTGATACACAAGAAAATATTGAATCTGAAGACTCATCTCAGACTTTAACCACCATCTCATCTAAAAGCATAAGAGTTGAAATTGAACCTGGCAAGACATTAAACATAAATCCTGATCTAACAGATGCTGAAACACAACAATTAATGAAGTTATTGCATGAATATAAGGAGGCATTTGCATGGGATTACACAGATATGAAAGGTATTTCTTCTGAATTATGTACTCATCGAATTTACATTAAAGAGGGATGCCGACCTGTTTGTCAACCCCAAAGACGAATGAATCCTAATTTACGAGAAATTGTTAAGGAAGAACTTCAAAAATTGCTTAATGCAGGATTTATATACCCTATAACTGACAGTGAATGGGTTTCCCCATTAGTAATTGTCCCTAAGAAAAACGGGAAATGGAGAGTATGTGTCGACTACAGAGCCTTGAACAAAGCTACTCAAAAGGATCACTTTCCTTTACCCTTCATTGATCAGGTGTTGGATAGTCTGGCAGGGAAGAAATTCTTTTCTTTTTTAGATGGATTTAGTGGGTATAATCAGATAAGAATTGCACCCCAAGACCAAGACAAGACCACTTTCACCAGCCCCTGGGGAACTTTTGCCTATAGAGTTCTTCCATTTGGGCTATGTAATGCACCAACAACTTTTCAAAGAGCTGTTATAGGAATTTGTTCTGATATGCTGAATGATTCTATGGAAATATTTATGGATGATTTTACTCCTTATGGTGTGTCTTTTGAAGATGCATTACAAAACCTTGAGAAAGTACTTAAACGATGTATACAAGCTCACCTCTCCCTAAGTACTGAAAAATGCCATATGATGATAAGTGAAGGAATAGTGCTTGGACATTTTATTTCATCTCAAGGTATTCAGGTAGATCCATCTAAAATATTGGTCATTCAGAATCTTTCTGTTCCTAAAACTCAAACTGATGTGAGAAGTTTTCTAGGACATGCTGGATACTACAGAAGATTTATTAAAGATTTCTCTAAGATAGCTTCTCCATTATTTGTCTTGCTTATGAAAAATGCTGAATTTAAGTGGACTAATTCTTGTCAGAAAGCTTTTGAAGAACTCAAGCATCAGTTGTCTACTGCTCCTATTTTGAGGGGGCCTGATTGGAATCTCCCTTTCCATATATCTTCTGATGCTTCAGACACTGCAATTGGAGCTGTCTTGGGACAAGAGGAAAATCATCTTCCTTATGCTATCTACTTTATTAGTAAGAATATGACCCCTGCTGAGCTTAATTATACAGTTACCGAGAAAGAGTTTCTTGCAGTAATCTATGCCATTAATAAATTTCGACACTATATCACTGGTTATTCTACTTTTGTGCATACTGATCATTCAGCTATTAAGTATTTAATGAACAAATCTGTCACAAATGCTAGAGTTACTAGATGGCTATTATTATTGCAGGAATTTGATATCACAATTGTAGATCGGCCAGGTAAAGAAAATGTGGTGGCTGATTTCCTTTCACGGTTAAAAACTGACAATGATATTCCAGTAGATGATTCTTTTCCCGATGAGTATTTGTTTGCAGTTTCTGCTCACTCTCCATGGTATGCAGATATTGCTAATTATTTGGTTGCAGGAAAATTACCATCACACCTGTCATACAGAGAAAAGAGAAGAATTGTTCAACAAAGTGCCAGGTACAGTTGGATAAGCGGGTGTCTTTTCTACACTGGGCTTGATCAGGAGATCCGAAGATGCATTAGAGAAGATGAAGTGTATGACATATTGAAAGCTTGTCATGATGGCCCTTGTGGAGGGCATTTTGCTGATAAGAGAACATCACACAAAATTCTGAGGATGGGTTACTATTGGCCCTCATTATTCAAGGATGCAAAGAAATATGTAAGGGCTTGTGACAGCTGCCAAAGAATGGGTCAACCCAATCATAGAGACCAAATTCCATTAAACCCCCAGGTAGTTTCTGAACCATTTGAAAGATGGGCCTTGGATTTCATAGGACCCATTAACCCTCATCCAATCAAAGAACTTATATATTAGTCTGTACAGACTATATGACTAAATGGGTAGAGGCCAAAGCACTTATTAGAGCCAATGAAGAGGCTGTCCTAGCTTTCTTATTTGAAGAAATCTTTACTAGATTTGGAATTCCTAGAGAGCGAGTTACTGATGGAGGACCTCCATTCAATTCTCATGGTTTTAAATCTACCCTTCACAAATATCATATTCAACATAGAATGACTACACCATACCACCCCCAGGCCAATGGGCAGGTGGAAAGCACAAATAAAGTTTTAGAAGCCATTCTAACTAAAACAGTGAAGGAAAACCGGAAGGATTGGTCCCAAAGGC
Organism: Pinus albicaulis; assembly: GCA_034641835.2. Lineage (NCBI taxonomy): Eukaryota > Viridiplantae > Streptophyta > Pinopsida > Pinales > Pinaceae > Pinus > Pinus albicaulis. Next base: position 242,550,700 of record CM076571.1, read on the forward strand.
TCCCTGAGGCATTATGGGCTTACAGAACTACTTGGAGAAATACTACAGGTTTTTCTCCCTATGAATTGGTTTACGGTAAAAATGTTGTTTTTCCTGTGGAATTTGAGATTAAAACTTTAAGAACTGCTTTAGCTGTTAATCTTGATTTGACTGATGTGCAGACAGCTAGGTTGCAGCAGCTTCTGGAGTTGGATGAAAAGAGATTAGATGCCATCCATCAAACAATCATGATACAGCAACAAAGGATGAAGTGGCATGACAAAATTATCAAACACAAGCAGTTCCAAAAAGGTAATTGGGCCTTGCTGTATGACTCTCGGTTTGAAAATTTTTAGGGTAAACTACGTACACGCTGGCTTGGACCATATGAGGTAGATGCTATTTTTCCAAATGGAACGGTAAGACTTTTAACAATTGATGATTCTAAAACACCTCTACTAGTCAATGGTCATAGGCTCCGTTTATATCAGCGCCCTGTTTCTAAAGAGGATTTCAAGACTGCTTGCATGACTGATATTCATTATCTTTTTCTAGGGGAGTCTTCTGCTCCTCACAGCATTTAATTGTCTGCACTGTATTTTTAGTATTAGATTAGATTTAGCACTAATAATCCCTGTCAAGGATTGGCATATTACAATTGAATTTTGCAGATTCTGGAAAAGCTCAGTAAGGAGGACAGATTCATCATGAGAAGATCTGAAGCTTCAATCACAGAAGCTTGTTCCCATCATTTTACCCCATTTCCTAGCAATATCCCTTCATACCCATTCTTACATTATTCCCATTTTTCCATTTTTCTCACTCCTACCATCCCTAAAATATCTTCCTTCAGTCAGTATTTCCCATCCCTTACTGCTGAAATTATCCCCTATCAAATATTTTCCCCACTGTTTACAGACCTAAGTCATTTATCCCATTTCTCTGATTTTTCCCGTTGCTGAAACACCTGTTTCAGCAACGTATCGTTCATTTTTCCGTTGCTGAAACACCAGTTTCAGCAACCTGTTATCATTAAAACATCATTTCTCTTCACTGTTATATAAGCTTTTTGGGTTCTCCACGATTATACTTCAGATCCTTTTTGTGAAAAATTATTCAGCACTGATCAGATCCAATTACACTCCTGTTCTAAATTTCAGAGAAATCTACAGATTCTTCCATGTACATTAAGCCATTTTGAAGCAATCGACACTTCGAATTATTAGACCAAAGGTAAAAAAATGTAAGGTATGAGGTTTTAATGTAATTCAGTTAAATTATATTAAAGAGAGGATTTCATTCATAATGATTACAAATCTTCACATGCCCAATCATCATTACACCATACGTAGGGGGGGGAATTTCAAAAATTGAACAATCATTTCACATTAACCAAGCCTCTGTCCCTTTTCATATCTCCTTCCGCCGTCATTTAGACCTTGCAGCCTCTGTTGCAACAACTAGCGCGATCAGGGTCTGTGTTTACTGTGTTCTGTGCCTCTGCGTATAACTCAAAGCTACAGCCATGGGAGGGTCGGCCATTAGACATGAGCCTGGCTCCATAAATCTTCTTCAATTGTTTCCCGAAGCCTATCAGATTTTCCAACAAGCGGGATGGACAGTATATTTTGAAAGATTGGGTGAATTTGACCAGGAACAAGTCTTAGAGTTTGCACAAAACCTTCAAGGTGATTTTTCAGTGGTCCAAGGGGTTCGCATTTCAGTAACAGAGGAGGACATAGTTCAGGTATCAGGGTTGCCAGCTATTGGTACTCGCTGGTTCAGCAGAAAGCAGGTCATTCTCAATGCGCAACAAGATTTCCTTCGTCCAGATGAGCCAGTGGAACTCAAAGGCTACGGGGTTAGTCTGCACTCACTTCCTCAACCATGGCCATCGGTGGCAGAGTTCATCAAACACTACTTAACGTGTGAAGGGCGTTACCAGGTAGTGTACAATCATGATTTTGTCTTGATGAATCATTTGAGAAATGGACGACTGATTAATATCCCCTATTATCTGCTTGGCTGTATTAGAAACATGTCTTATTATTGTAGACGGTCTAAATTCCCTATGTTGTCCCTCACCCACCACCGTTTATGCCAGTTGTTGATACAGAGGGGTTTTGCTCAGCAAAATCCCCCTCTGCATGTCCCACTCCCTCTTCCCCAGCTGCCTGAAATTCCTCAGCAGGCTCAAACATCCCAACAACCCGAAAGTTCTCATGATACTCCTGAAATTCCTTTTGAAGAACAACAGGACGATATTCCATATTCCCCAGTTGACCCAACCCCGAGCTCGCCCCACTTAGCAGAGTCAACTGTCCCCACTATTTCTGTCCCTAGTGACGACTCTCTAACACCCCCTTCCCCACCCACTTATAATAAGAAAATAACCCCAACAGTCTCAGTCTCCAGACGACGGACAAGGGCTAGATTTCAAATCCTCACTTCTTCTGAAAGCCCTTCCCCCAGAGAAGAACCCTCCCCCTCAAAGAAAAGGAAAGGCAGTGATTTTGCTGCCTTCCTACCAAAAAGAAAAATGAAGATGACTGTTGAGAAAGGACTCACCTCCATTTCCCCTGACCCTGCCACTATTCTGTTAAAACTCCAATCTTCATCCCCATTTCAAACCTCCCAACCCGTCTCGTCCGGTGGCACTGCCACACAAGAACCAGTGCCCCGGGATAATACGACATTGTTTATGGCTCAAGAAGTGACTGATACACAAGAACCAGTCACTTACCCAGAGGCTGAAACACAAGAACCAGCCACTGTGGTACAAAAATACACCAAGCATGATGATAGTGGGAGATCGACGATGAAGCTGTCCCCACAAAACCGACTACGAGCGCTGCATCAGACTACCCCAACGAGTCAACGACGCCTGGGGGTTTGCATACTATGAAAGCATCTTTATTGGAGAATGATAATTCACAAAATCCTAAGATTGAGCTTTCTGATATGAACTAACCATGACTCAGAGGCTTTTGATGAAAGCTGAATCTCTGTATGTTACTTCCTGACCTCAATGCAAAATAAGAGCATGGAAGGAATACATGCTGGAAGTCAGGAGTTGTAGCAACATTTACGAGATGTTAGCTACAAGCTAGTTAAAATTCAATTGTCAGAGGCATCTACATCAGCTGGAATACAAGAGGGATGCCCTACTGCTCCACAAGAACCAGTAGGGCTCTCTATAAACGAAGAAAAAGAAATCAAACCCCAGATACCTCGGCCTTTGCTAGTTAATATTCGACCCATTCGACGAAGCTTTCCCTGAGATACCTCGGCCTTTGCTAGTTAATGCGACCAACGCGGATACACCACCGAGATACTGGCCTTTTGTTGTTAATGCGACCATTCGATTGAAGCTTCTGTGAATGTCTCCTCCTTTGCCAGTTAATGCAGCCACTCAGACAGAAGCATCATCACAGATATCTCGTTCTAAGTTAGTCAGTGTAGCCATTCAAACAACGTCCCAACCCAGTACTTCTAATGCCAGGACACAAACCTTGCCATGGAATCAATTGGAACAGATGAACAAATGGAAGAAGCAATATGCTGAAGAACAAGATATAATATTACGCCAGCATAAGTTACAATGGCAGAACCATGTATATGCCAACTGGGATAGTTGGGATCAAATGATGCAACAGCTCAAGGACTCCAAAAAGGAAGTCAAGGAATCTAAGGAAAAGATGGCCTTGATGTTTTCATTAGTCCAGAAGTCGATGGCTACGCGCAAACCCTCTGTAAACTACTCTCTCTTTCTTTCTGAACGATTAGTTTATTTTCAATTAAAAGCAATAAAAGATGGCAGACCATATGAGTTAATTACTTCAGAGAAATTTGTTGAGACTTTTAATGAGGCCCCCGAGAGTGACCAGCATTTGCTGTGCGAACTATACCTTCATAATGAGGCCATTCCCGACAATAGAAGAGTTAATCTTATTCCAATTGCAGGAGATATACAAATAAGGGCATTTGTTTCATTTTTGTCTAACCAGCTCACTTGGCAAACTGCGTTCACTGCAAGAAGTCATAATGAGGAGAATAAACTCCTATGGATCAGACCAGAGCCTTTAAGCCCAGCCATGTTCATAGCACAATATCATAAATTCTTACAGAAGCCAGGAATGCATAGGTATATACAGCAGTTACAGGCTTCAACACTTTCTAAGTGTCAACAACAAATTAGAGTAAAGGGTACTGCTGCATTGAAGGCCAATGTTATGTTTTGGCAGCAGTCATGTAAAGAAAGACAGGATTATCACCCTTTTAACCCTCACAATCTTCAAGCTGCATTATCCAGGGTTTCTAATTACATTGGTTGCATTCAACGTTGTGGAGTAAAATGGATTGGCTATCATTTCCATTTTCCAATTTTATGGCTGCCTTCAGACAAATATCAGTGTCATTACCAGTTGACTGACAGAGATGAAGCCTTGGCATGGCAAAACTTGCAGAACAACAGTGGCTTCAGAGCTCCTACAGATGCCACCTTCTCCAGCTATTGCTTGAGTAATTTGCATGCTCAGTCCCAGTACTCAGACTCTGATTCAGACTAGGGGTTGCCTGAGGACATGCAACATTTTTAGCTGGGGGGGATGTTAGGACTCCACTATGTATCATTTTTTGCTATATACTTTGACACCATTTTACTTTTATAACCATGATTAGAAAGGATTCCATTATCATTCTCATCTACTTTATCCCAAGGTATATAAAATCCTCTTCTTTATTATATGTTTAATCTGTTTTACATTTAATTCCATAATACTCTTATATTTTATCATTAATTGAAGTGTATCGTTGCTAACACAAGTCCAAAGATCGCAGATAAGTTATATGCGTTGCTAGGAACAAGCGGTCGTTGCTGAAACAGCTGACTCAGTTGCTGAAACAGCCGTCAAGCACGCAAATTCCGTCATGCGTAATTTGCGATTCTGGAAGAACTTTTTGTGGAATAGCAGCAACAGCATGAAGACACGGTTACCTGGATCATCCTGAAGATAGCATTCTTGTTGTCTATGTTGTAACAGTATCTTTTTTTGGAAGAACAGAATAGTCCTGTTTTGGGAAAAAGAACAGATTTGAGATAACGTAGATTCGCTCTCATGTAAATTGTAAAATATGTCTCCTCTTTAAAAAGAGGAGACATCATCATTAGAAGGGAGTCCGTTGTTGTAAAGCTACAGGAGAGTATTGTGTGAGAACTGGAGCTAGTCTCCATCTGTAATGTATCAGTTACTTTGACAGATGAATAAATTCTTTCTTTGAGCGTTCCAATTTAACTCTTTCCCCCGGGGAATCTTGTGAGAGGGAAAGGGCCCGCCTTCCTCACAAGATTCACCCTTTGATTTCTATAATTTGTTTAATTCTTTATGTTGTTTGCACTTCGCTTTAATTCTGCTGTTGGACATTAGTTACACAGTTTAGTAATACTCTGTTTCTTTAGCGCTGCATGTATTGAATGCATTCACTCTTGGAAGTTGAGAAATCCATTTCTATTGATTGTATGAATGTATGATGTTGGGAGGCAGGTGCTGAAGATTCCTGCATAAAGGAATAGGGTCCTGCTCCCATTAATTGTTTTCCTTTGCCTGCAGTGTGATTAGAAACAAGAGAACAAGTGCTGAAGGTTCATGTTCATGGGAATAGGGTCTTGATCTCTTGAAGTTACTTTTCCTACAGTGTGATTAAGTGTCAGGCATCAGGTGCTGAAGTTCCTACTAAGGAATAGGGTCCTGGTCCTGCTGTGGTTGATTGATTTCTTTCCTTGCAGATTGATCTTCCTTTGTTTGGATTGTAACTGCAACATAGAAATTATTTCTGCTATAACTTAATTGACTTCAGCTTTGATTAAGCAGAGTGTGAATCAGTAGATTTGTGAGATTACTAATTGTGTGGCTTTTTTACTACAACATTGTTTCTGCTTTTGAAATTGAGCATATCCAGTGCGTGATTATCTTTGAAATAAAAAGACTTCCTCGGGTTGACAATTTATGTGGAGCTTGAATTGTGAAAGCAATTAAAGCGACCAACAGTAGTCCTTGTACGGACGATTCATCAGAGGTTTACCAATCCTCTGCTGAACCACAGCAGCCTGTTGTTTCTGAGTTTCCTGACGGGGGACCGGTTCTTTCTGAGCAACCCTTTGGGGGACCAGTTGAGTTCAATTGGCCCTTTTCCGACCCTTGGTCTGAATTAAGAGTAGGGGCAGAGTTCCTTTCTCTTACATCAGTTTCACCTCTTATAGCTATTGTTTTTCCTTCTATTCCTCGTTGTCTATTACGAGATTTAGCGGCAGGCTCAAACATGAGTGATTCTAGTGAGGAAATCCCAACGTCTGGTGAAGACTATCAGCTCTTCTCACGAAGATTATTTCCGGGACACAACTCTGAACCTGCGATCATATCATCATCCGGTCTCTCATTGCCAGCAGGTATAGATCCCTGGGTCAGATCATTTCCATTTCCACCTCTATGGGAGTGTCAGCTCCTTCTACGAGGCCGGTTGCTCCTTCATTAGGGATGTCTCCTCAGACACCCATCACTTCTGTACCCGCTCGGCCCACTGTCTGTGTGGCCGCCTCTGCACCCGCTGTTACGGCACCCTTCGCGAGGGCTATGCTGCTTCCTGAAGACGCTTATTTAGCGACTGCTATACTGGAGAACATCTCTCCGGAGGAGTATCGGTTGTCCCTACAACAGCCGAACCCCGAGGTTGGACCATCCTCCCTTGATCCCAACCGCTCTTATTTTTCGCACTATGCACAGGATGGTACACCCGTGTATGCTTTTCCGGATCAATATGATGAACACGGGGACATTTTACGTCTACCCGCTCCTGAGGCTCACCTCCATGCTCAAGGTTTACCTTATAACCAGACTTATAACCCGCAAGGCCAACCTTCGGGCCAACCTGGCTATCCTTATGACCCACAGGGGCAGCCCGTGCAAGGCTATCATGCGGGCCAGCAAGGGCCATCGTACGGTCCGCAAGGACAGTATTACAACCCTTCTAGTCAACCTGTGCTGCCTCAGCCGGGGTACCAACCGGGACCAGTCTATGGTCCTGGGGGGCAAATCCAGCCTTCTCAACCTATGCAACCGCAGTATCCTGTTGTTTCCAACGTTGCATATCAGCCGAGACCATCCTATGGTCCTACTCCAGGTCAAACCGGTTACGAGCAACCACCTGGCTCTATTCCTCCACCAAGCCAACCGGCCCATCCGATACAACCTGGTGTTCCGCCTCCAGGCCAACCAGCCCAACCGGCACAAGCTGGGGCTCCTTTACAGCCAGGTCAACCTGCGCAACCAGCGCAGCCTATCTATCCGGGTCAACCTGTTCACTCAGGACAACCCGCTCAGCCGGGTCAACCTGTTCACTCAGGGCAGCCTGCTCATTCCATTAACCCTGCCCAGCAACCGATTTATTCGATGCCACAGCCAAATCAACAGTTGCGCCCTAGTTATCAGGCTCCGCAGGGTTCCACTTATCAACAGCCGACTCATCCTCAGGGCGACTATTATCCTCATGGTCAATCTCAACCGAATTATAACCAGCCCCGAGGCTCTCAGTATTATCCTCATCCACCCAGTTCTACCTATACTCAGCAGCCAAATCCAAATGCTGCTTACACCGAGCCGACATATAATCAGGGTCCGTACTCTGGTTATCAAGCTCCACACACTGGTCACCAGCAGCCAAATCAGTCTGGTTATACGACCTACACCCCCTACAGTCAGAATCCTACGGGACAGAACCCATGGGGGCAAGGATATTCCCAACCAGCGTGGAGTACAGGTACCAGTCCTCATCCCGGGCCTGGCATGCCGGTCAATCCGCCATTGCCATTCCTGGCCACCTTGGAGTTGCCGGATGTTTCAAAATTGACCAATGATCAGATTTTGCATAATCCTTATTGGCCTCCGGTTCCTACCAAGATACCAGGTGATTGCCCCAAGTTTGAGGGTAAATCTGGGGAGGACCCCCAAGCACATGTGATGACGTATCATCTTTGGTGTTCGTCCAACTCTTGGGTCGATGATTAAATTTGTCTGCGCCTCTTCCAGCGCACTTTTACTAGAGCTGCTGCTAAGTGGTACATCGAGTTATCCCGTGGCATCTTCCAAGATTTCAATTCCTTAGCCATGGCTTTTCTGACGCACTTTCAGTTACCAGTTCGCTATGAAGCCAGGACGCACCTCCTGACTTCTTTGAAGCAGGACAAAGCCACTCACATTTCTGATCACATTCATGAGTGGCGGCGCCGTCGTAGACTGATCAAGTTTCATATACCTGATCAGATACTAACTCACTGGTTCACCACCTCCTTCGTGAACAAAATTGCCCAAGATATTGCGATGGGAGCATGTGTGATGGAGGAACAAGCCATTGTGCGTGCCCAATATCTGGATCTTGTATATTCTCAGTTTGGCATGCTTTATGATATCTTTCCTGATGCTCCACGGTCCGAAACCTCTCAGGCTCCACCTACCCCTGCAGTGGATGGTGCCATTAGTTCCGTGTCTCAGAATTCGAAGAAATCTTCGAATGGGAAGTAGAAGTCCAACTCATCCAATAATTCTGCTCCTCTCGCCCCTACCAATTCTGGCAAAACCGCAGAGGTTAATGCCGTTCAGGCCAATCCTACAGAGAAAGCCTCCAAAGGGAAAACGAAGGGCAAAGGTAAATCCAAATCTGACGCCCCAAAGCCAGAATCCAAATCTCGTACTGAGGATGGTTCTCAACGTAATCCGAAGTATCCCTGCCTCATTTGTGAAGGAGACCATTATACCAAGGATTTTCCACGACGATATGAAGTTAGTCAACTTCTAAAAGGCTCCAAAGGGACTCCGACAGTTCTTAAAGAACCATTCCCATCTCAGCAGACCCAGATGGTTGAACAGTCGTCACTGTCTGCACCATTTGGGTCCCAAGTCTTTATGATGAATGGTACGGCACCCATTTCTATTGCTACGCATTCGAAGGATTACAATGAATCATGGCAGGCACCGGGGAAGGCAGTTGCGGATGGACCACCTCCCCCACCTGTCTCCGGTTCGTTAGAAATCGAGAAGCCTACTCATGAACCTATTGTGAAGCCACCTTCTAAAGGTGTTTTACGAAGATCTTCTTATAATCCAAATGCCCGTGCCGCTCAGCACTACAGTATTGTTGAGGATTTGGCACAGGTGCCTTCTGCTATGTCTGCACTAGAAGTTCTTCAAATTTTTCCTTCACAACGGAAGGCTTTATTGTCTGCAATCGATGGCATTGATCCCGCCGATTCAAGTCTTCTCACCTTCGACTTAGAAAATTTCACCCCCCGACTCCCACATCAGATCACTCTTGTTATTCAAGTCAGGATCAACGGTCTTAACATCCATAGGGCCGTTGTGGATGAAGGTGCCTCTACCTGCGTCATGTCATCTGCTTGCTGGAAGGCCATTGGATCTCCAGCCCTTTCATCATCTCCCAATGCCCTAGAGGCATTCAATGGTTGGGAATCCAAACCCCTGGGTGTTCTCGAGAGTTTAGCAATCACTTTACAAGGGAATATTGTCAACGTAGAAGTAGAAGTGGTTGACGCCAAGCTCAACTACAATATACTTCTTGGCCGCAGCTGGACTCATGCCATGCTATGTGTGCCATCCACCGTCTTTAGACTCCTTAAGTTCCCTCGTAGTGCATGAGATTCCAACCTACCGTGGTGCGAAGCCCATGCGCCAACGCTTATGCCCAATGCATCCTCGTAAAGTCGCTGCAATTAAGGCAGAAGTTGAAAATATTTTGAACGCGAGCTTTATTTATCCTATCCCCCTCACAGAATGGGTTTCCAACATTGTCCCTGTCAATAAAAAGCAGGGTACTATTAGGGTCTGTGTTGATTACCGCGACATTAATCGCGCCTATCCCAAGGATAACTATCCCACTCCGTTCATAGACCAAATCATCGACGAATGTGCCGGAAGTGATATTTATTCCTTGATGGATGGCTTTTCTGGGTACAATCAGATAAACATTCTACCTGCTGATCAACACAAGACTAAATTCATCTGTCCGTGGGGTAATTTCGCCTATAAAAAGCTCCCGTTCGGCTTGAAGAACGTTGGAGCCACTATCCAGCATGCGATGTCTTACGCTTTCCATGACATACTCCATATCGTTCAGCCTTAGCTGGACGACTTGCCAACTCACTCAGCCAAGCGAGAGGACCACCCTGAACACCTCCACCAGATTTTCCTTCGTTGTAGACGCTAAAATATTAGGCTTAATCCTCATAAATGCATCTTTTGTGTGGATTCTGGCCGTCTTTTGGGATTCATAGTCTCCAAAGATGGAATTCGCCTTGACCCTTTAAAATTCGAGGCTATCATCAATCTCCCATCACCCTCCTCATTATATCAGTTGCAGAGTCTGCAAGGAAAAGCAAACTTCCTTCGACGCTTTATCCCGAACTACGCGGAGGTGGCTAAAGGATTCATGCGCCTATTAAAGTAGAATGTTCCCTTTTGTTGGGACGAAATTGCTCAACAATCCTTTGAGAAGCTCAAGACGTTACTTGTTAATGCTCCTTTGCTTCGTCCTCCTAACTATCACCGTGATTTCACTTTGTATCTCGCCGTCGCGTCTAGCACCAAAGCTATGGTTCTAGTGCGGGATGACAATGATGGTAATGAACATGTCGTTTATTATCTATCACAGAACCTTCTCGACACATAAACGCGTTATGCTCACGTCGAGAAGTTGGCGTTAGCCGCAGTACACGATGTGCAGCGTTTTCGCCACTACATCCTGTTGCGTACGATAACAGTGGTTTCGGATTGCAACCCCATGACATATATTATTTCTCGACAATTATTCGGGGGCAAGTACTCCAAATGGATCGTTATCGTGTAGGAGTTTGAATTAGATTTCACTACTGCTAATTCAACCAAATCACTTGTTTTCGTGGATCTTATATTCTCACTCCCGACAGACTCCACTCCTTCACACTTCGAGGATCATATACCGGACGAAACTCTTTTCCTCATCAGTACTCACGACCCTTGGTACGGCAACATAATCGTGTATCTTCAGACCTCCACATTTCGGTCTGAGTTGACTAAAGATGCCTGACGACGGATTCGGCATCAGTCTCAACCCTATCGCATCGTAGGAGATACCTTATACCGCTTTGGAGTAGATTTGGTGCTCCGACAATGCCTAACCTTGGAAGAGGTTGAAAGAGTCCTAAATGAATGCCATAGTGGTGACTGTGGTGGACATATGTCTGGATATTCCACTGCCCAGAAAATTCTGCGAGCAGGTTACCTCTGGCCGTCAATATTCAAAGACTGTATCGTCGCAGTCCGTAAATGTCACGCGTGCCAGGTATTTCAGCGCAAGATGCACGTGCCACCTCTTTCTTTGCATCTTGTTATTACCATCAGCCCTTTTGCAAAATGGGGTGTGGACTTTATGACGTGTAACCCTCGTTCGACCGGGGGGCATGCGTATATAATCGTCGCTGTCGACTACTTCACCAAGTGGGCCGAAGCGATGCCTACACTAGCTCCCGACGGTAAGACAGTTGCCCAATTCATCTTCAACCACATCATTTCACGTTTCAGGGTCCCTCAAGCCATTGTTACTGACCATGGTACTCATTTCCAAGATTATATGATGGCCGAGCTGACTTCAAGGTTGGGTTTACGTCACGATAGCTCAACGCCATATTACCCTCAGGCAAATGGCTAGGTTGAAGCAGTGAACAAGGTTCTGGTCACTATGCTTCAACGGACAGTTGGTATTCACAAATCCAATTAGCACCTCCAACTGTTCTCAGCTCTATGGGCATACTAGACATCTGCAAAGAGTGCAACTGGATTCACACCATTTCAATTGGTGTATGGTCTGGAAGCAACCCTTCCGATTGAATGCGAGATTCCTTTTTTTAAATTAGCTGTGGAACTTCTACCCGATACTTCTACTGAGGAAGAGCATATTTTTTATCTGGAACGGTTAGATGAAACCCGCTGTTTAGCTGCTTTAGTCATTGAAGCACAAAAGAAGCAGGTCAAAGCTCACTTTGATCAATCAGTCTCTCCATGTTCCTTTATCGAAGGGGACCTCGTCCTCCTATACGATCAAGCACATGACAAGCTTGGGGCTGGTAAGTTCCAACCTATGTGGCATGGGCCCTACATAATAAAATGCGTTTTGAAAAATGGGGCTTATGAGCTTATAGATTATGAAGGAGTTTCACTGGCGCAGCCCAGAAATGGGCTGTACCTCAAAAAATACTATGCCTGAAGTGATGTTTTGGTGTGGTGTGTGTACATAGGTGTGTATTTTTCATTTGTGTGCATGTGTGGTTTGGTGTGTGATGTAAACATCTTTCTGCTGATCGGGTCTTCCTGATTGTGCAAATGTCCATTCATCCGTTTGTTGGTTTCGCGGATGGTGCCTCCCGCAGTACCAGGAATCTATCTTCGGCAGCCTGGGTAATCTACAATCCTGCTGGTGAGTTGGTCAACCTGCAAGGTGTGTGTCTGGGACATACTACAAATAACATCGTGGAATATAGTGCTGTGTTAGAATTATTAACCAAGGCTATAAACCTCGGTATCCGTGAATTTCTTGTGTATCTAGACTCGCAACTTGTAGTATCACAACTGAACAGACACTACTCAGTCAGAAACCCATCCATTTTACGTCTGTATCTGCGTATTCATTTACTGGAAAGAAATTTTGAATATATTACATATCAACATATACCCAGGCATATGAATACGTTAACTGATGCAGTAGCTAATTTGGTTCCTGATAGACATTTGCGCAATTTGTAAATCATCATCACATGTAAAAAGAAAGATCCATACAGAAATAGATATGTATATATATAGATATCGAAATGTTTACATAGTGTGCGTCGCATAAAATCAAAAATATACATGTTCGCTTTAATACATCCGGAGACGACATGTCTCTCAAAAAATATGCATGATAAAAGCCCTAGGAGTCTAATCTACATGGTGCTCATGATAACAAGTGATTGCACGCACTAAGCGTCTCAGAAGTCGGTGGAGGAAACTAGGCACTCCCACCATATGTCTCTGGTACGCCATCGGTACATCTGCCAGTCGGGCGTAGTCTGGGATCCCTCGGGCAATACCCTCGAGATTCTGGATCAACTCCCCCCCCTCTGCACCCTCTGCCTGAGGATCAGGTGCGGGAAGAGTCCTCCGCACAATAGGAGACATACCGGCTGGTCTCTCTGGGCCCACATCTGCATGCATATAAAATGTGTCAGAACGGACATGTATTACCAAAAAATCATAAAACATAAAAATCAAAAAGAGAAGAGATCATACCCAACTCCTCGTCCCAATCATCTCCCTCTGGCAATGGGAGATTTGGGTCTCCAGTGAAATTTGTTCCTGCATATGGCCAGTCTTCCACTACAATCAACTAACGTCGCAACCACCTAAAAAAATCTGGCCTCCAGGACATCTGTTGGCCTCCTCCAGCTCTGGGCATCAGTGTCACCCAACGAGCCATTCTGGGCTCTCGTGGAATCAGCTCAACTACTATGGCCCCTTGGCCCTGGAAGATTGGTAATCGTTCCAGAATTAACGATACCAGGATAGAACCATATCCAAACTGTTTCAGTTTGGCCTGCTTACACTTCGTGAGCTGTCTCTTGATATTTATTGTCACTGCAGTGGCCCAGTCGAATAATAGGGGACTCATGCACTTTGAGGCCAGTAAGAGTTGGACCTTTATTGCCTCGTGCGGTGCCTGCGATCCCGTGGCCCGCGTGATGGTATGAAGCACTACCCTGAGTGCTAGATCAGGAATAGTATGGATGTCCACCTTTCCACTTCCTGATCCCAGTCATGCCCCTTGGCACACTCGTGCCATCACTTGCTCCATATTTTCACCAGATGGTTTGCTCCCTGTCAAGATGGGCACCGGACCTCTGCGCGATAGTCCAGTTATAAAGTATACGTCAGCAACCTCTAGTTCTAATACTTGGTCCCGCAACTTGAACACTTGTTCATGTTCGTCCCATATGCTGATCAGGTACTGTAGGAGCTCAGGCTGGGCTCGTAAACAGGGTTTCAGGAAGAACTTTTTAATCCCACAGTTCTTGAGGGCATTCATGCAGGTTTCATTCTCCATGGCCTGTTCATCCTCCTCCCCGTGCTCCCTCTCTTTCCACTCAATGACCATTTTGATCGGTTGCCTACATTCACATGGTCAAAAAACTTCAATTAGACCTATGTTATCTTTAAAAATTCATGCAATTCATTTATTGTGTGGATTTTTCAAACGAAAAATTAGATTGCACCGCTGGCGCGACTGTTTTCCTAACAGTCGCGCCAGTTGGCGCAGGCCCTTTGGAAATAAAATGCCATTGGTGCGGGTCCGTTCCGGATACCCGCGCCAATGGGCGGAGCCCTAAAAATTCAAAAATTCCTCACAGAAGTATAATATACAATAAAAATTTATGAAAAATGGATTGAAATGGAGTACAAAGAAGCACCTCTTACCTGGAACAGACGAGAATCTGGATGGTAGCCCAGATCAGTCGCGATCGACGTCAGAAGTTCACACACAAAATGGACCACTACTGCTCTTCAGTGAGGTAAATAGTGAAAAGTAATGATATTTTTACCATTTGACATATTTATAACTTTTTGAACTCAAAATAGGTTTTTAAAGTTATTTTTCTACATATTTTAATATATTTTTTCAAAAATGGGTTTTACACTTGCTTTTTGTGCAGCAACAGGTTTTTTAGGCGACTTAAACGGTGAAACGAGTTGTATTTTATTATTTTTCGGACTCGGTAAATACACGAAAAATTCACTTTGGATTCATCTTTCAGCTCTTTTCTGACTCTCTAAACATGAAAATATTGCCGAGGCCCTTGTCGTTTTGATCTCGTTAAAGTGGACACGAATCGACATCTACCCAGTATACGTTTACCCCTTTTTCGGGCTGGGATGGATTATTTATGAAAAAGGAATACCCTAGCCTATCGCGACTAGGAGGTTTTCTCGGATATTTTTTTCTACCTTTTCGGGTCCGAGGAACTATCTACGAAAAGGGACCACTGGAGTTTTCTTTTCTGCTGTCTTTTCAAACTCTCTAAATATGAAAAGACGCCGAGTTCTTCCTTTGTCAGACTCATTAAACCCTGATGACATTGGATTAAGTCGAAATGACGTTCTCCAAGTTTCTCCTTCCTAGGGCTCGTTAAATGTACTAGGATGGATTCGCTCGAAGGGAGGATTTATATTACAAGCATATGCTATCCCCTTCAAGCTTGTTATAAAAAATAATTGGGGTACTCGCCAGAAATGGTGGGGGGAAAATGGAACCAACATCATTGTCGTGTCAGCAGTATGTCGCTCTTGAACATGGCACTTGTCTGCATTCGTGTCGGGTTGGGACATCTCATCTCGTTCTTCACTTGCCTCCGTGGGTTTGGATAATCCCTTTTGACCTCTCATCTGCTCGTTGCCTCGTCACCATGACCTCTGATTTGTTGATGTCAAATACTGCCAAATCCACTATTGTGCCATTATATGTTCAAGAGAAGTTGACCTCTGCAAAGTATCAACCTTCCTCTAATTCTCATATGATCCTGATTCACAAAAATAGCATGTTCCTCTATCTCGTGTCGATGATGTGGGAAACATTATGGCCCACCTTCGATCAAGGTCACTTCCTGTCGACTTCAGATCATTATCCAGGAAGCTGATCTAGAGACTCCCTTATGGTACCTTGGAGCCTGCATGCCTCAATGGCAGGTCATCACATTCAACGTGAGGTTTTCATCATCGGCCTCCGATCGAGTGATTCTACGGGTGTTCGACGCTAGCTCATTGATTCCCATGCCGTAGATTGTACCTATAGTACCTTGAGGGCCATTGTCATTATTTGTGGTTCCTCTCGCGTTTGTTAATAGCTTTCATCATTGGCTGGTAATCAGACGATGTTCTAGCATGTTCGACTTTAGCTCACGTATTCGCATGCTTGAACTTGTACTTTGTTCGGGTCGAGATGGAGTGCAAGACCCTGGATTTTCTCTGTTGGAATCCAGGCTGTGATTTTGTGGATTATTATTACATGACTCACTGATTGGATGGCTGCGACCATACCTGAGTCTATTTATCGATCCTCTCTGGATTGCTGCGTCCATGCCTTGGATCTATATTATTGTATACTCTATTATGGATGGTTGCACCCATACCACGCATATATATCATGTATCTGAGACATTAGTTTTACTTCGCTCCATAGGTTTTCCAATGGCAGTGTTTTCATTCGGCATGTTCTCGTAAAGCATTTCACCCCTCTCTCTCTCTCGGGCCTCATGCTTTAGGGGGCAGCTGTTACACAGAAATTTGTCACCGTCCCTACCATTCCCCATCCCGCACATTGGAGGGCTCATTCCATGACCTCTGAGCAGAGAAAATACTTGAAAATACTTTCATTGCATCCCTCTAAAGATGAGCTTTCATTGCCCTGAAGACATCTCCCTGCAAAAAACCCTAAAAATAGCTCTTTTTCCATTGGCACGATTCCACAGTTCAGCCCTCGCGCCAAGGGGGAAAATCCTCCAAAGAAGTCACGCCAATTGGTGCTCTGTCATAGAGCCGCACCCGCGCCAACCATATTAAGAAGTGTTTTTGAAAAATAAATGGCGGAAGTTTCGTCCTAACAAATTCCTGGACTGATATCTATCTTGAGTTGGGAGGTTTGGCTACGGATTTCCATAGAGAGGAAGTGGTTTTCCACCTCTCATGGAAGCTTCCTTGATGGTAGGGCCAATCCCATAATTATAGGGATCCCAACTCCCTTCCTCCATCTATAAAAGCTTGCCCATTTCTTTTGCAAGCTAGTCCCAAAGAGTTCCCAAGAGCTTTCACATCCTTATGCTGCAAGAGCCTTCTTGATTCCCTTAAGGCCAAATCCAAGCAAGGAGACTATTGCCAAGTATCCAGAGAGAGAGGCTTGTCCCATCCTTGACAGGCTTTATCGAGACATGTTTTGCTGACGACCCGCCAAAGGAGAGTGTTGCGTTGAAGCTATGGTTGTATTCTTCTTTTGATTCATTCATGATAAGCGACTACTGGTTATGGTTCCACTCTTGTTCTTGATTATGTTCATGAGTTATGTCCTCTTCGACTGACATATAGTTGTATATACTGGATTTTATGCTTGCTTTTGTGTTGTTTCTTGCACGTGCAGGTGTCCGATCATGGAGATCGTGAGGATTGTGATCTTCCAGGGCAAAGGAACGGGAGCACCACCTCTTCTACAAACGACATCGTTGGATTCCAGGTAAGCCCTCCTCGCAAGTTGGTTTATTTATAATTAGGAACCTGCACTGTAGCGTGTTTTATTGTTGCTAGACCCGATCTGGGCTAGTAGGGATCACCTCTGTCTGCAGAGGGGATTAACCTCTTCAACAATAGCAGTGTTGCAACTTGAGGGTGAGGCGCATGATTGGTGGTTTCATGTCTTGTCTACATTGGGTCATGCTAATGTGACTACATATTCATAGTTCACAAGGATTTTTATAGAGAGGTTTGATCAAAGAGACCCGGAGGCACCTTTCATGGGGCTAAAAAATCTCAAGCAATCAGGTAATCGAAAAAACTTATATTTTTAAATTTCTAGAACTTTCTATTATGGTTCCTGATTTATCTGCAACAAGAAGGGTCTATATTTTTATTGATGGGTTAGCAGAACCTCTTCATGGGTTGGTTAAATCTACCAAACCCACTACCCTTCAAGATACCATTGAAAGGGCTAGATATCTACAATATGCCTTTCCAAAAGCAAAGGCAACATTTCAGCAAAATCCCACTTTTCCCTCCAAGGGAAAAGAAGAGAAGGCTCCTCTTTCAAAGGAGAGCCAAAACAAAGTACCTCTTAGTGATGATGTCTGGAGATATTTGAGGAGAAGGAAGCTTTGCTTCACATGCCAAGAATCATGGGCACCCTAGCATAGATGTGCAGTAGGAAAAGCACACTATATAGAGGTATTTTCAGAAAATGAGGACGAAGAAAAAGAATACCCAGAAGGAGGTCATAGCGCTGTAATAGTAGGAGATGATCCACCACCCCCAGAAGGTGAGAAGGGAGAATTTTCTCCAATTAGAAGGACTCTTGCATCATTGAGAGTAGTACCAAAGTATCAGAACACTTCCACACAAGAAAGAAGGTTAGATTTGAGCATTGGAAGAAAGGACCTAATAGTCCCATCAGTTATGCATATGACTTTGGTCCATGAGACATCACTATTTTGTGAAAAACCACTTGGGAGGCCACCTAATCAAGAGTTGATGAGGAATGTCTCACAACATTTTTCACCACTCATCAATCCAGGAGGAGTGGGAACATTGGGAGGTCATGGTACATCGAAGAGAGTCTTAGGTAGGCTCAAGGAGGAGGGAGGCATTCTCCCAACATCATCATTACCCACTCTCACACCACATATTGCGCTGAGAGAGGATGCTACAGGGATGAAGGATGGTGCTATCATGGTGCAAGGTGATTATTCCTTGACTTTGGAGGCTAAGAATATGTTCTCACTTGAAGATAAATATTCCAGTCATGGTAGAGGATGGTGGCCACTCATGTATGCTTTTTCCAAACTCAGGAAGTTTTGGATAGTTGATAGCTTCCCATGGAATAATAACCTCCAAAATCTTCAACCTTTACTTGAGCATGAGAAGCTACAGGAGGAGTAGCAGAGGAAGGATAGTAGCATTGAATTTAGCATGAGAGATGTCAAAGAGGAGGATAGCCACATGAAAAATTCTTTACATGATAGATCATCAGCGCTGTCACTATGGAAGATAGATCCATATTGGAAATCCCAGCTGTTGGTGGATTATTCCAAGGATCCTTTTACTTGCATGATACTTGATGACCAATTATTATAGGAGGGATATTCAGTCAAAGATGAGGTCATCTACTATCATGGTAGAATATTCTTATCTACAGCATCAAAGCTCAAGAAGAAGTTACTACATGTAGCACATGAAGATTTTCTCTTCAGTCATATTTATTCCATGAGAGCATACAACACCATCATGGAGGGATACACTTGGAAAGGCTTTTAAGAGGAGATATATTAGCATTTTAGGAGATGCATGGATCATGTGGAGATGGAGGAGATACATAAACCTTTGATGGAGTTATCACAACCACCTCTTTCCTCTTTTGGAATGAGATAGGATCTATCTATGGACCACTCCATTAGTATGATTGAATCATATGGTAAGGATCATGTCTTTGCGCATAATGATTTGTTTGATTAATATTTTTTTTCCTTTAACATATATGTGCAGGCCATTGCTCCAAGTAGGAGCATTCTTCCTTATAAACTTCATGGCAAAATTTGGGCCATAAACAGTGTTGAGCATAGCCACTCCTTAGGAGGGTATAGGGAGATGATTTACAATTCAGGGTGCACTCCAAAGGCACCAAAAATTTCTCACCTTCTCAAAAAATATGAGAATACTATGGCAGCAAGTAAGTGGAGGGGAAACCACTTACCATATCATTATCTGAGGCAGTCAGGAGATATAATACGCTGGTTCCACATGTGGGACTATGATCCACCTCCATTTTTGCATATGACTGTTTATGTATCATTGGTTTTGATCCCATACTTTGATGATATCCTTATTCTTTTTATGGCAATTATTGGAGGGAGGATGGAAGGATTGGATGTGCCCTTTGGGAGAGAGATTCTCCATGTTTCTCGTGCTTCATGTTTCAGGGAGAAAATTGGGAAAACCATGATTTCTTCATTGGGTCTTTTTCTTCCATGTGGGATGAGTCATTTGCATCTCATGAGAACTTGGGAGGAGAATTGCATGGAGGGATTGATTGGGATAAACTTGGCTTATGAGGAGATCTTATCACATGGATGTGTCACCAATGGAGGATGAGAAGAGCTGCAACACTAACCTTTTCAGTTGCTTGAGGACAAGCAACATTTGGGAGGGGAGGACTGTAATATTCCCAATTAGCCATGGGCTAGTTGGAATATTATTTTTTGTTTTTTCTTCCTAATTGTTTCATGAATAAGAGGGTATGGAGACCCATAAATCTCCTTAATAGGAATAAAAACACTACTAATGTGAAAGGAGGACATCTTAGAAGCTTCATTAAGCACCCTTGTGTGTGAAAAGGGGTTGGAGCACATAGACTGGGTCAGCTTTGACCAAATCAATAGTGTTGTCATGGAGGAGTGGCATTCATTATGGGACAACACAGTTTTGTAGGGAGACTCCATGCATGGAAGTATTTCCTTTAATGAGTGGGGCCAAGGGTGAGGAATATCACCACTTATATAAGGAAGAGGATGGAAGCCATGGATCATTATGTTTGTGTTTTGATATTTGTATTTATGGTCTGTTTAGACTTGTTGGTCTCTTCAGCTGTTTAGCTAATATTGTAGTGTTTTTTGGCACAAGGTGTTCTTGAGCGAGAATCCCACCTCTATCCTTGAGTGACCTCTAAGGAAGAGTATTTGCACTACATTCCACATTTAGGCATCAGGACAAAGTTTCAGTATTATGGTACAATGCAGTTCGTGTTGAGTGTGTGTTGTGTTGCAGGGCAGAAGTTGTGGAGATTTGATTTGGGTGATTTATGATCTGTTTTTTAATGGAGGAAGGTTTCCTTCCATTAGGAGGCTAGTGAGGAAGTCCCTTGAGCCTTATTGCAGAATTTTGCATCAGGCCACTTTATCATTTTCCCCTACAACGTAGTTTCTATCTTGGAATGCATTAATTCAGGGAGGAGTTGCAGGGTTGGTTTCAGTACACCATTTAGAGATGAGTTTTTCTACTGAAGGGAGCATCATTTCATCTAGATGATCCATTAGAGGAGGATGCATTCTTTTTCATATCATATAAGCCCCATATTTTCCGTTGTATTGTTGCAGTGAATCTTCAGCCCTAGGGCTTTGATTCATTTATTGTATATTGGTGTATTTCTGAAAACTCTCTTGGGTTCTTTGTTGGAGGTTGTATAGAGCCTTGATCTTCATTATATTTGAGGCATATATCATCCATTTCTCTTTTTTGTATTCATTTTCTGTAGCAGTGCTTCTATGACTGTGCTGTAGTAGTGTCTCCGACATTTTGATATAGTAGCAGCACCTCATTCTTAAGAGATTTCTTTATTGGAGGCTTGTTGTATCTTGTTATATGCTTTGTGGCCCATTATATTATACATGTTTGCTGTTGTTATGATGAATAAATAAGATCCATATTTTTCTCTCACATTTATGCATTGATCTACACTTCTATTTCCATGTTTATGCACTATATTCCTGCTTTTCCCATTTGGGAATATTACACCTTCAGGATGTGACACACATGAAGAAATTATTTTACCCCATTTGGAGAGGTTGCGGTGCATTTAGAGGTGATATGACACTTGTATTATGAAAGGTTGAACCCTTTGGAGGAAACATATCACCTTTGGAACCCATACACTTCATTATTGAGTGATTTTCCACTTTATGATGCCACACATGTGAGATGGAACTTGAATTTATGATGGAAATATTATCTAATGAGCACATTTACTTCATCATTGAGGCATACTTGGGGGTTATTGAGACTTATCCACTTTTATACCATGGATATTATATACATTTTTTCCTTATTTCTAGGGTTTTTAAGAGATAAATAAATTATTCTTTGTTATTAAGGCTTTGATTGGATGAGAAGGGTTATTTATCTCATATAAATAAGAAAAGAACTTCTTACTTTCAAATCATGGCTACTTGTGGAGAAACATCAGTAATTGTCTAATATTCTTTTTTTTTTTTTTAAATCACTACGGATGGCTAGTTCTAATATTTATCCTAGATAAAGTATTGAAGTTGATCAGATAAGACTTATTAGAATGGGGGCCTTAAGGAATTCCACATCATCCAGTATAATAATTGGACAAAAATTAATTGAAGAACCATAAATGAAACAATCAACATCATCACGTAGAATATTCTTGTGATTTTTTCCAGCTAATAACTTTCTTTTAAAGAAAAAAATCATGTCTAATTATGCAAATAACCTGGTTTTCACAACTTGACTTTTTTTTTCTATAATATTTTATTTTGTTTATTTCATTTCTCTAACTTTTCCCACCCTAATTGAAAAACAAAATCTCCTTCAAGTGTATGATTACTTCCAATGCATCCATTTGCACAAAAATATCTCCGTTAAACTCATATCCAAATCTGAAAAGTGTACCTCATTGAATACTAGGATATATGAGGGAAACTAATCATATGGATTGTTTGCCATGAAATTCTGAAAAATGGAGTGATATTATAGGAGTATGACTATTTAGAACTAAGTTCAATATGTTTATTGTCTCTTTAGCTCTCGTTTTTTTCATGCAATAAAATTCTTCTAAAAGTTTTCTCATCGCACCTTGAATTCATAAGGTATATGATGACAAGCATGCAAGAAATTCTTCAATTTTCTTATCTAGTGTCTACTTTTCATCATATGTTGTCCATGATTATTTTATTTCCTCCATATTATTACAATGATAACTACAATAAAATTTTCAATACCCTTCTTATGAAATATACTAATGTATTCTTTGCTCCTCTACTACTTCTTGAGATGTAGACACATACCTAGTGACAACTATGAATTTTGGACAACAATTTTGAAAATATATGCATGGTAGTATGCCCTCCTTTTCTGAAAAAATTATTGATCATATTTATTTTATTCATGTGGATATATAAATCTTGCTCATAAATGCATTAATATACATGAGTTCTTATAACACTAGAAATAATTGAAACATAATATTTAATAAACCTATTGAAGAAATGAAATGAAATGAAATACAAAAATGAAACACACCATACTTCATGTACTTGAATGCTTCATGTTACTAACTTAGACTGTCTTGCCACCAAGTTGTATTTTAATACGAGTTAGCCTTTTATTTCCATGAATAAAAATAGATTTACATAAAGGAAAATAAATGAACCAAACTACCAATTTTCTAATCCCTTTAACATATACTTGTTATAGCATATTTTCCAACACTTTCTCTAAGATGTAGTTCTTGGTCAAGTCATCATATCCCTGTCTCTATGGTATATTTTTTTCCCCAAAATATTCTTTAAAAAAAAAAACCTTTTTGAGAATCCATATAGTCTTCCTATTTTGACATACATGAGATTCCAAAATAAGAAGCACATATGTACATGGGTCCTCCAAAAGAAACCTGCATATTCCTTCAAAATGTACCAATAAATAAATAAATGCATTTTACCCCTCTTTTGGGCTGGGTTTATGATCAATACCAGAATCCACTTGCTATAGAATTTGTCATAAGTACCCTAACCACTTATTGGTGGTATATATTCACACTTTGGGTGTAGGAAAATGGCATGTCTACTAGTGAAACACAATGCTAGCGAAATTCCCCTAGATCTAAGTCTATCTCCCTGAGTTTTTAAGCTCATCCCCCTTAGTAAGAAACCCTCATTTCCTTTTTTCGAATTATCTCCTTGATCTTTTGTTGATCCCTAATATGTCACACATCATTTTTGGAGTGGAAGACTAGAGATGGAGACCTTTAGTGCCCTAGGAAGGATGACTTTGAAGGGTGTTTCCATGCAATGCCTACGAAAAGGGTAAGGTAGCTAGAATCAGTTGTATTGTTTCTCTTACATTAATAAAAAAACTCATATTTTCCATCCTAATATTAGTATTTTATGTGATGCACTTTGAATTCATTCATTTGAAATTGGAGTTAACTAACTTTTTATATGCAAGTATGATTTGATATAGTTATTGTTTTCTTTCATTTTATTGTATCCCTTGCAATTATAAACATAAGGAGAAAGATAAGGATATTGAACTTTGGTATTTACATCAACCATTAGGGTCCTCTTGTAGGCTCGAAATTCTCTGCCTCAACATTGGGGAAAACCACCAAATCGGGAACGTAAAGCAACTCCTTTTCTGTTGGAGTGGTGGCTTCGACTAAGGATAATGGGACTAATTTTCTTTGAAAAATATATAAATGTATGGGATATAAAAGTGTGAATATGATAATGTAATTAAAACTAATTCAGGAAGAATAAATATACTTAAACTATGTATATCCTGGGACAATTCTCTCTTTACATGTGAATTTTAAAAGATCTCATATAAAATAAGACAATATAGATCATCAAATCATATATTAGGTGAAAACAGATAAATATAACTAATTCAATTAAATATTTAATTAAATTATTTTATAAAACATATCACATAAAATATCTCGTTGTTCATACATATATGAAACGATGAAAACCATACACATCAGTAGTGATAATGCCTAATTGTTTGTAAGACATATATATATGATAAACACATTCAAAATGATCATTAATCTCATTAAACAAAGCAATAATAGATAGATAATAGTAACTAGTATATGAGAACTCTGCTCATGAGAGATATAGTGTTGGTTCAGCTTTTCTATTAAGATTACTCAGAGTTACAATAGTGTAAACTAAAAGCTTTCTTCCAAAAATTCAGAACCCCTCCTCATTAAAATGAAGGGGTTTTATAGTTTCTAATCAAAATACAATTATAGAAAAGTAAGACAAATACTAGAGTGGTTTAAACAAACCATCCTTAAAATAAAGTGAAGGAAAATAATAGATTTTTTGTTGCAACAAAATTACTATGTTTGAGATGAAGATCGTTCTCCCATTTGCTGTCGAAGCTCATATATATCTGATATAGGTTTTAATTCAAGAGGATGAATAGGTTTCATACGCATTTGTCCCATGAAAATTGCATCACTGAGTGCTGGAAGGAGATGAGTAGTTGTATTTGAGAGACACCTAAGCATAAGCCATTGACTGTGTGGTTTGACCAAGAAATTCCAATGGATTTCAAGTTTAACCTTTGCAGTTTCTTTATTCTTTCAACCTTCGTTTTAGATAAATATATCCATGTTTTAGTTAATACTGTAACATATGGTAAATTTCCTTCTGGGAATTCCAAAATGAGGTTGGCCTATGGCAGATTTTCCATTACATTTTCAATGAGATTGTTGGAAATGTTCCTGGCACTAACAATTTCCATTTCTGCACGTTTTAGTTTGATTTCCCATTTGCTGAAAACGATTTCCTTTAATGTTCTTCAATTCTTGGAAGATTAGTTGATATCCCTTAAGCAGTATCTTACCAAGATATATAATCATAATCTTTTCTTCGATATCCTCATAATATGTCCTCAAATCGAACAATTGATTCACTATTGAATCACCTGATTTTCATAATTCATTGAGCATTGCCAATTTCTGGTAGAAGATAACATGTTGTTGAATAAGGAGAGTGTTTAGATCTCCTGCTTCTTTCTTGAATTCATTTATCTCAGGATTTTCTTTCAACTGCTCTATCTTTTCTTGTAGCTCCTGAATTTGTCTGTCCCTACTTTTCAGATCAGCTTCATGTTGGAGCCTCAAATCATTGAAATTATTTTGAAGCTTTGCAAGTTGAACTTGACATTGTTGTTCAATGATTTGTTTCTCATTCTGAATACTTTTTCCTAGTTGCGTTGTTTTTTCATCTTTCTCCCTTAGGAGTTATTGTACTTCTGAGGATTTATTAATGGTCGATGTGGCATATTCCCCTGCAAACTATGAGACTCTACCAATATCATCTGCAAGGGTTTATTTTTCACCTTTCCATACTAATTGAAAAGAACTATATGCAGGAACTAAGACCCATGATTGATCCATTTTCCTCTTTTTCCTCTATTTTCTAACCACATATTTGTGTTTAGGACTATAAAATACATCGATAGGAGGGATTTCTTCTATTTTCAAGATGACCTGTGAGGTCAGAAAATATGCAATGATTTCCAAATAATCAATATCCAGGGCCTCATTGGCCCACCCCAGTAGTGATTGAGGTCTTCCTAGTAACTTCGTGGATATGTTTAATTTCCTTTTAAACTATAGATTTTAATTCTTGAGTCCCTGTTGTGTGTATAGCCTAGTTAAATTATTCCCAAATCTCATCTAGCTTGCTGTTAGTTTGAGGTTATTGAGACTGATCAAAGATGAAGAGGTTTTTTCCTTTGCTTGAGATGCATCAATATCCTTTGCTAAAAAAATTAGGGCTTTATCTTTCTGTGTGTTTAGTTGAGGAATTATCAACAAATAAAAATGGCAGGTTGACTATTATTTGGTTCCGATATTGGTTAAACCCAAACAATTATTCAAGAATAAGTTGTGATGCTGCTAATATTTCAACCTGTTCATAGGTATAAGTTAATTCAAAAATATCATCATTTTTTTCTCGTTCATTTGTAAATTGTCCGATCTTTTCCTACGCTCTAGCATTCATAGCGGTATCATTAGGATCAAACTGTCTGTTAGGGACATTTGGGAATTTTAAACATAGAATTTTATCAATTAAAAAAAAAAACATGCTTGAAATTTTCCATGGCATAAACTCCATAAAATAGGAAGGAAGGCCACATATACTTTTTAGCATGGTTCGGTACTTTAGAGAGGCCATTCCCAACAGTTTGGTAAGCTATTTCTCTGACTAAGAGCTTATCGGGAACATAGAGAGGCAACACATGAGGGTTGGATAGACTACTGAAAACCTGGATATAAGTAAAGGATTCCTCCTTGAACCATATTCCTATAAATAATTAGTCATTATTGGCTTCTTTGCAAATTTTGGGGGGTTTCTCTTCAAAGACATATTGATAGATTGGTAGCATAATTCCATGGCAGATTTTGTATAAATGTGGTTGGAACTTAGATTCCCATAGTATATCATGGTATATATGAATGAGCGTAAGGACTTCGAGGGTCCATTTCCACCCCATAGATGTATCAGAAGTAAAAGAGACATCATCCATTATATAAGCACTCATGTAGAATGGGGGCACAATATTCCAAGAAAAATTATGTTTGTTTCTATAATCAAGGATTTGGGAAGCTATACTATCAAATAATATGTTTCCCCAATCCTTTATGTATCCATCTAAGGCAACATATATCAAAGGTACCCATTGGGCTTTGAACTTCTGAGTATTAGGGTATGTATATATCTTACACATCATGGCAACTATATAAAAGTATGGCCCAGCAAGAGAGGTAATAGAATACATACCCTTATCATCACGCTTGTGTTTATTAGGATCTATTCTCCACTACCTAATGGGCTATGCTTGATCTTCATTTTTCTTCATGAAATTCTGAGAAAATTATGTGTTGTACTTATTTTGGGGCAGCGACAGGTGATGCATTTTCCTTCAATCCTCATTGTTAAATGACCCAATTACTGCTTGATTATAAGGTGGAAATTTCTCTCTGAAATATTCAAAATTTTGATGACCCTTTTAATCATGTATGTGTATGGCAAGATCTTTGGTCGGGCCACACTTCTGTGCAGAAAATAATTGGCGAAATCACTCCACGTTGATTCAGAGGTTGAGGTAGAATCATCAGTTGTGGATTTTCTCTCTACTAAATTTGGTTTTTGATCCTCAAAGATCTTTTATATAGCTTCCCATGAATAAATTCCAACGTCTGGAGTGCATGTGGTGTCTGAAAATAGTGGGAGAATTTCAGTGGTTTCTGGAGACGAAGGAGGTGGTTGTTGTTGTCCCTTAGGATTCTTCTTTTCCTTGGTATTTTTATACATTTCCATTGTATTTTTTTATAGGGGCTAGCCTGTGAGAAAGCACAATAATGAGAAACAACTTCTTAATTGAAGAATTCACTAAGTAAAATGACTTATTTGAGATGAATTCATGCTTTTATGAGTAAAATCTATCATCATCAAGTCACAACAAATGAAATCCTTTACTACCTTAAGAACATAGATTCATTAATCGCGGCCATTAATTTATGGAACGTGCGTTCACTTGGGATTTTGTATAGGTCATTATATTGGAGGTTTGATATCGAAGAAATCTATATGTTGTAACGTTGAAACATGTGAAATCCTTTTTCCCGATAAAATTTTTATTATGTAACAACTATGTGGATAGGCAGGATACATCATCATAAGCTTCATATCGGAGGTTTCATAAGAGTGAAATTCAATCCAAGGTTGCAATATGATCATTCCCATATCGGGAGGAAGGGTTTATCGGAGATCGGAGAGTGAGCGGTGGAAAATATCAGAGATCAGAGGAATAGGAATATCAGAGTATCATAGGGATGAGGGTATTGGAGATCAAGTATTTTTGGAGGGTGCTCATATGGAAACTCCCAAGATGAGAGCTTTGAAATGCCACATAGTATTTTTTTGGGGTCCGGCCTTTAATTATTATTTTGATGAAAGAGCTTTATCACTTTAAGGTTTTCAAAACTTCTTTGGAATTATTTATTGGAGGATTGATATCGGGGATTTCTTTGAGAGGCACGGTGTACATAAATGCTCTGATCCTAATAAGGGAAAAACCATTTGAGTGTGATTTTTCCTTCATTAATTTATTTTAGAACCTAAAGTCTTATAGAAATTTTTGATAAGGAATTTTCTCATTTTAAAGTAATTTTTTTATAACCAAAAACTATAATTGTCTTATTTTATTCAAATAAATAAATTTTATATAAAATGTAAAAGAGTCCCCATATTTTATTAGTTCTACTATTAAATTTAATGGGGGTTGTTAAGTACTACAAAAATTGGAAACACACTTGGTGAATTATTTATCTCTGTAATAATAGATTAAATTTAAACTTCTCAAAGAAAATTTGAAAGATAAAAATATTTTGAAATTTACATTGACAAGGATAAATCTAAATACCAAAGAACTCATTACTCTATAAAATTCTCAAAACTTGTTATAGATAAAAATATGTGTTGTATATGTTAGTCATTAATCAGTTGTAAAGATAAAGTAGAAGACTATTGAAACTTAGTGTATTTAAATAGACTAATTTGTCACTAGTAGAGCCACTGCAGCCAGAAGGTGTCCACAACATCGACAACGTTACCATTTAACCAAAAATGAACCATTATCCCATCCATTTAAAGTAATATTCTTAGAGGCAATGAGATTTATTTTAAGTTTTATTTTAGAGCTTCTTAAAAACCATTGCCATAGCTTCGTGAGAAGATGATGACATTATCATTCACAAGTTATAATGAGACTAAACAAGTTGGCTCATGATGAGACCTCATGTATTATAGTTATAAAACTACAAGCCATTATCCTGGTTTGGTGTCTAGTGATGATCATGTAAATCATCATTATTTTCCCATGATCATGGTAAGTAGGCTCGTGATGAGACCTCTTATCTTCTAAGTTTTATATATTTTTTAAATACAGTCTAAAACTGTACAATTAGTGGATGGGGAGGCAAATTTACTCCTTAAGATTTATGGATGACATTTGGAGTCAAAAGATGCTAAAGTTGTTAAATAGCACTTACTTTTTAAAGAAACCCTTTCATGACCAATCATAGGGCAAGTGATTTTTTTTTTAAATTTCCAAGCTATGAGGTTTTACAAATTAATGAATATGTAAGGTTCTAAAGATTTATGATAAGTACAATAATAAATTTAAATCTTATAAATGTATTTTCAAAACTTCTTCCCTAATCAGGAAAGCTTAAATAATGATAAGAGACTACAACGTAACCATTGTGAAGCCAAAAGTATATTACCTAACAATAAGGGCTAAAAGACACCGATATGTACATATGATTATTTACATATTTTACAACACAATGCGTGTTTTTGAAGAAAAGTATTTTTTGAGGACTAGTCCATTAACGGGAAGAACATCCCTCTTTCCCTGTAGGTCTTGCAAAATGAAGGTTGATGGACCTATTTTCTCAATGATCTGAAATGGGCCAAGCCACAACTTTTGGAATTTAGTTTGTTTGAATTTTTCTTCATAGAACTTCTCCCATTTCAAAACTAAATCTCCAATTTCAAAAATTTTGCTATTAATTGAACTTGTATAAAATGTAGAATTGACTAACTGTTGACGATGAGCATGGACCTCTTTAGCTTTATTTCTCTGTTCTTCTAATTTAAGGATTTGAGACATTCTTAATTTTAAAACAGAAGAAGGTTTATCTTCAATAAATTGCACCGTTGTGAGAGAAGGGCTAAATTAGGAGGCATAATAGATTCTTTCTCATACACAAAATGAAAAGGAGAAGTACCTATAGAGGACTTCTGAGTAATTCTATTAGCCCATAATGCAAACATTAAAGCTTTGTGCCAATTTATTTGATTTTGGTTAATTGTTCTTTTGATGTTACTTATTAGGTTTTTATTGGTAGATTCTGCTAGACCATTACCCTGTGGCTAGTAGTTTGCAAAATATTTTAGCTTAAATCCTATTTTGAGAGAAAATTCAGTTATAGTGTTTCCAGAAAAATAAGAGGCATTGTAAAAAATAAGGGGATGCAATAGGCCAAACGTAGTGATAATGAATTGATCAATAAATTCAAAAATGATTTCAGAATTTGCCACCTTTAATGGCATTTATTCCACCCATTTTGTGAAGTAATATGTAGCAGTCAAGATGTATTTATGCTATTTGGATGAGTGAGGAACGATCTCACCTATGATCTCCAAACCCCATTGCTCAAAGGGATTTTCAATGTTGATCGGTTGCAAAGGCAAGGCTGGTTTCTTTTGTCTTCCTATAGCAGTTTGGAAAACTTTACATTTTCTACCACAAGCATGAGTGTCCTTAAATAAAGTTGGCCAATAAATACCATCATGCAGGATCTTATGACCAGTGGTGTCTCCATTGTAGTGTCCACCAGCTGGTCCATCATGTAACTCATGTAAAACATTTCCTGCTTTAGGTTTTTCCGAACATCTTAATAGAGTAGATTCATAATTCTTCCTAAATAAAAAATCATCAATGAGTTGGTACTAATTATATTTCGGTGTTAAGGACATTTTTCTCTTATAATTGAGTTTGGATGGAGCATAACCATTTTTTAAATAGAATATCAAATCAATATACTGAGATTCAATTTCAATGGGACATAACTCTATGAATTGGACATTAATACCTGAACCTTTATCAGCTGATGTATCATTGCCTCTAGTAATAAATCTGCAAAAACCTTGACCTCTTACTATTTTAGTAGGTTTTATCTCTAGGTCATGTTCTTGCAAAGAAGTGACCCAATTATCTCTTTTCTCCCCTAATTCCTTTTGCATAAGCAATTGTTTGACTGTAGGAAAGGGGACAATTACTTTTGTATGAGTTTTTAAGAGGAAAGGTTTGAAATGCTTGATAGAATTGAAAACTACAAATTCTTTATTTTCCACTTCTGAGTAATTTAACTCAGCTCCTTGTAAGTTAGAAATAAATAATGAAATAGGAGCTTCAACTTTTTGTTCATTGGGTTGTGTCAACACTGCTAATCCAGGTGGATATTGGTGGCCACCTACATATTCCACCTGGGGCCCCACCATTGTCTCTTTCAGTTTTTTTTCACAACTTACTATTTTTAGCATTTTTTTGGGTCCTGAACTTCCGGAGCCATTTTGAAGCCCCAAACAGAGATAGTATGCCAAAGTTACGTCCCCGGGAAGTTGAAACACCAATTTACCCAAACAGGGCCCATAGTTTTGGCGCTTCACCTCCTAAGGTTAGGTTTTTGGATGTTCAGAGTTCTCCATTGTTTCTCCATAATAAATAGGCCCTCGAGCCTCATTGTAACACAGTTCAAAGGTCTGTAGCTGCCACATCTCTTCTTAGATATTCACTACCAGAACCCTAGATATTTTATTTCCATCATGTTTGTAAGAATATTTCTGTGATTTGACATTAATGAAATGAAGCCTTATTTCCACTGTATTTCTATTTTTATGGTTATTTCTGTATTCTATTGCGTTCCTGCCTAAATTCAGATCAGTGGTATCAGAGCAGTCTTCTTTTTCTCGATCCTTCTTTGCATTTCCCCAATGAGGTCGGGGTATAAGGAGTTAGGGTTCGATCTGGTGGAACCTTTGCAAGATCAACCTCGCAAACCCCAATGGACGCCCATGGGGGATGAAAAGAAAAATGAGGGATCAGGAGATTCTATCAAAATATTGCTCGAGGAGGCCCTCGAAAAACAAAGGAATGCGATAATGGATAAATTTGCCCAAATCCTTCAACGAATACCCACCGGCGGCGCATCTGCATCCAGCAGCCACTCTAGAGGCCCGACTCCCTTTAAGGTACAAGTAAACTTTGACATTCCCATATTTGAGGGTCAAATAGATGCAGATGCCATAGATAGATGGTTGAATCTATTAGAAGGGAATTTCTCGGTTCATGAATTTTCCGGCCGGGAGAAGATTATTTTTGCACTCCTTAAATCTACCCCCCATGTCAAGGACTGGTGGGAAACCTAATGTGAGAAAAAGGACGAGACAGAACCCTCTATGTTCTTAGCCGTACCCACTTGGAATTATTTCCAAGATTCCATCAAGGAAAAATACCATCCCATGGGGAGCTATGAGGAAAAGTACATACAGTCGACCACGCTGCGGAAACAAAGGGATCAAGATGTGCATGAGCTAACGAATTTGTTCCATACCATGTGCACAAAGTTGGGTATCAAATATTTAGAGAAACATTTGGTGCTAAAATATCGCGGTTGTCTCCACAGATATATTCAGGAGGAAATGGAGTTCCTCGACATCTCCTCGCTTAGTACGGCATACCGGTATGCTGCCAAGATTGAGAATAAATTCAAACAGAAGAAGTGGGACTTTGGATCTACGAATCAAAAGCAAGGGAAAGGTGCCCTGAAACTACAGAACAAAGGACAAGGACAAGGCATGGCAACCAAAGACAACCTACCAAAGACATAAGCAAAGAACAACACTGCGAAGCCAAAGAAGGAAATGAGAAAGTGGTGTGAGTTCCATAAGAGCTCCACTCACAACACAAGTGAGTGTCAGGCCAAGCAGTCGCTAGTGGCCAAGATGAGGGCTTCTAAATCAGATGCATGCTCTAACTCTGAATCAAAACCTGACAAGGTGAATGACAAAGGGAAGCAGATTATTGATGCAGAGCCCAACTCCACTGTTGCCACTGCGAAGATCCAAAAGGAGGAACCAAAAGATCTAGAGGAAGCAGAGCATCTCTTCCACTCCCAGATGTGGGTAACGGGTTCCCTAATATGGTTCATTGTTGACAATGGGAGCCAAAAGAACCTCATTTCAGCAGATGTCATGAAGTGGTTGGGCTTGCCAACCACAGCGCACCCACAACCATACACCATCGGGTGGCTTCACCAAGGACTAGGTCTTTGTGTCAGCCAGCAATGTCGCCTTCCCTATAGCATCAAGCCCTTCACAGATGAGGTATTATGTGACATTGCTCCTATTGATGTTTCTAATGTATTATTAGGCCAACCATACTTGTGGAAGCGACATGCTGTGTATGAGTCCCAGCCTTGCGTTTTTATTGTTACTTTTGGAAATAAATTGTACAGGATACCAGAGGTACC
Organism: Pinus albicaulis; assembly: GCA_034641835.2. NCBI lineage: Eukaryota > Viridiplantae > Streptophyta > Pinopsida > Pinales > Pinaceae > Pinus > Pinus albicaulis. Next base: position 242,584,204 of record CM076571.1, read on the forward strand.
ACCGCCTCCCACTATCTCTTTGGTTACTACAAAAAAATGTAGTAAGATCATTTCCCAAACCAAGAAATTTGTTTTCCTGATGATCTGCCCCCAGGGCAAGAAGAAGATTGTGGCCACGACCTCTAGACATGGCTCCTCTGCACGACAACAACAAATGGACAAGGTTTTGGAGGAGTATGGGGACATCCTCACATCACCCACATGGGTGCCTCTACACTGTCAGGTCAAGCACCCCATTGGCCTGACCCCAGGTGTGCCACTACCAAATGGATCGATCTATAGGTGCTCTGTTCTGGAGAATGATAAAATCAAGAGGCAAATTCAGGAGCTGCTGCAGAAAGGTCACATCCAGCCAATTTCATCACCCTATGGGAGCACGATCGTGTTGGTACAGAACATGGAAAATTTTAGGGGCTAATATTCGTAGGTGGGCTAATTTTCCATGTTTTTTCCAAAAAAAGGATTCGCCAATTTGCATTTTTTTATAGAAATGATTCACCCAAATTTTACAATATAAAATTATTTTACCTTAAAAATCGCCAACATTATATAGAAAATATATATAATATCATTATAAATTTGAATAATTTTACAGATACATGAAAAAAAAATTTATAGTTTTCATATTAGGGGCTAGTGAGATTCGCCAATTTTTTAAACTTCAAGATAATTTTCCATCCTTAAAATTATCCCTGGTACAGAAGAAGGATGGGACTTGGAGACTTTGTATTGATTATCGGGCACTGAACAAGATCACTGTCTGGAATAGGTACTCAATCCCATGGATTGATGACCTTCTGGACCAACTCAAAGGGGAAAAATATTTCAGCAAGATCGACTTGAAGTCTGGGTATCACCAGGTACCAATCGAACCATCTGATGTGTGGAAGACTGCCTTCAAAGCCAAGGAGGGCCTTTTTGAATGGTTCGTCATGCCTTTCGGATTGAAAAATTCTCCCACAACCCTCATGAGGTTGATGGATGACATCTGGCATCCATTCACCAACTCATTCGTAGTGGTATACTTGGATGACATTCTGATCTTCAGCCAGACTTGGGAAGAGCACCTCCACCACATCCGAGAAGTCCTCCAAACACTGTGGAAACACAAGTTGTGTGCCAACTTGGAGAAGTGCACTTTTGGCATGACCCAAGTCCAATATCTGGGATACATTATTGATGAAATGGGGGTGCATTTGGATCCAACCAAGATCTAATTCATTCAGGATTGGCCAGCCCCAACCACCCTAACAGAGTTTCACGGATTTCTGGGTCTTGCTAATTTCTATTGCAGGTTCGTGTTGGGATTCTCTCATATCACTTGGACCTTGAGTCAAGTCACCAAGGGAGGAGTGAAAGCGAAATTCTATTGGTCGGAATCTCAACAAAAGGCGTTTTTGGAATTGAAACATTGCCTCTGTTCTGCCCCAGTGCTCACATTACCAGACTTGCAACAACCATTTGAGATTGAGATAGATGCCTTTGACTATGCTATTGGGGCAGTTCTTACTCAAAAGGGGCATCCAGTGGCATATCACAGTGGGACATTGTTTGACACAGTTCGAAAGTATCCCACTTACGACAAAAAAATGTATTCCATTGTGCAGGCTTGTCGACAATGGAAGAATTACATTTTGGGGAAGGAGACAATCATCCACACAGACCACTGACCTCTGCATTTCATACAGACAGAAGGGAAGTTGCAGAATGATCACCATAAGAATTGGTCCACATATCTGCAACATTGTAACTTGAACATCAAGTACAAGAAGGGTAGCACCAATATTGTTGCAGACTGCCTCAGCTAACCACCGATCGTGGCCATAACCACCGTTCTCAACTCTTGTGGGCATGAGAATTTGTATTGGCCGCTTCTCTACAAGAGCGATCCAGAATTCAGCTACACATACAAGGCACTCTTGGGGGGTATGCAAGTTCCAAATTTTCACCTCCAAGATGCACTATCATGTCACCTGGGACACCTTTGTGTTCCTTCAAGCGAGTGTGCCAAGATGATATGGGAAGCACACTACAATTGAGTTCCTAGGCATTTCGGGGCCTATAAAATAGTGGAAGTACTACATAATTATTTCTATTGGCCGAACCTTCGACAGGATGTCGGGAAGTACATCAAATCCTACACTGCTTGCGCCATTGCCAAACTGACCATCAAGAAGCAAGGGCTCTATACTCCACTACCTACCCCTAGTCAACCTTGGGAATCCATCTCCATGGATTACATGTCAGGCCTTCCTTCTACTAAGCATGGAAATGATTGTGTTTTCACGGTCGTTGACAGATTCTCAAAGATGGCCATTATGGCGACCTGCAAGAAGAATATCACAGCAGAAGCCACTACTAAACTCTTCTTTTAATGAGTGTGGGTGCACTTTGGGATCCCACAGTCTATCATATCAGATCACAACAGCAGGTTCCTCAGCACATTTTGGTCCAGCCTCTGGTCAATGTTGGAAACCAAGCTCACCACGTCCATAGCTTTCCATCCCCAAACTGATGGCCAGATAGAGGTCGTCAACAGGATGATGGTACACATTATGCGCATGTACAATTCAAAGCATCCACGCACATGGGACGAGAGCCTTTCCTATGTAAAACACAGTTATAACTGGGCTCTCCACAGCTCAACCGGCCACAACCCCTTTCAGGTGGGCTTCGGATTCCAACCACTATGTCCCATTGACGTAGCCATGCCATTTGCAGCTACTCAAGACGATTCGGCTCATGTCCAGTCTGAAGCTGACAAAGAAAACAAATTCATCGAGCGCATTCAGCACATCCTCCAATAGGTTCATGACATATTTGACAGAGGCAATGCTAATTACAATCAACGACATGATCAACATCGAGTGCCACACAACTTCCAGGTGGGCGAAAAAGTGTGGCTACATTTGCAGAAGGAGCGCCTCACTAGACCCCACCGCAAGATTTTCCCACTCCGATATGGGCCATACACCATCACCAAGGCTGTAGGGAATAATTCCTTTGAGCTCAGTATTCCACAATTCCTTGGTTTTCACCCAGTATTCAATGTAGACCACCTTCGTCCCTACTTCCCACCTCTATTGGACACCTCTGACATTACAGAAGAGCTCACACCAAAAGAGTTAAACCCAGACTGCATGGAACATGCCACCATAGACTGTATCATGGACATGAAAATCAAGAACACTCACCAATAGAAGATCCAACTGTATCTCGTTGTAAAAGCTAGCCAACTCCTACACCAAGGCAAGTGGTTCACCAGGGACCAAGTTCAACAGAAATTTCCTCATCTCATGGAGGAACTCAAAACAATGGGGACCATTGCTTCCTAAGGGGGCAGGAATGATCTAAGTGGATATTTTTGGCCACCCGCCTATTCCACTTGGGGCCTCACCATTGTTTCTTTCATTTTTTTTTACAACTTACTATTTTTAGCAATTTTTTGAGTCCTGAACATTCGGAGCCATTTTGAAGCCCCAAACGGAGATAGTATGCCAAAGTTATGTCCCCGGGAAGTTGAAACACCAATTTACCCAAACGGGGCCCATATTTTTGGCGCTTCATCTCCTAGCTTTAGGTTTTCAGATGTTTAGAGTTTTCAATTGTTTCTCCATAATAAATAGGCCCTCGAGCCTCATTGTAACACATTTCAGAGGTCTGTAGCCACCACATCTCTTCTCAGATATTTTTTAGAGGAAAAAGTGTATAGAACAAATTATTTATAAAAATTAGGGGTTTACAAAGAGGGAGCATCTATGATTTATTGTTTTATTGATTCAAATGCTTCTTTTCCAACTTGTCCCCATTTGAAGTTTGAATTATTCTTGATCATGGTCTGTAAGGGTAAGACAATTTTTGAAAAGCCTGGGACAAACCGTTTGCAAAATTGATTTTCCCAAGGAAGGACTTCATGGATTTCATATTGTGTGGTAAGGGGATTTTAGAAATCGCCTTTATTCTATCTAGATCTATGAAAATTACCTCTTTGGAAACAATAAATCCTAGAATATTTCCTTCGCTAAGAGAAAAAAATGACTTTTTAGGATTTAAGGAGATTCCATATCTTTTACACCTTTCAAATATTTTCCTCAAATCATGAAAATGATTATTTCTCTTCTTGGAATAAATTGTAATATCATCTAAGTATATTACATCTATTTTGTTAATCAAACCTACGAAAATGATGTCTATAGATCTCTATAAAGTATCTCCAAAAGGCATGGATCATGGATAAGGATGCTAAGATCAGATAACTTAAGGATAACTTTTCAAAGGCTAACTTCTTGGTCTCATTCTTGGAACAAGAGAATATGCAAATAAAGGTAAATTAACTACTCTTAAATAAGCCCAAGGTTGATTTGAGAAAATATGATGTAAAAGGTAAGGCAATGGATGAGATTGATGAGTCAGATGATTAGAAATAGTAGGTTGGAAGAAATAAACCAAGGACAAGAGGCCTCAAAAGGGCACTTGAGCAACAAAAGGAAACAACTCCACCAATGACTCAAATGATAGTTGATGAACTCATATTGGAATATATTGAGAAAGATAGGGAATATTGGCCTGATAGGGTGAATTTCCACTTGGAGAATCTCATCAAGAGGGAAAAACATAACAAAAAAATACAAATACACATGGCTATGCATTACTATACAAGGAATCAGGTCTCCAAGGTCAAGATCAAGCAGTTGAAGAAAAAGCTCAATGAAACGCTAATGAGGCAAAAAGAGAAGGATAAGTTGGATTTGCTTGCTGAATCCTCTCTCGTAGCATGACATATCATCAAAGCCCTTCATGGAATAATTTTGATGAATTTTTTAAGAAATTTTGAAAATTTTAGTTTTTTGTGACATTTGGCCAATTTGGAAAACACAATATAGCCAAAAGTGTCGCACCTTGGCACTGTACTTTTTCCTCAGTCATCCAAATGCCAAAAAATTGATATGTATAGATAGATATTTACTCATACATCTCAGATATCCACATGGGTTTCCTTTTCAACAATCTAGTGAAGATGAAATTCCAAAAAAGGGGTCAAAAGCACACTTTTTGTCACTGTTTTGGAACAAGCGATGCGCTTTTGGGAGTAGCTGTGGGAAAATGAAATTTTCTCCCTGATGGAGTGTCCATTTGGCTTTCTTGAGGTTTCTAATGAAAACTATACATCCTAATATTTCCCATGCATATTTCAAAATTGGATTTGGATCATGGGAAGGCCTCCAAAAGGCTCTCACAAGCCAGGCGTTGTGCTTTATCAGTAGTGCGCTGCGCTTTATTAGACATGCGCTGCGTTTTTCCCTGTGTGTGAAAATTTCGAGTTTTTTCTTAGTAAATCTTGAGCTAATGATGTATTTTCTTTTCCTTCTTGTTTATTTGATGTAATATGATGTAAATAAGCTTGTTATAGTCACTTTGATGTAATTTTGGACCTCATTAATGAGGATCATCTTAGTCAACTCTATTTCGAGAATTTGTTTTAACCTCCCTAGACATTAGGGTTTTGTTGAGAGATATTTGTGAGTTGTTACTACACTAAGGTATTTGACCCCTAAGAGAGGAGAAGTAGTTTTTGAGTCTATATGTATGGATTTTTAAGTCATTTTGATGGTTGGACATCAAAGGGTGGAAGTCTTGTAGCTTGTACTTCATCACTTTTTACAGGAAATCAGAGGACATTTGAAACTATTATTCAATAATTCTCCTGTTGTGGGTTTGCGATAAGTTTTTCTCTCTTTCCTAGTTTATATGAATGATATACTTGTCTCCTTACCATATCTAAGATCTTAATTGATTTTCTTAAGAGGTTATAAGTAGAATTATTTGCATTAAATCTCTTTTTTGTCAGGAAACTCATTTTCTATAATTTTCCTTATTGTTTAATGAATTCATGGTGCACATTGTCATTATGATATCTTGCTCTTTCAAACCTTACACTACACTAAAAAACTCCTAAGAAATCACAAAAGCATAGCTAACTTACTCCTCTATATCTCTTGCAGCTGAAACCTTTGATACTTTGACCTACTTCCCTGATTTTCATCCCCGATCCAGCAGAAATACCCTAAATCTTTCAAAACCCTAGAGTTGAGCTATCTAGCCTAAAATCCACTCTAGCACCAATCAAACCCTTGGCTGTGTTTTTCAAGAGAGAGCCCTCTCTAGTTTGGTAGGGCTAGCTACCAAACTAAAATCTTGGTTTGAGGTTACCTCCATCGATATCCTTTCAGCCTTGGGACATTGTGGAGGCTAACAGAATCAACTGAGCAATCTAAGCTATTACATAGAATCTGCTTTAAGCCTGAAGCTTCCTATAATACTTATCAACTCTCTAGAAAATACTTACACAACTCTTAGGAAAATAAGGCATGCTAGGATTTGGTTTGGCCCTAGATATGTTATCGCATTGAATATCCAAACCTTTCATTTAAAAGCCATAAAAATACTCTTATAACATATTCCATAACTATCATACTACCAATTTTCACTAAATGCGTTCATTTTACCTAGTGGTTAATTATTAACTATTTCTTCTATTTTTATTGATTGAATAATTTTTTAATATGGTTTTATCAGTGATGGTTTAATAATTTTGTTATGTGGCCAAGAATAATTTTCCACTTATACAAAAAATTCTATCTTTGTACCAATTTAACTGTTCGGGACTTGATTTTGAACTTGCACAAATGGAGGGAAAAAAGTCAAAATTATAAAATATGCTTTTCTTTCTCAAATCATGGTAAATTAGGTGCTACATGGGCTTCATATTCTATTATATGTATTGTAATATACCCAAATCACACGTGTGGGGTCCTAGCACATTGTGTTGGCGGATTTGGTGCACAAGTGTACCAATCCACACTTGCTTAAGAGGAGTGGTCACTTCCTCTTAAGATTCTGGTCACAGGCAAATAAACAAAAGAGTTAGAAAGTTAGTGAACATGCTATAAAACAAAACACACTAGATAATGATATAGTATACATATGTAGAGAGAAAACAAGACTAAACTAAACAAATACATGAAAGCTCATATAGAGATAGAAAAAACAATAATACTAACAGCGGCATCAATGTCCCCTCTTATTGTTTGCAATTAAGGAGAAAGATAGTACGTTTACACACTTTCCAAGGGGTCCTTAGAACTATGGAGTTCTAAGACTCGATGCAAGGACATTTTTACCTCCTAGCTTCCTATTGCAAGGTATCTCTCTCTAATCAAAAGGATTGGAGTTGTTGGATGGCCAACAAATGAATCCCCTCTCTACTTCTGCTCTGGATTACACACTGCTGGATTGCATCAAAGAAATTTTGGCCAGCATAACAATGTTCTTTTAATTTGTTCATCTCTTGGTGGCCTTTTATAGATGAATTCAAACTCTCCTTCCCTCTCTTGGTACATTGATGGATGGTGACCCAAGAGAGGGGGTTGATTCCCTTGTGTGCCACATGATTCCATTATGTGCTCCTTTGAGGTCCCAAGGAAGCTTAGGCAGCTGTCCTTGGGCGGCCTCAAGTGTGCGATCATTTTTCTAGAGTGTGCCTTGTGGTCCCGAAAAGTGACTTCCACCACTCTCAGGTCCGCACGGCTTTTTGAGAGAAATCCATGCAAAGGCACGCCTATCTAAGAAAAATGTGCGTGAAGGCACATTCTGGTAGTGTCTTGAGTGTGCGATTTGATTTTTCTTCTAGACCTTAGAGATTTTTTAAAAATTTTAGATTCTTTAATGTGCCCGAGCCCTATAAATCCTTCTGCCTGACATTTAATAATGTCATCTTTTCTTGTCCAATTTTCCAGTGATAACCGCTGCTCCCTAATGTGCGAGGTCTAGGAAAAACTGTATAGCCGAAATACATTATATTTTATTTTATGTGTACTGTGTGGAGAGAGAGAGACTTGCGTGTAGCAAGAAGTTGGAAACATCTTACACTAGGTCAAAGAGCGACCATGTCCTGTGGAAACCCTGCAAGAAAAGGTATGATACAATAAATATAATTTTTCTATGAGGCGAGCATGTCCCATACTCGGGATGCTTTGGCTAGCTAAAAAAATATATTTGATAGATACAGGTTTTGTCTATGTCACTAGTATGGTAGTGATCTGCTAGTTGATGACGACGCTTGTTGATGCCCTCAAGGGCATTTTTTCTTTGAAAATAAGTGGAATGTAGTACCCACATGCATAAGCTTGTTATGGCATATAAATTCTCATTGTATGCATGGGTGTATGACTGGGACCTTTCCGTGTAAGCATTGCTGAAAGAGATGCTTATAATGGCATGGGTCTTCGACGAATTTAATCAAAGTGCAATGGTTGTAAGGTACGATACCATCTTGACATGAAATATTGTGTCGTAGTCGAATGTTAGGAGGATCGATGACATCTATGGGCAATGATGACCCCCACAGTGCCACCTAAGCATGTCCCTTTGGTGGTGAGGGTTAATCCAAGGTACCGCTTCTTTTTTGGAAAATAGGAGTTGCAGTCGACAAAAAGGAAGCCTCAACTGAATGAGAGAGTCACTGATGCAAGAGATAAATATCTTGGGTGTGATAGGTTTAACATAGGCATGATGGTGAGGGGTGATTGAAAACTGATGATGGGGATTCAGTGGCCCAAGGTCGGAGTATAAAAAGCAGCTTGGTGATAGTCATAACGATTTCTGATGGGGAAATACCTGGAGTTAGTAGGATGTCCAGAGTGGGTATATGCTGGTTATGAATGTCATGGTGGCTTATGCATGAAAGTTATGATACGTCGACCAAGGGTGACCAAGGACTGCTACCATGGGAGACAAAATGTATGGATGAGTGGGGGACGTTGTTCACCATTTGCGGTCTTTGTAGACTTACCAAAAGAATGAAAAAATTGGATTTGGATTGTACAAAACATAGAGACGGGTGCCCAAAAACATGAAATTTCTCACTCACCGATGATGTGAGGAGGGTGTTTTTGCTGAGGGTGGGGGCCCCATTGGTTGGTCTCTTATGTGGGGGTGATGAAGTGGATGGAAAATATTGCAGATGGGATATTTTGATGGGGGTATGGTAGGCCAAATGCGAAGCGTGGTGGTGTGCTTTCGATCTGCTTGAAAAACCTAGAAGTTTGAGAAAGGGGTTTTATTTTGATATGGTAAAACTTGACTTGATGCATGCTGGGTGAATGGGCATGAAGTGTTTCCCGGACTAAAGTTGTATGGCCATGGCGGCATGATTTTTCTGATATATGGTCTACTTTGAGTGACAGGCACCATAGAGGGGAGGCTCTACCGACCAAAAAGGATGTTTATCATGTGCAAGGTGGGGCGATGATAAACATGGTTGGGTACTTGGGACCTATGGTTAATTTCTTGTGGAGAAATGATGTCAGGGTATGCAAAGTTTTTCTAGGACTTTATCATGCTGAGGGTAGAATGATACCTACTATGGTACTTTCAGTGGATGGAGCGATGGATGGTTTGCACAATACCTGCAACAAAATACCCCAACTGAAAGCATATTCTTCATTCAAATATTATTGAAAGACGTGTGCTAAATGAAAAGAAGAGGAGAGAAGGCATACATGTTGGCATTGAGATTTGTTTTTTTCGAAAGTGTGAATGTGTGGCACCTCCTTTGGGAGTTATGAGGTGTTGATCACTATGTTGCTTTTGTTCCTGAAATTAGGCCTTCTGAGCTCTTGTTATGGTCCTCCAAACATTCTGAAAAAGGTGACATATAGGCCAATATGGCTCATTTCACTTCATTTGTGACATTTGAGTGTTTGAGGTTTTGAGAGGGGAGAGGCTTTTGCAAAGTTGTTCTTGTCGTTGCATTCAGCCTAAGTACCCAAGACTTACGATTCTTGAGCTAGGTAGGCCCTATAACATCCTGAATTTTAATTTTCCAGTATGTCGGTGTCAGGGTCCATACAGAATGGGATTGTACAGATTCCAGGTCAGTTTTTTACTTGACCGCACAGGCGCATAATTTTCGCGTAAATTGAGGGTTTTGCTCGAAATTATTATGTCTATATTGGCTTTAAGTGCACCCTTTCTGCGTCTGTGAGAAAAATAGGCACGCATCTCTCATGTCTATTTGAGTAAAAGGTGCATGGAGAGCCAAAGAAAAAATTTTGAAATCTTTTTGGAGTTCTTTTCAATTTTTTTGTGCTCTTGGTGTCACTGATTTGTGCATGTTTTATGACAGGATGTTGTGGAGGGAGAGGGATTGGCATGACCTATGGGTCACTTTGGCAACTGATGGAAATGCATGCTAGCAATTGGCATGTTGGGGTCTTCTCAATTTCATGGAGAATGACCTCTTATGATCATAGGATTGGCTTTTACGTTACTTTATACCATGTTGGAGCAGGCGACACAAGGTCATGGTTCTACAGGGGTGTGACCTGACTATCCATCCCGAGACACATATCTATTTTGTGACTGGGTTGCTACCTCAAGGTGAGGAGCTTCCTTATCCGCTTCCACTTGGGGGAGTGGATATTCAAAGTTTCTCGGTGGGCCATTGTGGCAGGGCGCCTATCACATAGGGGTGTATTCAGATATCCTCGGCGACTAAATTGGTCGAGCAGTGTGCTCTAGCCACTATTGTGAGACTGTCGGGGTCATTTGCGCCAAATCGGGGGTCGGGCCCACAAATTGGTGTTCTGCGCCGGTTGAGGGTCAATCACTTCATTGATTTCTCCTATCACTGCTATGACGGGATGTTGACTCAGCTCTCTAAGGTCCAGGATGGATCAGAGCTATTTACATATGCTTGTATTTTTTGCAGCATTATGTATGAGCGAGTGGTGTTGCTAAGGCTTATGGTGGTTGTGCTCGCTGGGGGCATCGAGAGCCTCGCATGAGGATGTGGGCCCTCATGATTCCTCGTGGTGGTGGAGGTAGGGTGGGGAGTTATTGGAACGCCACCAAGGAGGCTTGGTTTGAGGTCAATCCTCAGATGTTTATGCCTAACCCTATGTGAGGATGGACTTCTGTGGAGACCCAAACATCAGTCTTCCTGATGGGTATGCATGGGGGAAAAAATGTATGTTTTTTTGTTTTATTCTTCAATTACCTAAGTATTCAAAATTTTTATATGTATTATGATGACACTGACATAGCTTTTTTACTCTTGCAGATGTTCGCAAGGTCAAACGTCCCATGGTTCGGTTGGTGGGGCATAAGCCAATCCAGAGGCCTCGAGGTGTTCCTCGCGTAAGTGGGGGACAAGGATGAGCTCTGGCACAACCTATGGGCGCAGCACTTAGCGAGGAGGCTGGTCCTTCGGGGGAGGGTAGCAGCTCGGCTGCTACTGAGCACGTTTGTGTGCTTGCTCATGTCGAGGTGGTAGAGGCTTGCATCGCAGAGATGACAGAGCCGATGGATACTCTAGAGGTTAGGGCTTTAGTTTTGGAGGATGCATGGGGTCGAGTGGACCGCTTGACCTAGGAGATGCCTACTCGAGGCTTTGTGGATGACCTCAATGATGTATGGATAGATATTTTGATGGCCCAAGGGAGGGACTATTGGCCGACTTTGCATCAGGTGGAGATCTCTATTTTAATAGCGGCTCCAGTGTTGGTACCAGGAGTGGCTGTGGGTCTAGGTGCCCCACATGGGGGGGCACCACCCTAGAGCCTTTATTGTACACAGGGAAAGCTCCCGTTATGAGGATGATTTTCTTATTTTTATCGACTTGTATATGTGTATATTTGGGCTGACTTATGGGTCAGAGACATGATATATTTTGTACTCAGACACATATTTTTTGGTATATATGAGAGAGATATTTTTTGCGGCTCTACATGGTGTGTCCCCTATTTATGGATTATGTGTTGTGCTGATGGATATGTATATTTTCTATGTTTTTTGTTTTTTATGTATGATGGTTTATCCTAGATGCATTCTAGTTTATGATATTGTTAGCTATGCGATCAGTTGTTTGGTTTTAATTTCTTGGTACATGTATGAATGTAATGTGATCAAATTGACAGCTTTATCTTTTTGCACACAAATATTTTATAAAAATATGTGAATATCCTACCTCAAACACTTGGTTTAACTGTGATACCATTAATTGGGCATCGAGGTAGATATGAAAATGGTGTATGCCTTGATTGAGGGCGTCGCACATAAGTTTGATGATGGCATCATATTCTACCTGATTGTTTGTCATTGAGCCGATGCATACACTGTTGGTGAAGAATGGCGATCGGTTAGGGTGATAGATGACCCAAGTGGCTACTACTAGGCTTTGAGACCATCGCAATGCTCCATCAACAAATCCAAATTAATGGTCGGGTTGAGAATCCATTGTGACACTAGAGTGTTTTTTATGACAAGTCTTTTGGTCAAAAATATCAAGCCTTTGGTCTGTGTACTTTGACTCTAGGGGTGGGCCCTTTGGGCCCTTACGGGTACAATTTCTTGAAGTAAAGGCCATTAACGGGGTTGCTGAGGCATGTTCCGTTTGAATCTTTCAAGATGTATGCCCCCTTGAGGAGACAATGTTTTATGATGTAGGGTCCTTTCCACAAAGTTTCGAACTTTCCTGGCCCTAGGGCTTCTTTTGCAACATCGTAGTGGAGGACTAATTATCCCTCAATGAATTAATGAGTGTTGATGTGGCAATCGAATGATTCTTTTACCTGTTTCTTGTGGGCCTCTTTGTGTTTCAATGACTACCAATGGCTTTCGTCGACATACTCTAGTTGTACTAGACATTGTTCTAGAGGCTGGGTTTCATCGAGGAGTTCGATTCTAGCATGTAAATTCTGGATCTCGTGTTCTATGGGAATCACAACTTCCACTCTGTATACCAAGTGAAAGGGTGTGAACCCAGTGGACATTTTCACAGTCATGCGATATGCCCACAGGGCGAAGAAAATTATGTGGTGCTAGTTTGTTTTGTGGTTATTCACCATACGTTGTAACATAGTCTTGAGGACTTTGTTCACAGCTTCTACCTATCCATTGGATTGGGGGTAGTATCGTGATGCGAATTCATGTGTGAATCCAAGATGGTGAGATAGCTCCTGAAAAACTTCGTTTTTGAAGTGTTTCCCATGGTTGGAGACTAACTCTTTGAGAAAAATGAACTGAGCAATGACATGGTTAAACAGAAATTGTGCAGTGGCTTTTGCGGTGTTGTCGTATGTGGGCATAGCCTCTGCCCAACTTGGTGAAGTAATCAACAACTAAAATAATGTATTTTTGATTTCCCGATGATGTAGGGCTGCAAGTTATGAAGCTGATCCCCCATTTACAAAAGGGTCCAGCGACGATGATAGGGTGCAGGGGAGTGGGAGGGGCTCTTACCTTATGAGCAAAGCACTGAAATTTCTCTCACCTCTTGACTGTTGAAATGAAATTTTGAAATAAAGTGGGCCAGAAATATCCTACTCGTAGGACTTTTTGGGTAGTGGCCATTCCAGAAAGGTGGCCACCGTAAGCTCCTCCATGGCAATAAATAAGGGATTTTTTCGCTTGATCATGGGTAAGGCATCGACGTAAGATGTTGTCGATGCCCCATAGGTATAATACATCTCCCATAAGGAGGTATTGGGGGGCCTAATTTTGTGAAACCAGCTCCAAAAAGAGAATAAAAGAGATATCAATGCCTTATAAATAAGCCACTTAGAGGGGGAAACCTCCAATACATTACATGAATGAAAAATTCTTGGATGATTCAAATTAAAAAACCTCATTTCTATATATAGAAGTCCATGGGGCCACAATGTAATCCTAGCCGAACGAACAATAATAATTTAAGGGCACAACAATAACAATATGGGGGTTACAAGGGTACAATAATAACAATAAGGGGGTTACACTAACAACAATAAGGCACTCTACTAGTAATATAGGGACCTAACATGCCCCTATCCTTCAAAAAAGTGTTGTCCTCAATGCTTGAGTAGCTTTGGGTGCTTCTGTATAAAATTCTCATCCTCCCATGTAGAATCTTCAGTGGGTAAGTTCTTTCCCATGAAGTAGATATAAAGTGATCGACTAGTAGGCTGTCGAGTTCTTTTAAACGTGCGCTTCGGAGTTCCAATATGATTTTCCTTCCTCATCAAGTTCTAGAAATATTGTTTGAATAGAATATTTTCACCTATAACCTTATTTAAGCATGAAACATGGAAAATTGGATACACTCGTGAAGAAGCAGGAAGCTCCAATTTGTATGCCATAGTACCAATCTTTTGCAACACCTTGTAAGGACCATAGTACTTTGGAATTAATTTATTATCCTTCTTAGCTTGCTTGAGGGACATTTGTTTGTATGGTTGTCTCGTAAGAATACCCAGTCTCCTCCATCAAAACTTCTCTCACTGCGATGTTGATCTGCCTATTGTTTCATTCGATTTTGTGCCAAATTCAAGTTATTCTTTAAGAGTTGGAGAACTTCTTGTTGATGCTCGATGTGATCTTCCACTGCTTGAACCTTCGAATTTTCTCTCAAGTATAATGTGATGGATGGTGAATGATATCCATATAGTGCCATAAATGGGGTCATTTTCACTGCAGTATGGAAGGAAGTGTTAGACCACTACTCAGCGAGAGGTAACCACTTGACCCATTGTGTTTGTTTATCAGATACAAAACAATGAAGATATCCTTTCAAAAATTTATTTACTATCTCAGTTTTGTTGGGTATGGTCCTTAATTTCCAGTGGGCAGTTCGCACCCATGGTTTTGTGCATGGTTTTGCACATGGTTTTGGGGTATGATGGTTTTCTGCCCCTGGTATTTTTGTAGATCCGGTCAAGGGAACTATGGTTATGTTCTAATCCAAGGTTAATGGATTATGGTTTATGTATGCTTCGGCATGTATATATATGTGTTATAACACTAAAAGGAATATAATGAAAAATCAAGTTGGTCGTCCCGATTTGGGATCCAGGGGAAAATCTCTGTGTTTATCTGTTTTATGTTTTATGCTCTCGCTATTGTTTATTTTCTGTTATAAGATTCGTGTGTAGATAATTTCTGTTCAGGGTTAAAACCTACATTTTGTATCGGAGCTGTTTCGGCTTCAAGGGGACGCCTTTGTTGTTGAGGGTTTTTTGCTCGGGCCTGTGGTAGACCTTGTTCAGTGGGAGATCTGCGGGATCGATTCTTGCGGTGAAAGAAGATGGTGAGCGGCGGAAAGATAGAGATCGAGAAATTTAATGGTCAGAGTTTTGAGTTGTGGAAGCTCAAGATGGAGGATCTGCTGGTGGATAAAGATCAGTGGATCGCGGTAGATCCAGGTACTAAACCAACGGCAATGTTAGATGAAGACTGGAAGAAACTGGATCGGAAGGCTAAGAGCACAATACGGTTGTGTGTGTCAGATTCAGTATTGTTGAATGTATCTGGGGAAGCTACGGCGAAGAATTTATGGGAAAAACTTGGGACTTTGTACCAATCTAAGTCTCTGGTGAATAAGTTGTTCCTGCGGAAAAAGCTGTATAACCTGAGGATGAAGGATGGAGACTCGGTGACAGAGCATCTGAACGCCTTCAATACTGTGGTAAGTCAGCTGTCATCTGTTGATATTAAAATCTCAGATGAAGATAAGTGCATAAGTTTGTTGTGTTCTCTACCAGACTCGTGGGATAGTCTGGTTATTGCAATAGGTAGCAATACAACTACCTTGAATTTTGATGACATTGTCTCAGCCTTGCTGTCGGAGGAAATGAGACGGAGAAATATGGAGGGTCAAAATGGAGATGCCTTATCCGTACGAGGAAGGTCCCAGAATAGAAACAAGAATAAGGTTTCGAGTGGGAGATCTAAATCTAGAGGGAGATCTAAATCTCCTGGAAAGTTTGTAAAGGTGTGCTGGAAATGCGGAAAGGAAGGGCACTACAAAAAGGAATGAAGATCTAAAGCTCCTGAGAAAGGAAAGGGATCTGATGAAGGTCCTTCTGCAGAGGTAAAAACCACCTCGGATGAAGGTGGGGATGTGTATTTGGCTTCTTCTTCAAATACACATGTAGATCATGAGTCATGGTTGATTGACTCAGGTGCATCCTTTCACTTCACTCCCCATAGGGAGTGGTTCTACAAGTATGAGAAATATGATGGTGGTCATGTCTTCCTAGGGGATGATAAGAAGGCCAGAATCATCGACGTGGAAAGTTCAAGCTTAAGCTGCAAGGTGGAAGGATTAGAACACTTCCTGGTGTTCTGCATATTCCTGCATTGGCCAGAAATATTATTTCTGTAAGCAAGATGGATGATGCAGGTGCAAAAACAGTGTTCGAGAAAGATGCCTGCAAGATGGTTCAGGGAGCACTGGTATTACTGCGGGGAGTTCGGACTGGAACTCTGTACAAGCTACAAGGTAGCTCTATTATTGATGGGTGTAACAGTTCTGTGGTTCCTGAAAGAGGAGTGGAAAGCCTAGCTGTCTCTGGAGAAAAGACCATGCTATGGCATCAAAGGCTTGGACATATTGGAGAGAAGGGCCTTCGAATATCGCATAGAAATGGTATGGTAGAAGGTATGTCTAATTGCTCTCTGGATTTTGATTTCTTTGAACATTGTGTATATGGGAAGCAAAATCGGGTGAGTTTTCCTTCTAGTGCTAAGAGGGAAAACAAGATATTAGAACTTGTGCACAGTGATGTGTTTGGACCTGTGTCAGTTCCATCACTGGGAAAGTCTATGTACTATGTTTCATTCATAGATGACTTCTCAAGGAATACATGGATATATTTCTTGAGGAAGAAATCTGATGTTTTTGACAGATTTAAAGAATTTAAGGCTCTGGTGGAAAACCAGAGAGAGAAGAAGATAAATGCGCTGAGGACAGATAATGGTGGAGAGTTCTGCAAGAAGGAATTTGAAGTATTCTGTAAGAATTGTGGTATAGCATGGCAGAAGACTACTCCATACAAACCTCAACAAAACGAAGTTGCAAAAAGAATGAACAGAACACTGATGGAAAATGCAAGAAGCATGCTCAGTGGTACCGGGTTAGGACAAGAATTCTGGGCAAAGGCAATGGAGACTGCATGCTATCTACTTAATAGATCACCTTCATCAGTGTTGGAGGATAAGACTCCACATGAGGTATGGACTAGTAAGAAACCCTCTCTTTCACATATAAGGGTATTTGGATGTGATGCATATGTACATGTTCCAAAGCAGAAAAGGACCAAGTCGGATAATAAATCTGAAAGGTGCATCTTTATTGGGTATGAGGACGGTTTAAAAGGTTACAAGCTTTGGAACCCAGAAACAAGGAAGGTTGTGTATAGCTGAGATGTGGTGTTTAGAGAGGTGAAAGATGTTGTTAAACATGAATTAATACCAAAGGAACCTGAGAAGATAGAGTTTGAGCTAAAGGAGTATGAATCAGACTCTACAGCAGAAGAAGATTCAGAAGAGGAAGAGCCACAAACTCCAGCTATGATAAGATCAGTTCAGGAAAGAAGGCAACCATAAATGTATAGTCCATCTACTTTTTGTTTAGGTTTTTCCTTAACTATAACTGATGATGATCCCAGAACTGTCAGGGAGGCAGTAGATTCAGAGGATGGAAAACTCTGGAAGGAGGCCATGGTCGATGAAATGGCATCCTTGCCCAAAAATGAGGCATGGGATCTGGTGGAGTTGCCGGTTGGAAGGAAGTCCATCGGGAGAAAATGGGTGTTTAAGAAGATTATTAAAGTAGAAGGCAAGGTGGAGAAATACAAAGCTCGGTTGGTAGCAAAAGGTTATTCCCCGGAGCCGGGAATTGATTTTGGTGATATTTTTTCTCCTGTTGCCAAAGTTACTTCTATTAGATTACTTTTATCTGTTGCTGCTGCATTTGATTTTGAGATAGAACAGATGGATGTGAAGACAAAATTTCTTCATGGGGATCTAGAAGAGGAGATCTACATGAAGAAACCTGAAGGCTTTATGGTGAAGGGTAAGAAAGAACTGGTATTCAGGTTGAAGAAGTCTTTGTATGGGTTAAAATAGTTACCAAGGATGTGGTATCATAAATTTGATACCTATATATGGGGACTTGGCTTCACTAGAAGCAAGGAGGATCACTGTGTTTATTTTAAATTAATTGGTGACCATGTTATTTATGTGGTCTTGTATGTGGATGATATGTTTTTGATTGGAAATGACAAAGAAATTATCCAAGATTTGAAGACCCAACTGTTCTCCAAATTCGACATGAAGGATCTTGGTGCTGCAAACTATATTTTGGGCATGGAAATTAAGAAAGATCAGGAAAAGAGGAAGCTCTGGTTAAACCAAAGGAAGTATGTCGAGACTATATTACAGAGGTTCAATATGCAGGATAGTAAACTGGTGAATGTTTCTATTCCTATAGGTGTAAAGCTGTCTACTGAACAGTGTCCCAAGACACAAGAAGAAGAGGAGGATATGTCCCGTGTTCCATATGCAAGTGCAGTGGGTAGCCTGATGTATGCAATGGTCTGTACTAGACCAGACATTGCACATGCAGTGGGAGTATTAAGCAGGTTTATGTCAACCCCAGGGAAGGAGCATTGGACAACAGTGAAGCGGGTTTTCAGATATTTACGTGGCACTAGTGATTATGGCTTGTGCTACCAGGGAAGACTAGGATTGGAAAGAATGTTAGACATTCATGGTTTTGTTGATGCAGACTTAGCTGGAGATCTGGACCAAAGAAGATCTACAAGTGGGTATGTGTTTAGCCTATTTAGAGGCGCAGTCAGTTGGATGAGTAAAAGACAGTCTGTAGTGGCTCTTTCAACTACAGAGGCAGAATACATGGCAGCCACTCATGCAAGCAAGGAAGTAGATTGGTTGCAGAGATTGTGTTCAAGTATGGGGTTGGTACAGCAAGCTATAAGGATAGACTGTGATAGCCAAAGTGCAATTTTCTTGGCTAAGAACCCTGATTATCATTCAAAGACAAAGTACATTGACGTTCAATATCACTTTGTTAAATATATGGTTGAGTCTAAAAGGGTGTTGCTGGTAAAGGTGAAAACTTTGAAGAATGTTGCAGATGCATTGACAAAGTCTGTGAGCACTCAAAATTTCTCTTGGTGTAGAGAAACAATGGGTGTTGAAGAATTGGGCCAATGACTAAGCTCTCATGTGGCCCCCTGTGGAAAGAAAACAACAAGTGGGATAATGTTGGGTATGTGTTATATTATTTCCACGACTAATTTCCGGTGGGCGGTTCGCGCCCATGGTTTTGTGCATGGTTTTGCACATGGTTTTGGGGTACGATGGTTTTCTTCCCCTGGTATTTTTGTAGATCTGGTCAAGGGAACTACGGTTATGTTCTAATCTAGGGTTAATGGATTAGGGTTTATGTATGTTTCAGCATGTATATATATGTGTTGTAACACTAAAAGTAATATAATGAAAAATCAAGTCGGTCGTCCCAATTTGGGATCCAGGGGAAAATCTCTGTGTTTATCTGTTTTATGTTTTATGCTCTCGCTATTGTTTATTTTATTTTATAAGATTCGTGTGTAGATAATTTATGTTCAGGGTTAAAACCTAAAAGTTTGACCATCAGATTGAGGATGATAAGATGAGCTATGAGCTAATTGAGTACCCAAACAAGAAAATAACTTCGTCCAAAAATTTCCAGTAAAAATGGGATCTCTGTCGCTCACAATAACCCTTGGGTTTCCATGTAGCTTTTGAATTGTCTCCATAAATGTAGTAGCAACTGTACTTGCTTTAAATGGATGAGATAATGCACAAAAGTGTGCATACTTGGTAAGTCTATCAACTACCACCATGATGACACTCTTTCCTTCGGACTTAGGTAAACCTGTTATAAAATCCATTGAAATCTCCTCCCAACGTTGACTTGGAATGGATAAAGGTTGTAGAAGTCCTGGGGTCTTAATTGTTTCCACTTTATTCTGCTGGCAAACCAAACATTCCGCCACAAACTTTCGAATATCAGATTTAAGGCCATCCCAAAAAAAATCTTTCTTCACCCTGTGGTAAGTTTTTAAAAATCCTGAGTGTCCTCTTAAAGGAGAAGTGTGCAATTCCAGAAGAATCTTTTGTTTCAGTTGGGAATTCTTACAAAGATATAAGCGATCTTTGTACCATAAGGAATCATTTTTCCAACTAAATGTATCAGATGTACTAGGATCTTGCTGCAACTTTTTAATGAGTGTCCACACTTCTTCATCCTTCTTCCATTCATCCCTTGCTTCGGTTATCCAATCTGGTTGGATAATAGAAATGGCACAAAGCAATGCTTCCACCTCTTCATTCTTTCTTGAGAGTGCATCTGCAACAACATTTAGATTCCCTTTTTTGTAGATTATTTCAAAGTCATAACCCAACATCTTTGTGACCCATTTTTTCTGCTCTTCTGAAGATAGTTTTTTTTCCAAAAAGTGTTTAAGACTATCATGATCAGTTTTTACCTTGAAGTGTCTTCCCATTAGGTAAGTTCGCCATTTCTTTAGTGCATGCAGTATTGCTAACATTTCCTTCTCATAAATAGGTTTCTGTAAATACTTTCCTTTGATTGGGTGACTTTCAAAAGCAATGGGTCTTCCTTCTTGCATTAAAACAACACCAATTCCATTTCCTGAGGCATCACATTCCACAATAAAGGTTTTTGTGAAATCTGGCGTAGCTAAGACCGGTGCTATGCACATTTCTTCTTTAAGATGTTCAAAGGCCTTAGTTGCTTCAGGAGTCCATGAAAATGCATCTTTCTTCAATAATGTTGTTAGAGGTGCTGCTATTCTCCCATAATTCCTAAAAAACTTGCGATAATACCCTGTTAACCCGATAAATCCTCACAACTTATTTATGGTTGTGGGGACTTTCCATTCCTTAATGGCTTTAATTTTGTTAGGGTCTACTTTAACACCCTCGTGAGATACAATATGACCCAGATATTCCACCTCTTGTACTCCAAAGAAACATTTGGATGTTTTTCATATAATTGTTTCTCCTGCAATAGTTTGAGCACCCTGTCAACATGTTGAACATGATCCTTCCAAGACCTATTGTAGATTAGTATATCATCAAAAAATACTAGCACAAATATTCTAAGGAAGGGTTTGAAAATGGAATTCATCAACCCTTGAAATGTAGAAGGTGCATTGGTAAGGCCAAAAGGCACGACCAAAAATTCATAATGACCCTCATGAATTCGAAATGTTGTTTTCGGAATATCTTCAGTCTTCATTCTAATTTGATGATACCCTGAACGAAAATCCAATTTGGTAAAATAAATTGCTCCATGTAATTCATCCAATAATTCATCAATCACAGGAATGGGAAATTTATCTTTAATGGTGAGCTTATTGAGCTCCCTATAATCCGGACACATGCGCCATGATCTATCCTTCTTGTGTACCAATACTACAGGAGCAGAGAAAGAACTTTGACTAGGTTGAATTATACATGCCTCTAACATTTCTGCAATCATACGTTCAATTTCGCTCTTTTGGACATAAGGATATCTATAAGGCCTGATGTTTGGAGGAACACTTACTGGAATCAAATGAATAGCATGATCATGATCACGAATAGGTGGGAGTCCTTTGGGAGTTTCAAACACCTTGGAATGATTGTCCAAGACTTGTTGGAGATCTGCAGAAATAGATGATTTTGATGTCGGAACTTCTAGTGAGCATAATTGTGCAATTACGCCTCGTTGTTCTTTCTTTAGAAGCTTTGTCATGACATTAGAGCTTATTATTTTTCCAGGCTTTCTTGCAATACCCCGTAATTCGACTACCTTTCCTTCTGAAAAAAATTTCAAGAAAACTTCTTGAAAATTAAAAGCTACCGTCCCCAAAGATTGTAACCATTGTACTCCTAGTACAACATCAACACCTCCCATTGGAATGGAAAGCATTGGAATAGTCAATACATATTCCCCCATGGTTAGCTTGATATTATGGCATTTTCGAGAGAAATTTATAGTTCCTCCATTTGCAACCATCACTTGACATTCTGGTGCTGGGTATAGGAAACAATTTAATTCCTTGGCTACCTTATAATGAATAAAATTATGGGTGCTACCTGAATCAATCAACACTATTACCTTTTTTCTTCTTGATTTGTCCTTCTATCTTGAGAGTTTGAGGAGTGGTAATTCCTGCCAGTGCATTACATGATATGGTTGGATTCATTTCTTCCTCTTCTAGGGTTGGTTCCTGGTGTATATCCTCTTCTTGTTCATTTTCTTCTTCCTCTTCACAATCTATGTAAAATAATTTCTTCTCAGCACACTTATGATCTTTAGTGTATTTTCTATCACAACTGTAGCAAAGCCCTTTTTCTCTTTTTTCTTCCAATTATTGTGGTGTCAACCTTGTAGCTTGTGGAAATCTAGGAGTAGCAACACTTCCCTCTTTATAGAAGTGAGTGGTAGGCTTCCTTGTCGCCATAATTTTACATTCAATTTTTCTTGCCAACCTGAATGCCTTCTCCAATGAATCAGGTTCCAAAACGTGAACTTCATGTTGGATGTTATCCTTTAAATTACCTATGAAGAGATCAATCTTGTGTTCCTATAGAATATCAGTTACCCTTATATTCAATTTTTGGAAGTCCTCATTGTGCTCCCCCATTAAACCCTTTTGTTTGAGATTTATCAATTGGCTAAAGAAGGTGTTGCTCTTTGTATCCTCATAATGTTCTATCATTTCCTCCGTAAAAATTGACCAAGCAACATTTTTTTTACGGGAGAAAAGCCATCGATACCATACAAATGTATTTTGTTCTAAATGTAAAGTTGCAATGCATACCTTTTGTGTGTTTTGCACATTATGGAGATCAAAATATTATTCCATCTGTAGTATCGATGTTATAGGATCCTTTCCATCAAACTTCCTCATATCCATTTTTGGAATATGGTGATTCTTCCCACCAACATTATATTTTATGAAATCATGATTAACATTTATTTTGTTCTCATCATGAGTTTCCTCTACTATCTTTTCACCATAAGGAAACATTTCTTGTATCAAATTTGTCAAACCTTCCATGTCTGCTTTTAGATCATTCTTCATGTTTTCCATTTTAGATTCCATGCCAGCTTCCATGCCATCTATCTTAGATTCCATGCCATTCTTCAAACCATCCATCTTATATTCCATGCCTTTATTCAAACCATCTATCTTAGTTTCCACGCATTTCTTCAAAACTTCCATGTCATTTTTTGTTGCTCTTTGCGAGAGTGAAATTTGTTGCACTTGCTCTTGTAATTTTGATATGTCATGTTGCCATTCTTCGTCTTCATGAGTCATAGTAGAGCCTTCTAAAGGCTTAATGGGTGTTGAATTATTTTTAGGGCCCATTTTAGAATCCAATACTGATATCTATTCTACAATATGCCCTTGGAATCAATTCAACTTGATTCTTCAAACAAGACTTATGCAATTCGGAAAAAACAAATACACACCTTTTACTTGCTTTTGAGGAGCTCGATATTGAAATTGAATTATCTCTATAATTTCGAATCATCAATATCTAACATTCAGCCCTGTAGTATCCCTCTGAAGCTTCTTTCAAATGCCATAGGTCTGATCTGATTTGGATTCTTCAAGGAAAATTTATGTCTAATCTCCCACAAAGACCCAATTTTGGACTGGTTCATTAGAGCGAACTTGTACGACTTGCCACGTGTCACTGTTTAATACTTTGGCTTTGAAATTGATAGACCAAAAAAAAAAATTCGTGCACTTGTGGCCACTTTTTACAACATTCCAATCCGATGCTCAGAGAGAGAGCTATGAATATTTTCCCACGATCACCTCTTTGAGATGAAATTCAAAAGCCTCAAAAAGCCCTAACTTCCACAGATCATATCTCTGAAAATATGGTGAACCAATATCTTAAATTTTTTGATGATGTTCCTCAGGATTGTGGCTTCGCACTCTAAACATTTCCACTTCTGAACCTTCGTAGAAAAAACGTTATTACAAAAATACCATGATGACCTGTTTAGGTCAAATTCAGGAGCCTGCAAAATGACCTAACTTGCATAGATCATATCTCCGAAAATATTACGAACCAAGCTCTGAAATATTTTGACGATGTTCCTCAGGATTTTAGCTTCATACTCTAAAAATTTCAGATTCTGAACCTTCGTAGAAAAAACGTTATAGCAAAAATTCCACGCTGACCTATTTAGAGCAGAAAAAACCCTAGAATCTCAAAGCTCCGATACCAAATGTTGTGAAACCAGCTCAAAAAAGATAAGAAAAGAGATATCAACACCTTAGAAATAAGCCACTTCGAGGGGGAAACCTCCAATACATTACATTAATGAAAAATTCTTGGATGACTCAAATTACAAAACCTCATTTCTATATATAGGAGTCCATGGGGCCATAATGTAATCCTAGCCGACCTAACAATAATAATTTAAGGGCACAATAATAACAATATGGGGGTTAAAAGGGTACAATAATAACAATAAGGGGGTTACACTAACAACAATAAGGGACTATACTAGTAATATAGGGACATAACACCTAATGGCGAATGCACTGACGCTCGTCTCGAGTGAGATGGGGTCTGAAATTTTGGGTTCGTAAGAAGAGGAGGATATCTCCATACCAAGGGTCGTCAGTTGTTACGAGGAAGAGATGTTCATCTGGTATTGAATCATTTACTAGTGATCATTTGGTATGACTTGGGAGGTCCGTAATGAACTCAGCTAAGATTAATGCCTTTTTTCTCTTGGGGGAGCGAAATTGTAAGTCATATTCTTGTAGAATGACTATCTAGCAGGCATATTTTTGGTTCATTAGGTGGCACGTGAGAATATATTTGATGGGATTAATATTTGGGATGACCATTGTGGTTTTTAAGATGATGTAGAGGCGAAGATTTTCGACTGCATGAATTAGTGCTAAGACAGTCTTTTCTTCACATTCATATCTTAATGCAGGGCCTGATAAGGTTTTGTTGACATAGCAGATTATGTGCTCCTTCCCATCTGGGCCCTCCTGGATCAATACTCCAGCCAAAGCGGTCTCAGATGCTGAGAGATACAGGATGTAATCTTTATTGTAGTCTAGGGGACTGATCAGCGGTGCTGAATACACTGTGTCTTTTAGCGCATCAAATTCTTGTTGGGCATGGTCATCCCATTTGAATGGGATGTCCTGGCGAAGGAGGCATAGGAACCCTTGAGTGCAAGTGGTGAAATCTGGGACAAAACGTCTCAGAAAATTATCCTTTCCCTGCAAGCTTTGTAGTTTCCTTAGGGTTCGAGTTGAAGGTACCTCTTTTTTGGCTTGGACCTTGAGGGGCTCCACTCAAATTCCTTGTTGGGACACGATAAAACCTAAAAGTCTTCTTGCTGTGATGCAAAAGATGAACTTGATGGGGTTCAAGTGTAGGTTGTATTTCCGGCATCATTTGAATACTAGTCACAAATCCTCGAGGTGGTATGAACGCTTCTTGGATCAGACGGTGAGGTTGTCCAAGTAGGCAAGGATAAGGTGTGCCAAGTGATAAAATATTTAATTCATGGCCCTCTGGAGGGTGGCACCAACGTTTTTTAAGGCCAAATGGCATTACCTTTTATGCGAATGTGCCCCAGGGGGTAGTGAACATGGTTTTGTACCGGTCGATGTGGTAGATTTGAATTTGATTATACCCAGAGAATCCATCCATGAAGGAGAGGGCCTCATGACCTACACAAGCATCGATGACTTGGCCGATGAACGGGGTAGGGTAATTTTCCTTGGGACATGCTTTTTTCAAATCGTGAAAATTGGTGCAAACACGTATGGTGCCCTGTTTTTTCATGACGGGAACAAGGTTGGAAACCTAGGATGTGTAGGCAATGGGGTAGATAAACTCGGATTTGTGAAGCTTTTGGATTTCTCATTTTATTGCCTATGCCTTGGATGGGTGCAGTTGACGTTGTTTCTAGTGTATTGGTGGCAAATCTGGCTAGATGTCAATATGGTGCTCTACAATAGTGGGACTAATCCCAGGCATCTCTAAGTAGTCCCATGCGAAAATGTCTCTATACTCTTATAGAAATTGGGTATAAGAGGTTATCTCTTCTGGTGAACATGCTACCCCCAGCGAGATTTCATCGACCTTTCCAGGATTTTGAGATATATTCACCTTGATGGTAGGTGAAATGTTTGACATGTTTCCTTCCTCAATTGCATCAGGTGTCAAGATGGGGTGCTTGAACCAATCAAATCTCCCTGATGGGAGGAAATATTTTGATTTAATCACATAGATCTCTTGTTCTTCTGTATTGTCAGGACTCAACAATTTTCTTGGGAGAAAAGCGAGTGGTGATGCATTTCATCCCATGAGTAATCCGACTCCAAGATGTCCTCATCTGAATAAAATAGGGATCCTAAGGGGGATTGATTCTGCGTAGGGCTGTGCAGAAGAGGTTCGTTTCGAACGGATCTGGTTGAAAAACATGAAAAGGATTCCATCGTTGACGTGGTGGAACTAGACGTGGTTGACAGAGTGCATATGGATTGGGTTTGCACTGTTGTTGGTATAGCTACACTCGTAGCTGCAGCTGACTCGACACCTATGACAGATGAGCAGATAACACGATTCATAGTTCCAACACATGATGATATGAATCGTATATGGTGTATTATGTCGTTGGCGTTTGTTGGGGGAGGAAATTATATCATGGGGGCTTCCATGAGCACAAGGCTAGATTCCTCGTTAGGCTGGGCACTTCCAGGGAGATGGAAGCTATGCCTGGTATAGAGGTGCCTGAATGTTTCCAATACTGGGTGTTGTACCTTAAGAGAAAATCCCTTAGGTGTGATAAGGAATCAGTGCTTAAGACATTTATATGATTATGTCACAAATTTTTATGTCTCTGTATTATTAACCCTCAAGTATTTATAATCAAACCCTTAAATATCAAATATGATGAATGCTTCACAATGCTACCATTTGTTGATGTTGAATGAAGTGACTAGAAGAAAGTGTAAGAAGAAGTCCAAACTAATATGTTGTTTTATACATAAAATATCATCCCAAACCCTAGAAGAAATATATGAAAGAAATATTTAAAACAAATGAGTGCTAATTAAGGTTTTTAACTCTTATATACAGAAGTAAAAAGAGACCTGCTACTCATAACCTTGTTTTATTCATAGATAGAAAATACATAATGTAAACTTGAATACATTTCAACATAAACAAAATGCCATAAACTTGCTTACTCATTCATTAATCTTTGAATCTCTGAGTACAAAAATATTTTTCTAAAGGTCCCAAAACTCAGAACCTTTCCTTTCCATGAAAATTAAATTAAATACAGTAAAAAGCAGTTTGGAACTATTGTAACCAATCCTAACTACAAAAACTTCTTTAAGACTTTGAAGGTTGTCTATTACATGCCTTGAAAATGTCTTGTTACAATTACATTATCTTCAGAAAATAACATAAAATAAATATCCTAATCTATAGGAATTTCTGATGATGTGGCATCTTTTCCTTGGTCAACTGATTTATCTTTCTTTGCTGCTGATCCTTTTGGCAGGTCTATTGTCCAAGCTCTACACTTTTTCCATATTTCTACATTCGTCCTAGATGAATGTGTGAGATTTTGATATTCCAATCTGAATGCAGTAATTTGATCATAAGAAGGCCTTTCTGTGAAAATATTCTTTACCATCCAAAAGAGTTGAAAATGTCTCTGCAAGAAGTTAACCATGGTATCTCCTTTAAGCACCTGAGCCTTTTCATGCCTGTTCTCAACTTTGCTTTTTCCCATCACTAGTAAGTTCTCATAAGAGTAAGTTCTCATAAGAGCTCCATGAAAAAATATTTCCTTCAGCTCCCCAACATGATGGCAAGCCTACTCTTGTCATTTTATCAAGATACTTATCAAACTAACTTGTTGCTTCCTTGATTTCCATTAATTTCATTTTTGCAGCCTTTCTGAGATCATTTATGACAATCACTTTATTAATTTCTACTGCATACAACATTTTGTCCTACATATCATTCTCCTCTAATTCTTGATCTGATTTAGAAGTAATAAAATCAATAAATCTTCTGGCCCAAATGACTCTATTAATTCCTTTTTGCTTATCAAACATGATTGGTTCTTCATATTCTAAAATAAGGCTTTTCTCTTTTGCAATTATCATCAGGAAGCACCAATTGGATTTCATTTATGAAATGACGTCAGTCCAAATGATATATTTAGCTTGTATTAGTGAGAGATTTCCTTTCATTCTTTCTTTTATATTTTTAATCTCAGCTTCGGCATTTCGGAAATCCATTTTGTATTTTTCAGCTTAATTTTCTATGACTTTCATCAATTTTGTTGCAGTTTCCAGGTCTGTTTCAGCCTTCTTTCTATCTCTTTCAGTCATCTACAACTCAGTATTTAATTGAACAATTTGTGCTTGAGGGTCTTCATCACCTGTAGGAAAAACAAAAGTACAGTTATGATTATCAATATGACTTTGCAATGAAATTGCAGTCTGCTTTATTTTGGATAGTTCTTCATCTTTCTGCATGAGTTGCGGCAACAATTTTTCCTTTTCTTTCTCTACCTATGCAACTTCTATAGCCATTGAATGTTCTCCAGTAGGTAACTTCAACTTCTTCCTTAATTTTATATCTCTACCTCAGCACTTTGCATGAGTTTCTGCACAACACTCTTATCACTGGGGTCTACTCCAATTTTTATAATAATTTTCTTCAATTCTTCATTCTGAACTGTTAAGGCTCTTGAGTTAGCCTTCTCTAACTTCAGCTATTTAATTACTTTACCCAACATATTCTCTTCCTTTATTTCCATTAAATTATTCTTTGTGAGGTAATTTACAATCAATTGACCTGTTTGCATATGCAAATTCATTTTATCCATCAGTGGAATTTTCTTTACATCCACAGTCACATTGATAGTGTTAAAATTGTTGGAAGAACCAATTGACATATATGTAGGATGTGAAAGGGAAATTCTAAATTGATCTTTCTCAAGATATATTACAGTTAACAATCTTGTTTGATCAGCGGTAACTTCATGTTCAGCTTGGGCCTCCATGCTGGCTTTCGTTCTTGATTTCTTTCCTCAATTTGTGAAAGCAATTGTTTAATCAAGGGCACCTATTCATGAGAAGCTTCATGATTCCTGGGTGAAGCAAGAGCATTTTTTTCTTCTCCCAAATGTAAAGAAAAACCAACTGCAGTAGATGTAGGCTCTTTAGTAAGTTTTGTTCTCTTCATGGCTCCCTGCTCCTCATCATCTAGATCAATAACTACTTCCTTGGTTCTTTTAGTTGTTTTCTCTGCTATGATGGGAGTTTGAATGTTTGCATCTACTGAACTCATCACACCTTTACATGCTATATTTTCTTGTTCTAGCCTGCTTTCATGAAGGAAAGCAGAGTAGCCATTCTCAATTCTTCTATTTGTAATAACACTATATGGGTCATAAGCCCAACTCTCTCCTAGTAGCATATGCATGTCATCTAACATTTTTGTTACTTCATCAAATGCCTGCCTCATATTTACTAGGAAAGGGCCTACAACCATGGGTAATTTATACATGTGTCCTTTCTTCATAGGCACGAAATGAACCTGATCAACATTTAGACTCTGCCTAATGAACTCTAAAGCAAAAAGCCTCATTGGTACAAAATTTGGAAGTCTGTAAGGCTCAACACTTGCTCCATATAGCCTTATTTCAGAATATTCCTCAAAAACAAACCAATTTCCATATTTAAAATTTTTTCCTAAATGCAGAAACTCCTGAGCTTTAGGTAAGAAACAGGGAGGGGGACTTCCATTCAATATTTTGTATGCAGCTGGCATGTAATAGCTAGAAAAATCAAACAACCAAGCCTCATTTTTCTCCCTTCTAACTACATCTATCCAGAACATCACTGATTGTCTTCTTTTATTTACATCCATAATATTTAGACCTAAATGCATGAATTCTTCCACATTCTGATATAAGAACAAATATACAATTAATGAAGGAAATTTAAAGGAACATGTTAATGAAAGGCTCATCAACTATGAATTGACTACTTCCTGCCAATATGATGGAATATCCAACACCATTCCTGGCTTCATCATCATGGAAAACATTCCTAGAACTGTTTTATCCACTGTATTATCACAATCTTTACCCAGAATTTTTGCAATATTACTCAATACTGGACGATTCTCAGCATCAAAAACCCCCATATCAAACTCTTTGAAATCTGGCTGAAACTGCTTCATGTTAGGCTTCAAATAAAACATGAACTGATTGAATTCTTCTCCTGCAATATTATCATAATATTGTACCAGCGAATCGTCAGAAAATTGGATGGATGACTCTGACTCAAGATAGCAAAGGGCTTGGTGGATTAATAAGGTAGACACCTGCAGAACGTTCTCTCCTTTGAAATTCATGACAAAACACTTCCCTGGATACATGACAGATACCAACCAATAGATAAATTCAGGGAAAAGGTGGATTTTAGGAATGCATGCAAACAAAACTCCAGACTTGACTGTGGTAGAATACACAAGGGAAGCATTATCATTCAAGATAACTTGCTGGTAGAAAGGGAGGTGAATTATTGAACAGAGGGTATCTTGAATATCCTTCTCAGTATCCATGAAAGGGATATGGCTAGTTGAACCTGATAAGGATGACCGTTTAGCCATGGTTGAAAATTTACGTGAGAACAGTTTACAGGGTGGTCAAATTTGCAGGTGGCGGAAAGCTAAAACAGGGTGTAGCACAGAAAATCACAAATAATTTGAAAAACAAATAAAAATTTTCTTTAAATAGGTGGCGCGGGTTTTAAATTTAATGCTGACAAGACGCACCAGCAAGCCATTAACTCTGCTCGACATGGAAGACAATTGTGACCAACTCATCATCTCACGTCACTGCGAGGGCTCTCGAGGTACGAAGGAAAACTTTGGCTGGTGCCCCCGCACTCAATCTTTGTCGTTCATCTCTACTGTCCCCACAGTCAACCTAGTCAACTATGGAGGCACTCATCATGGTATCCAGTGTGCTAGTTGTGCTCGCGGGTTGGGCCTTTTGATAAGGACTTTAATGATTAGCACTTTCCGCCAATCAAACCAATCAATGTTTAACATTTAATACCGAACCCACAACTATAAAGTTTAAATCTTTAAACTTTAACTTAAATTTTGACGAACATACATCTTTTTTCATGCTAAAGTATAAGATTTTGATACTTTAACATATTTTCCAGCAATTTCTTATTTTTATATTTTAAAAATATTTTAAAAATAAAAGGATATGCATATGATACACAACATCTGGCTCCACCAGGGGATAGTGTTTTTTTACCACAAAACACTAAGAACCTGCAGATCAATGCCTTCACTTCAGGCATGGAGTCAAAAATTGCTTGATGAGAAATATACAGTGAGAGGAAACTGAATATGTATAATAATAAACTAACTGCCTTTAGTGCTATTGGAGTTCCCATGTTTTGGCCAGATTGGCAAGACCAAAAGATGAGACAACATCAGAACCACTTTGGGGCCCTAGGATCTAGCCCTCCTAGACCCGGAGAGGGATCTCTCCAAATAGAGCAAAGAATGATATATCTTTGAAGCTCAAGATGAGATGTTAGGCTAGGTATGAAGAACATAGGCGGGTTTTAAATGATTTGGTTGGTTGGTTGCTGGGTTGGTCATGAGATCATAGACTGAGAAAGAGATGGAGAGAGGAGGAACAAAGTAGCAGGATGTTTCAGCAAAGAGGATGAGTCAAGACCATGCCATCCATTGGGCTATGGAGTCATGGAAGGAGAATTACTTGCAACAACTAGCCAAGGCTTTTAGAGGGAAAGCCATCTATACTAAAGGATATTTTAGATAGATGATGGAATGGAACATTAAGGACTGGAGGTGAAAGAAGGAAAGACAACCAAATTTCTATCTATAGATTAGGTCAGAGGTCATTTAACTCTAGACCTGCTTGGACATACTCAAAGGCAGCTCTCAAAGAGGGACAAAGGAGCTTCTTATAGATCGGACCAGAGCTCATTTAACTCCAGTTCTGCTTTAGCAACTTCAAGGGAAAAAACAGAGATAAATTTGACAAAGAAACATCCAAGCAGCAAACCCCCAAGTTCATACATCAGCGAGCAGGCAATAACATCCGCTGCACTGGTTAAACCACATGAATTCACTCTTAGATAACACATAAAGCAGAAAACATTAAAGGCAGGGAGAGAAGGAACATAGGGCACCTAACAAGGGTGAATCCTATGCTATACTTCTATTGCCTACCGAAAGAACATGAAACAACATGAAAATGTAATAAACAAAGTTAGAAAAAAATCACCAATAGTAATAGACCAGGATCCTGTGAAATTTGATTTGACTAATTGATGCAAAACCAGTCATGTACAATAAGCCCAATGGCTAATACAATCCAAACTTTCTCCTCCCAGCCTATTACATACAAACTACTCTGTAACTCCCTCCCAAGACTGTTCTAACAGTCAAACTGAATCCCTCTAACAGCAACAGCC
Source organism: Pinus albicaulis (assembly GCA_034641835.2). Classification (NCBI taxonomy): domain Eukaryota; kingdom Viridiplantae; phylum Streptophyta; class Pinopsida; order Pinales; family Pinaceae; genus Pinus; species Pinus albicaulis. Next base: position 242,616,657 of record CM076571.1, read on the forward strand.
GAACAACTGAACAAAAACAACCCTTTACAATGTGTTCTTCCAGATTCTTATATGAGAAACAGAGCAGAAGAGGTAGGTGAAGAATTAAATGAAGAATTAACGCTCAGAAGAGGAGGAAAACCGCAACCCATTCTGCTTTAAATATGTGCATTTACTTCTGGCACTCTGGCTGCAGTATTAATGCCATTCTCTGTTGATTGGACAAACTGGAGAAATAATGATGCTAGGGTCTCCATACCGTGTAACAAATGCTTTTGATGGTGTAGGACTGCTGAAAGGGCATAAATATATATTTGGGCACAATGTAGACTAAAAAAATGATGTGTACCATGTCCTTTCATGGAAGAACGCTCTGCTGATATGGAAACCCTGATAATATTATATCTCTGTGCATTGGACCTTCTGAGCGATCCACAGGGTCTTCAACTTGGTACCTTTTCCTTCTAAACATCCCTGAAGAAACTCAAAAGTCTTCTATTTCTTGCCTCGAGCTCTCTGTTGTTCCTGTACTGTCTCTGTCTATGAATTTCGGGCTTCACTGGCGTCGGAGGGTTGGTGGAGTTTAAACTCTATCCTTTGGTGAATTTATGGCACAAACACCCCCCAGACGTTTCCTGTAACATTAGGCTCTGAATATAGCCTTTGTACCTGGTCTTCATCGATCCCTCTATCACTGTAACAGAGATCGCGCATCATGGCGGTCATTTACTATTGAAAACCCTGCAAAATAGGTGAACTGGTTGAGAAAACATACATGGGGGTGGCGGACACGATGGAGACGATGGGAACAGCCATGCAGAACGAACAGACGGCGGAATGGTGCAGGAACACGGTGGAAACATTCATGGCGTGGAGAAAGGTGGCGGAATGCAGTTGCAGGTGGAGAAATGAAATTTCAACGTAAAACATTGAAAAAGGCCCTTTTGGACGAATAAATATGAATGGACAGGGAGATTGTACGGTGGGCACACGTGGAGATGACGTGGCGGGACTGGGAGACAGTGGAAAAGTCAGTGGCAGGCGAACGAATCTGGGCCGTTGATCGTGGCAGAGATCAACGGTGGAGGACGACGGACGGCGGGCCAAAACATGGGTTACCGCGTGCGCAACTATTTTGAAAGATGACCGTAGGATGAAGCCCTCAAGATCTGACAACTGTTGTGGATTTCACTCGGCATCTATGGTCGAGAGATAACGCGCGGGGGATGGGCGGTTTTGGAATCGTACAAGAGCCATGTGTCGAAAGGTGAGTGGAATCGCTGGGCTATCAGGAAATACCGCCATCGCCCAAAAGCGGTGCGAAAGAAACCGACGGGTTTGGAACAGTCGCATCGGGACCACCGGCGCGGGCGCGTTGCGGGATTAACGAGGACCGTCATATCTGGCTGGCAAAGGAACTATGGAGATGCGGCGACGGGTGATGAACAGGGAAAACGATGGAGGCTGCGGGATTACCGATGACCGTCCAATCTATGAAGATCAACGGTCAGGAACGTCCCCGATATGGATGAAACGTGGACCGTTGATCTGCGGATTTAAATGGATGGCGGAGATGAACTGCGGGGGACCAAGGTGTATGGACACGAGAATTTTGGAGTGACCCCCCGCAGAAAATGCCTTTCCTCCTAGCGCTTGGTCACGGCGTTAGGTTACATGGGGGGAAAAAGGCGCGGGGCTACGGGGAAGGGGGCTTAGGCCTATTATATGATCGGAAGTGGGTTTTTAACCCATTTTAATGTATTTTGAGGCCCAAAGGGTAACGATAGGGAGATGGAGGGGGGAATTTGGGAAAACAAAGGGTGTAGGGATTTTTAGAGGGGATTTAGGGGGTTAATAGGGAAAATAAAAAGGGGAAAAGAGGGACTTTGACAGAAGGGGGAAAAGGGGGAAAAATGGGACATTTTGCAGGGGTACAAGGGGTAAATGCAGGCCTTTAGGGAAAGGAACCAGCAGAGGGGACTTGTATAAGGCAAAGCGCAGAGAGACCTCAAGGATGATGTGTCTTTAGGGGAGATGCATTCCTTGAAGGTCTCCAAAATGACATAGCCCCGAGCTTGCTCGTTAATAATTTCATAGGGGGGCTAGCAAGTGCTAGAAATAATGTTTCAAATATTGCCCATTTACAGGCAGTTCTACTGCTTCTCCATCAATATCTTCCAGCACGAAAGTATTATTTGATCTGGCTTCAGAGATTTTGTAAGGACCATATCATAAAGGATCAAATTTACCATGTTTCCCTTTCTCTTCCCTTCTGGTATCCCATCTTAATACGAGATCTCTAGTCTGAAACATGATTTCTCTTGCCTTTCTATCAAAAATAGACTTCATTTTCTCCTGATAAATGACCAAATTGTCTCTGACCTTATTTCTTCTTTCATTTAATTCTATCACCTAGTTTAGTCTTCTGATCAAGGCATTAGGTTCCTCTTGAGAGTCTTGAAGAAAAAAAACTACTGGTCTTGCCAGTTGAGTGGGAAACAAAGCCTCAGCACCATATACCAATTCATAAGGAGACTTACCAGTGGATCTTTTAGTATTCATCCTCACTGCCCATAAATCGAAAATCAGCTTTGAATCCCAATCCTTTTGGTTCTCATTGATTGTTTTCTTCAGTATTTTCACCATTGTTTTATTAGATGATTCTGTTAATCCATTTCCTTGAGGATGATATGTTGTAGAGTGGGATAATATTACACTATAATTCTGACAAAAATTTATGAATCTGACTGAATTGAAAACTTAAGCATTGTCTGTTACAATCTTTACTGGACATCCAAATCTGCTGAAAATATTCTCCTCTAAAAACTTGATCACAACCAAATCATTTGCCTTTCTAGTAGGAATTGCCTCTACCCATTTTGTAAAATAATCAGTAGCAGTTAGAATCCACTTAAACTTCCCACTTGATGGTGGATTAATCTCTCCAGTGCAATCCAATCCCCATTTTCTGAAAGGTTCTTCAATAAATACAGGAAGAAGAGCTAAATGAGCTAACATTTTCTTTTCTGCAAACAATTGGCATTTCTGGAAACTTCTAACAGTTTTGTATACATCAGAAAATAAAGAGGGCCAATAAAAACCTGATTTAAGAATCTTATGAGCAGTTACTTTCTAGCTGTAATGACATCTACACAAGCATTCATGATATTCTTTAATCACCTCCATAGTTTCCTCTTCTGTCAAACATAACAGCAATTCACCAACAAGATCTTTCCAATACAACTTAGCTTCAATTATAACATAAGGTTGAGCTTTAAGTTTCATAGCTCTGTACTTAGCTCTGTTTATTGAAGGAGGACAAGAAAATAAATAGAGATAATGAATGATATCCTTATACCAGTATGAACAGAGAAATTTGTACTTAATTGTTGACTTTGTCTTAATCTGATCTGTTTCTTCAGTTACTTCATCTACAGGTGCAAGTAAACTAATTCCCAAAGCTTGGAAATTAGATTTTTTCAGCAATTTGGCTAGTCCCTATCCTTTGACTAACTTCGTTGGTTTGATATCCAAGTCATATTCCTGGATTTTGGCAATCCATTTTCCTCTTTTTCCTTCCACATCACTCTATACTAGCACATCCTTTACAATAGAATTAGACACATATGCTACTATTTGAGAATGAAGTACATAAGTTCTGAAAGCCTTTAATGATTTAACTAAAGCATATACCTGCTTCTCTAGGATATTATACTTCAGCTCTGCATCTCTACGACTTTGCTAAAAAAGGATATAGGTTGTTCACTTCCTTCTTCATTTTTTTGTAGTAACACAGCAGCAATAGTATAAGATGATGCAAATGAGAAGATTTGAAAAGGCTTTAAGTAATCTGGACTGATTAGGATAGGAGCTTCTTGGAGAGCTTCTTTAATTCTGTCGAATGATTCTCTTGCATCTTTGTCCCATTTTACTTCAGCGTTCTTTGTTAACATATTTGTTATTCTCCTGACAATCTCGGCATAATTTGGAACAAATCTTCTCAGAAAATTGATTTTTCCCAGAAACCTTTGGATATCTTTTTTACTTCTAGGCAGTGGAATTGTCTGTATAGCTTCAACCCTTATCGGGTCAATCTTCACTCCTTGTTTTGAAACTATGTGACCCAACAACTTACCTTCTTCTAAAGCAAACAAAGATTTCTTGGGATTTAATGATAATTGTTTGGTCAATTTAGTGTGTCCTAAATTGCTAACATAAATCTGAAGATGTTATGAGCAATTTAATATTTCTAACTTGCAGAAAGGAAACTAATATCAAACTACACATCCATAATTCAATCCCTCACCATCAGTCCAGCTGTGGCTTTCGGAGGTAACTGAAAATGACATGAGCAATTTAATATATCTAAATATAACTACTGAAGCAAATGTGCAAGACTGAAATAAACAAAGCAATACCGGAATTAAACAAAAACTAAGAAAAAATAAATTAACAGCAAAACAATATTGATTCCATGTCATTAGTCAAAAGATATGCAAATGCCCGGGCTGCCATGAAAAATTATGCTAAAAGCTATGATTTCAGAAAGCAATCTAAGTAAGGAAATATGGCAAAACAGAATTGAAAGCAACTTATCTAGAAAACATGTAAAAGCCTCCTTGGATAGCAGGGGCCCTCTGCTACCAATTTGGTGAAGTCCTTCAGCTCCTTAAAGATAAGATCACAATAGCATCAAATAACTAAGCTTCTTTATTCAAAAACTCATAAATCTACATCCCATTCCATCTTAAACTTTGTTACAAATCTACTTCATCATTACTTCCTCATTACTTTCTCATTACCTATAATAGGAGAAAGCTTCTCCTATTTATACAAAATATGAGGAGTCATCTCATTAATGGGAGTCCATGAATCTCTCCCTCCATCTCTAGAGTTACAATCAAAATAAGAAATGATAAGACACATGTCTTTCTAGAGTTTTAACACAACTTGAGGAATGAGACACATATCCTCTTAGAGTTTCAATACAACAAGGAAGTGAGACACATATCCTCTTGATCCCATAATCTTCTCGAACCAAATTCGAATTTGGCTTTAGAGTGCCACATAAAGGTCTTCTAGAAGTCTCCTTTTGACCTACACATGTCACAAAACTCATAACACATATATAGATATATGAAACTATGTTAATTTTCTAGTTTATAATCATAAATTCACTTAAAATACATAAAATAAATAACTTTGGAAAACAAGGATCCTAACCCATATATTTATGAAAATGGTTACTTGATGTAAGGTTTTAGGTCAAATGGCTATGAAATAAGAGCTAAATGGTTATGACATAATGGAAATATGTATGAATATGGAGAACATTTTTGAGACTCAACATACCCCCCAACTGAAGTTGTTGCATGTCCTCATGCAACCATTGCAATAATTCATTTGTCCATGAGTTGATCTTTTATGAGTTTTGACTCATATAGATTCATTCCAAACTTTGCTTCTTGATTTTTCCTTTTTGGCAAAGTATAATACATTTGATTGCAACATATTTTTTTTTTTCAATGGTTGGTTCTTGTGTAACAACCATTTTTTTTCAATGGTTGGTTCTTGTGTAACAACCATTTTTTTTTGAAGCATTGGTTCTTGTGTAACAATGCTTTATTTTCTTTGTTGCATCAAAGTTCATGAAAACATTTAGAATCAACTACTTCATCAATAAATTGATCATTTGCAATGCATATAATCTTTTGAATCATGTTGCAACAATAGTTGGTTGGGAAGTATATGTGGATGGAAATGAAATGAAAATGTGTGATAGTGTATGACATGTGGATATGAAATGATGTCCCTTCCCCCCCCCAACTAAAGATATGACAATGTGGAAAAAGGGAGTGAGGAATTTTTCCAAAGTTACAATTTTAGCATTCTAATGAATTACATGACTAAAAATTAGAAAACAACATACATTCACTTACCTTAAATTTGGATGAGTTGTGTATGTGTGGTGGCTACAAAATTCTGATCATATTCTTCTTCAAGTCGCTGAACAAGAGGAGTCATGGATAAAGAGATGAGATGACTTTTTATTGCTTCTACTAAAACTTGCTGAATCTGCTCCAAAATGCTGAAAATAATAGTCTTCATGTCTTCAAAACTCATTGGCACAATTCCTACTATGTGAAAAGATGTTCTGATGTCGAACATAGTAAGAAATTGTTGACTTAGTGGCCATTAATGGATGCCACTAGTCAACACGAGAACTCTCACCATTGATGACAATGAGAGTCAAGATGCCCAAACACATCTTGCTAGGTACGAATGATTTTGTTGATGTCGAGTCACCTAGAAGATCTGACGAACAAGAGACATTAATGTATTTCCATTGTTTGTCAGCATGAGAACTTGCCATTAAGGCATGCAAGCCTCAAGGTGTTTTTACAAAGAACTTAGACTCAAAGGACTATGGACTCAATAGTTTGCATTAAAGCAGGGCTTATTTGCGGAATGAAAATGACAAGAAATGGAAGATGGAAATGGAAGATGACAATGGAGAGTAGAAATGGAAAATGGGCAATAAGCATGTGAATGAGAAATGACAATGGGCAATAAGCATGTGAATGAGCCTCTTGATTTTATTTGTGGTTATGAATGGACAAAAAGAAATGGAAAGTGGATGTGAATGTAAATGGAAAACATGAAGTGAAATGAGGTGAATGGTTTATTATGAGGTATGGATATGATGGAGACAATAATATCTGAAAGTTTTCAAGTGTTTGGATCTGATTTTGCATCAGCATATTTCCTCTTTGTTGTTGATCATCCTCTTATGAAATAAATTGGTCTCTTAGAGAGACACCATTCTCTTGTAGTCATTTGTCCTTCCTCCTAGAACCTGTAAAAAAAACTAATACTTCTTCTGCAATGGAATGTAAGATTATCAAAGGAGAGAGGTGATCAATCTCTCTAGTTATGATATTTACACACAAAACTAAGAATTTGTATTAATGAAACAAGTCTTCAAAGGAAAAATCAAAATAATTTATACATGTTTTGGAATTAGTTCCTCAAGTTGAATGTAGCTTCTTTTTAGCAATTTATTTCATTATTTGCCATTTCAAACTCTAATGATGGATTTCTCATTGTGTAGATCTTGTTGAGACCTTTCCAATGATACTTAAATCATCAAAATCTGATTTTGTATGAGAAAGTTAGGCTGATTTGAACAATGAGGTTTTTCAGCTGCTAAAAATCTTGAATAAAAAGTTAGCCATTCATCTTTCATCATCAGTCCAAAATTAATCAATACCTTCAGAAAAGTGAGCAAATAACTTATTCATTTCATTGATTCAATTTTTTTTTTTTTTTTTTGAATTTTTTTTTGAATTTTTAAATGAAATAAAGCATGGATGAAATAATTGTTCTTATGAATATTTTTGAAACAAAGTCATGCCAATGCCTCTTTCATGCAAAATAAAAATAAAAAGCTTGAAATTTCTAAAGTCAAATTCCTAACTATGAAGGAGATGAAGGCAGAGTCCTTTTCAATTTATACAACTTGCATTTGATGCACATGTGATAATGTGCTTGCCTCAAATAATCCATTTGTCATTCATCATATGCCACCACACATGAATTCTGCCACATTTTCCCTCAAGTAAGGAGATTAGTTCCTTGATTATTTCTCAAAACCGTGACTGTTTTCATAATAAAAAAAACATTTTTCTCTCACGCACACTGCAAATTAGTGCTCTGAAGAACCCTGAATTTCTCCCAAATGGCTGCGAATTTCAGAAAGTTTTTATAGGATTACCTAATTCACCCCGTTCCCGAGAAAACCCATGTTTTATTTTTTTCTAATTCGTCCTGGTTTGCTCAGAAAATTCGTTTTAAAATCGGGTGTTTTTTACAATGACGCATTTCGTTTTCTGGCAATTACTTGTGGTTTGATTTGTTTTTATTTTGCAGGTTTTGAAGTGTAATGGCTTGTATCTCACATAGAAGTTCAGATTGATCTTCCTCATTCCAATTACTTGCAATGGAATCTACAATCTTCTCTTCATCAACAGTCTGAAATCTTCTCTTCATCAGCAATTTCTTCATATGATACACTTCCATTGTATGTCCCTACAATTGAATTCGTAATCTTTTCTTCATCAGCAGATTGCAATCTTCTTCTCATCAAAAATTTGCAATCTTTTCCTCATCAACAGTTTCTTCATGTGATATACATTCATTGTGTGCAAATTTTTTTTAAAATGATTTCTAATAACTGTTGTTTGAGGAAAAACGAATATGAAAAAGAGAAGGTTTTTTTTTTTTTTTTTTTTTAAATTGCAGTGCATGGGTCTTTGCGTGGATTGAAGGTCTGCATATATGTGTAAAGCCAAGCCAAAGAATGGCCTCATGCATATGCGTGAGTCTTATTTCCATGAGATTTTTTTTTTTTTTAAATTGATTTGTTAATAAAATTATGTATGTTATATTTTCAAAATTTTTTAAAAATACACATATATATTCATTAAACAAAACAATTTATTGAAATCAAATTTTTTTAAATTGTTGAATCAATTGAAATGATGAAGTTTTATTTTGTCTCCTTTTTTTCTTTTTTTTTTCTTTTTCACATAACAATTCTTTTTCTGATCCTCCAGATCACACAAAGTGCAGGAGGAGAGCATACTCAAGAATTATTAATTTTTTTTTTACATAACAATCCTTTTTCTGATCCTCCAGATCACACAAAGTGCAGGAGGAGAGCATACTCAAGAATTATTAATTTTTTTTAGATGTAAGAAATAAGGCTACCTAGTTACACTTCCCCGGCAACGGCGCCAAAATGTTTGGTCAATTTAGTGTATCCTAAATTGCTAACATAAATTATCAACCAGGGATTCGTAAGCTGACGAAGTGTGGCGCACTATATGTGCAAGATAACCTATCTCTTACTTTTTGTAGTTTTTGGATTTTTATGAAATTCTAAAAGACAAGTATGGTTATGGATATTCAAGGCAATGATGTCTTTTATAATGATTTACCAACTTGAAACTGAAAAAGGAATTTGAAACATACAATGACAAAACTTGAAAGGAAATGAAAATGTGCTATTGAAATGAAAAAGGTGCTGCTAATCTAATAAATCAAAACAGTGAACTAGTGAGCATGAAACCAAACTATTCTTGCTGCTGTCTAAACACAAAAGAAACTATGCTGAAAGAAATCCAAAAGTTGCAATAAAGTAAATCTAAATCAAATTACATCAACTTGTCTTCTGATCCCTCATCATTAGTCCGGCTATGATTTTCGGAAGTAACCATAAACAACTTGAGTAACTGATATCTAACTTGCAGAAAGTAAACTAATATCAAACCACACATTCATAATTCAATCCCTCACCATCAGTCCAGCTGTGGCTTTCGGAGGTAACTGAAGATGTCATGCACAATTTAATATTTCTAACTTACAGAAAGGAAACTAATATCAAACTACACATCCATAATTCAATCCCTCACCATCAGTCCAGCTGTGGCTTTCGGAGGCAACTGAAGATGTTATGAGCAATTTAATATATCTAACTTGCAGAAAGGAAACTAATATCAAAATACACATTTCATAATACAATCCCTCACCATCAGTCCAGCTGTGGCTTTCGGAGGCAACTGAAGATGTTATGAGCAGTTTAATATATCTAAATTTGCAGAAAGGAAACTAATATCAAACTACACATTTCATAATACAATCCCTCACCATCAGTCAAGCTGTGGCTTTCGGAGGTAACTGAAAATGACATGAGCAATTTAATATATCTAAATCTAACTACTGAAGCAAATGTCTGGCGAAATAAACAAAGCAATAAGTTAAACAAAAACTAAGAAAAATAAATTAACAGCAGAACAATATTGATTCCATGTCATTAGTCAAAAGATATGCAAATGCCCGGGCTGCCATGAAAAATTATGCTAAAAGCTATGATTTAAGAAAGCAATCTAAGTAAGGAAATATGACAAAACAGAATTGAAAGCAACTTATCTAGAAAACATGTAAAAGCCTCCTTGGATAGCAGGGGCCCTCTGCTACCAATTTTGTGAAGTCCTTCAGCTCCTTAAAGATAAGATCACAATAGCATCAAAGAACTAAGCTTATTTATTCAAAAACTCATAAATCTACATCCCATTCCATCTTGAACTTTGTTACAAATCTACTTCATCATTACTTCCTCATTACTTTCTCATTACTTCTTCATTACCTATAATAGGAGAAAGCTTCTCCTATTTATACAAAATATGAGGAGACATCTCATTAATGGGAGTCCATGAATCTCTCCCTCCATCTCTAGAGTTACAATCAAAATAGGAAATGATAAGACACATGTCTTTCTAGAGTTTCAACACAACTTGAGGAATGGGACACATATCCTCTTAGAGTTTCAATACAACAAGGAAGTGAGACACATATCCTCTTGATCCCATAATCTTCTCCAACCAAATTCGAATTTGGTCTTAGAGTGCCACATAAGGGTCTTCTAGAAGTCTCATTTTGACCTACACATGTCACAAAACTCATAACACATATATAGATATATGAAACTATGTTAATTTTCTAGTTTCTAATTATAAATTCACTTAAAATACATAAAATAAATAACTTTGGAAAACAAGGATCCTAACCCATATATTTATGTAAATGGTTATTTGATGTA